>JAKSZT010047090.1:8446617-8899050 GCA_026826555.1 Tolypeutes matacus
GGTACAGTGTGCCTTAAGAGTTTAGGATGTAGAGAGGTAGTGATAGGAAGGACAGAGATTTTAGGTAAAAGGATCATCACGAGCAAAGGTCAAGTAGCAGTAGAGTGCGAGAACCACATACAGAAAGCTGAGTTTTCCTGGGCCTCTCTAGAATGCATGAAAGGTAGCGAGGGAGATAGGGCTGAAGACCAGGGCTATGGTGTATGCAGAAAGCCTTACATATATGGAGTCTGGGCTTCCAAACACAGAGCTGATCCATCAGGAATGTGTGAATATGAGAAGAGCAACATTGGAGAAGGCCTTTCCCCTCTGGGTATTCTTAGATTCCTAGCACACAGGTGCTAGAAGGGGCCTATCTAACCCAGCTCCCATGTCGTTCCTATGACTATGAGTTCCTTTGTGGACGGCTGACTTGGTCAAGGTTAGGATGTTGGGTGGCCATGTTTTTTTTCCCATGTCATATGGTGCCCACAGTATTGTATTTTTCTGTACCCATTCGCAAACTTTAAAAGAGGCACCATTGAGGTCTGCAAAAATAGTCCTTTTTAAAAAAAAATTGAAATATTTGTGCAATTGACATTATATGAACATTTTAACAAATTGTTATTGTATGTTTCATACACTACGTGAGGAGAGGTTTCATATACAGAGCAACAGTTGCAATAGAATAAATTCTTTGAAAGAAGGAAAAGCATTAAAATGTTCTTTAACCTGCCTGAAAATCAGGATTTGTGTTAACTTTGACATTCTGCAAATAATGTTTGCTATGGCAGTAACTGAGCTTCATGAAATTACGGGTTACAGAGGTAAGATGACATCAGACCCATTACTTAATTGGTATTGTATGTTTTCATTAAAACAATTGCATGCCAGTAATGACTAGGAATACTAGTATATAAAAGGCCACTGCTCAGTGCATGTCTGAAGTGTTCCTGCATCTTTAGGGGAAAAACAATGACTAGTTTAACTTTTTTTGTGGTTTTTGTTGGATACATTTACATTGCGGTATTTACAACTTTAGAGTGAGAAGTATGAAGGAAAGTTTCTCTTTGGTTCCATTTTAAGTCATTTTACAGTATTTAGTTGCTGTAGAAATTTTGGAAGTATTTGATATGTTGTAGGCTCTGTTTCTTAAAATTGAGGTTACTAAGGCCCAGAGAAATGAAACATATTGTTTTATTAATGAATATTAAGCCTTCACTCTGTGTCTGGCACTGTGCTAGACATTGAATAATGAAAGATGGATCAGACACTATTGTTTTCGACCTAGTGTTAACTGCGTTATTACCCCTAATGCCTTGAGAGTTGATTCTTAAATTTGGATTCCAGTGGATAAAAAGTATTTTATGTTTCCATTTGGAGGACTATGGCTGAAGAGGCTGTTCAAAGAATATACTTTTTCTAACCACCACCAGGTGTCAGCAGAGGACTTGGAACTCTTCATGGCAACATCTGTGTTCTCGGTTTTCTTAACTCACTGAGGCCATCCCCATTGGAACTTTTCAAAGGCAGTAGACTTCCACTGGGCCACCTTCTCCCAAATATTAATGTCAATTTCTCCTCTGAACCACATCACAGTTATTTGCATTTGCCTTATAAAAGTAGCCCATTAAAGCTTTCAGTCCTGTCTTTTAAGGTGATGGCTCTACTGAGTAGAGGAACTATGGAGGTGGTGGGTAGGGAATTATCACTCAGGCTCATGTTGTTTTCACTGGACATCCCCCTACACACACAGATAGGTGGAGCCCATCCTCATTCAATGTGGAAAAAAGGCACAGGTACCAATCCTTTCCCTGCACAGAGAAACAATCTGATAGTGGAGCTCGATGACTTCAAATTGCAGAGACAGGTTTTCAGAGAGTAAAGGAGGGTGGCCTAGGTTTCTTCACTGACCCAGCCATTTTGTTCATTGTGTGGCATGTACTCGGTGTTTTATTCAACAATGTGTTGACTGAAACAGGAACCCTTGGTGAGGTGGGTCTTGATTTGTATCATGCTGGTTTTCTCTAGTTTCTCATCTTGCTTCCTCACTTGAGTGGGCAAGCTGGGCGGGATCTGGTATGGGATATTGGGCAGTGGGGTTGGAGAAAACTGGGGAAGTGCTCCCTGGGACACCTAGGCTTTTTTCAAGTCTCCTAGAACGTCAAAAGCAGTAGCACTTAGGAGGCTGTCGGTAAACTAGAGGAGAGACCAGCTGGGATGGTTAGAGCCTCAAAGCCAACCACCAGCTCAAGCAGCTAAAGTTGCTGGGGTGTGTGGCCTGCAGAGGGTGGACAGTAAGGCAGCACTGAGACTATCCTCTGAAGTAAGGGTCTGATTGATGTAAGGTTCAGAGTTTAGGCATGCTGTGGGGATTCCCTTTGGACTGATGAGTGGAATTTGACAAATCCCATTACATCTAATTCCAGCTGCTATTCAATTTCTTCTGTTTTTTTTTATATATTGAATAAAAATTGCTAAATAAGGCAGCATGTCAGTATGGATTGAAAGATATTTTGAATATGTTGTTTTTGTAGTTTTTTTGTGTGTGTGTGATAACAGTCAAAGAGAATCACCTGTTCCTTAAAACAACATGCAGGGTGACTTCAACAGGCAGTGCATACACAAATGCCACTGAAGAGGGTGACTGGAATGTATATTGGGGATGTACCCAGCTCAATGTTGGGGCAGCACCTGGGGAAGGTTTTCAGGCTTGTATAGGATATACATTTTAAGCAGCTTAAAAAAAATAATTTTTTCTGTTGTTGGCTTGACTTCTACTTAACACAGGAACGAACTACATATGGGATTGTATAAGGGGCAGATCCAATCATACCAAATCAAAGTGTCTTTGGTTCATGATCATTTTAGTTAAAGGTATCTGACATTTCCCATTCTTCAGGGAATCCTACAGCTAGTGCCATTCTTGCTCATGGAAACTTGATCCTCCAGATTCAGGCCATATTGCTCTGCGTTGATTTCTGCTTCTCCCAGAAATGGATTCATATACCCCCGTCCCCCTTTTCAGATCACTGGAGTGATCCTGCTGGCTGTTGGAGTCTGGGGCAAACTCACTCTGGGCACCTATATCTCCCTTATTGCCGAGAACTCCACCAATGCTCCCTACGTGCTCATTGGAACTGGCACCACCATCGTTGTTTTTGGCCTGTTTGGATGCTTTGCTACATGCCGCGGCAGCCCATGGATGCTGAAACTGGTGAGTATGTCTCTACATATTGCTGCTTTTTCACTTACTTTTTAAAAATATAAATCATATGAAGGTGAAGTAGCTCTTCTTGAGGTCACAGACAAGGCCTTAATATTCATTGACTCTAATTTTAGTACAGACTCTTACCCAATGCATCCTTTAATCTCCCAGAGGGAAATAGCCCCAAACCCAGCCTGGCACAATAAATCCAGTCCTGGTCCCTCGAGGTAGATGATGAAATAGCAGTGGCCAGCGATTCTGGTAGGCCATTTATATCCTCATGGCAAGATGCCCTGCTCCAGTTTTGAACTCTGTGTTAGAAATCTCCTCAAGCATGTGATATGCAGCTTTAGTGAGCAAGACAGCATCCTGAACATAAGCAGCCTTTCAGCTCCAAGTTCCCATTGGAGAAATACTTTCTGCCTCCCTGAGCCTGGCCATGCTTGGATGCATGTACTTGCTCTTCTTTAAACCTATACTCCCTGGTTCAGTGCTGTGGGCATTGAACTAAGCCAGAGCTTCCCGGCTCAGAGGGTTGATGCAGTACTAAGTGTTTGCTACCAGGCCAGTGCTGGAGTCCTTTACTCTCATAGGATAGACAAAGCGTTGATGTTTCCCAAGGGGTAAGGACAATCATCTTGTTGCTGTGAGTCTTAACCTTTTGGTAGACCAGTTGCCTAATTCTCTTCTCACTGTCTATGCTTTCCATTGATGAGAATTCTTTCATTGAAGAATTTTATAGATAAAAGGTTGGCAAGGGCCTCTCCTCAAAAGAAACTTTTGTTTAAAGGGATTTATTATACAGCCAGTGTTGAGAACCCCTTGTTTAATGGGATGAGTAGCAAGTGGAGAATTAACTTCAGAGTCATAGAAAAGAAAGATTGTTTTTAAAAAATCTGTCCCAAACAAGAAGAGAGGAGACATGTTCTTGAGACCTGATTCTGTCACAAACTGACTTAGGTCTTTAGTGACAAAGGCATAATATCTTTGGGCCTTTGTCCCCAGTGCATAATGTCACGTATCCACCTGTACAGTTTCATACAGAATAGTTTCACTGCCCTGAAAATGCCCTGTGCTCCCACCTATTCATTCCTCCATCCCATTGAACCCCTGGCAACCACCAGTCTTTCTTTTTACTGTCTCTAGTTTCGTGGAGGTCATATTTTCATGTTATGTGATGGAGACTTAGAGATTAAATAACCTGCCCAAGTTCACACAGCTGATGACTGGAGAATGGGGATTAGAATCCATGTCTTTTTCCAAGGCCAGGGCTATTTTTACTACAGTATTTTGATTTGGAAGAAATTATAACCCCTACATACCTGTATGCACTACAAGCTCTTCCAATTGGCTTTTGGCCAAGGCCTTCTGAAGGTGAAGCGGCCACCATCTGGAAACTTCTGGAGGCAGGGAACTTCCCAGAGACAGAACTGCTGCTCTGGCCAAGAGTGGAAGTCACTTGGTTAACTGTCAGTCTAGAATTTCACAGCCCTTGTTTAACCTAATTAATCACAAAGCAACTGAAAATAACATTTCTACTTTACAGAGGCCCAGAGAGGCTGTCTCTTTCCTAAAAATTAGTTTGTGACAAGGCAAGGACTAAAATCTAGGAGGAGTTCTGTCCACCAATTCAAATGTCCCTTCTTCCACCTGCCTTCTGATAGTAACTTTTCTGCATGACGTTCCGGTGGAGTCTAGGCCTGGTGTGAGGCACTCTCTACAGTAAAGTGTGCTTCTAATTGTATTTTGTATTTTGCGTGACATTGAAAAAGAAAAGTAGTGTATGTAGGGCAATCTACTCATAATTGAGAGTTTGATATTTTAGTGACTGTGCTTTGTGTTTTTTAGAGAATTTTGTTAATATTTAGAAAGAATTTTAATCCAGTGTTTCCTTCTTTTAATATATGTGTCACTAGCTGAGAAAAATAATTTATGATCCTATGCACATATGTATACTTTACAAGCATATGTACACTTTGAAGGTAAGTAATATGGCAATGTACAATCAATCCAAATTCCACAGCATCGTTTAGGGCCATTCCAAACATTCAGAACCACTGTGTTTCGTTTTTGAGATGAGAAGAAGCAAATTGTATGGCATGTGCCTTGTCGGTAAGGAATAGATTCTCTTTTCTTTAATCTGCTTTTCAATGTCAGAAAAATGGAAACTTTTAATGTCTCGTGAGTACCATGTAGCACACACACATGCAAAATCAACTTGGCAAGTAGCACACACACGTGCAAAATCAACTTGGCAAGTACAGGATGCATGAGATAAGCAGGAAGCATTAAGGGGTTTTAGATGCTTTCAAACATTGTTAGTAATGTAGCATTATTTGCCTTCTTAAAGGCTGGAAACTCCATGTAGTGTCTAAAATTAGAGAGGTAAGTAGCCCTTCCCGGATGCTGCTGTGGACCATTGTATTCAGGAATGACCATGGCCGCCATACTGAAGAGGAATGCTCCTCCTGTGCACACTTCAGGTCTTTCATCCAGGATGGGAGGGATACAATTCCAAATGAAGGGGCGTGAACACCGTTTCATGAGATGTGGTTGAGGCAACTGAAGGGATTTACCCACAGGAAGAAAAGCAGCAGGTTCGCGTCATGTCTGTGTTCACACATATGAAAGACCATTGCATAGAAGAGGGGTTGGGCTGGTTCCTTGTATCTCCTGAAAGCAGAACCAACACCACAGAATGGAATTCTCAAGTAGGCAGACTTGTGTCCAAGGAAAAGGAAGTCTTTCTAACAATAGGAACAATCTAGAAACTGAGTGGGCTTCAGGGGAAGGGTGGGGAGAGGGGCACACAGGTGCTAGATAACCATTGTGAGGAAGACAGAAAGGATACTCAGGGTGGAACTGTCTTATAACATTTTCTAGCTCAAATATTGTAACAGTAAAAGTAATGGATATCTTAATTATTGTGAAAGGCCTTTCCAGATTTCTCTGGATTGAGCCTAGCTGTCATGCACAATGCCAGTCCCTTGATGATCTTCAGCATGTACACCCCAAAATTCTTATGCCTATTATACAGACACACTACAATATTTAGGCTCATGGGGGAAGATCTAGAGAAAAGTGTTGTCAAACTTTTTCTAAACTTTCTCTGGGGAATGTGAGGATTTGTGTAATTCTCCCGACAAGAAGTAATCTACCCTGAAGCAGCATTTTCCTTAATCCTGACATATCTGACTTTGTCCTTGTCCACTTGATTTTCAGTATGCCATGTTTTTGTCCCTGGTGTTCCTGGCTGAGCTTGTAGCTGGTATTTCAGGGTTTGTGTTTCGTCATGAGGTGAGTAAACATAAATTGGAGAACTCGGTTAATGGGTCTTTGGGAGGAAGATTTTGGAAACCTCTTGAAATGTGTAAAGGGTACTCCCAGGTTTCTCCAGTGGTATTGCTAGTTTCCAAATGTAATGTGATATGAGCTGAAATGCCAATAAAATTCTAAATGCAGGAGTTTTGCCAAACTCAAAACTTTACTTATTGACCTGTAGTCTAAAAGGATACTCCACCCTGTTTTTAAAGCAGTGACCTTCAATATAGGTCAAATATTCCTTTTCAAATAGCTGCCTCAGCACGGCAAAAATGTGTATCTGTCTAATGGAAGATTTCTAAAACTGCAAAGCCAAGCCAAACTAATTGTCTTGCTGCCTTATAAATCCATTATTTTAAAGCCAGAAAATGGATACACATGTGTTAGAAAAGAAAAAAAATAGCAAGATATAGGTGCAAAACACATTGAGGTTGAGTGTTGCTATGACCATGGAAAGTCTGGCATCATCTGCTCCCAGGCCCTGCTTTTGAACTTGGCCAAGATAAGTCCCCAGTGAGCTTGCCTTGTTGTTTTCTGCTCCCTCCCTATGGCCCTGGTTTTTCCTTTTACTGAAGGCAATAGCTCAGATGCCATAGCTGACTTCCAGAACCTATTTCATATGGCGCTTGATCTGGAATTAGATCCCCACCCCTACCTCACTTCTTATTCTCGGGTGAGATGAAGCCTGATAAAAGTCCCAGCCTTGACAGTCTTGTAGGTGCCCCAAATGCATGTGTGAGACTCCAGGAGCAGCCTGGCTCACTTACCCCCTTGCCACTTGATCCTGTGCTGCTGGGTCTGGGCTCCACGGAGGGATTTTCTTTTAATGGTCCCTGTCACCTAGGGTCTGGAAATTCTCCCTACCTAACCTCTTTTCACATGAAACACTTAGGAGTCGGATAGGTAGAGGTTCCAGTGCCGCTCTTTAGGCCACACTTAGCATAGATTTACTCAAATGGATGCAATACAGGAAGCACAGCTCATCTGCGGGACAGCAGCAGGCTTGTTTTTGCAGTGGGCGTCTTCACATTGGTCTAGGGCAGGAGTTCTTAACCTTTTTTGTTCCACGGACCCCTTACTAAGTCCACATTATACTGTGTATTATTTAATAGATATATCACACCCACACCAACAGGTCCCCACAACAATAATTTTTTTTTTATTTAAATTCAAGCTCACTGACCCCTTGTTAGGAACTCCTGGTCTAGGGCCTATTCTGTTCACACCTCGCTGCTCCAAGAGGCAACTCAGATGCAAGGAAATGAGATGACCCAGCTGGGCATGGTAGTCAACTTGACTTAGAAGCTCCAAGTAACTAGCATCTCTTTATCTCTTGTAACTGTCCTGTGGGCATAACTTCTAGTATCTCAGCAAGAAACATGCCTAGTCATGAGAGCCACTTAATTTCTTGGCTGCTAAGCCAATACCATAACATGGGCTGTCTTAACCACAGGAATTTACTGGCTCACTGTTTCAGAGTCTAGAAGGCTTACTTCCTCCCAGGGCCAGTATCTCCTGGCTGACTGTCACATGGTAATGTCCTCTCCTTTCTCTTCTGGGTTCCTTTGACTTCCAGCTTCTACTCCACCTGGCTTTCTCTTCATCGGGTCTCCAGTAATAGGATGAAGGCCCACCCTCAGTTGGCCACACCTTAATAGAACATCTTCAAAAGGTCTTATTTACCATGGGTCCACACCCACAGGAATGGGTTAAGATTAAGAAGGTGTTTTCTTCTGGGATGCATAATTCCATTTACCATAGTCACCATACTTACCCCTAAGCTCTCCACCAAGTAATTATTGTTATTTGCAGTCTTCCCAGTCTAGAGGCATTTGACCAATCAGGGTCAATTTTACCATAAGCGTTGTTGCCTGGAGACACACCTGACACTCCACCTGCAATAAGGTCTCCGGTTTTGTCAACCCTTTATTACCATGAAAATGTATTGTCCTTTAACCTCTTTTTTGGGCGTCAATAAAGACAGGTAAGTGAAAATTGGTTTTGCCCTATTTCTGAATGGTAGAAAAGGGATCAGTTTCTGGTTTCTGGTCAAAACATCAGATCTTCCTGTTCTGTTTCCTGCCCCCTCTCCCCCCAATGGCTTGCCCTTTAGCATTATTTCTAAGTAATGTCAGAGAAAGTTATAAAAAGAAAGATGGGTTTTAATCAAAAAAATTTTTTTGAGGTACCGGGGCTGGGGATTGAACTCAGGACCTCATATGTGGGAAGCTGGCCCTCAACCACTGAGCCACATCGGCTCCCTTGAGTTGGTTTTTTTGCTTGTTTTTTTTTTTTTTTTTTTTTTTTTTTTTCCAGGAGGAACTGGGAACCAAACCCGGGACCTCCCATGTGGGAGGCGGTGCTCAACCACCTGAGCCACATCCGCTCCCTCAATTTTTAAAATTACTAGAAAACTTAAGCCCGAACTATTTCAGAAACCAACTAGCTACTTCAGTGGGTCATTTAACAAACCCGGCTTCCCCTAGGATGGGGGTGAGGGAGATTTTTTTTTTTTTTTTTTTAATTCTTGAGCTAATAATCCCCTTCAAGACTTTTCTGAGCTCTTTTGTCTCAGAAAACGGGGCATTCCCTTCCTGGCCTACATTTATTCACAGACTTTCAGAAGAAGCCATTTTGAAGTAAAAGTTGGTATGAATTGAAGTCAGTTTGCACTGCAGTGGTCAGGACCCACATTCCTCCTTGTCTTCCGTAGATCAAGGACACCTTCCTGAGGACTTACACGGATGCCATGCAGAATTACAATGGCAATGACGAGAGGAGCCGGGCGGTGGATCATGTGCAGCGCAGCGTAAGTTCCGAGGAAGGAGATAGGTGGGAACTACCCGTGAGGATTGTGAGCATCCCAAGGCAAGCTAGTTGGCTCTTAAAATCAGAACTCTTGGAAAGGAGTTAGGCAGCGAGTGTATGACAGCCTTGCTTAGAGCTGCCTCCCAGAAGCTGACTTTCTGGAAGGTGATGGGTGCCTTTGAGCTGGATAGAGAGCTCTGGTGACCTATGGGCAGTGTGGTGGGGGTGCAGAGTGGACCTAGTAGAAACCAAGAATCTGTCAAGAATGTGAGTGGCCTAAGCTGTCTGGTGCTTGCAAGGGATGTGAAGGAAACAGAAGAGAAGTTCCCTGTCTGGAGGATTTCCCGGTGGCAAGTGCTGGTGCCCAAGCCTTGCTGCCCATCAGGATCATCTGGGGGAAGTTTTCATTTTTTTTCTCTTTACTTCAGAATCAGTACTTTCATTTATTTATTGGTAATTAATTTTGATACCATTTAAAAGTTATGCAGAAAACTTGCAAGGATAGTACAAGGAGTACTCCTATATACCTTTTACCCAGATTCACTGAATAATTATATTTTTGCCCTGTTTAATTTTAATTTAATTTAATTTTAGCAGGTACCAGGGATTGAACCCAGGATCTTGTACATGGGAAGCAGGTGCTCAACCACTGAGCTATATCTGCTCCCCTGCCCTGTTTATTTTAATGTTCTCTTTATGAGGGTTCAGCAGACCTTTTCTATAAAGGGCCAACTGGTAAATATCTTAAGCTTTGAGGGCCACTCAGTCTCTGTCACAGCTACTCAGGTCCTCCTTTGTAGCACAAAAGTAGCCATAGGCAATATGTAAATGAATGGCTGTGTGTGTGTCCCAATACAAATATATTTACAGAAACAGGTGGAGGTGGGCCATAGTTTGCCAACACCTGATCTCTCTCTCCCCTCACTCCTTCTTCCTCTCCCTCTGTGCATCTTTTTTTTCTGAAATATTTATTTACTTATCAGTATAGATTCTGTGGGGAGCTTTTTAAACCACATTTGCCTCAGCTCCCCTATCAATAATCCTGATTTAGTTCATCTGTACATCCGTATATATATATTTTAAAGATTTATTTATTTGCTTTTATCCATTTTTAACTCCCCCCCCCCCCCCGTTTTTGCTGTTTTTTGTGTCCATTCTCTGGGCAATTCTGTGTCTGTTTCCTGCCCTCTCTTCTCATCCTTCTCCTCCTGTCTTCACTGGAATTCGATCCTGGGAACGTCCAATGTGGGAGAGAGGCATCCTACCACCTACACCACCTGAGTTCCTGGTTTTTCGGCATGTCTCATCTTGGCTCTCCCTTGTGTCACTCTCCTGTTACATCATCATCTTGCTGCGTGGCTTGGCGGGGCCTGGCACACCCACACGCGGAGCCTGGGGTCTCGCCTGACGGTGCACCCGCGTGCCTTCTATATTTTTCTTTATTTTACCAGGAGGTCCCGGGTATCGAACCCAGGGCCCTCCATATGAGAGACTGATGCCCTACCATCTGAGCCACATCTGCCCCCCATCCATATATTTTAACAGCACCCAGCTCACACAGTTGACTTTGATGCTCAGCCAGGACTGAGAACCACAGCTTTGTGGCAGTAGTAAAAAAGCCATTGCAATGGGCAATCTAGGACTAACTTCCTTCCCTGAGCTCAAATGGGCATCTCAGTGAATGTAATTGTTAGTGGAGCCTCACCAAAGCTGTGCACACTGTCTTAGAGCCTTGGCCTGTGTTTCTCTTTTTAAAGTTGCTGGGCAGCGAGTGAGGACACCATGTCTTCAATGCCCTCCTCTCTGATCCTTTTTCTTTCCCTGTTAATAGCTGAGCTGCTGCGGTGTGCAGAACTATACCAACTGGAGTACCAGCCCCTACTTCACGGATCATGGCATCCCCCCCAGTTGCTGCATGAACGAAACCGATTGTAATCCCCAGGATCTCCACAACCTGACCGTGGCCGCCACCAAAGTTAACCAGAAGGTACCTGCTTCCTCCCAGGCCTGATGATGAGACCAGTGGTGAATGTTTGGGGAGAGTTTTGTTTCTGTGAAATTATGACAAGTAGATTAGAAATGGTAGTACAGGGAGGAGTCAAGAGTCTTTGTGGTCCTTTATTGCCCGAGAGAGCCACTTGAGGCTGCCCACTTCTGAAGGAGAAACCTTTGACTCAGAGTGCTCAGCTTTGCATTACTTTCCCTTGGCAAGAATGTACCAGGCACAGTTCTGGAGGTTTAGCAAGTGGTTCCTCTTAACCCTGATGCTATGTCAGACAGGGGAGATTGGCTTTCTTCTTTCTGGGTATCCTTCTTCTGTTGA
The DNA here is from genome assembly GCA_026826555.1 of Tolypeutes matacus. Classification (NCBI taxonomy): domain Eukaryota; kingdom Metazoa; phylum Chordata; class Mammalia; order Cingulata; family Chlamyphoridae; genus Tolypeutes; species Tolypeutes matacus. The sequence goes on from JAKSZT010047090.1 coordinate 8,458,257, forward strand.
ATATGCCTTCTCTACATGAAATGATTCGCAGCTGGGTGGAATTGAGTTGACAGGTGGCAATTGATTCCCTTAGGAGGGTGGCCTTTATTTTAGGGAGTTCATTGTGATAGGTAAAGAAATCAGTAACTCCAGTTTGACCGACTGTCAACATCTTGACTCCCTCAAATGTTAAAGGGAGAAAAAAGATGGTGAAAAGAAATTTGGAAGCTAGTACATGATGGAAATGAGGGAAATGGAATTTCAGTAGTCAGAGAAAAGGAAAATCAATTTTGTATTCTACTTTGCAGAGAACATGATGAAGATGTGATACAGCCAAGTGGGGAGGCTATCTACATTCCTTAACATTTAGAGAAATGCCATATCAAAAATATGTTTCTGTAAAACAAAAGGTAGAGAAATTCTGTTGTTTACTTGTGGTTATGCAGCCATCAGGTAAAGTTTCTCTTCTCATTAAGATGAATTCTATTCTTCTGATGTTTTCAAAATTCTACGTGATCTGGGCCAGCTACTGAATAATTCATAGAAGATAGCTCTTCTCTCACAATTAGAATGTTAGGAAATGGCTTCTATATTTTACCCATTTAATGTTAGTATTTGTAGCATAAGTCTGCAAGGCATTGCTGCCATTCTGGAAGCTGATTTTGTCATTCTGAGCTTATTAGTTTGCTGTTGGTGTGGTTTGGTAACATACTCAGCGCTGACAGCTTCTTACCTTAGCTAAGAGGATATCTGTTCCTACTGGAATTTTCTTATGAACCCAAAGTTTGAGACCTCCTTTGTCCTTCAGTAGTTAGTAAGTGCCTTCTGGCTTTGTGGGCATCCCCATTGTATGAAGTGCCTAGCATACCTGGCATGTGGGCACTCCAATTTATGGAAGGAAACAAGTGCTCTATGGCAGTGAGAAATTTGTCATAACGGAGCCTCCAGAAGTTGTTCCTAGGAGCAGCAACCAGCAACCTTTGATAAAAGTTTTTTGTTTTTTTTTTTACCCCAACTTCTTCTTTGCATAAGTTAAGGAATCAGAAGTCAGGAGGACAGGCTCTGGAGTTAGACTCTGGTTTAAATTCTGGCTCAGACACTTACTCGTTGTGCGATCTTGGTCAAGTTATTTGTCTTTTCTCCTCACATTTCTCACCTGTAAAATAGGGATAATGATAGTTCCTGTCCCTACGAGTTGATAGGTGGATTAAATGAGATGAAGTATCCATTCTGGCACAGAGCAAGGAATGCTATGTTAGCTGTCACAATGATGATGGTGGTGAAGTTTGTCTGCCACTATGCCACACCACACAGCACACCCTGTCTTTTGTTTGAAATAATGCAGCAAGTCCCGGGAGGGAAGACCTTTGTTGGTGCCTGAAAGCATGTTTGGAGGCATATCTCATAGTGTAGCTATAATCCTTACAATTATTTCCAGAAAGAAACATAGGGTTGGCAGTTTTTCATTTCATTGTTAACCTACAAAGTCACCTCACTCCCTGCCTCCCCCCACCCCAAATTCTATATCACATTTCCCTGGGCACCCCAGATACCTGCAAAAAGTGTTTGAGATCTCACCCACTTCCCTTATCCTCTCCAACCTGGCTGCCTCAGAGGAGAAAAAAGTGAATGAAATCTTGAGAAAACGGACATTTGTCTACTGAGTTTCCTAAAACATTCTCATTTAATGCCCACATGAACCTTTGAGATAAATGATTTCTGTCTGAGTCTCAGACACCTTTGTCTATAAAAGGGGGTGTGGGGATGGGGTGGATGCTCATAAAGGATAGCCCCCCTACCTACCTATCCTCTCCCTCCCCCAGAAGGCTTACTACTGCCATGTTCTAGTTACATGGAATCCTGTTATTTAGAATACATATCATCATCCCTGTAGCTCTTTTGGTGCCTTGAGCCCTGCCCTCTGAGAGCACAGAAAGGTGGCTCTTACCCAACAACCTGAAAAAGCCTACCTTGTACAAATAACTGGGAGAGAGCAGGAGGGAGGTGGGAATTTACTGTTGTGTTTGGGGGGGGGGGGGGGACATGTTTTATTTTGGTTTTGGAAGCAGGTTGATTAAATGTCTGCAGGTTCAGTTGGCTAATAGTATTGACTGAGCCCCAATTCCTTACAGACTCCTTGAAATTTTGTAAGCATGAGGAGGACATATAATTATTGTGGTTGGCAGCTACTGAGATAGCTTTTCCCAGAACCTGTCTGGGGTTAGCTGTCTACTCTTAGTATTCACCACTTATTGACAATGATGTTCTCCATTGACTTAGACATGTTTAGAGGGTGAGCAAATTAACTGTTCTGTTTCTGGACATTTCCTAGGACACTCAGCAAGTCTCCATGAGTTTATCTTGCACGGTGCCTTACAGCCAGGCTTTCATTTTAGAAAATTAAAGGTGATGTTGTGGCCAGATAAGATCTCAGTTTAGTGGAGAACTTAAAGTTGAATGCAAACGTAGCCTGTGTTTGTAATATCAAAGCAGTCTGCAGATCTACTCTGAGACCTAGAAAATGGGCTTTTTTGTCCACATGGCGAATAACACAGAAAAATCCGGAGATGGAAAGCATTTACATCAACATTGGTCTTGTATTGCTTAAACAACAACAAAAAAGCAAAATCGCGTGCATCATCTCATTTTAAGAGATCCTGTTATGATATGATTTGCTTTCTTATTTGGAGTATAAAAGAATGAGGGAACTCTTCTTACACAACAGTGCTTCTCAGACTTTAATGGGCATGTGAATCATCTGAAGAGCTTGTTAAAATGCAGGCTGTGATTCTGTGTGCGTGGGGTGGGGCCCAAGATTCTGCATCTCCAACAAGCTCCCAGGTGATGCTGGCTCTGTGTATCCAACACCCACACTTTGAAGAACAAGGTTTAGAGAGAACCATTTTGCCAAAAATGTACCAATGCCAGGCAGTTACTTCATTTTTTTGGTTTCCCTTCCTGGTTGGCATGGGCATATAAAAAATAATGTGACTGACTCTAAAATCTCCTTAAATGGAATAGAAATCATACTTTAGAAAAATATACTCTGTTGAAGTATGGAACTGAAGTTCGTTAAAAAAAAAAAAAAATCTATGCCAAACTATTTTGCAGACTGAGGAAATGGCCCACCTCGCTTCTCTCTGGTTTATATGATTAGATCTTTGTTTCCCGATTTTGAGCTGACCTAACTCTGGTGCTGGTCTGGACCTCATTCCTCTGCCCACCCATAGCTACATGGAGAAAATACAGTCGTGATGGCCAGTGTGGCAAAGTGCTTTCTTGGCTACTGCTATTTGGGCAATGTTAAAAGATCCACCTCTCTTCCCATTTTGATTTCTTCCTGACCAACCTCCTCTCCCTTCCACTCCCTTTTGAAAAATAGTGTGATATATGCTTTTACTAGTAAAAGTGAAATAGCAAGCTTCTGCTATAAAGTGAGAATCAAATTTCAAACCTCCCCCATGAGCTATAATGCATTTCCTTTCCTACCACCCTTCCCCATAAAATTTGCATCAGATAACTAGGGAGTATAGTATGCCGATGGCATTGAAAACATATGTAAAAGCACTGCTGCTAAGCTAATGCACCTTTTCTTCCTCTGCCGGTGAGTGTATAAAATATCACTTGTTAGAAGATGCAGATTTGTCAGAATTTTCACAAGCTATGGGAAATGTTAAATTGTTAAATTTTGAATTTAAAAATGAGAGGCATGACTTTTTTTTGGTTGTTCTCCAGATGTTATTAAAACTTAGTGTGCTTTTCTTGATAAACAAGAGCCACCTTTACCCTGTTTATTAAATTAAGATCTTGATTTTTCACCGATGCTAATCATTCAAGTTGAAGATCTTTTTTGAAAAAAATGGAAAAAGACCAAGTCTTCCAGGACTGAATAAGCCAGTTCAGGGCTCTAGGTTGATTTGGCCCATTTCCAAATAAATATAAACACACACACACATGATCCTGCTGTTTGGCCTCAGTGTCAGGTATTTAACAAGAGATTCAGCTTTGCATTATGGGTGGTGCACAAAATTTGATGTTTCCTGCCAGTACTAGGTCTCTGAAATGTAATCCAGAATAACAACAAAATAACTTGTTTAGCAACATTGTTAAACTCCAACCAGATCATTCATTTTTTTAAGAAAGGCAATTAACTTTATTAACAGTTTTAAACCGACATTGAAATTGGTGGTGATTGTTAGTTTTAATCATGACATTTAGAGGTGCCATAGTATGTTAAAGGGAAATTCTCCTCATTTTATTAAATGTAGCTCCTGACATCCAGAAAGGGGAAGTGACTTGTCCAAGGTCACATAGCAAGTTTGTGGAAAAAGTAACTCTAGAACATAGGTTTTCTCTATTAAATAAACAATCTTAATTGCCTTCTTAGGAAGAACCCTAAAAACTCCATAAAGTTGGCAGATGTTCAAACACCTCCATCCAACCAGATGATGTTGCTTTATTTATCCAAGATTTTTGTCATTTGTTGTCAAAATGCTATGATGTTTATGATGCCGAGTCTTCCTGTTCAAGGATGCAGAATGCCTTTTCATCTGTTCAAGTCTACTTTTGTATCTCTACAACATTTTCTTCATAGAGCTTAAGATTTCTTACTAAATTTAATCCTACTACTGAAACATTTATGGATGAAATGATCTCTCTGGGACTTGCTTTAAAATAAAATCCAGCCAGTGGATGGAAGTCAGAGGGGTTTGGATGAAAGACAATTAGCCATACGTTATTTGTGATGTTGGGGGAAAGGCCCTGTGCGGGTTTCATTGTACTACTCTCTACGTTTTTGTATGTTCAGAATTTTTTTTTTTTTTGAGTTATAAAAGAATGCCATTAAGTTCCTAGGGTGAGTTGCATTTGTATTTCCTGAATTGAGATTGCATTCTATGTGGGAGGTTTGCAAGTTAACCCAGCACAGTCTGGCTTGGATAAAACATGTCTCAGAGACAGTCTCTCTCCATTTGCAGGGTTGTTACGATTTGGTGACCAGTTTCATGGAGACTAACATGGGAATCATCGCTGGCGTGGCATTTGGAATCGCATTCTCCCAGGTATCCTACATAATTGCATGGTTGTCTGTCCTTTTCCCTGTCTTCTGCTCCAGTTTCTCTCCCTGGTTTCCAGATTCTCGGCCTGCCGCCTTGTGCCTTGGGAAAGGCTGATTGATAGATGGGGTCAGAGCTCCTTGCTCATTAGTCCTCAGGTCATCTGTTTATTGATTTTCCTTTTTCAACTTAAATGAAGTTTTGTCATCAAGGGAATATCGGTTACAGTTCAACTAATGACTAGCTCCAGAAAAACAACTTGCTTCTTCTGTAGGTCAAATGGAGGTTAACTGAACAAAGCGCTGCCTTAATTGGAACATAAACGACTCAAAACATCAAATGGCTGATCTGGATTTGGGGGAAGCTTTTTTCCTTGTTGACCTATCCCTTTTTTTATTATTATTATTTCTCTTCATTCCTGTGGGTTTTGCATGAGATCTACCTTTAAAGAAAGCCTAAATTTAGGAGAGTTAATCTTGTGGTCATTGTTTTTTATTTTATTTATTTATTTTTTTACTAGAGAAGTTGAGGGTTTACAGAAAAATCACACATAAAATATATCCCATATACCACCCTATGGTGTGGTGCATTTGATACATGAAAGCACATTTTTATAGTTGTACTATTAACTAAAGTCCATTGTTCACACTAGGAGTCACTTTTTTGTGTTGTATAGTTCTATTTTTTTTTTTCCAGTTTTTATGGTAGTAACATATATACAACCTAAAATTTCACCTTTTAATTACATTCACATATATAATTCAGTGCTGTTAATTACATTCACAATGTCTACCAGCTCTACCATCCATTACTAAAACTTTACCATCAATCCAAATAAAAGCTCTATACAATTTAAGCATTGACTCCCCATTCACTACCCACACCCTGGCCCCTAGTAACCTAAATTCTAGATTCTGACTATGGGCTTGCTTATTCTAATTATTTCATATTGGTGAGGTCATACCATATTTGTCCTTTTGTGTCTGGCTTATTTCACTCAGCATAATGTCCTCAAGGTTCGTCCATGTTATGGCATGTATCAGAGCTTCATTCCCTTTCATGGCTGAATAATATTCAGTTGTATGTTTGTGCCACATTTTATTTATCCATTCATCGGTTGATGGACAGTTGGGTTGCTTTCACCTTTTGACAATTGTAAATAATGCTGCCATTAATATTGGTGTGCAAATGTCAGTTTGAATCCTTGATTTCAAATCTTTTGGGTATATGCATAGTAGTGGGGTTGCTGAGTCATATGGTAATTCTATACCTAACTTTCCGAGGAACCACCATACTGTCTTCCACAGTGGCTGCACCATTTTACATTCCCACCAATAATGAATGAGTATTCCTATTTCTCCATAACCTCTCCAACACTTGTAATTTTCTGGTTGTTTTTTTTTTTAATAGTAGCCATTTTAGTTGGTGTGAAATGGTATCTCATTATGGTTTTGATACTCATTTCCCTAATCACTAATGATGCTGAGCATCTTTTCATGTGCTTATTGGCCATTTGCATATCTTCTTTGGATAAATATCTATTCAAGTCTTTTGCCCATTTTTAAAATGTTTTTTTGTCTTTTTATTGTTGAGTTGAAGGATTTATTTATATATTCTGGATATTAAACCCTTATCAGATATGTGGTTTCCAAATATTTTCTCCCATTAAATAGGCTGTCTTTCGACTTTCATGATAAAGTTCTTTGCACAAAAATCTTAATTTTAATGAGGTCCCATTGATGTATTTTTTTCTTTTGTTGCTTGTGGTTTGGGTATAAAGTCTAAGAAACCATTGCATAACACAAGATCCTGATGATGCTTCCCTAGGTTTTCTTCTAGTTTTATAGTCCTGATTTTCATATTTAGGTCTTTGATCCATTTTGAGTTAATTTTTTTATATGGTGTGAGATTGGGATCCACCCTCCTTATTTTGCATATGGATATCCAGTTTTCCGAGCACCATTTGTTGAAGAGACTACTCTTTCCCAATTGAGTGGACTAGGCAGCCATAGGTGTGAGGGACTATTTCTGAATAATCAGTTTGATTCCATTTGTCTATATATCTATCCTTGTGCCAGTATCATGCTGTTTTGACTACTGTATCTTTGTAATAGCTTTAAAGTCAGGAAGTTCTCCAACTTCATTCTTCTTTTTCAAGATGTTTTTGGCTGTTAGGGGCCCCTTACCCTTCCAAATAAATTTGATGATTGGCTTTTCCATTTCTGCAAAGGCGGCTGTTGGAAATTTTATTGGGATTGCATTGACTATGTAAATCACTTTGGGTAGCACTGACATCTTACCAACATTTAGTCTTCTAAGCCATGAGCATGGAATGTCCTTCCATTTATTTAGGTCTTCTTTGATTTCTTTTTGCAGTTTTTTAAGTTTTCTTTGTATAATTCCTTTACATCCTTGGTTAGATTTATTCCTAGATATTTCATTCTTTTAGTTGCTACTGTAAATGGAATTACTTTTTGTTTTCCTCCTCAGATTCTTAATCTATGCAATGTATAGAAACACTACTGATTTTTGCGTGTTGTTCTTGTATCCTGCCACTTTGCTGAATTCATTTATTAGCTCCAGTAGCTTTGTTGTAGATTTTTTTTGAGGCTTTCTATATAGAGTATCATATCACCTGCAAATAGTCAAAATTTTACGTCTTCCTTTTCAGTTTGGATGCCTTTTATTTCTTTTTCTTGCCCTGGCTAGAATTTCCAGCACGTTAAATGACAATGATGATAGTGGGCTTCCTTGTCTTGTTCCTGATCTTAGAGGAAAAGCTTTCAGTCTTCACTATTGTGTATGATGCTAGAAGTGGGTTTTCCATAATATGCCCTTTATCATGTTGATGGAGTTTCCTTCTAGTCCTATTTTTCTTACTGTTTTTAGCAAGAAAAGAGGCTGGATTTTGTCAAATGCCTTTTCTGTGTCAATAGAGATGATCATGTATTTCTTTTTCCCTTTGTCCTGTTAATGTGATATTGTGGTCATTATTTTAATCTCAAGGTTGACTTTTCTGTTTCTTCAGAGGAAACAGAATTTTTATTTAATTTTTTTTTATTTTTTAGGAGGTACTGGGGATTAAACCCAGGAACTCAAGCATGGGAAGCAGGTGCTCAACCACTGAGCCACATCCGCTCCCCAATGAGAGTTGGTTTTTTTTTTCGTTTACTTGCTTTTAGGGGGTATGGGGGATTGAAAACAGGGCCTCATACAAGGGAAGCAGGCGCTCAACCATTTGAGCTACATCCACTCCCCTATGTATTTAATTTTATCTCCCTTTATCTCTACCCAGCCACTATAAAACAATGGGAGAGGAGATTATGTAAATTAAGTGAGCCACACATATTCAAAAATGGAACAAGATTAAGCTAAGTCTAAAATTTAGCCCACCTCCACCAGGTAGTATACTGTCCCACTGTCCCACAGGCCTCTCATCTCCCAGCCAAATGATGACTCCTGGTTATAATATTGATACGGGTGGAAGGCCCAACGTGCATTTAGCAACCAAATAAAACCTTTATGTTTAACTCACCTTTTTCAGGTTTCCAGATTGTTTTTCAAATAAAATCCAATTAGTGTTACCTCAATAATATCTCCACAGCTATAATTTCACCTGCCTGAATTCTATAGTAGCTATCTCAGACCATAATTATTTTTCCCATTCTTCCATCACTCTGTTCCTCCTGCTCAGCAATGCAGATCCACTTTAATTTTACTCGTTTGGTTTTTAAACATTTTTATTGAAATATGGCATATACAAAAAATTACATAAATTATAAGTTTATAGCTTAATGAATTATCACAAAATGAACATACCTGTGTAGCCCTCACTTAGGTCAAGGAATAGAACATTAACCTGGTAGGTTGTTTGGGCAAGCAGATGGCTTAGCCTTAGAGAAGTAGAAAATTTTTCTTTCCAAGCAGTTACAAAAACCTATGTGACATTTCATCTCACAAGAGCATGTGAACTCAGCCAAAATGGGTTTCTTTCTTGTTGCAGTTTCAAAATTCTCTTTTTACCATTTTAAAAATGATTTAAACTCTTACCACACCAACACAGTCAAGCCAGAGTGGTGTCACAAACAATGCCAATTAACTAAGTCTCCAGAGATGTTTCAAAATGAGTTGCTGCCACGTACTTTCTTCTAGTTGCTATAATATTTCAGTAATCACACTTCAGTAACATCCCTGTAATGGTCAGGGGACATTTTAGAGGATCGGAACCTTGTGCCTGATATAAATGTGCAGGATGCACTTGACAGCCTTGAAAATAGTTTACTTAATGTGTGTGTGTGTGTGTGTGTGTACCATCAGGTTGTCAACCCCGTAATGGCAAGCTTGTATTGGGCATTTAAGGAGAACTGTCTCCCTGGGGGGAAGGAATATTGCTGAATTCTACCCTAACAGCTGTTCTAGAACCATAAAGTGGCATGATTCTAATACTGTACATGGGGAGAAGAGAGTCTCAGAGCCTGGAATCCCATAGATGAAAAATCTTATCCAGGAATATTCCCATATGGCCATGAGTTGGGGGGGGGGGTTCATTGTGGATTTTTGGGAGAAGATCCTATTTTCATTGGTGAGATGAGCCAAGTCAAATGGACCGTTCTCCAGGTTATAAAGAATCTGATTAATACCTCTCCATTTTTCTCTCACACATCCACGTGAAGTAATTTAAATTCAGAATAGTTTGTTCCCCAATGGTTATTTGGCCTGATAAGCATTAATCTCTCTGTGCTACCTTGAAAAACCCCTGCCTTGGGGATTGTTGAGTTTGTGATATGGCCGGCCCTCTGGGGCAGTGAGAGAGGGGCTCTGGCACCAAGAAACTCAAAACAGAAACTCTGCAGCAAGTTGAACTCTCATTAGGGTAGCACATAGTTGTTGGGGTAAGGAAACAACACAAAGCCCAATGGCATCACACAGTCATACCATTCACCCACTTGGCCACCCATGCCAGCAACCTCAGGCTCCCAGAAGCTGAAGTTGGCTTCCAGATGCAGGTAGATCCAGGGCCTCCCTGGGACAGTGGGAGTCACTTACCAGATGCCTCTGTAGGAAAATCCAGCCCTATTGACCCTGATCAATGACTAGGAACCAAAGCTTTAACTATGATCATTAGCCACGTCTGTTCAAAACTGTGAACCCATTTCACATTAGACTTGGCAACGTTTAGCTGATATTGCTGGATCAACCATGTTGGCTGTGTGGAGGAAAAGCCTTGGATTTCCAATCATCAAGCAGGCCCTGCTGTATGGAGGCCACAGAGAGGCCAAAGTGGTTAGGAGGAGAGAACAGAGCCCTCTTTCTCCGTCCCCCTTCTTCTTGGCTTTTTCTTCACCTGCTCATGTAACATCCATGCTATCATCTGTTGGAAGAAACTGGCCATGCACATCTATTGTGTCAGAGGTTAAAAGTGATATAAAGTACAAGGAAATCAGACCTGAGTCTGGCCTTTTAATAGGCTGTGCAAAAACTTTGTCCCCTATTAGCTAACGTGAGTTCTGTTTTGGGACAGCAAGGCTTTGCCAAGCATTTAATACTTCTTTCCACAAATCCCTGTTGCCTTTACCCTCTCAAGCCAAAGCCCATTTGTCTGGATCTGATGGACAGGTCCTGATGCCCTGTAAATGTATAGCAGGGAGTTGAGGTGTCTTTGATAGGGTACCTCTTCCTTGCCCCTATAGCAGCTACTTTTTCACTCAGAGCTTAGAAGGAGATGGGGAGGGGGAGAGGGGGAGAGGACACAAAAGCATGTCACCCTGCCCACTCCCCCTACCCCCATCATGGCCTGGAAGCCAAGTGCAGGGGGTATATGGGCCTGGAAACTTTTACTGCTCAATTGGTGACACTGCTCCCACCTTGGTTTGGCCTTGCTGTGTGTTGCGGTGGGGGTGGGGATGAGCAGTGTGCAGATGGGTGTCCTCTGGGCCTCTGTATTTAACACTTCTGTATCCAAAGTATATAGTCCCAGGAATTTACTAGTCTTCGAACCGGTTAGGCTGGACTAATCCCCCACATCCCACAATGTTACAGTTCTAATTGGGGACAGTAGAGCTATTTTCCAGAAAGGGAGAGATGAGTGGCCCACTTGGGGCTGAGCAGCTACTGTAGAGCCAGCATCACAATTTTGATCTCCTTACCTTTTCTGCTATATCAAACATTTAGGCCTTGGGTCCAAAGATCACCTTTGTTTCTACCTCAGGTGGTGCCTGAAGGGAACTTACTTTGTGCTTTCATAATAAAAGGATTTGATTCTGTGGAATTGGAAGGAAAAAGATATTCATGGAAAAAAATACAGATCCTACCCCTACTTGTCCATCATCTGCCCCTTTCCCCCGGCATGGCCTCACCCTGGGACCTGTAGGTGCTGGGATGATTCATTATGGATCAGTAATTCCTTTCTGGGCCCTTGAGGTGACCTTTTCTATGTAGAGGGCAGAACAAAGCTCTTAATAGCTTTCATGAGAGATGGCCAAGCAAGGCTAACAGAACTTTTTACTTATTCCCCAAGTGTTGTTGGGGCCTCAGAAGGTCCCCAGTAGTATTTATACAGTTTTATTTCAAACCAGATTCCTTGGCACTTTCCCAAGACCTGGGAGTTTTATTTAGTTTCTCAGTTAAGTCATTAACATAAAATCTCCACAGGCAGTATAAAGATCTAGAATTTTCCATAGGTTGCTTGTCGCTTTCTTGTTTAGGAAGTTACATTTCCAGCTCTGTTTGCTGTCCTCTCTCTGCCCCTCAGGAGTCAGGGATCAGGCCATGTTTGCCTCCCGTGGTGATGGCAGGAGAAGGCGCCCTTGCCCTCTCACCTTTTACATCTCTGGCTTTGCTGGTGACCACCCACCTGACTCTTGGCCTTTCTCTCCCACCTCTTGGAGTCAGGCCTATTACTGGTTATTTGCTCTACTGCAGTGATGCAATCCATGTTAATAGAGCTTTGTGTTGTGCAAGCCCCTCAGCTCTCTACATGGAGTGTCTCAAGAAAACCTGGAGTCAGGGCCTTTTGCCCCTGCCTTCCTTGCTGACTTTCTCAGTTCTTGCAGCAACACGATTTTCCAGAGGAGGTAGAAAACAGTATTGACAAAGCAGATAGTTGTAAAAATAAAATGTTACTTCAAAAAATTAGATGAAGGCTAATTACAAAGCTTTAGTCAGCCAAATATAAATAATTTGATCTAAAACTTCCAAGGATGTGGAGGATTAGGCATTTCACTAGCCACAGGAAGGACAAATAGTAGTTCTGGGTTATCTGCCCTGAGCAGTTTTCTGCATAAGGCATGCTTTCCTCCTCCTGTCTCTCCCCTGGGTTTAAAGCAGACCTTTGTCAAAATGCCCACAGACTGCACCTGAGTATACCTCTGCAGTGTGTTTCTAACAGGTCACCTGCAAGCCCACAGAGCACACCTCTGTTCTTTCAGATGCTTTTTGCATATATTTAAAGAAGGTTTAATCCAAATAAAGATGAATTTTTCTGCCTATAGATTAATTGGGGGTGGTGGGCAAGCATTGTGTCCTGATACAGGCTGAGGAACAGGCCATTTATGTAACGGGAAATAATCTAGTAATAATTAGTATTAAATATGGGATGCTCCCGCCCCTTTCCCTCAACTGGGTGCTTATGGAAGTGAGGAATCAAAGTTCTCTTTCAAATATGAAGATGAATTTGACAGCAAATTTGATATCAGAAACCCTGTGAATAATTCTCTCTGCCATATCCCAAATCCTTGCTTTTCTTGCACTAGAATTAACTAAAACAAAAGCTGATCGATCAGTGTAAAATCATACTCTTTTCAGGTACCTTACATGTGCTTCAGTTTAAAACAGTTTTTGGGAAAACAAATTTTTACTAGATGTTAAAAAAATGATTTAAACTCTGTCTTCTCCCATGGGCAAACAAAACAAGGTATATTTATGCCTCAGAAATACAAAATATAAGCTTAAAAGCAACTAGCTCTTTTTCCCTATATTTTTCAAGTTATTGTTCCTGTGAGAAAGTAAGCATGTCCAGTGCTTAAGAATGATGCAGTTCATGTTTTGCAAAAATAAAAATTGCTATATTTCCTTGAAGGCAGGGAATTTAGGTACAGGAAATATTTTAAGTGTTTTCAAGAATTTTCTGGCTGTGTGGCTTATGAATTGCCATGGAGGCCAGCATATTTTTCCTCACTAAATATAGGAACCTTACAAACCATGAAGTGGAATGAATAGTGACTATTTCAAGTACTTAGAATACTTATGAGACCAAAGAGAAAAAAACTGAAGTGATAATAAGGCTAAAAAGAAGAGAGAGTCTGGGAACTTGAAAATGAAGAGATGCTCACTTAAAACCCTCACCCTGAAGATTGCAATTCTAAGACATGAAGGACCCCCAGGTGGTGTGACAGAGGGGTTATCCTGGAAAGGAAAGGAGTCTTGGGCCGGGGAGGGAAAAGGGGAAAGGGAAGGCAAGGGTTATTCTTGGATAGAGGAAGAGTGTGGAACATTAAGCTCTGCGTGGGTTACCTCTGTGGTTTGGGGGAGATTCTTTAACTTCCCCTAAACCTGTCTCCTTATCTGGAAAATTTGAATTGTAATCTTGCACAGAGATGTGGTGAGGATTAAACACCTCAGTATACCTGAATGTGTTATATACCTCTAATAATACTTATTTGCGTTTTGGCTGATATCTGCATTTTGCTAGTATCAAGTATGCTCTGGTGTCATTTTGCTCCTGGAAAATGGCAATTCTAATAAAAGGGGGACAAGCTATAATATTCAAAGTCCATGCATTCATGTGAGGATTTTTCTTTCTTGTTTGGCCCAATATTCTGGTGGTTACAGCCATGGTTTGGGCCATTTGGCAGCAGTTATGTGGCACTTTGCATTTTGTGTCCCCAAAATGATATTGGCCAGTGCCTTGGTGTAGGAGATAGGGTGAGTCCGGGAAGGCGATAAATTCTCCTTACCTGACCTGGGTCACAGTTTGCATATTTCACGGCACAATTTTAATTTTAAGAAGGGAGATAAGAATCGTGGATTGCAACAAGAAACTTAGCCCATTGAACTTGAACCTGAATGGGCTGAGAGTCAGGAGAACAGAGTTCATATCTTGCCCTGAACAGCAGTGGGACCTAGTGTGGCCTCAGCCATTTCACCTGTAAGATAAGGGTAATTAAGGGCCTAGATGAAGGGTTCTCTCCCAGGAGGGCTTGTTAAAATATCAATTGCAACCCCCCATCCAGGCCCCCTAGAGTTTCTGATCCAATAGGTCTGGAGTGGGGCCTGAGAATATACATTTCTATCATTAGAAATGCTGATACTGCTGGTTCTGAGACCACACTTGGAGTGACAATGTACCATATGATCTCTAAAGGTCATTCCCACCTCTGATCCAATAAAACATATCCGATTGCTTAATCTACTCTTGTCTGCTTAGAAGAGACAACATTAGTCAATGGAAGCTCCAAGCTTCTAGGCTCAAGTGTACAATTGGCCTTAGGCCCAAAGAATGCTGAGCCTCCAGATTCTTGGATGACAGCTTTAGTTTCCATTGAGCAGGACAAGATTTGCTTAAAGGTGTCTTGAAAGTGTCACAACTTCTTTGTCAGATCCAACTGAGCCACTGGTTAAGTCAGGACACAAAGACAGGTGGGGATTCTCTTATTACTGGTTGATCTTGGGCCCCTAAAAAACTAGATGGGCCCTGGATATATAGAAGGGCCCGATAAAATATCTACATGGCTTAGAGACAAAGAGAAGTTAAAACCCCACTTTCTCCTTTCCCTTCCTACCTCTCTCAAGCCACAACGTTCTTACATAACTGGCAAACTTTCCCAATCAAGAGGAGTGTCATGTCTCAAGGCAAGGACTATTTTGTTCTCAGCTGGCTTTGGCTGGGGTATCATACTATGTTGAGAAATCTTCAGAATGCATGTGATTATAGCTTTGAACTATATTTTGGCCTTTTAGTTAATATCACACTAATTCTTTGATACTTAATTTTTAAGAAGTTACCCTCATAATAATAGGAACAAACTTTAATACCACTTAAGTGTCAAAAGTTGTTTTTAAATGGCCAGGGTGAACTACAGCTGGAACTCCATGGGCCATTCTAGAACCTTCAATTCATCCTGCACCAGCAGTTATACTCCCTAATTCTTAGATCCCAAAATTAAAATTAGGCTTGATCTTTTTCTCTAGTGCACTTAACCCATTTGTAGACAGAAACCCTTGGTTGTTAAAAATTACATATAGGGGTCAAAGAAGAGCGTTTTAGTGGCTTGAGATTCTCATTTTTGTTTTTTTTTTCCTGGCAACAGTTGATTGGCATGCTGCTGGCCTGCTGTCTGTCCCGGTTCATAACAGCCAACCAGTATGAGATGGTGTAAGAAGAAGGTAAGTGGCGGAGGGGCGTGTTTAATTGCTGAGTTTTCTCACTGGAGTATGCACTACCCTTCAAATGGGCAGGGCTGCTGCCTGGCCACTGATCCCAGTATCATTTGCTCATGTGCCAAAATCTAATTTCTTTGGTGCTAGGGGAGAGATGTGGTCAATGCTATAGTGTAAAATGTACAAATGCTCCTTATAACTTGATATCTTCTATTACCTCCTTATTATTGGTGAGTCACTGACATGTTTTAATTTCTTTCTTAGTCTTTCAAGAACGACGGAATAAGATACCTGTTTTGAAAAGAAACCACAGCAATCTTTGAAAGACTTCCAAGGAATGTTAGAGCACAGTACATAATGTACACCTGCACCCATGCCCTTTACCCCCCCACCCCCAGCGTGCAACCAACACTCCCACATAGTCTCTGCTCTACCTTTTCAGCCCGCATCATGTGTAGCATTCCATTTTGTGATGTGCCATTGTGCCACAGAGTGTAGCCAGGTCCCCCTGCAGCTAGTCCTAGTGGATCCCACCCCCGAGGCCCCGTGCGGGCCATCTCCTTCCATCTGTATTTGGTTCAACTGCAGCTCATCGTAGGTGACCGGTCATTACACCATCACTGGTCCTATTGGGCCCTGCATGTAGTGTGGGAGGCTCCCGCTAGCCCTTAACCATGATCAATAAATGCCGCACACCTTTATGTAGTAGATAAGCTGACTATAGATATGTTCTTTTGGCGTAATCTCGTTTGGTTTGGTTTTCCCATTACTAAGGCTCGTTCCTACCTTCTTCAGACTGCCCAGGACATGTAAAGAAATACATCAGTAATTGCCCACGAGGAGACAAAAGCATGAAGGCAATTGTTGAGCTTTAGGTGGCCTCCTTGCTCATTACTGTTACATGCCTGGGCTGGGTATGTATAGACAATTTAGTCCACCTTTGCCTTGCAGTTGAAACCTGTAAAATCCTGTTATAAAGCTGTGTTGTTGCTTCCCGTGAAGGTAATAATATTACTTTTGTTTTTCCCCAGTTAATTACTATCGTGTTATTTCAGTTCTTTCTGTATATTTTCTTGCCTTGACATTACAGACATTGAGGACCTCATCAGGTCAATATAAAAATGAGTGAGAGGGGAGAACAAAAGTCAAAATATCTTTAAAAGAACTTTAAAAATAATGCCTCTGTCTAGCATGCCAACAAGAATGCATTGATATTGTGAACATTTGTGATGTATGTATTAATAAATAGAGCCATTACAAATTTCTGTGTTCTGATTTTTGTTCTTTGGATATTACGTAAGTTTTTTAAAAAACATATTTCTCTTCCATTGTGTTTCACAGGGGATTTGCAGCAGACCACCTCGCCTGCTGGCATACCTCTTCACACATGCTTCCCACCCCCACCCCACCCCACCAAAATAACATAGGGTAGAATAAATGCTGAAGGGTTACATTTCTTTATTTTGGCCACTTCAGAAACTTGAATCATTTATCATGAACAAGAGATACTTTTTTACTACAGAAATAGAGCCTCCATATTATCTCAGGCCTCTCGCCTAAAATCCTTGGAGTAAATACAAAAATTTCAGGAGAAATTTCAAAAGACTGGATTTCATAAAAAAGGAAGTGAGCATCTATTCTTTCTTCGTTTCTTATAAGCACAAATTCTTCCTTTCCCTCTTTCTTCTCTGGAATGACTAAACTCAATCTAGAGAAGAGATGACATCATACAATGCAGTTGTCCCAATGGCCCAATGTGCAGTAAAGTATGGAATCCTTACATTTGATCTAAAGAGCATTTAGTCATACGTGCAGTATATATGATCTGTGATCTACTTTTTCCTTCTTAATGAGTCATCCACAAAAAGAAATAGTAAAAGCAAAAATTGCTTTGTTTCCAAAGAAGTAAACCTGAACAGGTACCTCTTCTCTACAGGAACAGAGTAGAACCACCAGTAATTACAATGAAGATGGCTTTCTAACTACATTTATTAGCCTGCACTGCATGGGGTAAAACATAAAAGGTTACGAAGTACACTGCCCCAAACCTTCTCTTTTCCAAAGGTCAGCATTTTTAGAGAATTAAGGCAAGCTATTCTATGAAAACATGTAGCTCAACACTTATCACAGTTTGATTTTTAAAGTTCTGGGTGTTTTTTGTTTTTTGTTTTTTTTTGTATATTGCAATGAGGCTTTTTTGTAAAATTCTAATTAAAGCCCCCACTCAAGGTTCACTTTTTTCCCAAAGTATGCATTTATTGGTATACTTTGGTAAGAAATCTATTCACTTTCTAAATTAAAGTCAGACCTCACCATTACATAATTTTAATTTGAAACATTTAGACAAGGTCGATCTTACCTTAGAACCAAGGTATTCATGTCTTAACTTGAATGACTTGTGTATAATATACATTCTTTTTTAAATGAATCTAAAAAGCCACAAATTGAAATGTCTCTTTTCTTTTGTTTTTAAAGTATAACATTTACATATGGTAAAGTACATAAAATGTTAAGTGTACAGCTTCAATTTTTACATGTGAATAAACAAGTATAGCTACCACCCAGATTAAGAAACACAATATTTTCAGCACCCCTGCAGGTTCCCTCGTGCCCCTTCTCAGTTAGTGACTCCCCGCCGCCCCATGCAAGAGCATCCACTACTCTGATTCTATTACCACAGATTAGTTTTGCCTGATCGTGGGCTTCATATAAATGGAATCATACAGTATAGTATTCTACTGTATGACTATAACATAATTTATCCATTCCACCACTGGTAGACATTTGGATTGTTTACAGGTTTTGGCTAGCATGAATAAAGCTACTTTGAACATTATGATATATGCCGTTTGGTTGACATATATCATATATATCATGTATATATATATATATGAGCGGGATTGCTGGAAAATAAGGAGTATTTAGCTTTAGAAGATACTGCCTAACATTTTCCCAAAGTGGTTATACTAATTTACTCTCCCACGAGCAATGTGAAAAAGCCCTCACCAACACTTGCTATTCTCAGCCTTTTTTGTTTTACTCTTCTGTGGGTGTGTAATGATACCTCATTGTCTTAATTTGCCTTTCTCCTTATGGCTATTGCTCTTGAGTACTTTTTCATATTTTCAGTGGCCATTCTGATAGCCTCTTTTGTGAGGCATTCAAGTCTTTTGTGCTTATTAAAATTCAGTTGTCTTTATTGATTTGTAGGAATTCTTTATATATTTTGGATAAAAGTCCTGTTTTGGATATATATATCACAGATATTTTCTCCCGATCTGTGACTTGTGTTTTCAAGTACAGTCAGTTCTTGATTAACTACACTTCTGAGGATAGGGGAGGACAATGACATATAATCCAAAATATCAAAAGTCCTTTTTTCCTAGCAAGAGCATGTTTGATTCCATAGTGCTTCCATTGTTTGTCAATTGATTTTAGAAGTAGCTTTGCCTTTTAATATTATTCTTTTTTTTTAAAATATTATTCTAATATAATTAGTTTTCATTTCCTAAATATACAAAGATTTGGGGCTGGGAGGAGGAGATAATTGAAAGAAGTCATTGAAAAATGTTGGGACAGGATAAGGAGCTTATTAGGATTAAATTAAAATACACAACAGAGAGATTTTACTTTTATTGTTTGCACATATTTGTCAGTGTTAAAGCCTCTGGACAAAACTTAGCTTGAGTAGACATCTAATGTTACATAATCATAACCCCAGCCCAGAGATTGATTTGTTGGGGATTGGCCTGGCCATTGAGAGTGTGTGTGTTGAAAGTTCCCCCAGGTGATTCTGATGATTAACGGGGCTGGGGGCTGGCTGGACAGACCTTACTCACTGTATTCCCTACTTCTATTCCTTTTACCTGAGATTATCTTACTCTCCTTAA
Source organism: Tolypeutes matacus (assembly GCA_026826555.1). Lineage (NCBI taxonomy): Eukaryota > Metazoa > Chordata > Mammalia > Cingulata > Chlamyphoridae > Tolypeutes > Tolypeutes matacus. The sequence goes on from JAKSZT010047090.1 coordinate 8,477,557, forward strand.
CACATGTTTATTTCAATCCCATGCTTTTCCTCTCATTTTCCTTGTTTGGCATGCCTTCTCCCAAGGTTTCCCATTTTCAAAATCATCACTTCTGTGAAGTTCTTCCTGATAACTCCAGTCCTAGCAGACCAATAGCTTTTGCTCTCTGTGCCCATTTTAAATCAGTTATTTTTCAGAAAAGTCCATTTCTTCTGCTTTCAAATTTATGAACTTGTTCATAGTAATGTCTTATTTTTGATATCTTCATGGCATCTAGTTTTGTTTGCTTTTTCATTTCTAATTTTATTTATTTTCTCATTTTCTTTTTTCTTTCATTGATGCCAGTCTCTTGTCTTTTTTATGTCTTTTCAAAGGATCAACATTTTGGTTTGATTCTATGGTTTGTTTGCTATTTCATTAATTTCTGCTCTTTTCTTCCTTCTACTTCCTTTGGGTTTCCTGATGTTTTTACCTAACTTTTTGTGGTGGATTCTTAGCTCATTAATATTTATAATTATCTTTTCTAATATGTTCATTAAAGGCTGTAAATTCTCTCTTCTAATTGCTGATTTAGCTGCATTTCAGGTTTTTAAAATTATTTTACACCGCCCCCCCCTCCCCGAGATGGCTCCCTCATCTGTCTGCTCATCATCTTTAGGAGGCACCGGGAACTGAACCCGGGACCGCCCATGTGGGAGGTAGGCACCCAATTGCTTGAGCCACAGCCGCTCCCTGCATTTCAGTTTTGATTTGCAGTTTTTTATTGCCTTCCAGTTCTAGACATTTTGTCATTTCTATTAGGATTTATGCTTTGAACCATAAATTAGGAATTGTTTTTAAAGTTTCCAAATGTATGGAGTTTGGGGCTTTCTGCTAAAAACACTTGGTCCATATGATAAAGGTTCTTTGTTATTTGTTGGGGCTTGCTTTTTGCCCTAATGTTTGGGCAGTTTTTGTAACTGTTCTATGTATGCTTTTTTTTTTTTAACAAATAAATTTATTAATACATATTAATAAAGCATAAATCCACCCAAAGTGTACAATAAATGCTAGTTGGTATAATCACATAGCGCATTCATCACTTCAATCATTATTAGAGCATTTTCATTATTCCAATAGTAATAATAATCAACAAAAACAAACAAACAAAAAACTCATCACCTCTCAATCTCTCTCTGCTTTCCCTGCCATACATACATGCTATTCTGTTTCCGTCTCTATAGTTTGTGTTTATATTTTGTAAAAAATCTTATATATGCAATATTACCCATATTCATATTCACATGAGGTTTCACTATGTTATACAGTCCCGTGTTACATTTTTTAGCTTTCCTTCTAGTAATATACATGTCTTTAGACTTTCCTTTTCAACCACTGTCATACCCATATAATAGCTCTGCTAGTTACAAACACTATGATGTACTTTCACCATTTCAATTCATTTCCAAAGATTAACATTTTTACCAATTCTGCACAGATTAACTGTCAGCTTTCCATTCTCTACTCTCATTCTATATTCTGGTGACCTATATTCTAATTTATTTTTAACTTTATTTTGTACATTTAATAATTGAAAATATAAACAATTAAAAACTAAAAAGAAAACACAGTTGAATAAAAGCATACGTTTCTCAAATGTACTGGAGACCTATAAATTTTTTTTAAATCATACAATATGTTACATAATATATTTGGTTCATAGTAATGCAATCATACAGTATTTGTCCTTTTGTGTCTGGCTTGCTTCGCTCAACATAATGTCCTCCAGGCTCATCCATGTTGTCATATGCTTTATGACTTCATTTCTTCTTACAGCTGCATAATATTCCATTGTGTGTATGTGTGCTTTTAAAGAAATGTCTTTTCTAATTGTTTGGTACAGAGTTAGGACAAGCTTGTAAATATGTTCAAATAGTCTGTCCTCATGAATATTTTGTCTCAATCTATCAGCTTCTGTGAATGATGCATTTAAATTCCCCACTGTCACTATGGACTCAATGTCTGCTTTCTATATTTTTAAGCTATATTGTTTGGGGCATAATTGTAATTATGGACTGATTTTCTTTATCCCTAATTATGATTTTCCATTAAATTTCATTTTTTCTATTATAGTTATAATTATTCTACATCCCTCAACTTTCAACATTTCTATGTAATAATTTAGATATCTCTTCTAAACAGCATATAGCTGCATTTTGTTTTCTTTTCCAGTTCAATCAGAAAGTTTTAACTGAACATCTTAATCTTGTTATGTATTATGGTTACTGATACATTTGTTTTTATTTGTATCATATTGTTTTTTCTGTTCATTTCTTTCCTGTTTGTTCTTCTTTCTTGCCTTCTTTTGGATTATATCTTCACATTTCTTTTTTCAAAATTATACATTATGGTTTTATTCTTTTTGTGGTTAAACTTAATTTTTAATATGCATATTTGAAGTCTAAAGTTAATCAGAATTTCTATAATCCTCCAAAATAACACAAAGACCTTGGAATATTTAAATCCAATTCTCTCTCACTTAACTTCCATATTTCTGTTGCCTGACATTCTTATTTCTACTCCCCTCCCCAAATGAACCATAACTGTTGGTATTTTTACAATTTAATTAGGGCTGCCTACATTGTACCAGTTGTTTCCTTACTATTACTTCTTGCATCTCGATCCTTCTGGGTTTTCATTTTTATTTTATTGAAGTACACATTTTTTAAAGTTATTTCATCAAGGGGTATGGATGTGGTAAACTATCTCAGTCTTTGTCAGAAAAGTCTTTATTTTATCCTCATTGTTGAGTGATAGTTTAAACCAGGGATAAAATTCCAGAATGGTAGTTAAAGGGATTTCTGGCCTTTATTAATACTGATGATAATCTAATTGTTCCTTTTTGGGTAGTCTGTCATTACTCGCTAGTAATGTCGTTTCTCTGTGGTTGCTTTTAAGATTTCTCTTTGTCTTTAATTCTCCTCTTAAATGTATGAGAACTTTCTAATTCTATATTCTGTGTATCTTAGAGTCTTTCATTTTTTTCCATGTCTGTATTTCTTGTAGAACATCCTGAATAATTTCCTCAGGTCTGTCTTCCCGTTCTCTCCTCATATTTGTGTAGTTTGTTTTAATTTTCAATAAATAAATTTTCATTTTCTTCTTTAAAACGTCCCATTCCTTTTTGATAGTGGTCTCTACTTTATGGCTTCTAATCTTGTCTCTAATAATTCTTAAACATTTTTACCCTTTTGGATATTCTAATACCTAAAGTCCTTGAATATTAATCCTCTTATTTGTTGTGTTTGCTGGCTGTCACTCATGGTAGATTTTCTTATGTTTTTAATTTCTTAAGTAAGCTTCTCTACAGTGAGGATTTTTTAAAAATAAACTTTGTTTTGGAATAATTTTAGATTTATGGAAAAGTTGCAAAGATGGTCTAGAGTTTTTCTGCCTTTCTGCCAGTCTCCTCTAATGCTAACATCTTACCCTGTACATCTGTCAAAACTAAGAAACCAACATTGGTATATTACTATGAACTAAATTCCAGACTTTATTCCGATTTCACCAATATTTTTGCCAATGTATTTTTTTGTTCCAGGATCCAATGCAGAATACCACTTTGCACTTAAGAGTCGCAAATGGGTTTTCTGTGACAGTACCATGCAATCTGGGTTATGGAATTATCCCTAAAGAGAGGTTTTGCATTTGTTTAGCCAGGCACCGCAAGAGTTTTTCTGTTCCAGAACCCATTTTTATATTAACTTCACAGCTTGAGTAATCATGCCTGACATATATAGTGTAAATTGCTGTTTCTCTTCTGGGAAGATGGAGTATTGAGAGGCAGAGAGCTCACTTCTCTCCCAGGAAAATAGCTAGAAGACAGGCAGAAACTGTCTGGAGAACTGTTCTAGGGCTTAGGACACCAGGGGAAGGCTAGACACCACCCAGAAGAGAGAGGGGCAAAGAAAAGGAGTCAGCTGGCTGGAAAAATCCAATGAGTAAAGCCGCAGCAGCAGTTGCTGGTGCCCATCCCTCTACCATCAGAGCAAACAGCACTCGGTCCTCCGGCCCTTGGCAGGTAGCTACAAGCTGAGGGTATTGCAGGGGTCCTCTTACCCAAGGAAGGGGAGAGGGAGGGACGCAGCCTACAGCAAATTCAGATTTTGGCCGGCAAACTTGGTCTGCTATGTTGGAGGGGTCCCACACTTCCAGTCCAGATGGGGCCGCAACATTGTTTGCCTGAGAGCATGCAGGGAGCTAAAGATAATTTGCCTTCTCACACACCCCTCCTTACTGCCCTGGGCTGGTTGCTGAGAATGAAGAGGGAGGGAGGGTGCGGCAGGCCAAGGAAGGAGAGCAGCTTCTGAGAAAGTTTGAGACTTGGCCTGCCCTGAGGACATTGCTTCTGCACTGCCCACCTGGGCTGGGTTACAGTAAACGCATTCCTCCCCAGTGTCTGAGGCCTGAGCTGAGCGGTCTGTTGATGTTCGCCATCTGCTGGTAGACCAGGAAAGTGCATGCAAAGAAGGGAAAAATAGTAAGGAACTGGTAAAAGAGGCAGTGTGGTGCCTTTACTGTCCACCTCTCCAAGGCCCTTAGAAAATGACCTGTATATATTACTGGGTTCTTAACCCTAGTTTGAGCAGTTAAACAGAGGCACTGCTAAATATGTAGAACAAGTTGAACCAATAATCAAAGAACGGTAGTAACACACAGCTATTTAACAGTAAATCCCTAGGCAGGAGAAAGAAACTGAATATCAGAGTAAACTCAGCATCATAAGCAGATGCTTAGACATCAGCAAAAATTTACAATCCATACTAAGAAAAAATAAGATATGACTCAGGCAAAAGAACAAATCAAAGCTCCAGATGAGACACAGGATTTGAAAAAACTAATCAATGATGTTCATAAAAATTTCCTAAACTTTGTTGTTGGAGGACAACATGGCTAAAGAAATAAAAGACATGAATATGACACCGGGAAAGCACAAAGAAAAACTTGAAACCTTGAATAGAAAAATAACAGAGCTTATGGGAATGAAAGACACAATAATTGAGATTAAAATACAATAGAGGCATACAACAGATTAGAAATCTTGGAAGAAAGAATCAGGGATGTAGAGGACAGAACAACTGAAATTGAAAAGAGAATAACAGAAAGGAATGGGAAAAAATGAGCAGGGGTTCAGTGAGATGAATAATAGCATGAAGCACACCAACATATGTGTTCTGGGAGTTCCAGAAGGAGAAGAGAAGGGTAAAGGGGCAGAAAGAGTATTTGAGGAAATAATGGCTGAAAATTACCCAACTCCCAAGAAAGACGTGAATATACATATCCAGAAAGCACAGCATATTCCAATTAGAATAAATCCAAATAAACCTACTCCAAGACACACAATATTCAGAATGCCAAAGATAAAGAGAAAATTCTGAAAGCAGCAAGGAAGAAGCAAAACAATGTCCAGTAAAACTTAGTGTGGATTTCTCTTCAGAAAACATGGAGGCAAGAAGGCAGTGGTATGATGCAATTAAGGTGCTGAAAGAAAAACTGCTAGCTAAGAATTCTTTATCCGGCAAAGCTGTCCTTCAAATTGAGTTTAAAATAGTCACAGATAAACAGAAACAAAGAGAGTTCGTAAACAAGAATCCAGCTCTGCAGGAAATACTAAAGGGAGTTCCGCAGATAGAGAGGCTTGGAGGAGAGTATAGAAGTGAAGACTATCTGAAAGGGTAAGCAAAAGGGTAAAAAGACAGACAAAAATAAGATATGACATGAAATCCAAAGGATAAAATGGTTGAACTAATTAATGCCTTTACAGTAATAACATTGTTAATGGATTAAACTTCCTAATCAAAAGACATAGGTTGATAGAATGGATAAGAAAACATGAGTCATCCATATGCTGTCTGCAGGAGACTCACCTTAGACCAAAGGATGCAAAAAGACTGAAAGTGAAAGGTTGGAAAAAGATATTTCTCACAGACAGTAACCAAAAGAGAGCAGAGGTAGCTATAATGGTGTCACACAAAACAGGCTTTATTTATTTTTTTTTTTAAAAGATTTTATTTATTTATTCATTTATCCCCCCCTTGCTGCTTGTGCTCGCTGGGTCAGCTAACCATGCCGTGCGGGCGGGCTTGCCTTCACCAGGAGGCCCCGGGAACCGAACCCGGGGCCTCCCACATGGTAAATGGGAGCCCTACTGATTGAGCCACAGCCGCTTCCCGCAAAACAGGCTTTAAATGCAATAAAGTGATGAGATGCAGAAGGCCATTATATGTTAATAAAAGGGACAACCTACTAGGAAGGAGCAACAGTCATAAATTCTATGCACCTAACTAGTGTGTCCCAAAATAGTTGAGGCAAACTCTGGAAAAACAAAGGAGAAACAGACATCTCTACAATAATAGTTGGAGACTTCAACACACCACTCGTTGTCTATTAATAGAACTACCAGATAGAAGATCAACAAGGAAACAGAACTTGAACAATATGGGAAACAAGCTGGACCTGACAGACATACAGAACATTGTGCCCCAAATCAGCAGGTTATACATTTTTCTCAAGTGCTCATGGATCTTTCTCCAGGATAGACTATGTGTTGGGCCACAAAACACCTCTCAGTAAATTTAAGAAGATTGAAGTTATACAAAGCACATTGATCATAATGGAGTGAAGCTGGAAATCAATAATAGGTGAGAAAATTCACAAATATATGGAGGCTGAACAACACACTCCTAAACAATGAGTGGGTCAAAGAAAAAATTGCAAGAGAAATTAGTAGACATGTCAAGACGAATGAAAACAAGAACACAACTTATCAAAACTTATGGGATACAGTGAATGCAGTGCTGACAGGGAAATGATAGCCCTAAATGCCTATATCAAAAAAGAAGGAAAAGCTAAAATAAAAAAACCTCACCAAACACATGGAGGAACTAGAAAAAGAAGAGCAAACCAATCCCAAACCAAACAGCAAGAAAGAAATAACAAAGCAGCCGACTCAATGGGAAAAAATATTTGGAAATCACATATCTGATAAGGGTTTAATATCCAGGATATATAAAGAGATGTTACAGCTCAACAATAAAAAGACAAATGACCCAATTAAAAAATGGACCAAAGATTTGAATAGACATTTCTCTGAAGAAGAAATACAAATGGCAAAAAACCACATGAAGAAATGCTCAACATCACTCATGATTAGGGAAATGCAAATCAAAACTACAATGAGATATCATTTCACACCTATCAGAATGGCCACTATGAAAAAGACAGAGAACTACAAGTGTTGGAGAGGATGTGGAGAGATAGGAACACTTCTTCACTGTTGGTGGGAATGCAGGATGGTACAACCACTATGGAGGACTGTTTGGCAGTTCCTAAAGAAGTTGAATATAGACTTGCCACGTGACCCTGCAATACCACTCCTGGGTATATACCCAGAAGAACTGAGAGCAGTGACACGAACAAACATCTGCACACCAATGTTCATAGCCACATTGTTCATCATTGCCAAAAGTTGGAAACAACCCAGGTGCCCATCAACAGATGAATGGATAAACAAACTGTGGTCTATTCACACGATGGAATATTATGCAGCTCTAAGAAGAAATGATGTCATAAAGCATATGGCAACATGGATGAATCTGGAGGACATTATGTTGAGTGGAGCAAGCCAGACACAAAAGGACAAATACTGTATGAATGCATTACTATGAACCAAATATATTGTGTAATATGTTTGATTCACACACACAAAAAAAAACAAAAAAACAAACAAAAAACAAAACAAATTTACATGTATCCATTACATTTAATTGAGAAATGTATATATTTATTCATCTGTGTTTACTTTTTAGTTTTTTATTGCTTATGTTTCCAGTTATTAAATGTACAAAATAAAGTTAAAAAAAAAAAAGAAATAACAAAGAGCAGAAATGAAAATGAGAATAAAAAGAGAGAGAAATCAACAAAGCCAAAATTGACTAGACTTGGATTTAGCTAGACTAAAAAAGGAAAAAAGAAAGAAGATGCAAATAAATAAAATCAGAAATGAAAGCAGGGACATTACAACTGACCCCACTGAAGTAAAAAAGGATCATAAGAGGATATTATGAGAAACTGCATGCCAACAAATTAGACAACCTAGACAAAATGGACAAATTCCTAGAAATGCACAGCCTATATTGACTCTACAAGAAATACAAGAACTCAACAAAGCAATCACAAGTAAAGAGACTAAAACATTCATTAAAAATCTTCCAACAAAGAAAAGTCCAGACCAGATAGCTTCACAGGTGAATCCTACCAAACATTTCGAGAAGAATTAATACCAATCCTGTTTAAACTCTTCCAAAAAATTGAAAAGGAGGGAAAATTACCCAACACATTTTGTGAAGACATCACCCTAATGTGAAAGCCAGATAAAGGTAATACAAGAAAAGAAAATTAATCTCTCTAATAAACACAGATGCATAAATTCTCAACATAATACTTGCAAATCAAATTCAACAGCATATAAAAAACAATTATATATCACGATCAAATGGGTTTTATTCCTGGTATGCAAGGGTGGTTCAACATAAGAAAATAAATTAACGAAATACACCACATTAGCAAATTGAAGGGAAAAATCACATGATCATCTTGATTAATGCAGAAAAGACATTTGACAAAATCCAGCATCCTTTCTTGATAAAAACACTTCAAAAGATAGCTATAGAGATACTTACCTGGCAGGGGAGATACCATGATCACGAAGGTGGTTTTCCCAGGGCGAGGCTTATCCATTGCACTCCGGATGTGCTGACCCCTGCGATTTCCCCAAATGTGGGAAACTCAACTGCATAATTTGTGGTAGTGGGGGATTGCGTTCACGCTCTCCCCTATTTAAAAAAAAAAAAAAAAAAAAAAAAAAGCTATAGAAGGAATGTTCCTCAACATAATAAAGGGTATATATGAAAACCCCACAGCCAACATCGTACTTGATGGAGAGAGGTTGAAAGCTTTCCCTCTAAAATCAGGAACAAGACAAGGATGCCTATTGTCACCACTGTTATTCAGAATTGTGCTAGAAGTTATAGCTAGAGCAATTAGGCAAGAAAACGAAATAGAAGACATCCAAATTGAAAAAAGGAAGTAAAACTATTTGCAAATGACATGATCCTATATTTAGAAAATTCAGAAATATCTACAACAAAACTGCAAGCATTAGAGCTAATAAATGTGTTCTTCAAAATGGCAGGATACAAGATCAACATGCAAAAATCAGTAGTGTTTCTACACACTAGTAATGAGTGAACTGAGGAGGAAATCAAGAAAAAAATTTCCATTTATAAGAGCAACAAAAAGACTCAAATATCTAGGAATTAATTTAACCAAGAGTGTAAAGGATCTCTATTCAGAAAACTACAAAAAAACTGCTAAAAGAAATCAGAGAAGACCTAAACAAATGGAAGGACATTCTTTGTTCATAGATTGGAAGACTAAATATCATGAAGATGTTAATTCTACCCAAACTGATTTATAGATTCAATGCAATGCCAATTAAAACTCTAACAGCCTACTCTACAGAAATAGAAAAGTCAATTACCAAATTTATTTGGAAGGGAAAGGGATCCCAAATAACCAAAAACATCATAAAAAAGAAGAGCAAAGTTGGAGAACTCATGCTCCCTGACCTTGAGGTGTATTATAAACCTACAGTGGTCAAAACAGCATGGTATTGGCATAAAGATAGACACATTTATCAATGGAATTGAATTGAGAGTTCAGAAAAAGACCTGCACCTCTATGGTTAACTGATTTTTTTATAAGCCTACCAAGTCCACTTTTCTAGGACAGAACAGTTTTCTCAACAAATGGTGTTGGGAGAACTGGATATCCATAACCAGAAGAATGGAAGAAGACCCTTATCTCACTCCCTATACAAGAATCAACTCAAAGTGGATCAAAGACCTAAACATAAAAGCCAGGACCAAAAAACTCCTAGAAGATAAAGTAGGGAAATACCTACAAAACCTTGTAGTAGGTGGGTGTCTCTTAAACCTTACACCCAGTACACAAGCAATGAAAGAAAAAATAGATAAATGGGACCTCCTCAAACATTTCTGCACCTCAAAGGACTTTGTGAAGAGGGTAAAAAGGCAGTCTACTCAGTAGGAGAAAACATTTGGAAATCACACTTCTGACAAGGGTCTAGTATTCATGATATATAAAGAGATCCTACAACTCAGCAAGAAAAAGACAAATGACCCAATTAAAAAATGGGCAAAAACCTGAATAAGCATTTTTCTAATGAAGAAATACAAATGGTTAAAAAAAAAAAAAACCAAAACAACAAAAAAAGAAACATGAAAAAATGTTCAACATCACTTGCTATTAGGGAAATGCAAATCAAAGCTATAATGAGATTTCATTTCACACGTATTCAGACAGCCACTATTAAAAACAGAAAACTACAAGTGTTGGAGAGGTTGTGGAGAGAGAGAATGCTTATTCATTGTTGGTGGGAATATAGAATGGTATAGCCACCTGTGGAAGTCTGCTTGGTGGTTCCTAAGGAAGTTAGATATAGATCTGCCATTTGACCCAGCAATACCACTACTAGGGATATACCCAGAAGATCTGAGAGCAGTAACATGAACAGACATCTGCACACCGATATTCATAGCAGCATTATTCACAATTACCAAAAAATAGAAACAACCCAGGTGTCCATGAACTGGCAAATGGATAAACAAACTATGGTTTATACACTCTATAGAATATTATTCAGCTGTAAGAAAAAATGAAGTCGTGAAGCATATGACAACATGGATGAACCTGGAGGACATTATATTGAGTGAAGCATGCCAGGTACAAAAGGACGAATATTGTATGATTTCGCTATAAATGAACTAAATATAATGAGCAAACTCTTGGAGTTAATTGCTAAAATATCCATCACCAGAGAATAGAATGTGCTTAGAGAAAAAGCTGAGGTTTAATTTGTGCAGAATTGGTAAAAAAAAGTTGTTTGGAAATGTTTGGAAATGAATAGAAATGGTGAAAGCATAGCATAGGATTTGTAATTAGTGCTAACATATGGGTATGATAGTTGTTTTTTTCTTTTTTCTTTTCTTTTTCTTTGAGTAATGAAAATGCTCTAATATCTATTGAAGTGATGAATGCTCAACTCTGTGATTATACCAAATGCCACTGATTGTACACTTTAGATAAATTGTATGGTTTATTAACAAAAAAGTAGGGTTGGTTGGGGGAAAAATACACCAAATGTAAGATATGGACTATAGTTAGTAGTAATATTTTGACGATGCTCTTTCATAATTTGTAACAAGTATTTCACAACAATGCAAGGTATTGATGGTAGGGTGATGTATGGGAGCCCTATATGATGTTATGCACGTTTGTTTTGTAAGTTCACAACTTTTACTATATACTTATTGTTTACGTATGTTTATATATGAATGATATACTTCAATAAATTTTTTAAATGAAAAAAATTGCTATTAATTTTTTTCCTACTCCTCTGCTCACTGGATTTATGGAGGGTTCTCAGAGCCAGATCCACAGCTATATCTCCTGACCCCTTGAAGGGGTTAAATCCCAGACCCAAGGTACTAGAAAGTGTAAGAGTTCCAATATCCCACCTCTCCCCACCCCTGAGGACATTGATAGAATATAACTCATAAGCCTATTACTCTAACCTTAAGTTGCCTCTTTATTTCTGTCTCTTATCTGTCACCTTTCTGTCAGATATATATTTAATTCTTAAACATGCCTACTGTGTATGGTTCCTTTTTTTTATTAGTCTGCTATGTTCCCAGGACATATATTCCATTATTTGCAATGTATTACATGTTGCCTTCTAGTTCTGTAACAGTTTCATGTGTAAGTAGTATCCTTCAAAGGTTAAGATCTTTTAGTAGTGATCTTGAGGGCAAGGACAATGTCAATACTGCCTTTGTATCCCCCGCAGTGACTGGCACAGAACTAAGCACTTTGTAAATTCTCAAATTACTTTATGAATAACGAACAAATTCCAAGTACTTACACTGTGTGCCAGATGCTGAAGAGGTCCTATGTCCATATATTTTCTTAGTTTATTTCAGTTGCTCCTTGAGTTCTATTTGCAGTTTTATCTCTAGAATTCGGTGCCATTCCCTTGTTGCCTCATGTCTTCTTTTCCAGTTAATATAGCACTATATTTATCTTATGGGTATGCCATGCTTTCTCCCACTGCCCTCAAAATAACTAGAAGTTTTGAGTAGTACTGGTGAGATACAGCCTGGATTCTCATCTAGGCATATAATGAGAATCTCAAGGATTGTTGTTTCTCAAGGGTGGAACAGTAGTGGCCTTTGTCTACAAATAGAACCTACAACATAACTTGTAAAGATAGACAAACACTAAAAGGATCCAAGAATAGATAAATTAATTCCTCCTATCCCATGTTGCTCTCTGTAGCAAACAATACTCGATAATGGGTACATAAAAGGATTGCCCTCTTAGATGGTATTTCCAGGAGCAATATGATTTAATTTAAAAAAATTAATTGAAGACCTACTGGATTTAGTCCATGGGACATATGAAGAAGAAAAATGCCTGCATTCAGTTAGTGTTGATTAATTTCCATGTATATAGCATATCATGCAAGCTAATAGTCTTTCTACTGGAATAATCCAGGTTAGTACCGTTGATTGTGGAAAGGCCAATATATCTTCTATGAATACAGCTATATAACATTTATTATCACAGTTTCTTTGGGTCAGGTATCCTGGTGTGGCTTAGCTGGGTGCTTCTAGCTCAAGATCTCTTATGTGATCAAGTTTTTGGTTCAGGCTGTGGTCTCGAGAAGGTGCAAAATGGGGCAGGAGACTCAGCTTCCAGAGTCATTTAGTTGACTGTCAGCAGGCTTTGGTCTCTATCCAGTGGGCCTCTCCATAGGGCTGCTTCATGACTTGGCAGCTGGTTTGTCCCAGGATGAGAAATCCAAAAGAGTGCCCAAGATGGAAGCCACAGTCTTTATATAACCTAACATCAGAAGTGACATGCCATCACTTCTGCAATATTCTGTTTGTTAGAAGTGAGTTAGTAAGTCTAACCTATGCCCAAGAGCAGGGAATTAAACAAGGGCATGAGTATCAGAAGGCTAGGACCATTGGAGACCATCTTAGAGGCTGCCTGCCACAACAATTATACTTGGTTTGCTTCTTTGGGGACTTAATGTGCAACTTGCACTACAGTCAACTCAACAGAGAATAGCAACTAAACTAAGGAACTTTACTACTTTACAAGTAAATTGGTGCTCCACTCGTATTGATCTTGATATTTTCCATTTCTTTCATGACTAGACAAGGCTTTTTTGATACCTGGTAAGGTAATCTTGGAAGAGCAATCATTAAATGAATGACTTTGTATTTGGTTTTACCCTTTCTTCCATTAGATTTACTTCATGAGGATTAATTCTTTTAAATTATGGTCGATGCAGTCAGAGAAATAGATTAGTGGGGTTTATATTTGTTTTACTTGTAATTTTTTTTGGTAATAAGAAGATTGCATTTTAAGAGGACATTGATAAATGATTATGTCCAAAGCATTTGCCAAAGTATAGCTCTGGTTGTGCAGGTGTGTAGGGGTGGAGAGTGGTGATGAGACATATTGGGAAAGGAATGGGAAACCATTTTCTTCTTTAAAAACTGAATTCATGAGAGCTCAAACCAAGGTCTTCTCATTACTCTCCTCCTGGGCAATTTTACCCATCCTCATTTCTTTAGTTATCTTGTATATGCCATTGACTTCCATCTTCAAATATCCAGTTCACATGTTTCTTTTGAACTCCAGATCTGTACACTTCAGCTGCTAATGACCATAGAGCTTAGAGGAGGATGGAAACCCAGAGTGATGATAATGGTGAGGCTGACTTGGACATCAGACCAAGAAAGGTCCAGATCAGTCTGGTTTAGATAAAGGAAAGGGGGATATTTGGTAGACTTTCTTTATGCAATCATCCCACAGATATTTCTTGAACACTTACTGTGTGTCAAGGCACTGTTCTGAATGTGTGGCTACTATACTTGGCTACAGTGGCTACAGTGGTGACAAGACAAGCAGAGCAGGCCCTTGCCCTCATGGAACTTAAGTTTTTATGGGAGCAGAAAGATAATAAATGTATGAATGAATAAGAAAGTTTGTTAACGATAAGTGCTAAAAAGACAATGAAGCCAGGTGACATTGGTGACCTTACTTTAAACAGTTGAACTTTCACTATATGTTTGAATTAATTCATGAGCCTGGACAGTCGGGCTCTAAAAACATCTCAGCTGAGTTATTTTAAAGGTGGGCCTAAGTCACATTTGTACACACCTGAAAGGCCAGGAAAGGTCAGGAAATGTAGCTACTTTTGGCTGTCGATATTTGTAGAAACCAGCCATTTATGGTTATGCAAATAAGCCTGAAAACCTCCCCCAAATTAAGACTTTGAAGAAACTTCCATAAAGTAAATTTATCTTTGATTATAGATATTTCCTTGCAAAGAAGCATTTACTTCAAGTAGAAAAGCATAAAAATGTTCATGGTGTGTACATTAACAGAGTGTTCAAGAATATACACGCTATAAACATGGTTGATTAGCTTTGTGGACTAGCTGTGGCCCTTCACCCTTGGAACCACCTCATTTCTACCTGTTTTATATATATGGGGCTTTCCTGCCAGATTGGGTTTGAAGAAAGAGTTCCATAGCTTTCAGGGAAACTAGTAAGGGGAATCAGAGTTACTCAAAATGTGGTCTATAGATCAACAGCATGGACTTGATGTGGGACCTTGTTAGAAATGCAGACTCTCAGATCCTGCCCCAGACCTACTGAATCAGCATGTGCATTTTAACAAGACCTCCAAGGGAGACATATTCACAATACTTTGAGAAATACTGTTTTAAGCCAATGGTTCTCAAACTTGGCTGTACTTTGGAACCACTTGGGAGTTGATAGGCTAGGAATTGGGATTTTTAAAAGCTCCCAGATGATTCTGATGTGCAGCCAAGTTTGAGAACACTGATTTAGGCCCCAGATGGGGCCCTAAGTATGATTGCTATCCAAAAAATGTGGGTTCTTTGGTCACCTGGAGAACCATGTTTATACTGTAAATCAATCAGCTAGTACCCTCTATCACTGGTGAGGGACAACAGCCCAAAAACCCAGCCCATGAAAGCTAGTACATAATGAATGGAGAATAGCCATTCTTGTAAGGGGCGGGGGAGTGGCAAGGGCACTGAGAATTCCTTTCCAGCAGATGGTATCATTTATCAGCTGGTTTAGACAGCAGTGAGATCTCATTTATATGCAGCGATTTTCCCTCTTCACCAGAGATTAACTCAGTAGAAACACTCAAAGACTAGCCTGCCTGCTACTCACCCTATTCAGTTTAAATTTATTTTATGTAGTTGCATGCAATAATTTATTTGTGAAGTCCCTCCAGGGGAAGAAGCCACACGGATACCTCAAACCGCTGATGGTAGTAAATAGAATGGTATTATGCGTTAAATTGTAAAGCAAACAGCAGGGGATTGGTAGGGGGAACACAGATGTGATTGAACTTTTGAAAGAGGACACCATTGGGGAAGAGCACCCTTCTTCCACCCCTTTCTGTCTCTCAGAAACGGGGTTCAATAGATTCAATCTGCATTAGGCATTTCTGACTTTTTAAAACTAAATTGTGAGGATGGGTAAGCACAGATGCTATTTTTAAAACCTCAATATGTTAAGTTTTCCATGGGTCCCAAAGTTGCTTTAACTGAGACTCAAGTAGAACTGAGTTAGGAGAAGGTGTGTGTGAAGTTATATCTTCTTGAGCAAGAAGCAGGCTGCTCTGAACTTTTCGTTTTGGGACATGCTTGCCTGCCCATAATAACAAGCAAGAAGCCAAAGCTGGTACTCTATGAGAGATAGGTAGTACTCTTTTCATTTTATGGGTGAAGAAACTGTCAAAAGGAAAATTATGCACTGGACAATTTGAAACAGTCAAAGATGGCTTCATTCAAAGCTATATGCAATAGAAAAGAGAGAGACCAGAAGGTTATTGTTTGTGTGAGAGGCAGTGAGACTAGAAGGCTATCAAAACAGGGGAAAGAAAAAGGGCTCAACTCCCCTGAAGCAGAGGGCAGGAGAGTTTATAAAGGCTGGGATGAACTAATAGAAAAGTACTGGAGGGGAAGGCCAGGCAGTGGGGTATGCCTATTACATGATGCTATCTCCTGAGTTTACTGTGGAGGCCTGGTGGAAAATGTTCTTTGTAGATTCTTAAGGGCCAAGGTGAAGGAGGTTAGGGGCCTAGAGATAAGGAGAAGCCTCCCTAAAGTTTTGTCAAGCTAAGGAAATCTTAAGGCCATCTTGGTCAGTAACACAATGGGTGGGGGATTTCTTAACCTATGCTGTTTTCCAGGATCACAGGTAAAATTCAACATGGTCAGAACTGAGGGTTCCAGGAGTCATGATCTTCCAAACATAGTGTCCGAGACAGCTGAAAATGCCAGAATGTGTTTATGTTGCACAGCTTGAATTCCTACTGGAGACATGAGTCCTATTTCCCACAAATTAACCATGGAAGTACCCATTGCCTGTTTACCCATTCAAACAGTGGGTGATCAAAGGGTATGTAGAGTAGTTGATCCACTTGGAGATAAAGCATTACAAATGATTCTATATCCATCCAGCATTTCATTTCAAAAGAGACTGACCCTTCTCTGCAGAGGTGTTTGCTGGGCCTTCTTACAAATGAGAGACAGGAAGTCCAAAGCCTGCCTGTTTGCCCCAGAATAACCCTTACTCCATGAAATTGTTTTTAACTAAGACTTTCAACCTTCCAACCAACTTTTTTTTCTCATTTAACTCCTTCTAAACAAATCTGTATGCCATAAGATCCTTATATAGGAAATAATCTGGTTTGAGGATTCTCCAATTTCTTTTTATCGTTCTGAAGGAAGGCACAAAAATATCATGGTTGAGGGTAGATAGTAACACTAGTGATTTTGTATTAACTAAAATGAGGCTTCAGATGATCAATAAGTTAATTTACCACACACACACACACACACACACATTTCATATACATCTTTAGGAGTAAGCACTGCTTACCAATCTTCTGAATGCTCACGTCTTGATTCTAAGTGCAAGAATTGGAAACACATTTGTCAGGGGAGGAATGCTTTGGAGGTAGGGGGCCTGGCCACAAAGGCTAGGCCATTTTTAGTTTTGTTCAAAAAACGTTTTTTGAGGTACTGGGGGCTGGGGATTGAACCCAGGACCTCATATGTGGGAAGCCGGTGCTCAACCACTGAGCCACAGTGGCTTCCCCGAGTTGGTTTATTCATTTGTTTTGCTTGTTGTTTGTTTTTGTTTTTTCAGGAGGCACCGGGAACTGAACCAGGACCTCCCATGTGGGAGATGGGAGCTTAACCACTTGAGCCACATCTGCTCCCTTGTTCAAATTTTAACTTTAAAAAATAAATTTCTAAACTTTCAAAATAGGAATTCCATGACATAACAACTTTCCTGAGATGGGTGGTGGTAAATAAGAGTAGAAAGAAATATAACACCAAAGTACTAGGCATCACTGCCAATGGAAAATCTACCAAAAATGAAGCCACAATGACTCTGAAATCATAATATAAGTCAATGAGAATATAGTATTTTAAAAAACATTCTTTTTACATAGCTTCTTCTCAGATCACATGTTCCAGACCACCAGTAGCTTTTCCTCATGAGCCCATAAGTAACCTGCTGGCAACCTCAAGGATATGTTTGTGCCATTTGGCCATGTTGGGAGGAAAATTCCAAGGACCAGGGCTTTCTCTGGACTGATAACCAGCCATAGCCTGACTCCTTGGTTTCCAGACTACAACTGAAACACAAGAGACAGGTCTTAGCTGTCGATCTAAAGGCCATCAGTGAGTTATTTCCACTCCAACAGTAACACTACCTTATCCTGCATATCACTGTAATCTACTAAAAGTGAGATTATAGCAAAAGTATAATAATTAAACCAAGAAAGCTCAAGGGTAACTTGCTGTGTTTCTTCCAAAGTCACCCACAGTTGCCCGCCCCTTCATACTGGCAGCCTAATAGAAACTAACCCCAGAATAGTTTCATAAGGAGAGAAAGAGTCATTAATAACCTCCCAGGTGCCGGGCAATGAGGATAAATGTGCCTTTTCCCAGAGAGTCACATGAGATTTGGAGGAGATATTATCTGAAGTTCTAAAGAACTGTATGTTAAAATTAATCTATGTAGGCAAGAAGGTGAGAATCAGTCATTCAGTCACATCTGTTGCCTTTCAGCAAACAGCTTGCAGTTTTTTTTTTTTCATAAAAAGGTAAAGTTATTATAAAAGTTATTGGCTAGAGGAGGGACATTCATCTTAATTCAGTGCTATCTCCCTCCAAGTGTCTGAGGAATAAAGTTTTATTGAGGTTTTACATACATAAAATATACAAATCTAAAGTGAGTTTGAGGATTTTTTACCATTTATGTATCCATGTAACCACCACGCAGATCAAGACAAAATTAGAGAAAGCATTCCAGAGAGCTTACTCATATCCCTGTTCTCGAGAACTTCTAATTCCCAAAGTAAATGCCTGTGGAATATTATAAAGGCATTTTTTCCACCAAAAACTGGTTTTCTAGACTAATCTGTTTTGGTATCTATGGTTTGGAACATACAATGTATAAAGATATAATTTGTAACAAGTACAACAAAAAGGTGGGGGAACAGAGGGATATAGGAACAGTGTATGTTCAGTTGGTATCAAATCAAATGTGATTGTTATAGATTTAGGATGTTAAATTTTAGCCCCATGGTAACCACAAAGAAAATATATGAAAAATGCATACAGAAAGAAATGAGAAGGGACTCAAAATTGTACAATACAAAAAATCAAATAAATATGAAAGTAGGCATTAACAGAAGAATTGAGGAACAAAAAAGGTGTAAGACTTACCAAGACCACATAGCAAAGTGTCAGAAGAAAGTCCTACATTATCAGAAGTTACTTTAAATGTAAATGGATTAAACTCTCCAGCCAAAAGGCAGACTTGGCAGAATAGATTAAAAAAAAAAAAGCATGACCCAATTATATGCTGCTTACAAGAGACTTACCTTAAATTTAAAGACACAAACAAGCTGAAAGTGGAAAGATACCCTGCATATAGTAACCAAAAAAGAGCTGGGGTAGCTATACTAATATCAGAAACAATAAACTTTAAATCAAAAGCTATTATGATTATATCATATGACATGCAGAACTGTGTGGGAGAGAGTGTGGTCTACAATGTGAACTGTGGTCCGTGCTTAGTGGCAAAGCCCCAGGATGTGTATATCCATTGCAGGTGATGTGCCACACTAATGAAGGATGTTTATGTGGGAGGTGTGGGAGGTGGGGCATACGAGAATCCCTATAATTTTTGTGTAATAGTTATGTAATCTAAGTATCTTTAAAAAAATAAAAATAATAATTTAAAAAAAACTATTATGAGGGACAAAGAAGGTATATACTACTAAAAGGGTCAGTTTTACAAGAAGACATAACAATTATAAATATAAATGCAACTAATGGTAGAGCCCCAAAATATATGAAGCAAATATTGACAGATTTAAAGGGATAAATAGATGGTTCTACATTAATAGTAGACTTCAATACACCACTCACAATATTGAATAGATCAGCTAAAGAGAAGCTCAATAAAGAAATGTTGTTGTGTTTGCCAGGGTAGGGCCCACTGATAGGCTGCCAAATCCCAGTGGTTGTCTGCCCTGCCTATGGTGTCCAGATGTCTCTGGAGTCCTCAGGAGCCCCCCTGCTTGAGGCACTGTTTACTGTGGCAGTTAGTGAGATCTTCCTAAGATGAGAGTTTAAGCATAACCTCTGGAATGACCTCCCAACTCACTTTGAAATCTTTTAGCCATAAAAAGTCATTTTTAATTTTTAAAAAATCCTTTATGGATATAGATGCAAAATCCTCTACAATATATTAGCAATTGAACCCAACAGCACATTAAAAGAAGTATACACCATAATCAAGTGGGTTTTATCCCTGGTATGCAAGAGTGGTTGAACATAAAAAAAAGAATTAATGTGATACATCACATTAATAGAATGAAGGACGAAAACATCATGATCATCTCAATTGACACAAAAAGGGCATTTGTCAAAATCCAGCACCCTTCTTGATAATAATTCTTAGAACTCTAAGAATAGAAGGAAACTTCCTCAACACGATAAAAGGGATATAGGAAAAACAACAGCTAACAATACTCAATGGTGAACAACTGAAAACTTTCCTTCTAAGATTGGGAACAAGAGAAGGATGCCCACTGTCATCATTGTTTTTCAACATTGTACTGGAAGTTCTTGCCAGAGCATTTAGGCAAGAAAAAGAAATAAAAGGGATCCAAATTGCAAAGGAAGAAGTAAAACTTTCCCCATTTGCAGATGACATGATCTTTTATGTGGGAAATCCAGAAAAACTACAACAAAGTTACTAGAGCTTATAAATGAATTCAGCAAAGTGACAGAGTAAAAGATCAACATGCAAAAATCAGTAGTGTTTTTATACCCTATCAATGAACAATGTAAAGAGGAAATTAAGGAAAAAATACCTTTATAACAACAACTAAAGAGTCATAGATCTAGGAATAAATTTAACCAAGGATGTAAATCACTTCTACATGGAAAATTATAAAACATTGCTAAAAGAATTCAAAAGAGACATAAATAAACAGAAGGACATACCATGCTCATGGACTGGAAGACTAAATATTGTCAAGGTGTAAATTCTACCCAAAGGAATTTACAGGTTCAATGCAATCTCAATAAAAATTCCAACAGCCTGCTTTGCAGAAATGGAAAAGCCAACTCTCAAATTTATATGGAAGAGGAAGAGGCCCCGAATAGCTAAAAATATCTTTTAAAAGAATGAACTTGGAGGACTCACACTTCCCAATTTTAAAACTTACTACAAATCTACAGTGGTGAAAACATGGTACTGGCACAAGGACAGATTTATCATTCAATAGATTCAAATTGAGAGGTCAGAAATAGATCCTCACATCTATGACCAATTGATTTTTGCACAGGTGTCATGTCTGCTCAATTGGGAAAGAGTAGTCTCTTCAACAAATGGTGCTGGGAAACTGTAAGTCCATATGCAAAAGAATGAAGTTGGATCTCTTTCTCATACTTTATATAAAAATTAACTCACAATGGTCAAAGAGATAAGAACCAGAACTATAAAACTCCTAGACAAATATGTAGAGAGGCATCTTCACGACCTTATGTTAGGCAACAGTTTCCTAGACCTTACACCCATAGCATAAACAACAAAAGAAAAAAAATAGGTCAGTGGGGCTTTATCAAAATTAAAAACTTTTGGGCATCAAAGGACTTCTTCATGAACATAGAAAGGTAACCTACAGAATGGGAGAAAATATTTGGAACCCACATATCCAATAAGGGTTTAATATCCAGAATATATAAAGAAATCATAAAATTCAACTAAAAAACACAAACAACCCAATTAGTAAAATGGGCAAAAGACTTGAATAGAAATTTCTCCGGAGAAGATAAACAAATGACCATTAAGCTCATGAAAAGTTTTCAACATCATTTTCCATTAGGGAAATGCAAATCAAAACCACAATGGAATACCATTTTACACTCACTAGAAAAGCCCCTATTAAAATCGCTGAATATAAAGATATTGGAAAGGATATGGAGAATTTGGAACACCCATTCATTTTTGGTGGGAATGTAAACTGTTGCAGCCTCTATGGAAAACAGTTTGGTGGTTCCTCAGGAAGCTAAGTATAGAACTACCATATAACCTGGCAATCCCTCTTCTAGGTATATACCCAAAAGAATTGAAAGGAGGAGCTCAAAGAGATATTTGCACATCAATGTTCCTAGTGGCATTATTCACAATTGCCAAAAGATGCAAGCAACCCAAGTGTCCATCAACTGATGAATGAATGAATAAAATGTAGTATATACACACAATGGAATATTATTCAGCTGTGAAAAGGAACTAAGTTCTGATACATGTGACAACATTTATGAATCTTGCAGACATCATGTTGAGTGAAATAAGCCAGACACAAAAGGACAAATATTGTTTGCTCTCACTGATAAATAATTAAAATAAGCAAATTCATAGAGTCAGAAACTATAATACAGTTCACCAGGGGCCACCGTGGGGGTAGGAAATGTGGGGAATGCTTACTTAGTGCAGAGTTTCTGTTTGGGGTGGTGGGAAAGTTTTGGGAATGGATGGTGGGGATGGTAGCATAACCTTGTGAATGTAATTAACACCATGGAATTACATATTTGAATGTGGTTAAAAGGGAAAATTTTAGGTGGTATATATGTTGCTAGAATAAAATTATTTTTAAGACAACCATAGGACTGTACAACACAAACAGTGAATACTAATGTAAACTATGGACTATAGTTAATAGTACAATTATAATAACATTCTCTCCATCAATTAAGAAAGTTACCACACTAATGCAAATATTAAAAATGGAGTTAGCTATATGAGAACTCTGTATTTTCTGCATGGTCTTTCTGTAAACCTACAGCTTCTCTAATTAAAAAAAAAAAACAAAAAACAATAATGGCCAGAATTTCCCACAATTGATGGAAATTATAAACCCACAAATCCGGGATATTCAACAAACACCAATAAAAACAAAGCAAAACAAAACAGAAACCCATGTAGATATCTACATCAAGTCACATCATAAGCAAATTGCTCAAAACCAGTGTTTTAAGTATTCAAAGAGAGTATTTTAGAAGCCACCAGAGAAAAAAGAAGAACAAAGATAAGGATGATCATATATTTCTCCTTGGAAAAAATGTAAGTGAGAAGACAGCAGAGAACATCTTTAAAGTACTGAAAAAAAATAAACTATTAACTTAGAATTCCACACTCAGCAAACATTTCTTTCACAAAAAAAAAGTGAAAAAAGGCTTTTTTTTTCCATTAAAAAGTGGAAAGAATTCATCAACAGCAGACCTACATTATAGGAAATATTAAGATAATTCCTTTACATAGAAGAAAAATAATACTACAGGGAAATATGTATCTAAACAAAGAAATGAATAGCACCAGAAATAATTATTACTTGGATAAGTATATAAGGTTTCTGTTATTTAAATATCTTAAGAGATGACTGACTGTTTAAACAAAAACAACAACATAGAGTGGGGTTTAAAATATACATATAATAAAATGTATAACCACAATAGCACAAAGATTGGGAGGAAGGAAATAGAAGTATACATGAAGTGTTATAATATCACTTGAAGATAGATAATGATAAATTAAAGATGTATATACTATAACTCCTAAAGCAACCAATAAAATAATGAAACAAAGAGTTATAGGTAATAAGTCAACAGATGGGATAAAATGGAATTTAGAAATAATCTAAAATAAGGTAGAAATAAAAGGAAAAAGGGAACAAAGTACAGGTAGGACAAATAGAAAGCAAAAAGCAATTTGATAGATCTAAATCTAACCGTTCCAATAATCAAAGACATAGTAGACTTGAACAATAAAATCGACCAATTTTACCTAATTGACATTTATAACACTCTACCCAGCAAAAGAAAGATACATTCTTTTCAAGTACGTGTGGAACATTTGCCAAGATAGACCAAAATTTCTGGGCCATAATAGGAATCTCAATAAATTTAAATGGATTCAATGTATGCAAAGTATATTCTCTGACTACAATAGAATTAAAGTAGGTAGGGATCAATAACTTAAAGATCTCTGGAAAATCCTCAGACATTACAAAACTATATAATATACTTGTAAATAACCTACTGTTCAAAGAATAAATAAAAAAGAAATTAGAGAGTATTTTGAATAAACATTTTTTTAAAATTTTTGGGAAATTTAAAAAAAGTATGGGAGGCCACAAAAGCAGTAATTGGGAGAAAATGTATAGCACTAAATGCCTACATTAGAAAAGAATCAAATATTAATCTTAAGTCAATGACCTCCGCTTCCGAAAAAACTAGAAAAAGAGCAAAATTAAACCCAAAAGAAGCAGAAGAAGGGAAATAATAAAGATCAGAGGGGAAAAGCAATGAAATTGAAAACAGAAAAGCGATAGACAGTGTCCATTGAACTGGTTTTTTCAGAAGATCGATAAAATTGATAATCTTCTAGCAGGAATGATCAGAAGAAAAAAAGATGATGCAAGTTCCTTAATCAAGGAATAAGAGAGGTGACATCAGTATAAATTCTTCAGATATTGCAAGGATAATAATGGAATATCATGAGCTACTTTATGCCAATAAACCTGACAACTTAGATGAATGAAATTTCTTAAAAGACAGAACAGAAACTACCAAAGTTCACTCTAACATGAGGTGTCCTTACAGAGGCATACTTCAGAGATTTTGCAGGTCCAGTTCCAAACCACCGCAATAAAGTGAATATTGCAATAAAGAGAGTCACACAAATTTTTTGGCTTCACAGTGCATATAAAAGTAATGTTTATACTGTACTGCAATCTATTAAATGTGCAACAGCAGTATGTCTTAAAAAACAATGTACATACATTAATTAAAATGTGACACAGTGACACCCAGTGAGGACATGCTGTTGGAAAAATGGCACTGATAGACTTATTCAATGCGGGGTTGCCACAAACCTTGAAATTGTTATAAAATGCAATATCTGTGAAGTATTGAGCATAGCTCAATAAAATGGAGTATGCCTGTATCTATGAAATAAATCAAAATTGTAGTTAAAAATCTACCCAAAAAGAAAATTCCAGGCCCAGATAACTTCACTGGTAAATTGTACCAAACATTTAAGGAAGAAATAATATCAGTTCCAGAAGGATAATATATTGTATGATTCTATTTATATGCAATGTCCAGAATAGGCAAAATCCATAGAGACAGAAAATAGATTAGTGATTGCCTAGCACTGGGGCAAGGCAGATTGGGAGAATTTGGGGGGTAAATGGGCAATAACTGCTAAAGGATATTAGGTTTCTTTTTGTGGTAATGAAAATATTCTAAAATCAATACTGGTGATGGCTGCACAACTCCTTGAATATACTAAAAACCATTGAACTGTACACGTTAAATGAGTGAATTGTATGGTATGTGAATTATATCTCAATAAAATGGTTATAAAACTATGTGTCGATTATTGTATACGAATTATTTTTAAAAGATATATTTTGTATTGCTGAGTTCTTCTGAGTCTTTCCCTCAGGGTGACTGATAAAAAAAAAAAAACAAAGAATAAAACCCACTGGGCAGGTTAGCAAGAATTCTGTCTCCATTGCATTGTCACATTTTAAGTAAATTTTGAGTTTAACACTATACGAAGGGTTTTTGACCTCCTTGAATTCTTAGTACATCTGCTTGTCTCTGAATAGTCCTATTTGTATATGTTAATATTTTTAAAAATTGTTTCTATGAGCAAGTGTGTACTTTCTCTGGCTATGGGATTGTGAGCTCAAGTCACTGAAGAAAGGGAATATTTTTGTTTTTAAACTTTTCATTGAAGTATAACAAACATACAGAAAATGCTCATATCATACAAACATTATTGATGAACCTTCACAAACTAAACATACTCGTATTGCATTCAGATCAAGATATAGAATATTCCCAGCTCCCCAGAAACTCCCTCATGTTCAGAAGAGAATGTTTTTTATTTTATTATTATTATTTTTAAAGATTTTATTTATTTATTCATTTATCCCCCCCTTGCCGCTTGTGCTCGCTGGGTCAGCTAACCACGCCGTGCGGGCGGGCTTGCCTTCACCAGGAGGCCCCGGGAACCAAACCCCCGGGGCCTCCCATATGATAAACGGGAGCCCTACTGATTGAGCCACAGCCGCTTCCCGAGAATGTCTTTTAATACCAAAAATAGCTAACACTGATTGATGACATGTCAGGGACTGTTCTAAAAGCTTTGTATACATTATCACATTTAATCTTTATAATGGTATGAATCAGGGAAATCTCCCATTATTCCCATTTTACAAATTAATAAACCGAGTAATAGGGAAATTAAGCAACATGCCCAAAGTCACACCAGTGGAGCTGGGATTCTTACCAAATCAGTGTGGTAACAGCAACTATGCTCTTATCCACCATGCATACTGCCTCTTCTTTATTTTCTATAATGATGTGGCAAAATATCTCCTATGAAGCATTACATGGGGTGTGCTCATAAAATGTAGACAGGTCACCCAATTATAGTCCCCTTTAATTAAAACATGAGCATTTCCTCTTGGAGGCCCAAATTTCTTTCAATTTTGAGTCATTTACAAACTGCAATATCATAAAGCACATTGATTAAGTACTCAAGTTTCTAAAGCTCTTTTTCTTGTTCTAGCCAAGCATTTCACGCTCTACGTTAGAAAGAAGAAATAAAAATTAGCTTCATGTATTCAATTCTATAAAAAGTTATTAGCAATTAATATAGACTTAAGGGGGGAGGGGAGTAATTAGCCCTCTTGCCCTGAAAATTAATGGGTCATTTTCATTATACTCCTAAGGGATATTTTTCCCAATACCATTCCATTTCAGATTAATGGAAAACTAAAACTATATTATTTGAGAATGCTGGCTACAAACCAATCACAAACCGCAAATCTCACAAAGATTAACAGAGAAGGAAGATCAAGTATAACAATGAACTATTAATAATTCTAGACAGGATGAAAGTAATAAAATCAATGTGTCAATCATTCTACCAGAGTCAAGAAGCCTCAACATTTTTCAACAGCATGGCCACACTTATGTAAATGTAAGAGTTGATATAATTCTTTATAGTTTAACCTGGACTTTCAGGACGGGGTAGTTATTGGATTGTTAAAAAAGAAATGAAATATACTCCATAAATTCCAATTTTAATATGAAAGGAGGGGTAAGTGGATGTGGCTCAAGCGATTGTGCTCCCATCTACCATATAGGAGATCCAGGGTTCGATTCCTGGGGCCTCCTGGTGAAGGCAAGCTGGCCCACGTGGCAAGCTGGCCCAAGCAGAGAGCTGGCCCACACAGAAAGCTGGCACAGCAAGATGACGCAACAAAATGAGACACAGAGGAGAGACAATAAGAGACACAGCAGACCAGGGAGCTGAGGTGGCGCAAGAGATTGAGTGCCTCTCTCCGACTCTGGAACGTCCCAGGATCAGTTCCCAGTGCTGCCTAAAGAGAAGACAAGCAGATACAGAAGAAAACACAGTGAATGGACACAGAGAACAGACAACAAGAGGGTGGGTAGAATAATAAATAAATCTTAAAGAATAATGAAAGGAGGGGAGATGTGGCTCAAGCAGTTGAGTGCCCGCCTACCACACGGGAGGTTCTGGATTTGGTTCCCCATGCCTCCTGAAAAAAACAAAAACAAACAACAAGCAAAACAAATGATAAAAACAACTCAGGGAAGCCGATGTGGCTCAGTGGTTGAGTGCTGGCTACCCACATACGAGGTCCCAGATTCAATCCCTGGCCCCAGGTACCTCAAAAAAAAAAAGGATCTATGCACAAAGATACTCTCTTTTCTTTATTTCTAGGACAGGGATTCTTGACCAGTATTTCAGGGGGTCCATGAGCTTAAATTGAAAAAAAAAACAAAAACGTATTATATTGGGAAGCGGCTGTGGCTCAATCAGTAGGGCTCCCGTTTACCATATGGGAGGCCCCGGGTTCGGTTCCCAGGGCCTCCTGGTGAAGGCAAGCCTGCCCGTACGGCGTGGTTGGCTGACCCAGCGAGCACAAGCAGCAAGGGGGGGATAAATGAATAAATAAATAAAATCTTTAAAAAAAAAAACGTATTATATTTATTTTCTCTGACCTCTAACTGAAATCTAGCATTTTCTTCACTTATGAATGAATGCAATAAATAAATTACAGTAGCAGTCATTTCACCTGACTGGCAAAGGGGTCCGTGGGAAAAAAAAAAGGTTAAGAAACACGGTTCAAGGGAAAGATCATCTTCCATTTCCTGCACAAAAGGCCAAAAACTGTTTTGTTTTTTAAAGACATAGGTTAATAGTGTCAGCACCTCCAGTGAACCACTAGGGGGCAGAAACAGGTGGAAGTTGATTAACAGGTTACCTGGCAAACCCATTCACACCTGGAATGACCTGAGAGCTACTGCTGATAATTGCTTCCTATATGTTAAGTTGAACTTGAATTTATCGTATCTCCTTACTGAGAACCAGGAACTGAAATTAAATGGCCCAATTTTCTCTTTTGTCCCTGTTTTAATGCTTAACTAACCATTTGGTAAGAAATACTTCCCCCCAGGAGCAGTGCTAGCAGCTACATGAATGCAAGGGCTTTACTGTTTTAGTTTCTGTTCCTCTCCAACTACAGTTGTATATTCCTCTTCATCCTGACAGCCACTTGAATCATTCTGGCTAATGCTTGTGTTTCCCCACATCGCTGGACTTCTTGTGGTCTGATCCCAGAGGCAATATCCCAACAAAGCTGATTTTTTGAGGCGGCCCATTGCCACACACATTTAACCTATACCACAGTTATTTCACCACAGGTATAGAATTCACTTCTCCTACTCTGTAACACTGTGGAGCAGTTCAGCCAAGAGAAGTGACGAAGGACCAATTAACTGTGTGCGAAATGTATGCAATGTCATGGCATCCATGTCAATTTTTGAAACCTGTATCCCACAGAAACACACACAGACATACCTTTTTATAAGGCAGTAGAAGCAGGATTATGAAATACTCCCCCCCCCAATCTCATCCATATATCACTGCCTTTGTTGTCTGTAGGATGAGAAGCAATAAAAACTGATGGTTTTGGAGTGGGTGTAGCTCGGTGGTTGAGTGCCTGCTTCACATGTACAAGGTCCTGGGTTCAATACCCAGTACTTACTAAAAAAAAAAAAAAAAAAAAAATGATGGTTTTGTCATTCAGCAAACATTTATTGGATACTTAACATGTCAGATACTTAAGACCTGAGCTCTGTCCTCACTGAACTCACAATCCAGTGGGCACAGAAAAGGAAAAAATAAATAGAATAAATAGAATTTTACATGCTAAGTGAATTATAGAGATATGGACAGTTCAGCTGTGGGGGGGGCAGTGAGTAGGGAGATGGGAGGAGTCAGATATCAGAAAATGCTTTGCTTCTTGGGAAGGGGACCCTGAGTTCAGCATTAAAAGATGAGTAGAAGGTAGATAGGTAAAGAGGAAGGGAGCAAGCATTAGAGCCAAGGCAGACTTTTGGATCAAGAGAAGAATAGTATGGTCGTGGTTGAGGGAGTGGGTGGGCAGGTACCACAGCAATATTGTATTGTTGCTGTGTTTGGTGGGAATGGGGAGAGACAGAGGAGGAGTAGGCAGGGACAGAGCCTGATGGGCCTTGTATGCCAGGCAGAGGAGGGGGCACTTTGTCCTGCAGATCAGAGAGACTAGTTAGGACGTAGCTACAATTTTCCAGAGATGATGAGAGCTTGAGCTAAGTAACTGGCCGTTGAGATAGAGAGGGGTGACATTTGGGGGTTCAAATCAGCAGGGCTTGGTAATTGATTGGATGTGGGTAGGGGGTGGGGAGGAAGGAGGAATCAAAGATGACTCAGATTTTTATCTTGGATGACTTGCGAGGGTAGTGGGGCCACCATCAGAGATGGAGAACACAGGAATGGGAGCAAGACTGGGGGACAGCATGAGTCTGGTTTTAGATAGGTTGAGTTTGAGATGCCCTCAGAGTTATTGAGATGTAGATGTCCGGCAAGCATGTGAATACCAGCTAGGTGAGCCTGAGCCTGGCTTCAGAGGTTGTTTAAGCTGCACTCTTAAGTCACTGGCAGCAGAAAATATGGGGGTGGGTGAGATTTTTCCAATGAGTGGATGGAGGGTGAATAGAGCAGAAGGGTAGGGACTGAACCCTCAGAGAACCCCAGCATTGAAGAGACAGGTGGAAGATGTGGGTCACTGGGCTGGGCAGAGAAGGAATGGTCAAAAGCAGACATCTTGTGGTAGAAAGTTCCAAGAAGGACTTCAGATTATCACTTAGCAGCATTTCAATGTCCTACCTATGTTGTTCAGTGAGTACATATTAGAGTACTGAGTACTGTACAAGTACCTATGGGGGGAGAGAGGGCATTAGGAAGTCTACCACAGAGCTCTCTTGACCTCATGAGCCTTATAATCTAGTTGGAGAAACAACACACACTCATAAAAGAGGTTAAATGGAAACACAAGGAACAGCTGGAGAGAGCAGGGCTAGAGAACCCTGTGGGAGAGAGAACCAAGATTTCAAAGAGAAACAGCTCTTGGCTAACCTTGAGGGCCAGATGGGACATGGGTGGAAGACATTCCAAAGAAAGGGAATATAGCAACAAAGGCCAAAAAGAGGACAATGTAGTGTCTATTGTGGATTAGGCAGCCACTTCACAGATCCTACTGTAAAGGTAGCTGGAAGCCAGGTAGTAAAAGGCCTGAATGCCCGTTTAGGGAGTTCAGAGGCTGTACAAGGGGGAATGAAAAGCTCAGTACAGGAAAAGCATGACCTTCATTAACAAGCATTTACCAAGTGCCTACTCCTCAAAGAGGAGTAAAGAGAAATGTTCCTGACCTTTCAGAGAGAAACAAAAGCAGTGTTTTAGAGAAAAGAATCCAGATGTGATACAGCTTTTATTTTCTACTTTTGAAATAGTCTCACAAATCAAAAATTGTAACTTTATTATCAGAAGGTACAATTTCTCTGCTCTGTTTTAAAATATCCTGGTTACTGTTATTTTCTGCCTAGCCCTCAAAGTTCAAAACAAGAATCAAACTCTACCTCAGTGAGACTTAACCTCTGAAATTCTATAAACTTTACACTGATACAGTAGCTGTTGTGCTTCAGAGACCCTCAGAGAAACCTATGTGAGATTCGTCAGAAATCACTAAAATATGGGTATATAAACCAAGTGAATGATAAGCTGCAATATAACAGAGCAAAAAAAAAAAAAAAACTTTCTAAAATGTGTTTGTATCCTACTGCTATTTAAAATCCTTAAGCTTTATAATTCAATAAGAGGAAGGGCAACAAGTTAATGGATAAATGGGCAAAGGGCACGAAGAGGCAGTTCAAAGAAAGCAAATAGCCATAAGCGCATGAAAAATGCACCCCATTCACTATTATTCTTCACTTTTATTTAAAGAAATGCATATAAAAACAGATAAATCATCGCTTTTCCCATCTGAAAACGTTTGCTCTCATCCTCTCTTGGTAAGTATAAAGGCACTCTCGTCCAATGGTAATGGGAAGATAAACTGATACGTCTTCTGAGGACAATAATTTGGCACTTGCTTTCACACTGTAAATGTATATACTCCTTGATGCAGCAATTCTGTCCTTGGATATTTCAACTACAGATATTCTTGTACAAGTGTTTCAAGATGTTTGTAAAAGGATATCTATTGCAATGTTTTTTGTTAATTTTTTAAAAAACAAGTCTCGATCATTTAGTAAGAGGGTAGGCTAGTAGGAGCCATGTGATATCTGCATATACTAGACACTGGCAGTCAGAATTTGAAAGGTGTAGATCGGGGTGTGCTGATGTGGGCATGCCCATGAGTGCTTTGATCACACGGAAATATTGCATGCCTGAACTGCAGACTGGAGAGATGTGGAAGATGCTACCACCTCATCTCTCTTGCTTGGCTTGCATATGTAAAGCAAAACATTTTGGCTTCATCCAAACATGGTGCATAGTTCAAAATTGTTCTATATGGTATTCTCTGACTAGAAACTGTGAAGGAATCCAGTAGATTGGGGAATGGATTTTTGCCTGAAACTGTAATGTGAAAACATGCCTTATTAGAGTGTATTTATTTAATATGTTTTGTGGTGGGAAAATCATTCCAGTTTTAAAAAGTTGCCCACCAAAATTGGTATAGCTTTTTCAAAAGCAGTTATAGCAAAGACGAGTAATTAATTTTTTTTAAAAGTTGAAGAGCATAGTAGAATCTCCCCCTTAAAAGGGGATATATATATATATATACATAATACTGACATGTGTTTGCAGAGAAAATTCTGAAAAGATAAACAAGAAACTCTTAACAATAGTCCTTTTGGAGGAGAGGGAATAGGGAGTAGGAGCTAGAAAGACTTGTGAGTGCCATTTAAATTTTTACTATGCGAAAGTAAGAATTTTATAATAATAAAAGCGGCCAAATAAAGAATATTTTAGTGATTTCCCACAGGCCAGAGAAAAGGGCTGGAGTTAACGTTCAGGTATTGACACAGAGGACACTGCAGGATCTGTCCGTCTACACAGGCACCACCCGTGCTCCTGTGTGCCTCATTACAGCCACACCAAACTACTTGCAGTTCCCAGAATGCACTATGTCTCCCACAGGTCTTTGTGCTACGGTTCCCTCTGTCTGGAATGCCTATTCCAAACTCATCTGTCGAAGACTACTTCTCATCCTTCAAGATCTAGTTCAAGTGCACCCTTCTATTGGATGACTCTCTTGACCTCCTCAAATTCCATTCTGTTCCCAGGCAGGTATGCCCAGAATGTGCTTTCCCTGGAAGGAATGCTTGTGGCTCAGCTGATGTGCTATGGATGGCTTCTCCTAGGCCGTTCCTAGCTGTTTTTGAAGCCATTTTCCAGCCTGAGGAAGGAGTAACTCAGGGTGGGGTATGGCATGCATGTAACACCTGCCCAGTATGGGTGCAGGGCTTACCCACAACTTACATAGCACCTCTCTCAACTTGTAGCCATCAAAGCCAAAAAGCTGTTTCCTGGACCCTTTCCCACAAGGCTGTTAGACCAGAAGTCAGCGGCTTAACTCTTATTGGCTTAGTTCATCCTAGAACATAGGAAGATGGGGCTCTGACAACTTTGGGCTCACCTACTTTAATTTTACTTGATGAGAGAAGTTATTTTTTTCAGAGCATGCCTCTGCTGGGTTATGCTGACCAATGTAAAGTTAACCTAAGATTCACAAGACAACTTTCCCTCTAAACTTGGGAATTTCGCTCAGCCTCAGTTTTAATTTTTTTTTTTTAACAAGGAGAGCAAAATCTAGAAAAAAGTTCCAATAACATAGGCAGAAGTCAGCTTTATCCTTCTCATCTTCACACCCAAGTTTAAATGATCACAAACAGAATTATAAGATGTATTCACTACAAAAATAAGCCAGAATACCAAGTGAAATTCCGGAAAGGAAAAACAATGTGAGGGAACTAACCCTACTGGAAATTGCTTATGCCTTGGCAATTTAAATAGTGAGGTACGATGCTTGAATAAAGAATCAGACCAATGGAAGAGAACAGAAGGTCCAAATATCAAACCAGATAACATGATTTTAATACAAGATAAAGATGGCATCTCTAATTGGCAGGGTCAAGAGGACTTTGGACTAAAGGGTTGCAATATGAATAAAATAAAAAGTTATATCCATACCTTAAACTATGCAACTGTATACTAGAACAAGCTCCAAATGAATTAGAGATTTAAATGTAAAAAAGGGAAACAAAGAAAAAAAAGCAGCCATAAAAGCACGTCAAGAAACATGGGTGAATAGACAAAGAACATAAACAGACACTTTACAAAAAAAAAAAAAAAAACCCACACTATAAATGATCCCTAAAGCATGTAGAATTATACACAACCTCAGTTAAAGGTATAGAAATGAGAGTGAAAATTACTCTGAGGTATTATTTTTCACCTCTCAGATTGGCAAAAATCGAAACGTGTAACACATTCTATTGATAAGGTTGAGGGCCAGCAGGTACTCACATATATTCCAGGTGGAAATGCAAAATGTTACAATCCACTTGGAGGGCAAATTGGTACTGTCAGAATTACAAATGTGTTTACCTTTTGAACCTATTCCACAGACACACCTGCACACATAAGAGGTGACAAATGCTCATGATTATTCATTACAGAACTGTGTGTAATAGCGAAAGACTGGACACAACCCAAGTGTCCAGTAATAGGGGACTGGTTAAATAAACTTTGCCACACCCACGCAATGGATGCCATGCACTTGCTAAAATAGAATGAAAACACTCTATTTTCTGATATGGAAAAAAATCTTTAGACTGTATTAAGTGAAAAAAGGGGCAGAATATCATAAATAGTATGCTACCTTTTGTGTAAGAAAAGGGGAAGATAAGAAGAATTATTCATATTTGCCTTTATTTTTGTAAGGAAACACTGGAAAGATATGCAATAACCAAGTATAATTGGTTACCTAAAGGGGGCAGGGGAGAAAGGGATGGCTGGAGAGAGTGATAGAGGAGATATGTCTTAACATGTGCTTTCCATATCACTTTAATTTTCATCTCTGGTGAATGTATTTCATTTTCAAAAGATATACTTAAAATTAAAAAATATACACTGGAGAAAATTTTGTTGAAGTCAGAGAGAACCAAAAGTTGGAGTCAAGCTTGTGCTTAAGAACTCTAAGTCAAACGTGTCGCACTGTATTTTTAACTTTGTTTCCCCATTAGGCTCTACTGTGATTCTTCACTTGGTCTGTTATTACTGAGAGGAGAATCTGGGGAATACTAATGATCCATTAATAGGTTCATAGAGTAGAAAAATACACATATAGATAACAGGTACAAGAAGCTATTTGAGCACTTCATAGGTAGATAAAAAAGCGATCCTTGGCATCAAGAAAATGACATTTGATGGTCAAAAAGTGATTAGATTCATCAGCTCTGAGTGGGAACTTACAAGCAAGATTTTCTTACTAAAATTAAGCCATTAAACAGCATAGCTGTTAGGGAAACAGGACCTTGGAATCTTGTACAGGCCGTGTGACCCCAAGGCTGATTTTATCCTCTACTGTGCCAACCCAAGAGCGTTTTACAGGGGTGTTCTGGATCAGAAGAGTGTCACAATTCAGCTTTCCCTTTCATATCTTCATTAGCATGTTTTTCTTCATCTCTAGCATTGGTGTTTGCTCTGTTCTCTCTCTTTTGGCCAGCACGCCACTCTCTCCCCATTTCTTTGACACTGTTCAGTCATCTAGAAAGATGTGCAGTGGCATTTACAGGTAATGATTGGCATCAGATTTCCCTCGTTATTCTGTCATGGAGTCAGCACTGAAATCGATGGGAGACCAAGTGCAATCACATGAAATTGATTGCCATTTGGGTACTATTGATTATCCTGCCAAATCTCCGATAAGAAGAATACCTATGCTGGATGGCAAAAAGGAGTGGATACACATGCTTCAGCTGCCATTTGGGTTTGGCTGAAATGGTATCTGCCCATTGATCTAGATCAGAATATATGGAAGAAAGAGATGTCCTTACAGAAAAGCAGGCCAGGGGAGGGAAAACATTTATTTATTTATAAATCAATTTTATTGATATATATCAACAAAGCATAAATCCATCCAAAGTGTACAATCAATGGTACTCAGTATGATCACATAGTTGTGCATTCATCAACCCAATCATTTCCAGAGCACTTTCATTATTCTAGTAATAATAATAATAATAATAATAAACAAAAAAACAACCAAACAAAAACCATCACCTCTCAATCTCTCTATGCTTCCCCTACCATACATAGCTGCCATTCTACTTCCTTCTCTCTAGTTTATTTGTATTTATATTTTGTATAAACAGTCTTATATATGCAATATCACCCATATTTGTATTTTACATGAGGTTTCACTATGTTATACAGTCCCATGTTATATTTTTTAGCTTTCCTTCTAGTAATATAAATGCCCTTAGGCCTTCCCTTTTAACCACTGTCATACCCATACAATAGCTCTGCTAGTCACAAACAGCATGATTTGCTCTCACCATTACATTCATTTCCGAAGATTTACAAACAACCTTTTAATTAATTCTGCACAGATTAACCATCAGCTTTCCATTCTCTACCCTCATTCTATTTTCTGGTGTCCTATATTCTAATTATTAATTCCATGAGTTTACATAATATATTTAGTTCATAATAGCACAATCTTACAGTATTTGTCCTTTTATGTCTGCCTTGCTTCACTCAACATAACGTCCTCCAGGTTCA
Source organism: Tolypeutes matacus (assembly GCA_026826555.1). Taxonomy (NCBI): domain Eukaryota; kingdom Metazoa; phylum Chordata; class Mammalia; order Cingulata; family Chlamyphoridae; genus Tolypeutes; species Tolypeutes matacus. The sequence continues at coordinate 8,513,586 of JAKSZT010047090.1, forward strand.
TCCATGTTGTCACATGCTTCACAACTTCATTTCTTCTCACTGCTGCCTAATATTCCATCATATATATATATACCACAATTTGTTTATCCATTAATCAGTTGATGGACACCTGGGTTGTTTCTGACTTTTGGCTATCATGAATAATTCTGCTATGAACATCAGTGTGCAGATGTCTGTTCGTGTCACTGTCTTCAGTTCTTCTGATTGTATACCTAGTAATGGTATTGCCAGGTCACATAGCAAGTCTATATTCAACTTCCTTAGGAACTGCCAAACGGTTCTCCACAATGGTTGTACCAGTCTACATTCCCACCAACAATGAATAAGCGTTCCTGTCTCTCCACATCCTCTCCAACATTTGGTTTTCCAACTTTTTAATAGTGGCCATTCTAATAGGTGTGAAATGATATCTCACTGTAGTTTTGATTTGCACTTCCCTAATTGCTAGCGATGTTGAACATTTTTCACGTGTTTCTTTACCATTTGTATTTCTTCTCTGGACAATTGTCTTTTCAAGTCTTTTGCCCATTTTTTAATTGGGCAGTTTGTTTTTTTATTGTTGAGCTATATGATCTCTTTATATATAATGGATATTAAACTCTTATTGGATACATGATTGCCAAATATTTTCTCCCATTGAGTCGGTTGCCTTTTCACCCTTTTGACAAAGTCCTTTGAGGTGCAAAATGTTTAATTTTGCAGAGGTCCCATTTATCTTTTTTTTTTTTTTTTTCTGCTCGTGCTTTGGGTGTAAGATTTAAGAAACTACCACCTACCACAAGATTTTAAAGATGTTTTCCTACATTTTCTTCTAGGAGTTTTATGGTTGTCACTTTTATATTTAGGTTCTTGATCCATTTTGAGTTAATTTTTGTATAGGGTGTGAGTTAGGAGTCCTCTTTCTTTCTTTTGGATATAGCTACCCAGTTCTCCCAGCACCATTTGTTGAATAGACTCTTTTGACCCAGCTGGGTGGGCTTTATAGCCTTGTCAAAAATCACTTGACTGGGAAGCGGCTGTGGCTCAATCAGTAGGGCTCCCGTTTACCATATGGGAGGCCCGGGGTTCGGTTCCCGAGGCCTCCTGGTGAAGGCAAGCACGCCTGCACAGCGTGGTTAGCTGACCCAGCGAGCACAGGCAGCAAGGGGGGGATAAATGAATAAATAAATAAAATCTTAAAAAAAAAAAATCACTTGACTGTAGATGTGAGGGTCAATTTCTGAGTTCTTGATTCCATTCCATTGGTCAATCTGTCTGTCTTTATGCCAGTATCATGCTGTTTTTACCACCGTAGCTAAGTAATATGCTTTAAAGTCAGGAAATGAGAATCCTCCAACTTCGTTATTCCTTTTTAAGACATTTTTGGCTATTCAGGGCCCCTTACCCTTCCAAATAAATTTGATTATGGGCTTTTTTTCCCTTTCTGCAAAAAAGGCTATTGGGGTTTTTATTGGGATTGCATTGAATCTGTAAATCAGTTTGGGTAGAATTGTCATCTTAATTATATTTAGTCTTCCAATCTATGAACACAGAATGTCCTTCTATTTATTTAAGTATTTGGTTTCTTTTAGCAATGGAAAACATTAATTTTTGCCTACTAATGATGACTGCTTAAGTTTACCTTCAAGGATAGTTGTGCACTAACTGTCCCCTTTTTAACCTAAAAAATTGTTTGAGACCTAGGATTTCTGGGACCATGGTGGACTGAATTAATATAAATGATCCTTCTACTACAAACATATAAAAATGCTGGATAAAATGCATCTACTTTAAATATAACTTTAAATATATAGATTAGTTTAAAATAAAGGAAAGGAAATCCCTAAAGTACAAAACTAAGAAGGAATCAAAAGCAAGGCCCCATGGATTTGGGGTGGGGATAGAGTGCAGTATCAGACACAGATGTTGTGTTGGGCTTTATGACCAAATGTTTTTTGTATTATTTTTTTTATTGTGGTAACATGTTTACAACTTAAAAATTTCCATTTTAACCACTTTCATTTGTACAATTCAGAGATATTAATTACATTAACGATGTTATGCTACCATCACAGGTGTTGGGCTTTGATGCCCATATAGGGAAAAAAGATGTGACCTTGGGTTGATGCAAGCCAACAAGTTGGAATTTTTATTTCATAAAACTGGGACCACAGAAGAGCTGTCCCCTCAGTGAAAAGAGACTAGAAACTCTCCTGACTTGTCCAAGAATTTAACAAGGGAAATTGTCTCCGCTCACAACTCTACATGGGTCAAAAAGTCTCCCTGTGAGGAAATGAAGCAAAATGAAGCCCCAGGTTTATGCTACATGTGGGTGTGGAGTCTGAATATACACTACATATATTGTATGAGAATACATAAGGTGAGGAATTAATATAAAAACACGTTCCAGGTCAGCGAAACCTCTGAGCCATCTAGCTGAGGGAAATGCATAAACAGCCCACAGAGACCCTTCCTCCATCCAGGACACACACAACTCCAAAAATGTGGCAGTTAAAAAAAATTTACCACAATATTCTTGATAATCCACTGAGAGGTGGAGTCTATGTCCCCTCCCCTTGAATACAAACAGGTTATGGCTGCTTTGACCAATAGAGTACAGGAGGAGTGGTGCTATGTGCAGGCCTTCAGAGGTCTTGTAGCTACCACCTTGGTTGCTGGAACATTCGTCCTGGAGTCCTAAACCTTCATGTAAGAAATCTCAGTATCCTGAGACTGCCATGCAGGAGAGGCACATGTAGGTGTTCCCTCTTACAGCATCAGCTAAGTTGCTTGGAGACAGCCACCATCAACTGCCAGCTCTGTGTGTGTGCCATCTTGGATGTCCAACCCAGTAAAGCCTTCAGATGACTACAGCCCCAGCTGGCATCACAGCAACCTCATGAGAGACCCCACACACAAACTGCCCAGTCAAGTCCTTATGGAATTCCTGGCCCACAAAATCAGGAGTACCATAAGACAGTCATTTAGAACTGCTACATTTTCAGGTATTTTGTTCACAGAAATAGATAACCAGAATAAGGTAGGGGGAAGAAAATTTCTGCTGAAGAGATGCTCACTAACATACATTGTAAATTTGAGAAGAAATGATACTTGATGAGGGAGAAGCCCACAGACAATATGCAGAAAGAGACTCAGAACCGGAGACAGAGTAACATTCTGAAAGAGACTATATGAGTTATGTTTAAAATGATTTTTAAGAGTTTTACAATATACCCTGTCGGTGAGATTGTGGAGAATCAGGCACTTTCATGCATTGTTGGTGGGAGCACAAAATATTCTAACCCCTATGGAGAGCAATTGGGTTATATTGGCCCAAATTACAAATGCAGGTACCCCTTAACCCAACAATTCCACTCCATGGTTCTATACTACAGATGTACCTGCGCACACATAAATAACGTGTAGAAGTTATACACTGGAATAGTGTTTGTTAGAGCAAAATGCTGGAAACAACCCATGTGTCTAGCAATAGGGTACTGTTAAACTCTCTGTGGTATGTCTATATAATGGAATACTATGTCACCATAAAAAAGAATGAAGTGTCATTGTTATCTGCAAAAAGTAAGACACAATAATATTTAGATAGTATATGATGCTACCTTATGGCAGGAAAGGGAGAAAATTAGAATATATATTTTAAAATGCTTATATTTGCATAAAGAAACACTGGGAAGATATACAGGAAATAAATGAAGTTACTTATTGAGAGAAGGAATATGCTGTTTCTTTTTTTCCCTCTGAGCAAAATTACTTTTTATTGCACTCATAGAATCACTAATATTCATGAAAAGAAGAGGATTGGAAGCAACTTGTGTCATTTCTAGCCTCCCAGGCACAGGACAATATACCATGTCAACTGTGGTTTTATAGTGTCACAGTGATTTTTTTAATAGAAAAGTTGTAGATATATGGAAAAAATCATGCAAAAAAACAGTTCCCATATACCCTCCTCACACTTGCAATTTTCCATATTATGCACACATTGCATTAATGTTTACAACTGATGAAAAACGTAATTATTCTATTAACTATGGTCCATGGTTTACATTACAATTCACTGTGTTGTACAGTCCTATGGTGTTTACAATTTTTCTATTATAGCCACAACCTAAAATTTCACCATTTTAACCACATTCAAAAATATAATTCAATGGTGTTAATTACATGCACATGTGCTATCATCATTATCACCCATTACCAAAACTTTTTCATTACCCCAAACAGAAACTCTGTACCAAGTAAGCATTCCCTGACCTTGGCCCCTGGTAACCTGTATTATAGTTTCTGACTTTATGAATTTGCTTATTGTAATTATTTCATATCAGTGAAATCATACAATATTTGTCCTTTGTGTCTGCCTTATATCACTCAGCATGCCTTTAAGGTTCATCAATGCTGTCGCATGTAGCAGAACTTCATTAATTTTTATGGCTGAATAATATTCCATTGTATGTCTATACTACATTTTGTTTATTCATTCATTGATTGGCGGACACTTGGGTTGCTTACATCTTTGGGCAACTGAGAATAATGCAGCTATGAATATCAATGTGCAAATACCTGTTTGACTCCCTGCTTTCATTTCTTTTGAGTATACACTTAGAAGTGGAATTGCTGGATCATATGGTAATTCTATACTTAACTTTCTGATGAACTGCCAAACTGTTTTCATAGAGGCTGCATCATTTTACATTCCCACCGACAATGAACAAGTATTCCTATTTCTCCACATCCTCCCCAACACTTGTTATATTCCCTTTTGTTAATAGTAGCCATTCTAGTGGGTGTAAAATGGCATCTCATTGTGATTTGATTTGATTTCCCTAATGGCTAATGATGTTGAGCACCTTTTCATGTGCTTGCTGCCCATTTGCATATCTTCTTTGGAGAAATGTCTGCTCAAGTTTTTTGTCAATTTTCTAACTGGGGCATGTGTGTTTGTCTGTTGTTGAGTTGTAGGATTTATTTATATATCCTGGATATTAAACCCTTATCAGATATGTGGTTTACAAATATTTTCTCCCATTCTTCAGGTTTCTGTTTCACTTTCATGATAAAGCGCTTTTTTTAAAGATCTCTCCCCCCGCCCCACCATTGTTTTTGTGCTCGCTGTCTGCTCTCTGTGTGTTCTTCTGTGTCTGCTTGTCTTCTCTTTAGGCGTCACTGGGAACCGATCCTGGGACCTTCCAGAGTAGGAGAGAGACACTCAATCTTTTGCACCACCTCAGCTCCCTGTTCTGCTGCATCTCTTATTGTCTCTCCTCTGTGTCTCTTTTTGTTGCATTATCTTGCTGCACCAGCTTTCCACTCAGGCCAGCTTGCCACGTAGGCCAGCCTGCCTTTTACCAGGAAGCCCCAAGAATCGAACCCTGGACCTCCTATATGGTAGATGGGAGCCCAATCGCTTGAGCTACATTTGTTTCCCATAAAGTACTTTGATGCACAAAAAAATTTAAATTTTGGTGAAGTCTCATTTATCTTTTTTTTTTTTTTTCATTTGTTGCTTGTGCTTTTGGTATAAAATCTAAGAAATCCATTGCCCAACCCAAGATCCTGAAGATGCTTCCTCGTGTTTTCTTCTAGTTTTATAGTTTTGGTTTGTGTATTTAGGTCTTTGATTCATTTTGAGTTAATTCTTATATACTGTTTAAGATAGGGGTCCACCTTCTGTTTTTGCCCATGGATATCATATTCTTTCCCTATTAAGTGGTCTTGGCACCCCTGTTAAAAATAAATTGGCCACAGAGAGTTCCTGGAAGATGGTGGCATAGGGATTGGCAGGGCTCACCTCTCTTTCAAAAACATCAAAAGGAAAGGCAGAAACTGTCCAAAACAACTGTTCCAGGAATCTACAGCCCAGGAAAATACTGTCCGCCATCCAGGAGAGAATGAGACAAGGAGATGGAGAAGCTAAAAAAACTGTAAGTGAATCACTCCTGTGGCAGGAAATGGTGCCCATAACCCTCACTTTCAATGCAAGCAGTCCCAGTACAACTTGGGACTGGCTGCTGCTGACAGAGAGGGGAGCAGAGGTTTTCCTCCCTGAGAAAAAGAAGGGCATAGCTGAGGGCCGAGACTGGCTTCTGATTGGTAAGTTTGGACTGCTGGACCAGGCTCTGAATCATGGCTTAAGCTGGCCTGGAGGGGGGTTCCCGTGGATATTATTTCAAAACTGCCCAGTAGAGGTTAGAGAAAACACACTCCCCCTAGTGTTGCAGGGAATTGTTTGCCAAAGAGTGCCGTCTGCTCTCAGGCCAGGAAAGTGCATGCTCTGGAATTGAAAGGTGGGAGCTAGACTTTTTTTCATATTTCCTGTTCTTCTCCCCAGGGTCCTTTAGGACTGGTCTGTACCCTATTAATGCATCTCTGGCCATGTTTTGATTAGTTAAATATGGGGAATGTAAAGATCCAGAACAAGTTGAATCAAGAATCAAGGATGAGCCATAACACAAAGCCAATCAACAATAAAATCCTAGGCAAGAGAGAGAGACTGACCATCAGAGTAAACTCACTCTCAAAGGAACAAATTACAATGTTAGATGAGACACAGGCTATGAAACAACTAATCAATGATTTTCAAACAAATCTCCTAAATCAACTCAAGGAGATGAAGGAAAATATGGCTAAAGAGATAAAGAATATTAAGAAGACACTGAATGAGAATAAAGAGCAATTTGAAGGCCTAAAACAAAAAATAAAAGAGCTTATGAGGATGAAAGACACAATGGGTGAGATTAAAAATACATTAGGGGCATACAACAGCAGATTTGAATGGCAGAAGCAAGGATCAGTGACTTAGGGGACAGGACATCTGTCCTGTCAGGGAATTGAATAACAGCACAAAGCATAAAAACATATGTGTCATGGGTATCACAGAATGAAAAAAGAAAGGAAAGGGGGCAAAGAGAATATTTGAGGAAATAATGGCCAAAAATTTCCCAACTCTTATGAAAGACATGTATAATCACATCCAAGGAGTGTAACATACTCCAAACAGAATAAATCTGAATAGACCTATCCTGAGACACATACTAATCAGAATGTCAAATGCCAAAGATAAAGAGAGAATTCTGAAAATGGCAAGAGAAAAGGAGCCATCATATACAATGGATGGTCAATAAGACTTAGTGCAGATTTCTCATCAGAAACCATAGAAGTGAGAAGGCAGTGGTATGATTTAATATTTAAGATACTGAAAGAGTAAAACTGCCAGGTAAGAATTCTTAATCTGGTAAAACTATCCTTCTAAAATTAGGGTGAGTTTTAAATATTCACAGATAAACAGAAACTATGAGAGTTTGCTAACAGTAGGTTGGCCCTACAAGAAATACTAAAGGGAGTTCTGCAGCCTTAAATGAGAAGACAGGAGAGAGAGGCTTGGAGGAGAGTGCAAAAATGAAGGTTATCAGAAAGGGTAACTAAAAGTGTAAAAAGGCAGAAAATATAAGATAGGACATATGTAAGACGAAAGATAAAATGGTTGAAGTAAGTAATGCCTTTACAGTAATAACATTGAATGTTAATGGATTAAACTCCCCAATCAAAAGACACAGGCTGACAGAATGGAAAAATAAGAGCCATCTATATGCTGTCTACAAGAGACTCACCTTATACTCAAGGATACAAATAGATTGAACATGAAAGGTTGGAAAAAGATATTCCATGCAAACAGTAACCAAAAGAGAACTGGGGTAGCTATACTAACATCAGACAAAATAGATCTTAAATGCAAAGCTCTTATAAGAGACAAATAAGGACAATATATATTAATAAAAGGGACAATCCACCAATAATAAATAACAATCATAAATATTTATGCACCTAACTATAGGGCCCCAAAATACATGAGGCAAACACTGAGAAAACTAAAGCGAGAAATGGAAGTCTCTGCAATAATAGTTGGAGACTTCAACACACCACTCTCATCAATAGATAGAACATCTAGACAGAGGATCAATAAGGAAACAGAGAACTTGAACAATATGATAAATGAACTAGACCTAATAGACATATACAGAACATTGCATCCCCAAACAGCAGGATATACATTCTTGTCAAGTGCTCATGGATCTTTCTCCAGGATAGACCACATGATGGGTCACAAAACAGCTCTCTGTAAATTTAAAAAGATTGAAATTATACAAAACACTTTCTCTGATCATAATGGAATGATGCTGGAAATCATTAATAGGCAGGGAATGGGAAAACAACACTCAAACAATCTGTGGGTCGAAGAAGAAATTGCAAGAGAAATCAGTAAATATGTCGAGAGGAATGAAAATGAGAACACATCATATCAAAACCTATGGGATGCAGCGAAGGCAGTGCTGAGAGGGAAATTTATAGCCCTAAATGCCTACATTAAAAAGGGAGAAAGCTAAAACCAAAGACCTAACTGCATAGCTGGAGGAACTAGAAAATGAACAGAAAACTAATCCCAAAGCAAGCAAAAGGAAAGAAATAACAAAGATTAGAGTAGAAATAAGTGAAATTGAGAAAAAAATCAATAGAGAATCAACAAAACCAAATTGTTACTTTGAGACTATCAGTAGAATTGACAAACCCCTGGCTAGATTGACAAAGAAAAAAGAGAGAAGATGCAGATAAATAAAATCAGAAATGTCCTGTGTTCAGTTCCCAGTGCCTCCTAAAGAAGACAAGCAGACAATAAATGGACACAATGAGCAGACACAACGAACAGTGAAGAAAATGTAAAGAAGCCTCTTCAAGGTAGGAGGTGGTTTCTTTCTTTTTTTTTTTTTTTTTTTTTTTTAAGATTTATTTATTCACTTTATTTTTCTTTATTTATACCCGCCTCCCCCAGATGGTTCTCTTGTCTGTCTGCTCATTGTTTGCTCGCCTTCTCCAGGAGGCACTGGGAACTGAACCCAGGACCTACCACATAAGAGGTGAGTGCCCAATGGCATGAGCCACATCTGCTCTCTGCGGGCTGGGGCATCTGCTGACTTTTGACATCTGCTCATTGCACTGAGGGTGGCATCTGCTCATCTTCTTTTAGGAGGCACCAGGACCCGACCCAAACCTGGGACCCATGTGGTAGGCGGGTCCCCAGCTGGTTGAGCCACATCCACTTCCTGAGGAGGTGGTTTCTTAAACCTTACACCCAAAGCATGAGCAATGAAAGAAATAAATAGACAAACAGGGCCTCCTCAAAATTAAACACTTTTGTGCTTCACATGACTGTCAAGAAGGTGAAAAGGCAGCCTACTTAGTGGGAGAAAATACTTGATAACCACATATCTGATAAAGGTTTAATTTCCAGGATATATAAAGAGACCATACAACTCAATGATAAAAAGACAAGTAACCCAATTAAAAAATGGGCAAAAGACTTGAAGAGACATTTTTCCAAAGAGGAAATACAAACGGCCAAAAAGCACATGAAAAGATGTTCAACATACTAGCTAAAAGGGAAATGCAAATCAAAACTACAATGATTTCATACTTTACAGAATGGCCACTATTTAAAAAAAAAACAGAAACCTACAAGTGTTGGAGACGATATGGAGAAATAGGAACATTCCTTCATTGTTGGTGGGAATGCAGAATGGTACAGCCACTGTGGAAGATAGTTTGGCGGTTCCTCAAGAAGCTTAGAATTGCCATATGATCTGGCAATCCCACTACTAGGTATATACTTTAAAGAACTGAAAGCAGGGATGCGAACAGACATTGCACACCAATATTCATAGCAATGTTATTCACAATTGCCAAAAGACGGAAACAACCTAAGTGTCCATAAACTGATGAATGGATAAACAAAATGTGATATATAAATATGATAGAATATTATTCAGCTGTAAGAAGAAATGAAGTCTTGATGCATGTGACAACATAGATGACGCTTGAGGACATTATGTTGAATGAAATAAGCCAGACACAAAAGGACAAATATTGCATGACTTCACTGATATGACCTAAGCATACTGAGCAGACTCACAGAGCTGGAATCTGGAAGATAGGTTATCAGGAGACAGAAAGGGAGTAGAGTGTGGTGAGCCAATGCTCAACATAGGAAAAACCTATAATAAGGTGGAAGGGGGTGGTTTGGCAGTGGATGGGGGTGATGGTGGTACACAGATGTGAGTGGGGTCTATGGTGCTGGAACGTGAGGGTGAGCGGGGTGGTTGGGTTGGAATATCCATGGAACTGGGGGGAGGGCTGGAAGAAGGATGATATGAACTAAATACAATGAGAACTAAATACAATGAGACTTTAACTCATGGAGTTAAAATCTAGGAGCTACAATGAGGGTTGAGAAGGGGGAGCCAAAGATTAATATCTGTTGTATTTTTAATAAGTTTGATTGTAAATGTTTGGAAATGGATAGTGTTGATGGTAACACATTATAGTAAGTATAACTAACACTGCTGATTTATAAATGTGATTGTGACTGAAAGGGGTAGTGTAGGGTCACAAATATCAAAACAAAGAAAGCTGGAAGATAATCTTGGGACAGTGTAACATAGTGTGCTGGGTGGTGGATGTGGATTGTGGTTAATAGTACAAATAAAATAATGTTCTTCTATGAATTAGAACAAATGTACATCACTATCACAAGGTGTTACGAATATGGTGACATATGGGGAAAATACAATTAATGTAACTTATGGACTATAGTTAACAGTAATATTGTAATATGTTTGCATCAATGGCTACAAAGGTACTATATCAATGCTAAGGGTCAACATTAGGAGGCTGTAAGGCAGTGTGGGATTTTTCTTTTTGGAGTAATGAAAACGTTGTAAAATTGACTGTGGTGATGACAGCACAACTCTATGATAATACTGTGAGCCACCGAAAGTACACTTTGGATGGATTGCACATGGCATGGGACTATGTAACACAGTGAACACAGTGACTATATAACACATCATCCATCCTGTGGTGGATGATGGGCTGTAGTTAACAGTACAAATATGAGAACATTTTCTTCAAGAACTATAACAAATGTACAGTACTATTACATGGTGTTAATAGGATGGCTTATGGGAAAGATAGACCTGATGTAAGCTATGGACTATAGTTAGTAGTAATATTTTGAAGTTCTTTAATCAATTGTAACAAATGTTCCACACCAATGCAAGGCGTTGGTAGTGGGGTAGTGTATGGAAATCCTGTATGTTATGCATGATTGTTTTATAAACTCACAACTTCCCTAATTAAAAAAACAAACAAACAGAATGCTACAAGTGTTGGAGAGGATGTGGAGAAACGGGAACGCTTATTCACTGTTGGTGGGAATGTAGAATGGTACAGCTGCTGTGGAGGACTGTTTGGTGCTTCCTCAGGAAGCTAAATATAGATCTGCCATATGATCTGGCAATTCCACTACTAGCTATACACTCAGAAGAATTGAAAGCAGGGACACAAAGAGACATTTGCACACTGACATTCATAGCAGCATTAGTCAAAATTGCCAAAAGATGGAAAAAAAAACCAAGTGTCCGTCAACTGATGAATGAACAAACAAAATGTGGCATATACATATGATGGAATATTATTTAGCTGTAAGAACAAATGGAATCTTGATGCATATGACGACATGGATGAATCTTGAGGACAGGATGTTGAGTGAAACAATCCAGGCACAAAAGGACAAACATAGTATGATCTCACTAATATGAACTAAATATGATGAGCAAACTTGTAAAGTTAGAATCTAGAATACAGGTGACCAGAAGATAGAATGAGGGTAGAGGAGGGGGAGCTGAGGCTCAATTTGTGCAGAATTTGTAATAAGGTTGACTGTAAATGTTTGGAAATGGATAGAGGTGATGGTAGCACATTATAGTGAGTGAAATTAACAGCATGGATGTGTCAGTGTGATTGTGGTTGAAAGGGAAAGTTTAGGGTCCTGTACGTCACTAGAAGGAAAGCTAAAGGATAAAACATGGGACTGTATAGCATAGTGAACCCTGCCGTGGACACTGAGTGTGGTCAATAGTACAAATATAAGAATGTTCTTCCTTGACTCAGAACAAATGAACATTAACATTACAAGATATTAATAGGGTGGTATTTGGACAAAAATACACCTAAAGCAAACTATGAGCTGTAGTGAATAGTAATATATTAATATTTTCCATCAATTGTAAAAATTATGGTAAATGAAAGAAACCAGACACAAAGTACTACCTATTGTTTGACTCCATTTACATAAAATGTAAATATAAATGTATAGAGACAGAATTAGATTGATGGTATGTACTGCAGGGGAAGGATAGGGAGATTGAGAGGTGACTGCTAAGGGGTAAGGTTTTTTTCTTTTTGGAGTAATGAAACTGTTCTAAGATTGTGTTGATGAATGCACAACTCTGATTATACTAAAAGCCAATGCATGTACTCTTTAGATGGATTGTATGGCATGTGAATGTATCTCAGTAAAATCATTAAAAAAAAATAAATTCGCCACAGATGTGAGGGTTCATTACTGAACTCTCAGTTTGGTGTCTGTTCTTGTGACAGTACTATGCTGTTTTAATTACTCTAGCTTTGTAATAAGTTTTAAAATTGCGAAGTGTGAGCCCTCCAATTTCATTTTTCATTTTCAAGATGATTTTGGCTATTTGGTGCCCTTATTCTTCCATATAAACTTGATAATTGGCTTTTACATTTCTACAAAGAAGGCTGTTGGAATTTTGACTGGGATTGCACTAAATCTGCAAATTACTTCAGTTAGAATTGACATTTTAACAATATTTAGTCTTCTAACTCATGAACATCAAATGTCCTTCCATTTATTTATGTCTTCTTTGATTTCTTTTTAGCAATATTTTGTAGTTTTCTGTGTCCAAGTCCTTTTATTAGATTTATTCCTAGATATTTGATTTTTTTTTTTTTAGGCGCTTCTGGAGATTGAACCCAGAACCTCGTACAGGGGAAGCAGGCACTCAACCACTGAGCTACATCTGCTCCCCAATGAGAGTTGGTTTTTCATTTGATTTTAGGAGGAACTGGGGATGGAACCTGGGACCTCATACATGGGAAGCAGGCGTTCAACCACTTGAGTTACATCTACTCCCTAGATATTTGATTCTTTTAGTTGCTATTATAAATGGAATTTTTCTTGATTTCTTCTTCAGATTGTTCTTTACTAGGATATAGAAACACTACGATTTTTGTGTGTTGATCTTGTACCCCACCACTTTACTAATTCATTTATTAGCTCTAATAGTTTTCTTCTGGATTTTTCAGTATTTTCTCAGTCTAGGATCATGTCATCTGCAAATAGGGAAAGTTTTACTTCTTCCTTTCCAATTTGGATGCCTTTTATTTCTTTTTCTTGCCTAACTGCTCTGGCTAGAAGTTCCAGTACAATGTTGAAAAACAGTGGTGACAGTGGGCATCCTTCTCTTGTTCCTGATAAGGAAAGCTTTCAGTTGTTTACCATTATTATGTTAGCTGTTGCTTTTCCTATATCCCTTTTATCATGTTGAGAAAGTTTCCTTCTATTCCTGAATTTCTAAGCATTTTAATCAAGAAAGGTGCTGGATTTTGAAAAATGCCCTGTGTCAATTGAGATGATCATGATGTTTTTGTCCTGAAGGAAAAAAAAACATATTCCAGGCAAAGGGTACCAAAAATAAAGCAGAGATACCAAATTTATATCAAATGAAATATACTTTAAGGCAATAAAGCATCATTTGAGATTAAGTCCAATACATAAGTAAGTCCAGTACAATACATAGTAATAAAAAGGAAAAATATAACAATTACATATATCAGTCACAAATGAGTATGCATCCAACAATAGATCTTTAAATTATATATAGCAACAATCAACAATATTACATAGAAATATAAAAAACCTCCACAAATAGTTTTTTAACACATCTCTTTCTGAAACTCATAGATCAAGAAGAGGAAGACTTAATAAGCATACAGAAGAGTCAAATAACGCAAATAACAAGCTTGATCTAATGAACATGCATAGAACTGAATCCAACACCCTGTGAATAGATACTCTTCTCAAGCACACCTAAGAATATATACAAAAATTGAGTATGTACTTATAAAATTATAAAAATTTCTCAAGTGTCAAGTAATACCTCACTAATATGCAAAAGTTACTATGTAGAAATAATTGTACTATCTTACATTATCTACATTTGACTTATTCAGTGTTTGCTGACGTACCCGTGTGTACACAGACAACACATGTGTGTATCTGGGGGAATGGTTGGAGAGTGGGAGTTTTCCAAGGAGGAAATAGGTTTGATATAAATATCAGAAAAGGTTATTTCTTATTTGCTTGAGGCATTGTCTCCTGTGAATTCACCACCCATGTTCTGCTCTTTCATTGTGTCTTTGAGCTGTCAATCGGAAGAGTGGTGTTTGATTGGCAACATTTATTCTACCCATCTATGAAAGAAATTTATGAGCTCTGTACTTCAAGTTTTGGGGAAAAGGATGAAATGTAGGGTAGTAGACAAAATAAGAGTTCTTAAAAATACTTTTGTCAACATATTTAAACATTCTTATTAGCTTCATAGTGTTATAAGAAAATAGTTGAAATGTAGAGAAACTCATTGCTATATTTAAAATTACTTTGATTTTATTCCTATGAACTTGACAGCATAAGAGAAGCTGTGAGGGAGTGGAGGTGGCTCAAGTGATTGAGCACCTCTCTCCCACATGGGAGGTCTCAGGTTCGGTTCCCGGTGACACAGAGAGCACACAGCAAATGGACACAGAGAGCAGACAGGAAACCCAAACAACAGGGGGTGGGGCGGGGGGGATAAATAAAATAAATCTTTAAAACAAAGAGAGAGAAGCTGTGTTGGCAGAATGATGGCAAATAAATAATGAATTGAGTCTGACCTCTTTCTGCATCACAGGCAGAGGTCTCTACTGGTTTGGTAGAAAGGTGTTTTTGTTTCTTTTTACATCAAGTTCACTACAAAATTTCTATAAAGCCTATGGTTGCTGCTTTGCAGGTATGATGAGTTAAAGAATCAGGGCTGTCATTTAAAAGTTGCAACTGTTACATTTTCTAAGCAATATGATAATTGTAGATTACTAAGGCTTATCCTAAGATATTGCCTACATGACCGGAAGCTAAAGACTTATTCTCCAAATCTATCCCATAACTGCAGAAACTTTGGACCAAATTTTAAAACATCAATGTAGAGCTTATAGGGTCAATCACTACACAATATTGGGATTTATAAGCCCTTTATATTGGGATGAGTTGAGGATAGATCATGAAGAAAGCAGACCTATAATTGTACAGAAAATACGTGTATAGAATTAACTGTTTTTTATACCAGAAATATTTATTAAACTACCTAGCATCCATCCATCCATCTGTCTATCTATCTCATCTAGAAAATTAATTACAATTAGTTATAATGATTATTGTCAGAATGGGTGAAATTTTTGGTTAAAATAATGACTATGAATTGTAATATCTCAAAGTAATTTCTGGATAATCAAATAGGATGTCTTCAGGGCCCTTCAACATTGCATACATTTCACATATTCTGAATCTTGGAAGAACTGTTGATCCATGCATGGTGTAAAAGCAGCAGGAGGAAAAGGATACTGTTTATTAAAGGCCTACTATGTGCTGACACTGGGCCAGTCCCTCTGCAGGCATTATCTCATCGAATCCATAGGCTAGTTTAGTACCTTAGGCATAATTGCACCCATGTGTCAAACGTGAGACTGATTGGGTGACACTCACTAATTTCCCCAAGGTCACCTAGCTGTGAGTGTCATCTCAGGATTTGATGCTAGGTGCCTTTTATTCCAAAGGTTATGTCTTTCCCACCATACACCGCTGCTCTATATTCAACCAACTATATTCTTTGAATCAAGAGTTGAATTCACTGGAAGGTATATATTTTTTATTAACACCAGAATCCTTATATATGTTGAAAAAGAATGTGAATATGGTCAAATCTCTCAAGTGTCAGAAGCAGCTCCATTCTTCCATATATTGAAGAATCCATAACCAGTTCCATACAAACTATCATAAACAAACCCACATCTTATGTTTTAGTTTGCAGCAATTAAACTCTACAACTTCACTCAATCATTTGTTCTCTCCTTTAAGAAGTATTTATTTAATATCTATTTTGTGCCTGGTATCGTATTAGGTTTTAGAGGAGATAAAAAGTACTAGAAGATATGGCCTCTATCATGGAAAATATAATTCAGTGGGAGAAAAGCGATATACAAATATACACTTAAAAAGAAAAAAAACTTTAGAATTATTTGAAAATAATACATACACAAATATGAGATAGTATATTATGTACTTCAGAATTCAAGGAAAGAGAAATGTCACCATGCAATGGCATTAATAAGTCAAGGCTTAACTAAGATATAGAGCTGTATAGGCTTAAAGAAGAGTGACCCATGACCCAGAAATTGCCAACAAATACTTCTGTGGTGGATTGAATTGTATACCCTAGTTTAGATGTGTTTTTGGCCACGGTCTGCATTCTGGTGTGCACCCATTCTAAATGGGATCTCTTAAAGATGTTACTTCAGTTAAGGAGTGGCCCAGTTGAATCAGATTGGGCTTTTATCCGCATTAGTGGAGTTTTTCTGAGCAGAATGAAATTCAGACATTGAGAAAGTCACAGAAAGAAGTCGGAAGTCATCAGAACCTGGAGGAGAAAGGAGAAGGCATTGCCATTCGCATTGCCATGTGACACAAAAGCCAAAGATCAAGGATCGTCAACAGTCAGCCCCAGAATGCCACAGTCTTCAGGGAAAAAACATCCTCTTGCTGATGTCTCAACTTTGGACTTCTCTTAGCCTCAAAACTGTGAGTCAACCAGGACAACTAATAAGAAGATGATGACAGACAACGCCCATCCCAAGGAACAGAGAGTGTCTGCAACTGCAAGGAAGATAATTCCATTCATCTGCTCCATGGGATCTAAGCCCCCTCTCAATTAGAAGCAGAATTGGCATCACCATCCCCAAATCCTCAAGACTGGGGAATGAACAATGGACTAAAATAGACTTATTATTATTCTGCAATAGACTTCTTATTATTCTAGCAATGGAAGAACTCTTATCATTGATGTAAAGGCAGTGGCCACCAGAGATTCTGAGGGATGGGAGAGGGAAGAATAGGTGTAATATGGGGGGCATTTTCAGGACATTGGATTTGTCCTGCATGACATTGCAGTGACGGGTACAGGCCATTGTACATTTTGTCATAACTTACAAAATTGTGCGGGACAAAGTGTAAATTACAATGTAAACTGTAGTCCATGGTTAGTAGCAATTCTTCAATGTATATTCATCAATTGTAACAAATGTACCACACTAATGAAAAATGTTGTTAATGGGGGAAATTGTGGAAGAGGAGGGAGCGGGGCATATGGGAATCCCTTATATTTTTTATGGAACATTTATGTAATCTAAAGCTTCTTTTAAAATAAAAAATATTAATTATAAAAACAAAACAAAACCGTAAGCCAATAAATTTCTGTTGTTTAACCCAACCCATTGTATGGTATTTCTTTCAACAGCTGGGAAATGAATACAACTTCCAAAAGAAGAGAATCTCACTTTGAGTGAGTGGAATACTCAGTGAGTGGATCTGAGAACAACAAGGGAGATGTCTTCAAAGTTTCCATTTGCAGGTAAGCCCAGAAAAGGCCACAGGGACTCAACTAAGGGGCTGCAGGAAGGTCATGGGGCACTAAGGCAAATTAAGCCTGTAAGAACCTCAGAAATACCCAAAGACATCCTCTATCTATAAGAAGAGAAACCCACTCCAGGGGAAAAAACCGATTGGGAATGGAATCCAAATTGAACAACCCAGAAACACTGGTGGGAGAGAGAAATTTCATGTGCTGGCCAGAAAAGGTCCTACCCAGAATCCTTCTCCTAAAAGTACAGGAAAACACATCTCATTTTAACGTGAGCAATAGGAAAACATTGGGATCAAACCCTTTACAAAGATATAAGGAAAAAGCATCAAATAGCATGCCAATAGATAATGAGGGCATGGCAGAAAAATATGACCAAAAAATGAGACCTATTATGTAATAATACAAAAGGAGGTAAAAAGAAAAATAATACATGCTATGGAAGAGCAGCATAACTCAGAAATGGTAAAGCTCTGAAGTGCCCTGGCTAACCAATGGGAGGATGTGAAAAGAGATTTCAGGTCTTAGGAGAGAATTAGCAAGTAAAGAAAAAAATATTTCAGAAAGGAAGACTACAAGGAATCCAAGAATAGATGCCATAGAAAGTACAGTGAGGAAAACAGAGGATAGGAGAAAAAAAAAATGAAGCAGTGAGACAGAAATAAAATCCTTCTGTGAAAAAAGAAACTTTCATCTCTAACCACTTGAATCTTATTTTTAAAAAATACTGGTGACTTCCAGGAAGACGGCGGACTAGTAAGACACGGGAATCTCTTCTCCAGAAAAGTAGCTAGAGGACAGGCTGAAACAGCCCCAAAAAAGATCTTCCAGGGTTTAGGACAGCAGGTGAAGGCTGCACACCACACAGAGGAGAGAGGGACAGAAGAGGGAAATCGCGACGACAGAACTGTGAGTTGGAAGTAGCAGCTTCTGCTGCTGCCGGCACCCTCCCCCACACTCTTCAGAATCCTCGGGCCTCTGGGCCTGCGACCACAGACAAAGGGGGCTCCAGGGATCTACCACTCCTGGAAAGGGGAGAGAGAGAGACACAGCCTTAGGATGACTCAGGTTCTGACCTGTAAATTTGGGCTGCGGAGCCCCACGGACCCTTCCACACGGCAGTTTGCCCTGGGAGCCTAGGAAGGACTGGAGAAATCCGACCTTCGCAACCTCCCTCTCTTCTAGCCTGGACTAATTGTTGAGGACTCCATGGGAGAGGGGAGAGAGAGCCTGGGGCTGACCCTGCTTTGGACTCCCAGGTTTGGTCTGCCCTGTCCCGAGAGCCCTTCCAGGCTGGGTGGGGCTGCACCACTGTTTGCCCTGGAGCCTGCAAGGGGCTAAAGATATACAAACCTCCCAATCTCCTCCTCTTCTAACAGGGACTGATTGTTGAGGATTCAGAAGGGAGTGGAAATATTTCCTAGTTGAGAAAAGGGGGGTGCTACTAGAGAAGTCTGGAGAACTGTCTCAGAAAGTTTGAATTACAAGGCTCTTAGCCCCCAGACAGGAAGCTCTATCACATTGATCTGGTCTGTGTCACAACAAATACACTCCAACCAGGCATTGAATTGAGAGCTGCCAACAAGCGCCATCTCCTGGCAGACCAAGGAAGTGCACATAAGAAAATAAATAAGTAGGAGAGGCTTTTCCTGGCCTCTATAGCCTCCCTGCCCAAGGCCCTAGGAAATGACTCTACAACTAATTACTGGGTCCAGTGCCCAGTTTTGAGCAACTAGCAGAACAATCCTAACAATCAAGGTTGAGCCAAAAATCAAAGAGCTGTAGTAACTCACAGCCTCCTGCCACTAAAACCCCATAAAAGAGAAAGAGATAGAGCATCTAAGTAAAATACAACCTAACCAGATGCCTAAGCACCAGCAAAAAATTATGAGCCATACTAAGAAAATAGAAGACATGGCTCCAAAAAAGGAATACAGCAAAGTCCCAGAAGAGATGCAGAATTTGAGAGAACTAATCAGTGAGATGAGCACAAATTTCCAAAATCAAATTAATGAGATGAAAGAGAATATAGTTAAAGAGATAAATGACATCAAGAAGTCATTGAGCGAACGCAAAGAAGAATTTGAAATCCTGAACAGAAAAGTAACGGAGTTCATGGGAATGAAAGACACAATAGGTGAAGTCAAAAATACATTTGAGGCATACAACAGCAGACTCAAAATGATAGAAGAAAGAATAAGTGATACCAAAGACAGAGCAGCTAAAATTGAAGAGAGAAAGAACAGAGAGAGAAAAGAATGGAAAAAATTGAGTGGGGGCTCAGAGAGTTGAATGACAACACAAAATGCAACAACATACGTGTCATGGGAGTTCCAGAAGAGGAAGAGAAAGGAAAAGGGGCAGAAAGAGTATTTGAGGAAATAATAGCTGAAAATTTCCCAACTCTCAAGAAAGAAATGAACTTACATGTCCAAGAAGCACACCGTACCCCAATGAGAATAAATCCAAATAGACCTACGCCAAGACACGTATTATTCAGAATGTCAAATGTAAAAGATAAAGAGAAAATGCTCAGAGCAGCAAGAGAGAATCAAACGATCACGTACAAAGGACATCCAGTAAGACTTTGTGCAGATTTCTCTTCAGAAACCATGGAGGTGAGAAGACAATGGTATGATACAATTAGGAAACTGAAAGAGAAAAACTGCCAGCCGAGAATTCTTTATCCAGCAAAACTGTCCTTCAAATATGAAGGTGACTATAAAGTATTCATAAACAAACAGAAACTAAGAGAGTTTGCAAAAAAGAATCCACCTTTGCAGGAAATATTAAAGGAAGCCTTAGAACCTGAAAGAAAAAGACAGGAGAGAGAGGCTTGGAGGAGAGTATAGAAGAAAGAAAAGCAGAAAGGATAACCAAAAGAGTAAAAAGAAAGACAAAAATAAGATGACATATGAAAACCAAAGAATAAAATGGAGGAAATAAATAGTGCATTTTCAGTAATATCATTGAATGTGAATGGATTAAATTCCCCAATCAAAAGATATGGGCTGACAGAATGGATAAAAAAACATGAGCCATCCATATGCTGCTTACAAGAAACTCATCTCAGACCCAAGGATACAAACCGGCTGAAATTAAAGGTTGGAAAAAGATACTCCACGCGAATAGCAAACAGAAAAGAGCAGGGGTAGCTATACTAATATCAGACAAAACAGACTTCAAATGCAAAAAAGTGATAAGAGATGTGGAAGGCCATTATATATTAATAAAAGGGACGATCCTCCAGGAAGATATAACAGTCATAAATATCTATGCACCTAACCAGGGTGCCCCAAAATATATGAGACAAACTCTGGCAAAACTGAAGGGAGAAATAGACATTTCTACAATAATCGTTGGAGACTTCAACACCCCTCTCACATCACTAGATAGAACTAGACAGAAGATCAACAAGGAAACAGAGAACTTGAACAATATGATAAACAAGTTAGACCTAACAGACATATACAGAACACTGCATCCAAACTCAGCGGGTTATACATTCTTCTCAAGGGCCCATGGGTGTTTCTCCAGGATAGACCACATGTTAGGTCACAATACAGCTCTCAATAAATATAAAAAGATTGAAATTATACCAAGCACCTTCTCAGATCATAATGGAATGAAACTAGAAATCAATAACAGACAGGAAAAAAGTAAATTAGCAAATGTGTGGAGACTGAACAACACACTCCTAAATATTCAGTGGGTCAAAGAAGAAATTGCAAGTGAAATCAGTAAATATATTGAGACAAATGAAAATGAGAACACAACGTATCAAAACTTATGGGATACAGTGAAGGCAATCTTGAGAGGGAAATTTATAGCCCTAAATGCCTATATTAAAAAACAAGAAAGAGCTAAACTCAAAGATTTAACTGAGCAACTTGAGAAACTAGAAAAAGAACAGCAAACCAATCCCAAAGCAAAAAGAAGGAAAGAAATAATAAAGATTAGAGCGGAAATAAATGAAAATGAGAACAGAAAAACAATAGAGAAAATCAACAAAACCAAAAGCTGGTTCTTTGAGAAGATCAATAAAATTGACAACCCCCTCGCTAGACTAACAAAGAAAAAAAGAGAGAAGATGCAAATAAATACAATCAGAAATGAAAGGGGGGAAATTACAAATGACCTCACAGAAATAAAAAGAATCATAAGAGGATATTATGAGAAACTATATGCCAACAAACTAGACAACCTGGATGAAATGGACAAATTTCTAGAAACTGATAACTAACCTACACTGACACAACAAGAAATTCAAGAACTTAACAAACCAATCACAATTAAGGAGATTGAATCCATCATAAAAAAATCTCCCAGCAAAGAAAAGTCCAGGACCAGATGGCTTCACAGGTGAGTTCTACCAAGCATTTCTAAAAGAATTAACACCAATCCTGTTTAAACTCTTCCAAAAAATCGAAGAGGACAGAAAATTACCCAACACATTTCATGAAGCCAACATCACCCTAATACCAAAGCCAGATAAAGATTCCACAAGAAAAGAAAATTACAGACCAATCTCTCTAATGAACATAGATGCAAAAATTCTCAACAAAATACTTGCAAACCGAATCCAACAGCATATCAAAAGACTTATACATCACAACCAAGTGGGATTTATTCCTGGTATGCAAGGCTGGTTCAACATAAGAAAATCAATCAATGTAATACACCACATTAACAAATTGAAGGAAAATAACCACATGATCATCTCAATAGATGCAGAAAAGGCATTCGACAAAATCCAACATCCTTTTTTGATAAAAATACTTCAAAAGATAGGCATAAAAGGAAAATTCCTCAATATGATAAAAGGCATATATGAAAAACCCACAGCCAACATCATACTTAATGGGGAAAGGTTGAAAGGTTTCCCCCTAAGATCAGGAACAAGACAAGGATGCCCACTGTCACCATTGTTATTCAACATTGTACTAGAAGTTCTAGCTAGGGCAATTAGACAAGACAAAAAAATTAAAGGCGTCCAAATAGGAAAAGAGGAAGTAAAACTCTCACTGTTTGCGGATGACATGATCCTGTATTTAGAAAATCCTGAAGTATACACAACAAAGCTACTTGAACTAATAAATGAGTTCAGCAAGGTGGCAGGATACAAGATCAACATGCAAAAATCAGTAATGTTTTTGTACACTAGTACTGAACAATCTGAGGAGGAAATCAGGAGGAAAATTCCATTTTCAATAGCAACAAAAAGACTCAAATACCTAGGAGTTAATTTAACCAAAGAAGTACAGGACCTATATGCAGAAAACTACAAAACAATGCTAAAAGAAATTTAAAAAGACCTAAACAAATGGAAAGACATTCCGTGTTCATGGATTGGAAGAATAAATATCGTGAAGATGTCAATCTTGCCCAAACTGATTTATAGATTCAATGCAATACCAATCAAAATCCCAACAGCTTACTTTACAGAACTAGAGAAGACAATTACCAAATTCATCTGGAAGGGTAAGTGCACCTGAATAGCCAAAAGCATTCTAAAAAAGAAGAGCTATGTGGGAGGAATTTCACTGCCTGACCTTGAAACATATTACAAAGCTACAGTGGTCAAAACAGCATGGTACTGGCATGAAGATAGACACATCGATCAGTGGAATAGAATTGAGAATCCAGAAATATACCCTCACCTATACAGTCAACTGGTTTTTGACAAACCTACCAAGCCCACGCTGATGGGAAAAAACAGTTTCTTCAACAAATGGTGTTGGGAGAACTGGATATATATAACCAAAACAATGAAAGAGGACCCCTATCCCACCCCCTATACAAGAATCAACTCAAAATGGATGAAAGATCTAAATATAAAAGCCAGGACCATAAAACTACTAGAAGAAAATGTAGGGAAACATCTTCAAGACCTTGTAGTAGGTGGTGGTTTCTTGGACCTTACACCCAAAGCACGTGCAACAAAAGAAAAAGTAGATAAATGGGACCTCCTCAAAATTAAACACTTTTGCACCTCACAGGACTTTGTCAGAAGGGTGAAAAGGCAGCCAACTC
The DNA here is from genome assembly GCA_026826555.1 of Tolypeutes matacus. Lineage (NCBI taxonomy): Eukaryota > Metazoa > Chordata > Mammalia > Cingulata > Chlamyphoridae > Tolypeutes > Tolypeutes matacus. Next base: position 8,537,258 of record JAKSZT010047090.1, read on the forward strand.
AATGGGAAAAAATACTTGGAAATCACATATCTGATAACGGTTTAATATCCAGGATATATAAAGAGATGTTACAACTCAACAATAAAAAGACAAATGACCCAATTAAAAAATGGGCCAAAGACTTGAATAGACATTTCTCCGAAGAAGAAATACAAATGGCAAAAAAAAAAACCACATGAAGAAATGCTCAACATCACTCATGATTAGGGAAATGCAAATCAAAACTACGAGATATCATTTCTCACCTATCAGAATGGCCACTATTAAAAAGACAGAGAACTACAAGTTTTGGAGAGGATGTGGAGAGATAGGAACACTTCTTCACTGTTGGTGGGAATGCAGGATGGTACAACCACTATGGAGGACTGTTTGGCAGTTCCTAAAGAGTTGAATATAGACTTGCCACGTGACCCTGCAATACTACTACTGGGTATATACCCAGAAGAACTGAGAGCAGTGACACAAACAGACATCTGCACACCTATGTTCATAGCAACATTATTCACCATTGCCAAAAGTTGGAAACAACCCAGGTGTCCATCAATAGACGAAAGGCTAAATAAACTGTGGTCTAGTCACACGATGGAATATTATGCAGCTGTAAGAAGAAATGAAGTCATAAAGCATATGACAACATGGATGAACCTGGAGGACATTATGTTGAGTGAAGCAAGCCAGACCCAAAAGGACAAATACTGTATGAGTGCGTTACTATGAATCAAATATAGTGTGTAACATATTGTTTGGTAAAAAAAAAAAGTATATATATCCATTACATTTAATTGAGAAATGTATATATTTATTCATCTGTGTTTACTTTTTAGTTTTTAATTGTTTATATTTTCAATTATTAAATGTACAAAATAAAGTTTAAAAAAATACTAAGTTTAGTTTTCTACTTTATTTGTTGAATTTTGATTAATCTTACCCAAAGAGGTGATGGCCAATTAATTTTTAAAAATCCAGTTTCAAATAGGTATTCCTGAAAACAATTTTGTATCCATATATTCCCAATTCATTTGATAATTTGAAAACATTAACAAAAGCGTTTTTAATCTGCTTTTCAAAGGGCACATCTGTGTGTTACTATTTGTGACAGTGGCTTTGTTATAGCAAGGGAAACATCTGGAGAGACGTGATTACTTATTGACAGAAACTCCAATTCAGAACATAGGTGAACAGTAATGTATTCTCATTAGGCTCAAATGAATAAGCCCAGCCGATGGGTCTACCTCAGCTAGTATAATGGATCACAGCAGTATTGGGACCCTTCATTTCTGAGCCAATCCTTAATACAAGTCTGTATTTGTGGCCATTTTTTATTCTTATCCAACTTAAAAGAACAAGAATTATGACCTTTCAGTTCATGGCTTTTACTTTGGATATTTAGTGCAGCCATTCAGTCTCATCCATAGGTTAAGTCTTCGCTAAAACCAAAGAAAATCTGTCTCAATAATCCAGATTGTTTGAACCCATGTTGATAGCATTTTTTCAGCCTTTATTTTTAAGTTTCACTGATTTTCAGTTCACTTGGATATTAGAGACAGTTGATTAGTATTCTTGTTTGCCAACGAATAACACTAGGGCTACAGAGATAAACAGATGAACAAGTGGTTTCAGAGACCTCAAAATATAAATTAATAGCCATTCTAAGTTTATTACAGCTTAATTATATAAATAATGTAATGCATGTGAAGGTGCCTAACAGAGTGCCAGGCATCTGGTACAAACTCAATACAAGTTGAACCTAAGTGTGCAGACACTGTTGGTTATCAGCACAAAGGCTGTTTTCCTTCTCCTTTCTTGATGGCAGAGAACCTCTCATTCCAGAGACTGAAATGTCACCTTCTTGTTTTTAAGACTCCCTTGCAGGTAAGGCATGGGCATGTGACCCCTTTCTGGCCAAGGAGAACTGAGGAAGGCATTTCTGGGGAAGGCTTCTTATCTAATAAGAAATCCCTCATGGGTGGAAATACCTCTCTTCTTCAGCTGGGCATTGTTGTGTTTGCATTTAATGCCTGGAACCATGGCAGCCATTCTGCAGCCATGAGGGAACAGCCCTAGCTAATACTCAGAGGAGGGCAAAGCCAAAAGATAGAGGGAACCTAGGTTCTTGATGCCACGGTGGAGCCACTGACCCAATCTTGATACCACCTACCTCTGGACTTCTTGGTATGTTAAAGAAGAAGTATCCTTAGCATGGAAGCAATTTTAGTTGGTGTATTAGTCAGCTAAAGGGGTGCTGATGCAAAATACCAGAAAGCTGTTGGTCTTTATAAAGGGTATTTATTTGGGGTAGAAGCTTACAGTTACCAGGCTATAAAGCATAAGTTACTTCCCTCACCCAACTCTGTGTGGGGTCTGGCTTCCTGGGTTCCTCTCTTCCCAGGGCTTGATTCTCTCCAGGTTCAGCTGCTTGTTCTCTCCACAAGGCAAGCCAGAGACTATCAAGCGAATGGCTCGTCTCTTTTCCCGGGGCCTTCTCTCCTTCCTCATGACCAAGCTCCTCTGTTTGCTTGCTTCCTGGGGCTCCAGCTCAAGACTCCAACATCAGAACTCCAACTCAAAAAACCTTAACTCTGTCCTTTGTCATGTCTTTTATCTTTGAGACCCCACCCACCAAGGAGCGGAGCTCAATGCCCTACCAACATGGCCCAATCAAAGCCTTAATCATAACTTTATCATGCCCAGATAAACAGACCAGTTTACAAGCATAATCCAATATCTATTTTTGGAATTAATGCCTATATCAAACTGCCAAACTGCTACAGTTGGGTATTTAGTTACATGTTGCCAAAAGCATTATAACTAATACTCTGAAGGATTGTTCTCAATTTTCAAATATCTCACTAGAACTCAGTCCCAATAAACAATAAACTGCCACTGAGGGGAGCAGATCCTTGCCAAACCCTGAGCCCACTTCCACATCCACCCCTGATTGTCCCCAAATCTTCTTCCTCATCCACAAGATAGAGGTGGTTAATATTTCTCAACTCATTAAGTGTTTTATGATAACTAGTAACCTAATTGATTTGTAGTCCCTAAATTATAGACACTAGAAAATATTTTTTAATGGTGGTTTTTCCATATGAGCTCTGCCCAGGCTGTGCTGTAATTTATGGATGTGCTAACAGACTAAAGGACAAAGTGATCCGTAATTCACCAGCAGAGCCCTGAGAGGCTGCATAATGTACGTTACTCTCCATCATCACACAAGTAATAACCATCAAACACACTGGTGGGCAGTGAGAGAGTCTCTTGCTTCTGAGCTTATGCCCTGCACTGGATTTGAGCCCTGTGCCCAACGGCCTTTGGTGATGACATCCCAGAGAGCTCAGGGGCCCAAACCAGAGGAGAGCAATGTAAAACAGCACCTCACAGAATCCAGCCCAGATTTTCAAGTAATGAACACTTACAGGATATTGAATTAATATTTAATGAAGATGTAAATGATGAGAGTCAATACTGAATCGCTTGGTGAAATCCATTCCAGCAAGAGAAAGCAGCAGTTGTCTTTAGAAGGAGGGGGAACTGTTTTTCTTATTAGCCATTGTTCTTGAACTTCCCCCAGCTCTAGCTGAGTCCTGGGCTGATTCCCCAAGCAGCTGACAGTGGCAGCTAGAAGTCAATCTTATAATCCTCCTAGCCATTTTATCCCTAATTCCCTTCTTTGTCCACCCTTCCTCTCTGTTCAGACTGTACGCTCAGAAACAAATTCCTCATAGGGTTTCTGCCATCAGACTTGCCTATTGCCAACATTCTGTCTGTCCCTCTGTCAGCTGGGTGCCTGCCCTGACAAGAGGGGCATGATAACTCCAAGGCAATTCATCACCTCACCTCTGCAGAGTGGGGAGGGAGACCTGCTGAGCCACTTGTGTCAGAAGAACCTGCCAATTCCTCAGTCAGTGCTTGTGGGGGTGTGGGGGGGTGGTCTAAAGGTGCTGGTCCATGAAACAACAAAGGAAAAGGGAGAAACTGCCAGAAGCAGTGGAGAGAGAATCATAGGCTACAGGACGTAAGCGAAGAATGCTTGCTGGTTGTGCAAGACATGCAGCCCCTAAAGGGGCCAAAAGATGCCAGCGGGCTGTCTCCCATGCTCAGTTTCCTCTTGCACTGTTGCTTCCCTTCCCGTTCCACCCAGAAGAGGCAAAAACAGTGCTGGGGGCTGGAAGCAAAAAGAAAGTTCCCCAAACAACCGGCCCTCCTCCCAACAAGCTAGGGATCGAAAGAGGAGGAGCCAGGTTCAAGAATTTCTTCTCTGTTTTCTCATGTTGGTCTAGGAAAGAGCAGCTTCTTCGAACACCAGGGGGCAAAAGGATGAACCACCTTTCCTGGTGCACCAGCCCTATAGTAGCATTCTGTAGACACTGGTTCGCTATGAAGGGGGCTGAATTCCCTTCCCAGAGCAGCCAGGCTATGACATCAGCAGTATGGAGCCCTCACAGAATCCAGCACCTCACAGAATCCAGCCCAGAGGAGTGGGGCTTGGCCCGGTATGATCATGACTGGGTCGTCCTCTTGGGCAGCCCCGCTCCAGATCCCCTCTCACCTCGCTGTAGCCTCAGAAGGACTCTGCAAAGGGGAATCCCAGGGACGGCTGCTTCCTTTAGAGACCACGCACTCTTGCGCACACCCCCCTCTCTCCCTGGTCCAGCAGCCTCACTGCAGAGTGAAATGGTGAGAAGGGCTGCTCAGTCACTCTGTCATCACCTCTCAGAGCTGTTGCTGTGCTATCTGGTAGCTCAGCAGGTGGCTTTCTGTCTTAACCCATTTTATTTGTGAAGGCTGAATTCTGGACCTACAGGGCTCTTGGCCCCACACTTTTTTCTTTCTTTCTTTCTTTCTTTCCCTAGACAGATTTGCAAAGGTGCAAGTGAGGTTGCTTGTCATGGAAGATGAAATGTTTTCCCCTGCAATGCGAGAAACAGAAACCACTCTAAATACGTCAAACAGAGGGAGGTTAATACCAGAAGCTGGTTGCATGGGTAATAGAAGAGTCAGAAGCCAGAGTGAGGACAATGGAGATTAGCCATAGCAGGAAGTTGCTACTTCACTTAGGACTGTGGGTATGCAGGGAGGAGTCGATGTTACCAGAGGCCAGAAGCTTGGACTATATGGCAAGGGCTAGAGACATGGTGACAGCTGCCAGGTGGGTGCAGGGACCATGGAAGTAGGGACTATCAGGCAGGAGCTTGTATTAGTTATTGATTGCTGCATAACAAATTATCCCAAAATATAGCAACAGTAAACCGCAAACATTTGTTACCTTACAATGTCTGTGGGTCAGGTATCCAGGCACAGCTTAACTCACTGGTTCTGGTGGGGGATCTGCTTGCACACACACTCATGTGGCTGTTGGCCGGCCTCAAATCTTCACTGGCTGTTGGCTGAAGACATCAGTTCCTTGCCATTTGGGCCTCTGCATGGGGCGGCTCACAACACGGCAGCTGGCGGCGCTTAGAAGCAGGGCTCTGAGAGAGAGAGAGAGAGAGAGAGAGAGAGCGAGCAAGCACGTGCAGCGGAGAAAGGGTGCACAAGATGAAAATCAGTCTTGTTTTGTAACCTAATCTCTTAAGACATATTCTATTCGTTAGAAGGGAGCCACAAGGTCCAGTCCACACTCAAGAGGAGGGGGTAACACAATAGAGTGGGGGCCATGAGGGGCCATGCTAGAGGCTGCCTGCCATGGAGTTGGATCCACAGAGGCGGCGGAGGCTCCAGGTTTTGGGGGCCCAAAGTTTACACAATCTGGAGGAGCCCTTTTTAAGAAAAGGGATGCAAAATTACTAATGCAAAATTACACACAGGTGCATCAACTGGTGGTGGTATAAACAAAATGTGGGAAGCAGCCGTAAAAGGGAACACTATTTGGCAATAAAAAGGAACAAAGTACTGATCCATACTACAACATGGTAGAACCTCAAAGTCATGCTCAGTGAAAGAAGCCAGTCACAGAAGGCCAAATATTGTATGCTTCCATTTATATGAAACATCCAGAATAGGCAAATCCACAGAGACAGAAAGTGGATTAGTGGTTGCCCAGAGCTGGGGTTGGGAGCCAGGATTGGCTGTAAACAGTCACAAGGGAACTTTTTTGGGCACTAGAAATGTTCTCCAATTGTATTGTGGTGATGGTTACACAACTCTATAAATTTACTAAATATCATTGAACTGTACATTACAATGGACAAATTTTATGAAATGTAGATTATATCTCAATTAAGCTGTTACAAAAATTATACACGCAGGGCACTGAAAGGATCTTGGGCAAATGAGAGGACCTGGAGCTTAAGCTTCATGAACTTTCAAGGAAATTTGTCTCCGTGGAGGAGTAGCTACTGCCAGAGATGCTGCCTGAGGCAGAACTAGCCTGGCTTCGGCCCTCCTTCCTCCCTTCAGTCTTCGTCCTCTGCCTCCCATTGGCCTAATCTGCCCAGAAACCAGGGAAATGGAGAGCCCTGTGATACAGATGGGAAGATAGGAAGGGTTGGCAATGGATCTGAGAACAAATAGGCAAATGACTACCCCCTGGGCTAAACCCAGCAGTGGTGCCCCCACACTAATGCTAAGACAACTCAGAACAACTCAACCTTTCAGTGTTGGGACGTGTCTCGAGAGGAACTCTAGAGAGGGCCCATGTTTCTGAAGGAAGGCCTAAGCTGGTGATTATTGGTCATCAAAAATGATAAGGGGAGCGGATGTGGCTCAAGCTGTGGAGCGCCTGCTTCCCACATGGGAGGTCCTGGGTTTGGTCCCTGGTGCCTCCTAAAAACAAAAACGACAAGCAAACAAATGAGAAAACCAACTCAGGGGAGTCAATGTGGCTCAGTGGTTGAGCACCGGCTTCCCACACACTAGGTCCTGGGTTCAATCCCTGGCCCCAGTACCTCAAAAAACAACAACAAAACCTTGCCAGTTAGCTTGTTATTCATTGTCTGGCCACCTGAAGGCTCAAAATCATTTATTTGTGCATATATAGGTATGGAGAGATGGAGACCAGGCTTTGGGTGTGTAGGAGGAGCAGAATAGGAGGTAAATCCATAGAAGAAGAATACTGAATGTGTTAAATATTGAATGTATTGAATTCTTGCAGCCAACGGGTACCAAGGGCAAAGTGGTGGAAGCAGCCGGCCTCAAGTGTAGGCAATAGGAGGATGCAGTGTTTGTGGAGAAATTAAAAACAATAATACTATCGAGTAAAAGCTGGTCTCTCTGTTATTATCAACATGTCCCAGCAATTCTAAACAATGTCACTGACACAATGGCCTCCTCCACCCCAAATTGCTTATTAGTATAAGTTCTACAATTATTGAGGTTGCTGTTGAGTTTTTAATAATATTTATGTAAGCTTAAAATGAGCACATTTTATTATTCTTTTTTTTTTCTTCTGTTACTGTTATGGTACCTGGCACCATTTTTTATAGCTTCTCAATCATCATCTGGAAAGAAAGTATTCTAGAATAATGTCATTAAAAACAGGTCTGAGGGGGCAGATGTGGCTCAAGTGGTTGGGTGTCCATCTGCCATATGGAGGGAACCAGGTTCGCTCTCTGGGACCTCCTGGTAAAATAAAAATAGAAGGCGTGCAGGTGAGCCACTGGCCACCGTGCATGCACGTGGCAAGCCAGGCCCCACCAAGCCATGCAGCAAGATGATGACACAGCAAGGGAGAGATACAGGAGAGAGCCAAGACGAGACACACTGGAAACCAGGAACTGAGGTGGTGCACGTGGCAGAGTGCCTCTCTCCCACATTGGAGGTTCCTAGGATTGAATCCCGGTGAAGACTGGAGGATAAGGATGAGAAGAGAAGGCAGGAAACAGACACAGAGGATCACCCAGTGAATGGACACAGACAGTAAGTGGGGGTGGGGGAATAAAGTAAATAAATAAAAACAGATCTGATATAGACAGGAAGAACACTTTTTTTTTTTTTTTAAAGAGGTACAGGGGAATGAACCCAGGACCTTGTATATGGGAAGCAGGTGCTCAACCATTGAGCTACATCTACTCCCTAAAGAGAAGTGGTTTTTTTCGTCTGTTTTGTTTTTAGGAGGTACTGGGGATCGAACCCGGGACCTCGTACATGGGAAGCAGGCGCTTTAACAAACTTTGTTTTCTGCCTGGAAGATAAGGCAGAGAATTAACAAATGTGAAATAGGCTGCTGACACACGCAGGCTCAACCCCACACATTCCATTCTAGAGTAACTTCACCGTAGTTGGGAATCGCTCGAGTTTGTTTGGTACAGTTTGTGTCTCTAGTCCCTGTGGTACTACACTTCCTGCATTTCAACAGAAGATTCCAAAGTGCAGTGATAGAGCAGTAACTGTGAAAACCAACAAACAGAACTTGAGACGCTTCAATCTCATTCTATGTGCAAATCATTCTTTAAACCTTGTGGTCGCTCCATTGGAAAGCATTTCTTCATGTGGTTTCCCCTCCATTAAAAATGCATGAATATAAATGGAAACATATTCATCTATTACCTTTTTAGTATTATAATTTTTTACTTTGTTTTACTTTTTTTTTTTTTTTACTGGCATGAAAGGTCAATAAAAGAAACCTTCACTGTCTGTGGTTCTTTGCTGGCCATTATAACTATTTAATTTCAAGATTATCACTGAAAAATATTTTGTCATATAGAGGAGGCAGTGTTAAAAATAATTCCCTCTGGGTGTCAAATATGCTAGGCATGCTACAGCTTATAACTAAAAAATATTATTCCCACAAGGAAGGAAACTGAAGCTCAAAGATGTTAAATTTGCTTCAATTCACACAACTATTAACTCATAGGCCAAGGATTCAAACCAGTAACTGCACATATTGTACAGTTAATACATAGTTGTATTCATACATATTATGAGCCCATAATAACAACCACCACCTTATGAGTAGATATTATCACCTCCCCTTTTACCGGTGAAGGAATCGAAGTGCAGAGAGGTTAAATGACTTTCCTAAACAGTGGAAGAAAGATTTGAACCCTGGTGGTTTTCTCCCCCTACTTCACATGGAAGCTTTACACTGGGCATCGTCACCAACTGATGTCTGCTTCTAAAGGTCATGCTCATTTCTCGGGTCAGCTGCAGCTGAGCAACTTAGACCCATTTCCGTCAGCACTGTCCTCTCCCACCTAGACAGGAACTCTCCTAGTAGGTGCCCGTGGGTGATTCCTAAGCCCATAAATTGCACTATGCTCTGAATTCAGCTCAGCTTAGTTGTTTACCAAAGACGGTGAGAAGGGAAGGGCGGGGGTGGGGGTGGGGAGACTGACTTTTTAAAAATAGGATCCTTGATATTCGAAGATAGATTTATCTCCTGCAAGCTCTAATGAAGTCTGAAGAAAACAACATGTTGCTTCCACCACAGGTAATACCGGCCAGTAACACTAGATGGCAAAATGGTGCTACGTTACTGAGCGGTTATAGCTTAAAATAAAATAAAATAAAATAAAAAAGCCTGGTGTAAATGTCTTCCAAAAAAAATCCAAATCCACTGGGTTGTCATTTTTTTTTTTAATTATTTATTTTAGAAAAACAAAGTTTGATGCAAAATTAATATCTGGATTTTAAAAAATCGTTACTTAGAAATGCCCGCTTTTGAATTGTCCCAGTCCCCCAGGCTCTATCAAGGAGGTAGATACATGTCTCTTTGCCTAATGGCCAGCTGGTCAAAAGCTACCTCCTAATTGATCAGATAAAAATGAGAGGAAAACAGAAGATAATGGAGATAGTATGAAATGTATTTTCAAAAGCTGCATGTTAACATAAATGTGACATAAATGTGACAAGTGTACATGGCACCAATGTCATCTGTCACGGCCTCTTCTCTGTTTAAATAAACTTAAGAAGCAAATAACAAATTGGACACACTGCTGTTCATTTCATTTGTTCAAAAAATAAGCACTTCTATGAACAAGGCAGTTGGAGGCAGTGCAGAATACGGAAAGAAGTCTACTCTGGCCTTTAAGAGATCTGTGTTCCAGAGGGGGACAAAAGACAAATGCACCAGTACTGTCGACCATCAGCCCCGGAATTGTTCTTTCACCAGAGCTTCTCAACGAGAGCTGCCGATCCCCAGCCCCCTTCTTTCCCCCACCCCTGTAAGCTTCAGGACCACCCAGGGTCCTGACCTGGGCAGGCAGCACATCAACATATCAAAACTGGGCCCCGTCCACCAGGGGCTCAGAACTGACTTTTTAATGTTGCTGTCTGACTTGCCATGGCAAATCAAATCTAGCACAGTGCCTGCCTGTGAATGGCACCTCGGAGGTGCCAGAGAATGGTTAACAGGAGGGAGGGAGGATTCGCTTTGTATAGACACAGAGGAAAATAGATCCGGGAAGTTTTCTAGAACCTTACCACTGGCAGTAAAGAGAGGGTAGAATTCCAGTCCTGGAATATCAGCAGCCAAGGCACAGGGGCAGAGAACTCTGACCTGGTCGAGGAACCTGGCCTGGATTGAGCAGTGGTTCTCAAAGTATGCTCTGCCCAGTTGCCACCAGCTTCCCTGGGAACTTGTTACAAAGGCCTGGGTGGAGTCCAGACCTGCAGAATCAGAAACTCTGGTGGTAGGGACCAGCAACCTGCATCCTAACAAGCCCACCAGGGGATATTGATACACAACCAAGGTTAAGAACCACTGGCTTAGAGCATGCCCTCTGACAGGGAGGGTTGATAGACAGGTGAAGTATGCAAAGTTACCCCTCGAAGGGCCTTGTGCTAAGGAGATGATGCTGTCACTGTTTGTTTGCTTTATCTTGTAGGCAATATGGGAGAGTAGAGGGGAGGCGAGGGGATTCTAAACAGGGAAGTGACCAGAACAGTTCTGTGCCTCAAGTTCATCTCTCTCCTGATGGTGTGGAGAAGGACCTGGAAGGAGAGGAGAGGTCCTCCTTCTGGGCATCTTCTCTAGCTTTCTTCTGCTTCTACCACAAAGTTCTGCCCTGCTTGTCTTCTTTTTCTGCAGCCTTGTCTCCCGGTGATCTCACCTACTGTCCTGGTGTTAGCCACTCCTCTGGGCAGGTGACTACCAAATTACTTCTTCCTTCTGTATCTTGTGCCAGGCAGCCCTGCAGGACTTCCTGGATATCTAGCTGCCATTTCATACTCAGCACAGCCAGATCTGAACTCATCATCCACAAACCAGCATCTCCTTTCCTGGTTTCTCAACCTCTCTTAATGGTATGACTCTCCACACTGCCATTCAGGCTACAACTTCCCTTGGGGTCCAAAGTGTCCTCAATCCTAAGACCCAGTTAATCACTTCCTACTCCACAGTGTTCCAGGAGTCCTTGGCACATGCTTTTGTTCCAACACACTCACGTGTGTGTCAGTGTCTGAGGATGAGCACGTTAAGGGAAGGAGAATCCCAACCCCTGAATACTGAAGGAGAAGGACAGATTAGCAAAAACCTGAGATACCTTCAGTGCCAATTGGTACAGGGGCTGCAAAAAATACCCCAAGGAAGAGCTGAGAGAACATATGCAAATTAATAATGGCACAATAAAAGAGCTAACGAACATATCAGACAACTTTATGAGCAACATAAAAAGCAATTAATGATAAAGTAACAAGATCCCCAAACTCATTTGATCTTTTGGTTCAAGATAAGAGTGACTAGGGCAGCAGATGTAGCTCACTGTTCGAGTACCTGCTTTCCATGTACAAGGTCCTGGGTTCAATCCCTGATACCTCCTAAAAAAAAATGAGTGACTAATTAATTTCTGTTCATCCTCCTCCAATGCTGTAGCAGCATGAAGGCATACCACTCAGATCTCCCTTTAAAAGACAGAAACTGCTGTGAGGAGTGCAGTTTGGCTGATAACTTCTGGTTGCCATGATGCACCTTCAGAATTTACCACATGGTTCATGTGAAGGTCATGCTATCCCTGGCCATTTTTATAGGCCAATAGCTGAGCATGCATTGGAGGTACTAGAGCCAGGCCCTTTCCACTCAATGCATCACTCCTTTAATGGGCAATCTTTGCTCTAGTTCTCCGCCATCCACCTGCCTGAGAATCTCTCAGAGCAGTGCTGCAGACTGAGGCTCTTCCTACCCAATTCTTCTACCTACCCCTCACCTTTCACAGGTGCCAGACCCACATTATGTTCGGAAGATGCTCCTGGCCTACTCCTACAACTCTCTCCCCTTTATCATTCACAGGCATCTTCCCCAATAAATCTCTTGTACTTAAAATAACCCATAGATGGTCTTGTTAAATGTTTGAAGCATGTTCAGCCGAGTGGTATGTGGGAAAGATTGGTTATGAGGGGGTGGAATTAGGTTACAATAAATTACGAAGGGAGTGGGTATTGAAGCAGAGGCTTCAATCAAGAAGATTGGGGAAGAAAGGAAGGGAGATAGGCTGCATTTCACAGAAGGAAGTTAAATGGAAGGGTATTTTTGGGGTGGGAGGATTGTTTGTCTTTAAATGTAGGGGAAACTTGAATATGCCATTCAAGAGAGCTAAAAAAAAAAAATTGGTGGAGTAGGAAAGACCCAAGAGAAGGGGCAAGGGGAGAGCTCAAGAATCATAGAAAAGAGGGAGGAATGAATGAGATCATGGACACAGAGGAAAGGGTTGGTCTTGGAGCAGAGGATTTGCCTGAAGGCTTAAGCAGGTGTGCCAAATTTATAGTTTCTAGACCAGAGCATGTCATCTTTGAGACTGGTGAGAAGGTAGATAAAGGCACAGAGATGTTGAGGTTGGAAAGGGAGAAAGCCAGGAAGTTCATGTGGATGTCTATGATATTGAAGAGAGGTAAGTAGAGGCAGGAAGGTCTGCAGACTTGAGAGAATGGAAAATGTTTGAAACACGCAGAATTCGATAGGCAGTTGGCAAGAGGCCCCTAACGCAAGTTTCCCAGTTTTTTCCATGCTAGTCCCACATTCTGTATTCCTTTCTTCCTTCTCTGCCTGTTGAAAGTCTTCTCATCTTTAAGCCCCAGGTCAAAAGTCACTTCCTCTCTGAAATCTTTCCCGACCACCTCCTGTTTTCCATCCGGAGACAAAGCTGTTCTCAATAATAATATTTATATAGTGCTTTACAGCTTAAAAGCAATTACACATGCCTTTTCTTACATACAGTATCTTAATTAACCACACTCTCTGTAGTTGAATAGCACTCTGTTCATTACAGGAATTGAACATTTTATCATTTTGTATTCCACAAAATCTTCTAGATGTTTGTTTTATCTACTAGACAGTGAGGTTTTTAAAAGCTAAAGGTCGGGAAGGAGCTGTGGCTCAAGCTATTGAGCTCCCGCCTACCACACAGGAGGTCCCAGGTTCAGGTCCCGGTGCCTCCTGGAGAAGACGAAGCAAGACAGTAAGCTGGTGCAACGGGCAGGTGTGGTGAGTTGACGCAACAAGATGACACAACAAAGGAGACACAAAGAAGACAATGAAAGATACAACAAAGCGGGGAGCTGAGGTGGCTCAAGCAATTGAGTGCTTGAGGTCCCAGGTTCAGTTCCCGGTGCCTCCTAAAGAGAAGACAAGTGGACACAGAGAGCAGACAGCAAACACCAACAATGGAGGGGGGGGGATAAATAAAAAATCTTTTAAAAATATATCAGAAAATGAAAAAAAAAAAAAAAAGCAAAGCTAAAGGTCATGTTTGACTCACCTTTGTAACCATGAGCCTAGCCTAGCAACTGGCCTATGTTAGAAACAATAGGAATTGAATGAATGAATATATTTAAAATCTATGCTTAAAACAAGTCTGCTGATCCTTCAAACCCCAGTTAGATGACCATTTATCCTTATCCCCCATTAGTAATATAGTCTTCCAACTAGGTAAACATAGTTCCTTCTATGTTTTCCCCCAGGGAATGTATTTTTTATCCCTTTGGTCTCAGCGTGATTTTGTTCAGACTTCTCAAAATTGTTTTTATACATTTAAAATTATAGAGCCAGAAATAGCCCAAATGAGTTCTGAACCATCAATGTTTCATTATTCCTGTTTGGCACAGGTTTGTGGTTGGCTTTCAATCTCTTTTCTGTCTAGTTACTAAAAAATATTACACAAAGAGGTTCTTGCCCGTACATGCAGTTAGCATTCCTCTTCCTGGTTAAGCAGTGAGGGCTTCTGTCTAGAAAGGCACAGTAGAAGACTGCCCTTTTTCTTGAGCTCAAGCAGAGTAAATTCAGTTTTAAGTACTTCCTAGTGCTTTTGGTCTGTAGCCAACTCAGAACCCTCTGCTTAGCCCAGGCCATCCACAGGAGAGAGAAAACAGAATGATTTCCTGAAAGCCTAAAAATATGAGGGCAGGTTGCCCCAATCCAAATTTCACTTACGCTTTGCTAGAGTTTGTCGGATTCCAAACAAGAAAAAGTTGTGGGAAGCCATATTTTAACACTGTGCAAACCTCTTCACTGGTGACTGCCATGTTCTGAAAGCCATTCCCAGCTCCCCTTCTCACTGTTCAGATCTGCTGGGAGCCAGGGACTGTGGCGAAAGAGTGCAGGGCATTCCAAACTGGGCTCTGCATGAGGGTCACCTGTGTGTGTGTTAAAGGGTTGGATTTTCTGAGTCCCACTCCCTTCGGATTCTGATTCAGTTGGCCTCAAGTTGGGCCAGAGAATATATATATATTTAACAATGTCTAAGTTTGGATTCTCTCAGAAGCAGACCCTGAGACAAGACTGTGAGAGCAAGGAGTTTATTTGGGAGGAAATTCCAGGAAGCACTGATAGGGGAGTGAGGGAGAGAAGAAAGCCAATGAGGCATGTGCTACTGAGCAGGTTAGCACTGTGGGAAACCGTGGCTCAATTCCACTGGGAACTCTTGGATACAGAAACAAACACATTTAGAATTATTCCCTCCACTGTATGAAGAAGCTGGGGTTTTTGTCAAATTCTGTTGTTGACTCCCTGGCACTGCCAGTCTGACCCACAGGTGGGCCAATTGGGCTCTGGCAGTCAGAGAAAGCCCGAAGGCAGAGTTGCAGGTGTGTTCAGTTGGAGACCATCAAGTTGGCTTGCACAGGTTGGTAAATGCCCAGGAGATATGGATGAGGCACTAACAGCGTCTGCTACAACAAGCATCCCAGGTGTTTTGGGTATAGCTAAGGCTCAGAGTAGATTAGACTGATGATGAAGTAGGTTTCAATCCACTCTGAACATTTAACTACAACGCTGATTACCAAACAATCCATATGAATAGTGCATAGCTGCCTAGAGATGACTCGGATTAGAAGGATAGAAAAAAAAAGCACAGTGTCTCATCTCTTGCTCTGGAAGAAGGAGAGAAGGGTCATAGGCCACATGGAGGTACCTCAGTTGTCTCAGTCGGTATGAAACCAAGGATGGGGACATATTCAAAGCATCAGGGCTGCCTGGGATGCTTTCCAGCTGCAGCATTGGGACCTTAATAAACGAGCCATATTATGTTTATACTTTACTGTTTAAGTAATGCTATTTCACTCTGTGTAAAGCCACTTAAAACACCAGTGGAAACATATGCATGGACCATGAAACAACTTTAAATGGATAATCAATTTTTATCACATATTGAGGGTTAGACTGGTATATCTGAGTGAATTATGAAAGTCTGTATGTGCTCTGGCTAGGAGTGTTTGCATATCAAACCTTTCTCTTTGTTACAGCACCAGTGTATGAGGGAGTTCAGACTTTCCAAATCCAACACCAAAAAGCTCCCTTTATTCTTCTGGGCTTTAAAAACATGGGGTGTATTTTATTTGGACTTAAATGCGAAGGACTGTCTTAGAATATCTTAATTCCTTTGTACAACAATTCTCTGCTAAAATTGAGGGGATAGGATCAATATTTAGAAACCCAGAATGTATGGTCTGGGTGAACATGAGCCTATTGATTAAAGTCTAGAATGTACAGTATAGCCTAAAGTTTATGGGGGCATGGTTTTAGAAAAAAACATGAAGATCTTGTTTATGCAGTTAATAGTAAACACATGGAACTCATTATACCCAAGAAGCTAAGCAGGATGAGAAGGTGAATGTGGTCAAGGAGAATTTGGATCAATTCATGGATAACAGCTCTACAACAGTACACTAAACGGAAATTAGGCAGGTTCAAGTTACAACCCTAACCTCTGAGAATGATGTCATGGATGCAAATTGCCACATTCTTGCAAAGCATTGCTATCACCTTGGGAGACAGAACACAAGACTGGCAGACCACCTATCTGATATATTGTGACATTTCTTATGTTAATTAGAGGATGTTGAAAATGTCATAAATCCTGATTGTCCTGAATCACAAAGAAGTGAACAGCGCTTGAATTTCCCACCCTCCTTGAAGTATCTATCATTCCTTTTCTGGTCCCCAAAGTGAATGGGGTTGGGAAGGTGCTCTGTCACCATTACCCTCTCCACACACCCCACAGCATACACACCCATTGTGGACTAAGCTGTCCTAAAGCAACTTCCAAAATTGACATTATTCACTATTTGTAAATGAGGACTCAGAATTATGAAGGGCAATAGGCCAATCTTAGTTCTTTGATAAAATGATCCATGCCTCTTCCTAACATTCATTCATTCATTCATTCAGCATGTTTGGTCATATTCTAAGTACTAAACTGGATTCAGGATCAGTACTCCTGTGGACATATCCTAATCGCCAGTTGGTTTCACTTTTAAAACCCGGCATTACGTGAAGTTTAAGTGACAAGTCAAGTGAGACTATTTGTTTCAATCAAGTCCTCATTTGATGTTTGACCACTTGACACTTTCACACGCGCAGGCACAATCACACAGACTACATGTGTTCCTTAATTCTGAACCTTCACATCATGGCAGGTTTATATCAGGAGCTCTGATGCTATATATATATTTATTGCACGTCGTAATTTTAACCTGTATTAATTGATTGCATTATATCATGGAGTGTTTTTTAACCATAGTTTGACCTGTGTGCTGAGAGGAATAAACATGTGTATTAATGTAAAACACTCTTATATGAGCAAGAACATTCTGGTTTCTTTTTTTTTAAGATTTATTATTTATTTATTTATCCCTCCTCCCTCCCTCCACCGCCACTGTGCTCGCTGTCTGCTTTCTGTGTTTGTGTCCATTTGCTGCGCCCTTCCTCTGTGTCTGCTTGTCTCCCTTTGTGGCGTCATCTTGCTGCGCCAGCTCTCCATGGATGCGGGCCATCAGCTCTCCGCGTGCGCGGGCCAGCTTGCTATCACCTAGAGGGCCCGGGAACTGAACCCAGGGCCTCCCATATGGCAGATGGGGGCCCAAACACTTGAGCCACATCCGCTTCCCTCTGGTTTCTTTTTAGATCATCATTTCCACAGATCATTTCTAACTCATGTTATTTTTCAAAATGGTCATAACCTTCCCAGAATTTATTTCTACTACCTCTTCCCCCTTTAGAGTTTTCAGGTCTCAGGAGAAGAGGGGGAAGAGAGGGGGAGAGAAGAAGAGGAAGAAGCAGCAGCAGAAATGTAAAGATAATGTCTTTTCAAAGGGGAAATGATATGTACATAACAAATGTGTGTTCAATCAACATATGACTGAGGTCAAACATCTATTTTGAGTGATAAACATATCAAGTTCATAAAACAAGTAAAACATGGCATTGATCATTTCATTGGTTTTAATTCACCACAAATGATTTGTGGCTTATATTTTAAGAGAAAAATACCTAAAAATGTCCCATTTTAAAAAGTTGCTATCAGGTGCTGGGCTTTGTACACTATAACGGTTCTAGTTAAATCAAGAAACATTTAGAGGACAAAAGTAATATATGAAAAGTATTTTTAAAATTAAAATTGAAATAGCTCCTGCCTGTTTAATACATGTCACAAAAAAAGAGTAAAATTATATTTTCACTTACTTTCAGTAGGGCCTGGAAAACCTAGCTCTGTTGCAAAATTGGGATTAAAAATATACACTAGGGAAGCAGATGTGGCTCAACCAGTTGGGTGCCCGCCTTCCACATGGGAGGTCCTGGGTTTGGGTCCTGGTGTCTCCTAAAAGAAGATGAGCAGATGCTGCCTCCCGCTGCAACAAGCTGATGCCACAAGCTAGCAGACACTGCAGCCCACGGAGAGCGGATGTGGCTCAGGCCATTGGGCACTCGCCTCTCATGTGGGAAGTCCCAGGTTCGGTTCCCGGTGCCTCCTGGAGAAGGCGAGTAAACAATGAGCAGACAGATGAGAGAACCATCTGGGGAAGGAGGGGATAAATAAAGAAAAATAAAGTAAATAAATCAATCTTTAAAAAAAATACACTAAAGCAAACTATAACTATTCTGAAGTTTTTTTATATTCCTGCACCAGTTCCTTGAATTATCAGTCTAATCTAAGATATCTCAATGGTAAATAATAGCAAATAAATTAGTTCATTTGTTTACAAAGCATCTTTAAGCATTTAAATGTCTTATATGTTAAGCACTTTATGGGATTAGTTGAAAGGAGGTTACAAAAGAAGTTACAAACCATTTCTAAATTATAATTAAAGTGGGAAGCAAAACACGTTTAAAACAATCAGAAAATCATAAAATAACACCTTAATAAGGAAAAATAAGATAATATAACATAATCCATATACATAAATGCAGAAAGGACATAGATGGAACTGTCTGATTTCAGGTTAGAATAAGAATTTGCATGACACAGTAATTAGTCAAATAAAAAAAGATATATAAAAGAAAAAAAGAAAAAAAAGATATATTGCATATAGATATACTCAATATATACATATAGATCTCATAGACTGCCAAAGTGGATACTACCCCAAATAGTGGGGCTCCTGAGGGCTCTGGAGACACCCAGGTCCTATGGTCAGGGCAGATAGCTCCGGAGTTTGGTGCCTTGCCAGTGGGCCCTACTTTGGAGTTTGTGCTCCTGAGAGTGACAGAGATGGATTCACTTATGGCTTCCCTACACATGGCTCATCTGTCCCTTCTATTTAAACCTATACTTGGTGCTGGAGTTTGTAGGTGTACATCCAAGAGACTGGAATCTTTGGGCTGTCCATGTGCCAGCTGGGCCCTGAGTCTCAGTGGAGTTGCAACACCTACTCTTCAGTTCATTGGACTCACCCAGGACAACTAACAAGGAGATGAGGATTGACAACTACCATACCAAGGAAATGAGAGAGCCTACAACTGCAAGCAAGACAGTCCCATCCATTGGTTGCATGGGATCGAAACCCCTTCTCAATTAGAGGTGGAGTGGACATCGCCATCCCAGAATCCTCAGGACTGGGGAATGAACTATGGACTAGAGTGGACTTACTGGGATTCTACTATAGACTTATTGTGATTCTAGCAATGGAAGAAATTACAACACTGATGTGGAGGCAGTGGCCACTGGAGGCTCTGGGGGCAGGGAGAGGGAAAAACAGGTGTAATACAGGGGCTTTTTTGGGACTTGGGAATCGTCCTGAATGACATTGCAATGACAGATATAGGCCATCTTATATTGTCACATAACCTGCAGAACTGTGTGGGAGAGAGTGTGAACTACAATGTGAAATATGGTCCATGCTCAGTGGCAATGCCCCAGGATGTGTATATCAATTGCAATGAATGTGCCACACTAATGAAGGATGTTGTTTATGTGGAAGGGTGTGGGAGATGTGGGGAGTGGGGCATATGGAAATCCTTATAATTTTTGTGTAATATTTATGTAATCTAAGTATCTTTTAAAAAATTAAAAATTAAAAATATATATACATATACATACATACAATTAGACATTCCAATTGCTTTCAGATTACATTGGTAATCAGGCATTTTTCTAACTAACACTGTATCCACTGTAATTTCTACTTCTGAATTCTCTAGTTGGAGTTTGATAGTAATATTTAGCAGTCTTCAACAAATTGAAAATTAAGAGGAAATAATAGATAATCTTCCTAACGGGGAAATCCCCATATCAACCTGAAATTACCTTCAGCCATACCGTAATTTATATAAAATTCTTCATATATTTGTTTCCAATTATTCCACATTAGGCAAAAATATGGGTTATTGCTATGTCCTACTCTAATATTCTTCCTCACGTATCTAAATCCTAACACATCTACAACATTCATTTGACAAATAATGTTTCAGTGCACTAGGTAATACATATGTTTTTATTTGCCACAAAGAACTGTATGTCCTTAACTGATTTATGTACCACCTGGACAAAATTATTTTTTATTATGGTTTATTTCATTTTCTCCAGCATCCACAACAGAAAAACACTTGTAAACTGCCAATGACAATGGTAATAATAATAATAATAGTAAAGATCAGCCTTGAAATTCCATATCAAAACTCCAGATTTCTACAGAGAACCCCAATGGAAAGTGCAGCTGCAATGCTTTTAAATTAGCAAATCCATAGTAAAACCATATAGCCACCTATCTTTTGCTGTATTTCCTTATGGACCACCAGATAAAATTCATAGACAGTTCCAAAGCTGTCCAAAACAAAGATAACCATTTGGGCTTAGAGTTTGCATAAGGGACTCACAAAGAAACTATTCAAACCATTAAAAAAAGATCATGACACAATAACAAAGAATATTATTGACATTTTCTATCACATGACTTCATTTCCTGAATTATACTTCGTCTAGGACCTGAGAAAAAGTGCAGAGAGTGTTCCTTTGTTTCTAAGTTAGAAGTTCTTCACAGATCATTGTAAAAATATATTATTTTGATGACTTCTATTCAGTTTTCTTGATAGGTTTTTAAACAACAAAATTACATGTTAAAGCAAGCAATTCACAGAATGTTTGGGAACCATCTCAAATGTTTGAGGCCATTTGCCAAATGAATATAACATAGACTTATTTCTTCCTCCTTTCAGGGAATTGCTCTGAATTTCAAACATTCCTTAGCTATTAAGTACACTTCGCATCTAATACTTCATCTGTCTATAATGCATTTTAGAGCCCATGTGCAAAATTAACTTTTTGCCGGGATCCTGCCCAAGAACCATTAAGGTCACCCACCCCCTCCCTGCCAAATCTGAACAATTAGTTCTGACTTGAGCTAAGCAAGTTTAACAGGACTTTTCATACAAAGACATTTTCTGTACTTTTCAACGTCACCCATGCAAAGTTCTCAAGACTCTTTCTCTAAATGATGCACTGTTTCATTTTTGCTATTTAGCTTTAAGTCCTACTGAAGTCAACATTTGCATTACTATAAGCCTTCCTTGGAAATCCGGTGACACTTCAGTTATTTTGGAACGATTCTGTGAAGTCAACCAAAATAGATATGCCATTTGCTAATGAGCAGATTCCCAACTATAGGCCATAACAAACACAGACACAAACATCCACACATACTCACAATGTATTTATTTCTTGACTCAGGGATGCCTAACTTAGAATGTCCTTATACATACAAATGATTAACCAGTGATGACACCATCTGCTTTGTAAGTAGCCTTAAGGGTCTTCTCTAATGCATAGTTTCATTCTCTCCTCAGACTGAACCGCAGACTTTGGGGACAAAAGGGTAAAACGTTCTGGATTCCAACAAATAACAAACATATTTGTAACTTGTGACTTTACAAATTAATTTACAACGAATTGCACCTACCCCCCCCCATACACATACCCACAAAGTGGTAGCTCTATATGTGAACTATATAAATGTCCACCCACATGCACCTTGAGACATTCCCACAAAACTGATTTGGGTTATAGTCCCAGGACCAGCAGTATAGAGTGACCTGTATAATCCGGTTGGGACTGCAGACCAGTTTCCAGAATGGCACAACTCAACTCTCCATGACAGCCAGCAAACTCTACTGTGTGGATCGAGTCATTCTGCAAATGTATTTGAGGTCCCAAACAGTTGAATGGATAGTCCTTCTCATTCACCCACTGAAGAATAAATTTATTCTACATTTATTGAGCAGCTACTACTCTCAGCTCAAAGCTGTGTTTCTTATGGACAAAGAGAAGGCACATACATAGACAAACATGCAAACACACACACACACACACACACACACACTCCAGGACCAAGGAGAATATAGTAGTTGTTATAAGAGATGCTCAAAAGGAAATTAGAATTTAGAGGTGGGAGAAATTACCTCTGACCCAGGAGTTCAGGAATGACTTCATGGAGGAAGTCGCAGTTAGACTAACTCAAAAGATAGGTGTGAATTCAATGTGAATTCAATGGGTGAGAACGAGGTTGGGAGAAGGGAGTGGGCATTTAGGCAAAGAAGTGAAAGAAGTACAGTCACGAGGAGAATAGTATGATCAGAGTCTGATGTACACTATAGGGAAAAGAGGGAGCCAGACAACAACGGTATCTTGGAGCAGATATGGGGAGCTCTAATTAATAGGATAGGGAATTAGGTGGCCAATGGAGAAATAGTAGAGCTGTCTTTAATTGTGAACTACTACAGAAATTCAAGGAAGTGTTTAAATCGTAAGGGTATAGCTAAGTGAATTATCATAAAGTAAATACCTATGTTACCAGCACGTAGGTCAAGAAGTACAAAATTGCCGGTCCCTCAGAGGCTGCCTCCTCAGGCATCCTCCTAATCATCATCTCACCTCCTCAAAGGTAACCACTAACCTGACTTTTATGATACCATCTCTTTTCTTCATAGGTTTATACCTAGACATGCATTCCCTAAACATGGTTTAATTTTTGCTTGTTTGGTGAACTCTATATAAATGCAATAATATATTATTTTGTGTATGTACATACTTATGTTTGTGTGTCTGTGTACGTATTATTTAGTGTCTGGCTTCTTATACTCGTTGTATATGTGAGCTTCATCCAGGTTGTTGTGGTAGCTGTTGGCCATTCATTTTCATTGCTGTAGAGTATTCCTTTGTGGGAGTAAATATGGATACCACATTTGTCCATTATACTGTTGACGGATATTTGGATGGTTTCTAGTTTGGAGTTATCACAAACAGTGTTTCTAGCAAGTTTCTTGTACCTGTCTCTTGATGCTTATACCATCTCCTGGTGAGGAGTGCTGTACTTTGGGATGATCAATGTCAGTGACATACAAAGATGGAATAGCCTGCAGAGAGACAGTGACAAAGAACGTTCTTCAGAGACCAAGAAACTAATTAGGCAGCTCCTAACTAGTTTTGAGGCTCTGCCCTGATTGTTGCCTCACCTGTCAAAAAAATCACCGAACAAAGTCTTTGGTTTCCAATATTCAAACCAAATTAGGACCATTTTCTTTTCTTTTTTTTTTTTCTGTTAGCATTGGGCTGCAGGAGCAAGGAATTGGATTTATCCTAATCCTTGGTTCACGACTGACTCTCTCATTGGTTCATGTGTGGCCTACTTGATTTTTTCTTTTGATTTATTTATTTAGTTTGGATAATGTAATAAGCACCTGCAAATCCACAGCTCCAAACAGAAGCCAGGGCCTTGATAATAACTATGGCTAACCATATGTTTCCTCTATCGTTTCATCCTTCGGCCTCTCTCTACCTGGAGTAAAGGTATTTTGAGCATTATATAAAACCTTCCAAAAGGACTATTGACCCCACGTAAATATCCATTTGTGCTAAGCAAGTAGAAAAGAATATTGATTTCATTCTTTCTATGTCCTATTACCTCCAAGGAGGCAGATGAATGATAAAACAACAAGTTGTGTGAATCATGCGAACACACATTCTTCAGGGAGAAGGCAATTGCAGATGCTTTACAGGTTTTTAAAAAATATATGTAACTACTCTTTCCTTTTAGAAAGGTCTCTAGCAAAAATATAGTTTCTGCCACAACAGAGTTCAAGATGAGCCAGGAGATCTGAGAAATCCATTCCTCGATGATAAAATTGAACACCAGGAAGTCCAGATTGATTTTCACATGGCTCACCCCCAAAACTGCCTGGTTTTATGTTTTACCATGGACATACCTTTGGTGGACTGTGTAATTAATGCCAGCTGAGCATCTACATTTTAGATTCTAGAAGGACTCTGTACAGCACGGTTTTGAGAAAAGGATGATAAACTCAATATTGCAAAGTTACAGTAGATGGTGCTAGACGGGTGCAAAAGACGCCAAGGCCCTCTGGGCTACCTTCAAGATTTCTCCTGAGCTTAGCAGTTTAGAAAATGTGCAATTTAGATTTATCAATTCAGGAGAGGCACTCAGATAAAACAGTTGAATTAGTGAGATCAATGAATGCAGAACCCTATAATTAGACAATGTTAAGGTTTTCATGGAAATTAACAATGAAGACAACTTTAAAGCTGAGGTCAAGTTGTCTTTCTTTCTAGGGTATTGGAGCCAATGTTAAATTACTAAAAGAGTGATTTTCCATTCATTTAAAATAATATCATCTGTAAAGTTAATTTTTTAAATAATTTGCTCTTGGTATTAGTTATTCATCATTTATAGTGTTTGTGCACTTTGTAGGTTGACTTTGAGATTTAAATGACCTATATAATACATACAAAATGATTTACAAAACCTTACTTAGCTATAAACTATTGTAAAAATGTAAAATATTATTATTATTACCTAAAAGTGCTTTTTATGTATTTGCATTCAATTACTTTTTACAGACACTTTGTGCTGTATGTCCTTCTTCTTATTATTCCTTTAGCTTTTTAGGTGAAATGGCAGAGACATAAGATAATAGTGTGAATAACTTCAAACATGTATATTTCCCCCTTGCAGCCACAGTGCAAAATGACTCTCAACGTGATGAGTCAGACATCAGGCAAGCACCTGCCCTTAATGAGAGAGATTCCAAACCATCTCACCGGGCACATCACTGTAACAGATGCTTCCCTCCCATGATCTGCTGAGCACTCAGTGGATTCCCTCGAGAAAGGAGCAACATGCCAGCACGAACCACACTCAGGATGTGACTTATCTCAGAATCTGTCAGTAACTGCAGGAAAATGTCCGCGCTAGCTTTAAGTCACCCCCGAGCCACCTTCAGTCTAGGTTCATTTGTCAGACAGGGTGTTGAGGAAATTCCTTTTCCAAAAGGGAACCCACATTCGCCAGCTACATCCAGCCTAAAATACTCCCTTAAATGAATATTAGCAGATCCTTAGAACTCCGAAGGCTTTTTTCCCAGGCCGAAAGGTAGCACTTTTAAGTGACATCTATTTAAGAATCATTATGGCCTATTGATTGAATGTGTGAAGTACAGTTCTAATCTGTCTGTCTGCTTTATCTAAACGGGATATAAAATGTCCTGTGGGCAGGACTACTATTACAGCTGTGAGGTTTTGGTGGTGGTTTTGCCTTTTATAGAACCTAGCACCTAAATGCTTAAATAAATATGATTAATTTTAGTATTAGTGATAATTAATCATGGAGCTATGACCATTTCTTTTATTTATTTTCCAATAAGTGTTTAGTGTTTATTGTCCCAATTAGAATGCACCGCGTCCTTGTAATCAACAGTCACAGTCGACACGGGTGCGATGGCGTCTCCAATCGCACTGACAATATATCCCTATCTGCAGTAGGCCTGTCCAGTAAGTGGGAGGAGAAAAATCCATAATTTTAAATGTCATCGAAGCTATTCCTGCAGTTGCCCAGCAGCTGACTTTCAAATGTTAATAATTAGGCTGTGGGCCAGGTCCATTGCTCAGTAGCTAATGCACTGGTGCGGGCGACTGCGCAGAGAACTGGAGTTGATGCTCGCTGGAAGCTCTCCTATCTCTCAGCCGGAGCAGGGAGCGCGGTGGAGGTGACACCGGGCGCCTTTCGGGAGAGAGCTGCGTGATGTATCATCACTCACCAGCACTCGCCAGAGACCTGTTTAGAGCAAGATTACGGTCTCAGCAGAGCCTCTCATTTCTCCTGGTCACGGGGTTATGGAACGCTTTACAACTTGTGGGATCGGAAGGCAGAGAGGGATTTAAAATGCAAGACTGCATTTTAAAAGATGAGACCCTCCACACAACCGCGGCCGAGCCACCCTGATTCGCAAGAACTTTCTGCTTCCACTGGCTTAGAAACAGCCAGATTAACTGTTTCTGAGAAGAAGGTAAACTTTTAAACATGGAATGGAATAGGTGTCGGCCACATTTCAGCCGATCACAAATTTAACAGAGAACTTGGGAAGTCTCTGAAATGTGGACCTCTCAAAACGGAGGTCTCTTTCCCACTGAGTTTTGCGGAGCACCTACTAACACTAATGGGAGAACAGCCCTAATAAGGTCAACAAAAATGTTCTTGTAATTGTTCATTAACACTGCTACTCAGTGACTTTAAAACCGTTCCCGCTACATTCTCTCCTTCGGATGAAATAATCTGCTTCATTTTTTTTTTTTTTCCGTGGCTTTTTATTTATTTATTTATTTTTATTTATCTGCTTCATTTTTAACCATTGCTTGGAATTCTGTGATTTCCAAATCTTTACCTATGTTCCTTACCCTTAAGATGTGACCCAAAATTTTAAAAATTTACAATTGCTCGGGGACGGCCTCAGTGGTTTTTTGAAAAAGTTATTCTTTCGAAAAATGAGATAATATTCCTTTCTTGAAATCGATCTCAAGAGCCCATCAGCTTCCCTGGCACATAACTTCATCACTTTGTTTTCCCTCCTCTCCTTTGCCTCCCACATATAATTTACCACAAAGCCCAGCTGTTCACTTAGTTTTTCTTCCCTACACTATTTCTAAGGTCCATCTGTTAATTTAATAAATATGTATTAAGTACCAGGAACAATGTTACAAATGGGGAGGGGGCGTGTCGGTGTTAAGCATAGAGTCTATTTTTGTAGTTATCATGCTGGACCAAGTCTGTGGTAGATTAAAGATGGCTGCACGTTCTTTGACATTTCTCCCATTGAGAAGTTTTATATATTAAATGAGTTATAAGCCTTTTGAGGTCCAGACTTTATGTGCTCTACGGTCACCTAATTAGTAGATGACCTACTACACCTAACCCTTGTTAATCTACCAAAAATTCTCATGTCCATTAGAACTTGAAGGAATCCTGTCAAGTGGTGATGTAACCTCTGGGCATCTTCCAGAAAAGTCTTGAAAGACTTTTATCTCTAGAACCAGAAACTTTATATTGCATTGTCTTAATTTTGATAGAATTCCCTGGAAAGAGCTCATTACAGCTCTTTCTTATGATGCTTAATAAAAATTGCTCTTTTAAAAAAAAGGAAAGAAGTAAATCATTAAATATTTCCAAGGATTTTTCTAGTGGATTCCAACAGATCAGATCTGTACACCTGTTGAATCTGTCATGTCAATTTCATTTGGCAGTGGTAATTCATGTCCTTAAGCCATTTGAACTCTTCAAGTGCCTGGCAGTCATTCTGAATAGAACCTAACTTAATCTGAAATTTAGTGTAGTTGGTAAAAAGCTATGAAGAGGAAGGTTGATGTGTCAAAAGCATGCTAATTTCAAAACTACACAAGTATGCTTTACAAACAAAAATAATAACCTTCAGTTGTTCAGAGAATTCCTATTTCTTCAGGAATTGCTTTGGGCCCTTATCCACCACCCAGTGGAATAAAGCAAAACAAGTAAAAGGAGGACTGGCATTCATTTGTTTTTCAAAGCCATAAGCAATGTTGGCCCTGGCTATTATGTGTGCTTTATTTTAACAGGCATTTAATAAAATTAAACAATTTAACAAATATGTATTGAGCACTTAACCATGTAAGAGCTCAGTGCAAGAATTGTTTCCTCATGACCTCTTGGGGGAAAAGAAAAATATACACAAATATCCAGAAAATACTGCAGGATATAAGTGACAACAATAAAATGTAAAAATACAAGCACAATGCTTTGGGAACACCACAGCAGAAGTGATTTTACTCAGGGGAAGGTGTGGACAGGGGCAGTAACCAGTGAAGGTTTCCAGGAGGAGGCAACTTTTTTTCCTAGGCATTGAGGAAAAATTGTAATCCACGTGGAGGGCAGAGGTGGAAGGGGAGGGAGACCTGGGAAGACTAATTCTGGTTGGGGGACCTGCATTGAGCAAAGTGCAGGGTAAATTTGGAGACTGGAGAAGGCCGGTTCCATTGTGGCTTCCACACAAGGGTACAATACGGGTAGGGGAAGAAACAAGTGTGGAAAGGTAGATTGCGATGGACTTTAAAAGACCTCCGAAGGCATTTGGGCTTTGCAAGCAACAGAAAGAGGTTTTTGAGCAGGAGGGTGACATTGCTACCAAATTTATGTGTATTAAATTTGGTGTCACTAAAAGGATTTTAAATAATCCATATATTCAATACACAGGACTGGTTGGACAAATAATGGTATATCCCCACAATGGAATTTAATGCCCCTATAAAAAGAATGAAGATGACTTCTATACATAAATACATCTGCAGGACATGTTAAGAAAAAAAAAAAAAAAGGATTAAAACAGAGCATTTATCATACTATCTTATAGATTAGAAAGGAAGAGAATACTAATAAATACCTACACAGAGACATACACTTTTGCTTATATTTGCCAGAAAAGTCACTGGAAGGATAAATGAAAAACTAATAAAATTATTTACCTATAGAGGGGAGGGAGGATTCTGTCTCCTTTACATTCAGGAATCTTAATCCAGGAGCCCATATATTATTTAATTCCAATTGTGATCATTTCTATGAAGGCCTCTTTGAGGAACAGTAAAAGGCAACATGTTTTCCTTCAACTGTGTGGTGGGTAATATTTTTGTTCATTGTCTCATGATTTGTATACCTTACATATAGGTTATAATTCTTTCCTATCTAGTCAATATTTAATCAATATTTAAAAAATATTCTATTGACATCTTAGAAGAGTTTTCAAATTTTCTTCACCTGGGTTGGGGTCTCAGCTCCAGCACTTACCAGCCGTGTTACTCTTGGGAAAGTTACTTAACCTCTCTAAGCCTCGATTCCCTCATCTGTGAAATGGGAATAACATGGTACCTACTTCATAGATAGTTATGAGGATTAAATGAGATGATGTAGGCAAAGTGCTTAGCCCAATAGTATTGGGTGCATGGTAAGTGCTTATTAATGTTCACTGTAACTTTAAAAACTAATGATGTTGGGAAATGATGGCATTGGAAAATGCTCATAATAAAATGTGCAGTGAAAGAAACATAAAAATTATAGTCATATATATAACATAATTGCCTTAAAAATATATATTATATATATAAGATACATTATATATACACATAATACCTATGTATTATGTATATAAATAATACTGGAATAAAATAAGGCAAAATCTTATTAGTGGTTATCTTGTGGGAGGAATGATTACTGGTGATTTTCATTTCTTTTTTATACATCTCTATATTTTCCAAGTCTCTACCAAAGTTGAAAAAGAACAATAAATGTTACCTTAAATGAATACGAAGAGATGAGCAAGGCTGGAATATTCTGGATGAGGGGAGCATGAAGCCAGGTGAGACTGGAGAGCTAGGTAGAAGGCAGGTCATGCAGAGCCTGTAAGCTTCCTCCAGGCTCTGAGGTTCTATCTTTGAATGGTAATGGGAGGCCAGTCAAAGGTTTTAAACATGAGCGCTAAAGAGTGTAAAATATACCTTTCTAGATGCTCACACCATGCTAGATGTAGGTTTTCCAGCAAAAGGAGACGTTAAAGGTATATTTTACACTCTTTTGCTCTAAGCCCACAGGTCTGAATGAAGGAAAAGAAGAAAATTCCATCCATGATGAAACTAAGAAATGGCTACTACAACCCAGACAGTGAAGAGTATTTGCCAAGTACAGTGAAACTGGGACAAAGTTATGGGCCAATGTTGGGAGCTAAGAAATAAGTCTCCGGTCCTCAAGCAGGGTGTCAATATCTCTGCACACGAGTGAGAGTTTTGAGGAGTCTACAGGCAAGCCTTTCCATGTAATGTAGAGGATGGACTGCAGGACTCAGTGGGCCATGGTGGAATAGGGGAGAACTACAGGGGAAGCCATGCTTAAGAAAAGATGCTGGATATGCCAGTTTTGTTATCCCTAGCCCAGATAAACTTCCTCTAAATGACGCAGGGGTGACAGCAGCCTGCTATAAGGCTGTTGATGGCCAGAGTCAGAGACCAAAGAAAAACAAAACAAGACCAAAACACACACACACGATAAATTCATGAAAGAAAAAGTCCAGTGCTGAAACGTTCAGCCAACAAATCTCCCATGTGAATGATACCCTTTCCTTAAGGGGTGTGCCAAGAGCTGATAAAGACCGGTTACTCTCAGAGAAGAGACCCAGATTTGGCCACAAAGTTTCCTAAGTCATCACGCCCGATTTAAAGCAGCAGGCTACTACAGCACACTCCCCTTCATCTTCCTTATAGTGTTCCTTTTATTTGTTTATTTGAAGCAAAATTTACCTACGATAAAAGGCACAAATCTTAAGTGTATAATTTGATGAGTTCTGACAAATATATACAACTCTGTAACCACCACCCAATCAAGAACAAAAGAGGTGGAGCGGGTATAGCTCAGTGGTTGAGCGCCTGCAAAGTATATGTACACGGTCCCGGGTTCAATCCCCAGTACTTCCTTTAAAAAGAGAGCGAGAGAATATTAGTTTTGCCTATTCTTGAAATTCGAATATGAATTGAATCATAGAGCATGTACCCTTTTAAGTTTGGCTTCTTTTGCTTGACATAATGTCTATGCAATTCATCCATGTTGTTTCATGAACAAGCAAGTCATTCTTTTTATTTTTTTTTATTGCTGACTAGTATTCCATTGTGCTAATATATTGCAATTTGTTTATCCAGTCTCCTGCTAGACATTTGGATGGTTTCCAGTTTTAGATTATTCTGAAAAAAGCTGCTATAAACATACTTGTACAAGTCTTGTTGCTGGATATAAGTTTTCATTTCTCTTGAGTAAATATCTAGGAGTGAAATTAATGGGTCATATTGTAGGTATATGTTTTACTTTATGAAAAACTGACAGTTTTCCAAAATGGTTGAAATATTTTACATTCCCACAACAATATATTAGAGGTTTATTTATTCTACATTCTCATCAAAATTTACTGCTATCAGACTTTTAAATTTTATCCATTTTATTGGGTGTA
This sequence comes from Tolypeutes matacus, assembly GCA_026826555.1. Taxonomy (NCBI): domain Eukaryota; kingdom Metazoa; phylum Chordata; class Mammalia; order Cingulata; family Chlamyphoridae; genus Tolypeutes; species Tolypeutes matacus. The sequence goes on from JAKSZT010047090.1 coordinate 8,568,201, forward strand.
AAGTGATATCACATTGTGGTTTTAATTTGCATTTCCCTGATGACTGATGATGCTGAATACCTTTTCATGTGCTTTTCATTTAATGGTGGCAGTTTTGAAAAGGACCATTGGCCATTCATATATTTTCTTTTGTGAAGTGTCTTTTCAAGTCTTTTATGCATTTTTCATTTTTAAGTTGAGTTGTTTTTCTTTTTATTATTGAAAGAGTTCTTTCTAAATTCTGGATACAAGTCCCTTGTGAGACATAAGTATTGTGAATATTTTCTCCTATACTATGACTTGCCTTTTCATTTTCTTAACTGACTTTGAGCAGAAGTTTTTTTTATTTTGATGAAGTCCAATTTATAATTTCTTAATGATTAGATTTTTTGCATGTCCTGACTAGGACATCTTTGCTTCTCTAAAATCATGAAGATAGTTTATGACATTTTCTTCCAGAAGTTTTTAATTTTAGCAGTTTTATTAGGTCTATGACCCATCTAGAAGTAATTTTTGTATGTGGTGTGAGGTAGGGATTCATTTGTTTTTATATATGGATGATCAGCTGTTCTAGCAACACTTTTTGAAGAGACTTTCCTTTCTCCCATTGAACTGTCTTTGACGCAGTGAAAAATCAACTGACTGTGTAACTCTATATCTATATTTTTCTATTTATTATATTTATTTAATTAACCTATTTGTCTTTCTTTACGCCTTGATTTCTATAGCTTTATAGTAATCCTTGAAAGTCTATAATGTAAATCCTTCAATTTCTTTTTATTCCAAGACTATATTGTCTATTCCAGGTCCTATTTTGCTCAGCTCCCTCCTCTCTATGTGCTTCAACAGCCCCAAACTCTGATCACCTTAGCTCAGTGAGACTGGCTGGTGTATTCTGCTTGGTCTCCACTTCCCTGCACCATGGTCCAAAAAGTGCCTGTATTAGTCAGGGTTCTCCAGAGGAACAGGACCAGCAGGATAGATTTATTATAGGAATTGGCTCACATGACCATGGAGATTGGCAAGTCTGAATTCCTTAGGGCAGGCTGCAAGTTGGGAATTTCAATGAAGAGGACGAGAAGCTGGCTGGCTGAAGCAGAGCTAGAAATTCTTCTTCCTGACTCCTGAAATCAACAGTTCTCACTTTAAGTCCTTCAACTGATTAGAAGAGATTTCTCTTAATGCTGAAGACTGAGTAATGATTTAAATCCATGAAATAACTCTCACAGTAAAAATCAGACTGGTGCTTGCTTGATCAAACAACTAGACACTACAACTTAGCCAAGTTGATACATGAATTTAACCATCACAGTCCACCCCTTGTCAACTTGGTACCCATATGCGTTTCCTTAAACCATACTTAATCTCTAAATAAAGAAAATAACATGCATACTTCCACCTAATATAACTTCAATTGTCCTGTATACAGACACACACCAACCTTTTCCCCAGAAAATTATGTAAGTCCTTCAGTAATATTCACTCTTAAACTTGATATCCTGTATTTTAAATGCTATGACAGGGGGATGGATGTGGCTCAAATGGTTGGGTGTCCATCTCCCATATGGAGGGACCTGGGTTCGATACCCGGGACCTCCTGGTAAAAATAAATAAATAAATAAATAAATAAATAAATAAATGCTATGACATAAAGTTAATACAACTTATCTTATGTGATTAGAGGATAAAACAGGAAAGAAAACAAAGATATTTGCTTTATATACATATAACAAAACAAGGAAGAAATACTCAATGATTACAGTCTTTGTTTCTACAACTAGTCACATGCCTATAGCTCATATTTATAACTACCTTTTTCCATTACCCATTTCATATTCCCTTTGCTCTCAGCAAGCAACATCAGCTGGTCTTGGTTCTTTGCCTGGTGGGATGACCCAAACCTTAATTCCTGAAGGGTCAGAGCCATTAGAAGTTCTGCCTGGATTGGGCTGTTGCAGTTTTCCATTGAATTTAATCACGGGGCAAAGTAGTACTAAGAGATGCCCTATATCCCAGGCAACTCTTCTTTACCTCTATTGTGTAGTAGCAGTCCTATTTTTCCTTGATAATTAGGATCAGTCACCCCAGCCAGCCCCCTTCTTTGTTGATTCAGAGGCATGAGGAACCCAAAGTGGCTGGTAGTCTAATAATGGTATTATTGTTGTGTCTCCTGGTCGAAGCACTCCTCCTTTTGGAACTAAAGCCTATAGAGCATAAGGTCATGGAGATAGGAAGCAAACATTTTACTAGTGGCTCACTAGAGGTAATAATGAGTGGTGCTACTTGCAGTTCCATTCCTTGATTCCTGGACCAGTGAATCCTGGCTATGGGAGAAACAGCACCATAGAGTGGATGCTGATTTACAGCATACACAGCCTCCTGGAGAACATTGCCCCAGCCCTTGAAATACTGCCTCCAAGTTGGTGCTGTAATTTAATTTTCAAAAGGCCATTCCACCATTCTACCAATCCAGCTGCTTCAGGATGATGGGGAACATGGTAAGACCAGTGAATTCCATAAGCATTGCCGATTCCTGCACTTCATCTGCTGTGAAGTGGGTTCCTTGATCAGAAGCAATGTTGTGTGGAATACCGTGATGGTGGACAAGGTATTCTGTAAGTCCACAGAGGGTAGTTTTGGCAGAAGCATTGTGCCCAGGGAAAACAAATCCATATCCAAAGTACATGTCTATTCCGGTGTAAAAGTCTGCCCCTTCCATGATGGAAGTGGTCCAATGTAATCAACTTGCCACCAGGTAGCAGGGTGATACCTCGGGAAATGGTGCCATATCAGGGACTGAGTGTGGGTCTCTGCTGCTGGCAGATTGGGCACTCAGCAGTGGTTGTAGCCAGGATGACCATGGTGAGGGGTAGCCCATGTTGCTGAGCCCATGCATAACCTCCATCCCTACCACCATGGCCACTTTGTTCATGAGCCCATTGGGCAATGACAAGAGTGGCTGGGAAAAGAGGCCAATTGGTATCCACAGAACACCCCATCCAATCCACATGATTATTAAAATCCCCCTCTGCTGATGTCACCCTCTAAAGAACATTCACATGGGATACAAATATCCTCATGTTTTTCCACCCATTCAAAAAGGTCTGTCCACATACTTCTTCCCCAGGCCTCTTTGTCACCAATTTTCTAATTATGTTCCTTCCAAGTCCCTGACCATCCAGCCAACCATTGGTAACAGCACATAAATTGGTATACAAACACATCTCTGGACTTTTCTCCTTCCAAGCAAAATGAAAAACCAGGTGCACTGCTCAAAGTTCTGCCTACTGGGAGGATTTGCCCTCACCACTATCCTTAAGGAATGTCCCATAAAAGTGTTGCAGTGCTGCAGCTGTCCATTTTCAGGTGGTGCCTGTAGGTTGTGCAGAACTGCCTGTAAACCAGGCCCTAGTTTTCTTTTCCTCAGTCAACTGATTGTAAGGAACTCCCCAAGATGCCATATCTGTGGGCTGGAAAACAGAAGGTAATGTGGCAGGAGTGGTGGCCATGAGCATTTGGGCTACCTCCTCATGTGACTTACTTCTCCCTTCAGGGCCTGCTGGAGTCCTATCTCATATATGCCACTTCCATTTGATGGAGTGCTCCTGTGCATGCCCAACTTTATGGTTTGGTGGGTCAGACAACACCCAGTTCACGATGGGCAACTCAGGTCTCATGGTAATTTGATGGCCCATGGTTAAGCGTTCAGCCTCTACTAAGGCCTATTAGCAGCCCAAAGCTGTTTCTCAAAAGGAGAGTAATTATCTGCAGAGGATGGCAGGGTTTTGCTCCAACATCCTAAGGGTCTGTACTGTGATTCTCCTACAGGGGCCTGCCAAAGGCTCCAGATAACATTTCTGTTTGCCACTGACATTTCCAGCAGCACTGGATCTTCTGGATCATAGGACCTAAGTGGCAGTGCAGCTTGCACAGCAGCCTGGACCTGTCACAGAGCCTCCTCTTGTTCCTGTTCCCACTTAAAACTAGCACCTTTCCAGGTTACTTGGTAAATTGGTTGGAGTTGCACACCCAAAAGAGGAATATGTTGCCTCCAAAATCAAAAGAGGCCAACTAGGTGTTATGCTTCTTTTTCTGTTGTTGGAGGGGCCAGAAGCAACAGCTTATCCTTCACCTTAGAAAGGCTATCTCAACATTCCCCACACCAGTGGATGCCCAGATATTTCACTGAGGTGGAAGGGCTCTGAATTTTTGTTGGATTTATTTCCCACCCTCTGACACACAGATGCCTTAACAATAAGTCTAGAGTAGTTGCTACTTCTTGATTGCTAGGTCCAATCAGCATAATGTCATCAACATAATGGACCAGTGGGATGTCTTGTGGGAGGAAAGGAGATCAAGGTCCCTGTGGATTAGCTTATGACATAGGGTTAGAGAGTTGATACACCCCTGAGGTAGGACAGTAAAGGTGTATTGCCAGCCTTGCCAGCTGAATGCATCCTAGTTCTGGTGGTCTTTACTAACAGGTGTCAACATAAAAAACATTTGCCTTATTAATACCTGCATACCAGATACCAGGATATGTGCTAATTTGCTCAAGCAGTAATACTGCATCTGGAACAGAAGGTGCAATTGGAGTCACCACCTGGTTAAGTTTACAATAATCCACTGTCATCCTCCAAGATCCATCTGTTTTCCTCACAGGCTAAATAGCAGAAATGAATGGGGATGTGGTGGGAATCACACCCCTGCAAAATTCAAGTCCTGCAATCCCTCCAGGAGTGTGGTTTTGCTTTTGTCTTAATATTTTACTAGGTGGAGGCAGTTCTAGTGGCTTCCATTTGGCCTTTCCTACCATAAAACCCCCACTCCACAAGTCAGGGGACCAATGTGGAGATACTGCCAGTTGCTGAGTATGTCTATTCTAATTATGCATTGCAGAACTGGGGAAATAACTACATAATGGATTTGGGGATTCAGTGGACCCACTGTGAGATGGATCTGTACTCCATTGATCACCTGACCTCCATAAGCCCCTACTCTGGCTGGTGGGCCACAGTGATGTTTTGGGACTCCTGGAATTAATGCCAGTTCAGAGTCAGTGTCTAATAATCCTTAGAATGCCTGATCATTTCCTTTCTCCCTATGTGAAGACCATAGGTCCTTTTAGGGAAGGCTGGGAAGAAGATTAACAGAATACATTTTTGGCAGGGTAGCAGGGGTTCTTCCCCCAGGGGACTCAACCTTCGTTGTGTTCAAGCAGTCCTGGGTCTGTTAACCGTCTCAAGTCTGGGAATTGATTGAAGGGCTATGACTTACTATTTTTGTTATTCAAGTTAGACTTTGTTCACTTAAGCTAGAACTCTTTTGCTTATGCAGATCAAGTATAAATTTAGTAGATGGTCCATCCATTTCACTTCTGGGTACCCCATGATCAACTAGCCAATGCCATAGGTCTCTGCAGGTCAGACTATTCTGATTACTGCTTTGAGTCTGCTGTTGGTTATGGTAGCCACAGCCACCTTGTCTTTGGCAATTAAGTGCCTCCACTTGGCTCCTGCCAAGTCAGGATCCAATCATCCCCATTGTCTTTAAGTACCTAAGATCAGTGACAATGGTTCCTACAGTAATATCTGACCTACAGACAATAACGACCACAGAGTTCTTCAGGGATGGTGGAGCTGCTCTCACAAATACCGTCCTTACAGAAGTGGTGAAAGATGTGTCCTCTGGACACTTCTGGGGTGGGTGAGCAGATTTTACATGATAAAGCCACTCTAACACTCTAATTATATTTAATAAGTTACATGGAGACGTTGTTTTTAAAGTGTGAAAAGGAAGGGGCTCAAAGAAGAGATCACAAGATGCTGAGAAAGAGATAGGAAATTTGTGGGCAGAACTCAGGAAATACAGATAATAAAAAAGCCACCTTTAGAAATAAAAACCTCATTTTAAAGGCAAAAACTCAAATAGATACTACTGAATAAAGAGTGAGTAATGTGGATACAGGCTTGAGAAAATTATATAACATGAATTGGAAAAGGACAAAATCAATAAAAGTAAATAGAAAAAAAATGACATCTAGGGGAGAGAGATAAAAGAGCACTAATAAATTCCAGAAGAAAAGGATAGAAAAACTAGAGGAAAAAATATTCAAAGATTAAGAAAAAAAGTAAGCCTGAAATTAAGGCAAACATGAATCTGTGGGTTGAAAGAGCATACCAAATTCAAGGAAAAATTGAATTAGAATGGTAAATTGTCAGACATATGCCAATGAAGTAACTGAACCTCAATTAATACATAGAATCTTTTAGACAACCATAAAACAAAGCTATAATAAATCAGGTGGACTCCAGACTTCTCCACGCATCATTCAACCCTGGAAGATAGTAAAGCAATGCATACAGACTTTTCTGAGAGGAAAAAATAGGACTCAGTTGCTGTTGTCCAGATGTTAAAAAAGAAACATACTTCAAAACAACAAAAACTAAGGGAATATTACATCCATGAGCTCTTCTTGAAAAATAAATGCCTAATGACGAAATCCAGCCAACCAAAAGATGAATCAAAGTAAAGAACCAAGGAAAGGGGAAGGTGGTAAAATCCAATGAACACAAAACACTGTGATATGCAGCGATTTAAATGAAAAGAACGGGCAAAAGCATTTCAGGCAAATGGAAACAAAGTGAAAATACTGTATCAAGTAAGATTGTGTTTAAAAATTCATTAAAAAAAACAAAGAAAATCAATTTTCAATGATAGATGCAATTCAAATAAAGAACTAACATTTCCATATATATTCACCAAATAACATATAATCAAAACGCATAAATTAAAAAACTGAAAGAACTACAAGGAGAAATTGATAGCATACTCAAAAGTAGGAGACTATGGACTTACTCTGGGGTAAGACATATCAATTATATAATCACCAGCCCCCTTTTCACCACTGCCATCAAAATCCAAGTAAGGATATTCTATAAAGGCTTTTAATAACATAACTTATTTGATAGATATATATTGAACTCTATACTCTGAATCCATGGAATACATCTCCTTTTCATGCACCTACGAAACAATAAAATTTACTGTCTTTAATTCCAAGATACCATCAACAATAAGATATACCAATGATAGAATAGTAGCTGTGGAGGGGGGAGAAGTAAGTGTTGTCAAATTTCTTTTGATAGATATTGTGGGATATTTTACAATTTCAGGATAATTTAAATAAGCCACATTCATCAAAGTTAAAGTGCCATCAAAGTTCTACCATTATTTTACGTTCCACTAAGAAAGTAAAAATTCTGCCAATTATAACTGTAAGATGCCACTAGTTGTAAGACATATCCACATTTCAGAGATATTAAAATGTTTCTTAGAATCAATAAACAGGGCAGTAAAATAAAAGCATGTATTAGAATTGAGGAAATACGGAATAAACAAAGAAAACTCTAATAAGTTCCTGAAAAAAACCATGCAGATTAAATTTGTTGGCCACAATATAATGAAATCTCAAGGTAATAACAAACAGAAAAACTAAAATAACTATATAATAATTTAAAAACTTCTCTGTAAACACCTCTCAAGCCAAAGAAGATATCAAGGTCACAAATAGAAGAATAAGTAAAATGACTAGCAATAATCGGAGAAAAAGTCATACTCTTAAACACTTCTGTTACTAAATAGGAAAGATGAAAACAAACGAATTAAGCATTCAACCTAAGGAGTTAAAAAAACAAAGAACCAAGGAAAGCAGAAGAATTGAGTTCATAAGATAAATTTAAAAATTAGCAAATCAGAAAAAAAAAAAGGCAGAATTCATAAGTGAATTCAAGGGCAATTGTTTCTTCAGAAGAGGGACAAAAAACCAAAAAACAAAAAACACAGATGCCTAAACAAGAAAAAAGGAAGAATATGAGAAGAAATACAAAAAATTAAGGATGAGATTAGGATCCTCATCCTAGAAACAGGAACTTAAGCCAGAAGGAAGTACATGACACAACTCTTTGAATGAAATGACGTGGATCATTTTCCAGGAAGATAGAAAGTGTTAAAATTAACTTAAGAGGTTTACAAAACCCAAATGGACTAAAAACCAAAGTTGTTGTGTCAGTAAGAATCTGTCCAAGAACACAGAAACCATGCTAGGTATTTTAATGGAGGGGTTTTATTATGAGGAATTGATTGCACAGGCACTGGAGGCCTAAAAGAATATAAAGGGAAAATTGAAGTAATGCAGAGATAATAGCTATAAGAAGCAGCACTCACTCTCAGGGGTAGGGGAACAAGAAGGAAGACGTTGGCATTACTAGAATCTAGGCGCTCAGAGAAGAGGCCTGAAGTTGTAGCATAAAGCTTGAAGAGGGGCCCCGCCCAGCTGCTGCTAGTGCCTCTCTGCTGAGAAGAGGGGCTCCACAGAACTGGGACTCAGACTTTTTTTTTTCTTTTTCATTATCACAATTTATTTATTGATTTTTTTAATTTGTATTTTATTTCTTTTTTTTTTTTCCTTTTTTTTTTTATTGTGGGTAAAAATCAAAATTTTCGCAATACATACCAATATTTTAAAAATGATATATAAATATATATGCATATATGTGCATTTGCTTACATAAATGTTATTTATATATATATATATATATATATGTATTTTTAAAGGTACTTAGATTACCTAAATATTACACAGAAATTACGGGGATTCCCATGTTCCCCACCTCCCCACCTTCCACAACATCTCACACAAACATCCTTCATCAATGTGGCACATCACCCGTAATGGATATACACATCCTGGGGCCTTGCCACCAAGCATAGACCACAGTTCACATCGTAGACCACACTCTCTCCCACACAGTTCTGCATGGTATATGCTGATGTAAAATGGCCTATATCCGTCGCTGCAACATCACTCAGGACAACCCCCAAGTCCCGAAAAAACCCCTGTATTTCAACTGCACATCCCCTCCCTGCCGCGAAAGCATCCAGTGGCCACCGGCTCCACCTCACTGTTATAATTTCTTCCATTGCTTGAATCCCAATATGTCTACAACAGAATGCCATTAAGTCCACTCTAGTCCATAGCTCTTCCCCCAATCCTGAGGGGACTGGGATGGTGATGTCCACTCCACCTCCAAGTGAGAGGGGGCTTCTATCCCATGGATACGGTGGGTGGGATTATCCTGCCTGCAGCTGCAGGCCCTCTCCATTCCCTGGGATGGCCGTTGTCCGTCGTCGTCTCCTTGCCAGGTGACTTGGGTGAGTCCATTGAGCTGTAGGGTAGGAGTTGCAGCTCCACCGAGATTCCAGGCACAGCTGGCACATAGGTAAGCCAGAGGCTCCAGTCTCTGGAAGTACACTTAAAAGCTCCAGCATCACATATAGGTTTGAATAGAAGGGACTGATGGACCATGTGCAGGGAGGTCTTATTTGGGGACTCAGACTTTTCAGGAAGGGCACAAGGCTGCTACTGCTGCTGCTGCTATGACTTAGAGATGCCAGGAGGCTGGTTCTGAAAGTGCCACAAGAAGCTGCAGCCTGGACTGAACAGCTACTGCTGGAATGAACTGCCACTGCAGTGCTAGGGTGATCTGACAGGAAAAGGAAGGAAGGAAGGAAGGAAGGGAGGGAGGGAGGGAGGGAGGGAGGGAGGAAGGGAGGAAAGAAGGAAGGAAGGAAGGAAGGAGTCCTTTCTTCCCTCTGCTCACATTCCAATTTCCCTCTATTTCCTCCTATTTGCAGAACTTAACCGAACTTAATGGCTGGCATGGGAATTCTGGGAAATGTAGTCTGCAGAGGTCCAGCCCTACTGTGTTTCCTTCTTGGGGAGTTTAAATGTTAATGTATTGGTGGATTCTATTTGTGTGTGTATGTGTGTGTATTAGGATTTGCCTATCAGTACTCATTAGTGTGAGTGAGATTTTAAGCCTCTCTGTGAAGTTTATGTATTGGTGTCATATTGGTTTGACAAATAGAATACATCAATACATTAAAAGACTGCTGCCTAACAACCAAATAAAATCAATCTAGAAATTTAAGAATAGTTTAATATTAGGGAGACTATCTATATAATTTACCATAGTAAGAGTTCAAAAGAGAAAAGTCATAAAATTATCTCAGTGGTTGTTATCTAGACTTTTTATTTAAATCCTTCCTGATTAAAAAAAAACTATTTATTATAGGAGATATTTGCTTATCAGCATAAATCACGTTTAACAATGAAACCATTCATTCACTCACCTAACCAGTATTTATTAAGTCCTAGGATACTAGGTGCTGGGTGTGTAGCAATAAACAAAACAGACAAGGTGCCCATATTCCTGAAGGTTATATTCTAGTTGAGTTGAGACAATAAACAAATACACAAATTAATCAATACTATAAGGGAAATAAACATAGTGATCGGATATGGAGCAACTGATGGAGATTTGCCTTAGATAGGGTCATCAGAGAAGACCCCTCTGATTTGAAATCTGAAAGACAAGAAAGGCAAGAGGAGGACACCAGACAAAGACAAGGGAGTTGAAGTTGACAGATTTGAGATATCTTTAGGATTTGGTGACTAATTGGATGTAGAACATGAAGGAGAGGTGTCAAGGATGGCTTCCATGTTTCTGGCATGAGTAACTGCCATGAGTAACCAGATAGTGGTGCTATGTCAGAGAAAAGTGGTACTGAAGGGGAAAAGGTTTGAGGGAGAGTAAAAGTGCAGTTTTGGACGTGTTGTGTTTGAGATGCCTCAGAGGCATCAATATGGAGAAGCGGGGTGAGTAATGGAATACCCATTCAGAGGCTAAGAAGAGAGGTGAGAGGTTTTGGCTAGAGATATGTATTGTTGAGTCAACCAGATATGGATGATATTTGACACCATGGATGCATGATATTACCCAGGGCAAAAGGATAAATTGAGAAGAGAACAGGGTCTAAGATAGAGTCCTTAGGAACTACTAGAATTAAAGATGGAATAGAGAAGGATAAACTGGCTTGGAGACTGAGAAAGAGAGAAAGGGATAAAAACTGGGAGAGTATAGTGACATGGAAGCCCGAGAAAGAGTACATTTCAATGAGGATGCGGTCATCAGTGTCAAGTGCTCACAGCGTCAAGTATTATGAGAACTGAAAAGGGGATTTACAACATGGATAGTTACTAGCAGCAAGAGCAGAAGCAATTTCTGTGGATCAATGACACTGGAATCCATAGTGGAGTGGGTTGAAGAATGAATGGGAGGTAAAGAAAAATTGTAGAGAACTCTGGGAGCAGATAGACTGTGAAGGGGAAGAGAGAGATGGCGTAGTTGGTGGTGGTGGTGGCAGTTTTATCTAATCAAAACCTGTTGTGTTCTATGTACCCTTATGAGAACTAGACTTTGGGGCAATACTTTAAAAATAATATGACTCAGATTATTATATCTTACTGCCTAGGCAGTGTACATATTTGATGTCTAATAGACATCTCAAAATTAGCATGTCTAAAAGTGAATTCTTGATCTTCTTCTCCAAACATGCTCCTCTGTCAGTCTTTCCCATCTCTATTATGATTTCAGTTGCTTAGATGAAAATTTGTCTTCCTTGATTGTCCTCTTTCTTCCACACTTAAGTCCAAATCTGTCAGCAAATTTTTCTGGCTCCAACCTTCAAATATACCCAGAAACAACTGTTTCTCCATACTGCCATCTTTGGCTAAGCTACCTTTATCTCTCTCTTGGATTATTACAATGGCCCCCTAACTGCTCACCATGCTTCCATCTTTACCAGAGAATAAAACAGGGATCCTTTAAAAAATGTAAACCAAATCACATCGAGCCTCTGCTCAAAAACAGTTCAAAAACACCCCCTTCCCAGTACAAGCTAAAGTCTTTTTTAAAAAAATATTTTAAAAGATGCTTAGATAACATAAATGTAACACAAAAATTACATGGATTCCCATGTTCCCCACCTCCCACACCTCCCATAAAATCCCACATAAACATCTTTCATTAGAGTGGCACATCACCTGCAATGGATATACACATCCTGGGGCTTTGCCACTAAGCATGGACCATAGTTCACATTGTAGACCACACTCTCTCCCACACAGTTCTGCATGGTATATGCTGATGTAAAATGGCCTATATCTGTCATTGTAATGTCACTCAGGATAATTCCCAAGTCCCAAAAAAGCCCGTTTTACAACTGCTTTTTCCTCTCCCTGCCCCAAAAGTGTCCAGTGACCACTGGCTCCACATCAATGTCGTAATTTCTTCCATTGCTTGAATCACAATATGTCTACAACAGAATACCAGTAAGTCCACTCTAGTCCATAGCTCTTCCCCCAATCCTGAGGAGTCTGGAATGGTGATGTCCACTCCACCTCCAAGTGAGAGGGGGATATCACATGGATAAGATGGATGGGATTATCCTGCCTGCAGCTGCAGACTCTCTCCATTCCCTGGGATGGCCGTTGTCCATCATCATCTCCTCGCCAGGTGTCTTGGGTGAGTCCATTGAGCTGTAGAGTAGGAGTTGCAGCACCACCGAGATTCCAGGCACAGCTGGCACATGGGAAGGCCAAAGATTCCAGTCTCTGGAAGTACACCTACAAACTCCAGCACCACATATAGGTTTGAATAGAAGGGACTGATGGATCATGTGCAGGGAGGACTTATTTGAGTCCAACTCTGTCACTCTCAAGCTAAAGTCTTTAAAACAGCTTTTAAGTTCCTATGTGATCAGGCCTCATTGCCTCTTTGAACTTATTGCTTCCTACTCTCCTCTTCGATCTACCTGCTCCAGCCATACTGGTCGATTTGTCATTTCTTGACTACTTCAGACATGCTTCTGCTTCAGGGCTTTTGCACTGGCTGTTCACTCTATCTGGCCTGCTCTTCCCCAGATATCTGTAGAGCTAACTTCCTCTCCTCTTTCAATGAATGCATTCTTTCTAAATTATTCTTTCTTCAAATACCAGTTTTCTCAATCTATATAGTTTGAGAGATTTAAACCCTAAGTATTATAAGTGTTTACATTCCATATGATTAGGAATTTGTAGACACACAGATTGTTTTAAGCATGTGCACTAACAAAAATGCATAGTGAGGTTTGACTGGGAAAAAAAAATAAGAAGGGCTATAAAATCATGTATTCCAGAAATATGCAATTAGAAAAGGCAGGTTCGAGGTCCCAAACAACGTTACATTACAAAAGATGGATGAGCTACAAGTATATAGGTATTTATTTTCATTAACAATTCTCATACACAGCAGTGTGAAACAAGCTAATACAAAATACAGTGGAAATGTATCACAGCAAAGCAACACATTTACTACCCTCCATGTGCCTGATATTCTCCAAGGTCCACCCCTCACCTTTAATCCTCCCATCAATTCTGCAAAGTGAAGAAACGGAGGCTTACGGATGGTGAGCTCTAAGCTCACCAGCCAGAAAGTGGCAGCAACGTAATTTACACCTAGGGTGGGGAAGGGAGAATTGGGTCCAAATCCAGACCTTCTGCTCTTTTCATTACACTCAGTGGTCTGCCACCCACACCCTCTCAAGTAAATAGGCTATCTCTTAGAGAAAACTTATTTCTATCTAATATTGATAATATAAAATAAATTTACTCGTAAGTTTCTATGGCCTTCATAAGAACGCAATCATAATTCTATAATTAGTCATCTCTTGGCAATGTGTGGTAAATTTATTTCTGTTTTGTTAATTTATTATATCATCTTATACAGTATCTTATAGGTGAACTCGATCTCCTTGCATGCCTTGCTTTGTTGAGTGGATTACAGAAGCTTTCCAAAATAGTTAGGGGCTGGGAGTACATTATACTCCCATGAGGCATTCCTCCCATTTCACCTTCTGGCCCTTGCAAGAGTGAGGGAGAAGACAGGGGAGGGGCTGTGAGGGGGGCGGAGGAGGGAGAGAGACTGTTGCTGCCTGGAAGATAGGTTGAGGGTAGTGTTCTAGAAGGAAGGCAAATACCTTATACTTGAATAAATAAAAAAGAGAATTCTGAGTTCTATATTCATTAGATAGTAAAAACCCTCTATTTTCCAGTCATGGAGGAGTTGGACAAATGATACAAAGAAATGTGAAGTACTTGAACCAGTTGGTTGAATACAGGAAAGGTACAGTCCCTCCAGTAGGTCACGTACAACATTTATAAAAGCAGTTGAACTGGCTGGCCATTCTTAATGGCATCCCATTTGCTTCAACCTGTGTGTGCTATCTGAAACTAAACAAAAAATAGCATGGAATGAATATACATTAAGCCTGCACACAGATTTTCTTAATTTAATATTGCATAGCATCCCAACCATCTTCAGTTTGGAACATTCTGGATGCTGAACCCAAAGCCTGATGATTTAGATAAGCCCTTTCAAATAGAGGAGGTTAAATGACAGAGAGGTGCTTGAGTATCTGGATAGATGGCTCAGTTTTTTCTTACAGAGTTTTTGTTAACTAAATCAAGGTTGTTCTTTCTAAAACCCAAGATCTAATTACTATGTGAACCACCTCAGCATCCCCACTTATATTTGCTGGTGGTTTTAATCAGGTTTGGAAAAATATGTGAGTTTTCCCCCTAGAAACTAAGGTCATTTCTATAGACACCGTGTAGCTCAAAGAAACATTTCTGACAAATATTGCTGTCTGAATTCTATGCCACAAATAAACACTTTCTACTTCTGGCCAAGATAATCACCTATTTTGCATAAAATGAAATTACACAAAATTCTGTGTTCTAAAAGATGGAAAACATATGCTTCTTTGTTTAAAATAGTTCCAGGAGTACAACAATAATTAACCATAACAAAGATCAAGGTGCCTATTAATGACACATGCATGAATTTACTTCCAAATTTCTATAAATTGTGAAACCATATAGGAAAGAAGGAAATTGATTACGTGTCCCTGTTGGAATTTGGACTGCCCAGAACCAACACTGATCTAAAGTCCAAGTTTTGCAGGCAAAACTGGCAAGGATAATCTTGGCACATTAGTGTGGCAAAAGGAATATATAATATAGATAAATAATATATCCCTCTGGCCAGATTCAGAGTATGGATGAAGGCATAGGGAGATTCTTAGAACTCCGCTAATATGAACTTTTTTATCTGTAGGGTTAAAGAAATACCAACTCCACAGAAAGAATAACAGCTATCAGGACTCCAGATATTTCTAGTCATCTGCGGTCGATCAGAATAGCAGAGGCAAATATCCATCCACAAATGCCCTGCACAAATGTATTTTTAGAAACAATGTTTAAGGTTTTCCAGAAAAACACTTTTAATGAATCACCTCTGAGTATATCATCTCTCCAAAATTTGGCGCCCCCAATATTGGACTTCTTAAACTTCAGTTAACAGGAGTAGAGCAAGAACAGTGGTTTCTGGGGAAGCAGATGTGGCTCAACCAGTTGGGCTCCCGTCTACCACATGGGGGGTCCCGGGTTTGTTTCCCAGGGCCTCCTGGTGAAAGCGAGCTGGCCCATGCAGGGAGCTGGAGCAACAAAAAGAGACAAAGAAGAGAGACTGAGAGACACAACAAAGCAGGGAGCTGAGGTGGCTCAAGCGATTGAGTGCCTCTCTCCCACATCAGAGGTCCCAGGATCAGTTCCCAGTGCCTCCTAAAGAGAAGACGAGGAGACAAGCAGACACAGAGAGCACACAGCGCATGGACACAGACAGCAAGACAGTGAGTACCAAAACAACAAGGGGTGGGGGATGACAAATAAAAATAATAAATCTTAAAAAAAAGAAAACCTATAATGTGTCTTGCACTTTTCTTATCTACCACACTCAAATTAAATGCATCATTCCCTATATAGTTTAGCAGTCCCAAAGATATAGGAATGCTAAGAACATAATAAAATATATTCCTTAGTATTCTCAACTTTCTCTGTGTTCTACTCCTTCCTGGCTCAAGGCTAAAGAGGCTTTTTAAAAAATGAGATTGTGACAAAATGCTAACTCCAAAATATTCAGACATTCTAAAACCTAAAAGCTGAAGGTAAGAGGCCAGCATATTGACACCTACATATCTCTAGGTTTTAGCATCCTCCTGTTTATCTTCTCCCAATGAAATCTTCATGATGGTGTATCCTGGAAGGACAAATACAATGAGACATCTTCCCCCCAATTTTAACTCAGAAATTTTCATGCCATTTGTCACCTTTTCTATCACATGAAAGTAGTTTCTCTGTGGCATATGACAGTAATGCTCTGCTACTTGACTCCATAGAAGGAAAACTGACCATTAACTTCGTACTTCAGCAAGGCATTTAGCAACATTTCTCATAATATTGTGTGATCAAGAAGAAAAATATAGGCTGGATGACTGTACAATTAACATGATTAATAGCAAGCTGAACAATATATGCCAAAAGATGCTAATTAATGGACTAATATCAAGTTGAAGGAGCTCTCCAGATGAAAATGCACCACTTTGCCTTTTGCCCAGTGCTGCCTGGTACCTATTATCACTAACTCAGATGAATATATGAATAATTATCAAATGTATGGGTAAGATCCAAATGCATTAGAGCACACAATGAGGACCCAAATATTGAAACTGGCTGGAGACATGGGCCAAATATAATTAGATAAAGTTTAAGTAGGAAAAAATATAAAGTAAAAAATACCTCACTGCTTAAGAATGAGATACTTAAAATTTTGTTAACTGGCATCCTGTAGATGTAGCTGTTTAAAAAGCCCACTAAGGGAAGCAGCTGTGGCACAATTGGTTGGGCTCCCGTTTACCATATGGGAGGCCCTGGGTTCAATTCCTGGGGCCTCCTGGTGAAGGCAAGATGGCTCCCGCGGCTCAGTGAGCTGACACAGCAAGATGACCCAACAAAGGGAGAAAAGCAGACAGAGAAAAACACAGAAGCAACTGGACAGCACAAGCTGCAAGGGGGAGATAAATAAATAAATCAAAATAAATCTTTAAAGAAAAAAAAAAGTCCATTAAATGTTAGGCAGCATTGTAAGAAGTAGATATTTGTCAGATAGTGGAAGGAACACTGGATCTGGCATCAGGAAACTTGATCAAACCCCAGTTCTATTATTTTAGCCACTTAAACACTCTTATCTTTACTTTCTTCTCAGGGTTGTTGGGAAGATGTGTTGACAGGTCTATGTTCCAAACACAGGTGCTCAATCAGTATGACCTGGAAAAATGATCCTTTGCAAAATAATAGGGGGCTGTGCCACTCCACTCTGCCCTAGATAAGATGGTACATGGAATTAATCCTGGGTGCCACACTTCTGAACAAACTAGGGCTACTTCCATAAATGGTGGCCAGAATGGATGAGGAACTCAAAAAGAGAACATGAAGAATTCCTGCAGGAACTGGGGATAACTGACCTGAAGAATAGTCTATTCAAGGGGAACCATATCTACCTTCAAATATCTGACCGTGTGTTGAATGGCCTTCTGGAGAGCCCCAAAGGGGTAAAACTAATGCCAGAGGATGGAAATGACAAGGATTTCGGTCAGGGCCACCACTTGGTGGGGATGTTGTGAACAATTTCAGCACAGGTGGATGGCTGGACTTCTCGGCCTTTAACACAACAGTCTAATGATTGTCATATTTCCAGGACACTTTTCGGCAAGTGGTTCCTTCTGAATTCAGTCTCAAAGTAATCCAGGACCTCCGCTCTCCTGGGTTGGACTGGTTTCCACCCTTAAAATTATACCACCATCCCTCCAGCTCTAGGCCAAACAGCTTACATCTTCTACTGATTTACTTTTCTTTCTTTCTTCTTTCTTTCTCTCTCTCTCTCTCTCTCTCTCTTTCTTTCTTTCTTTCTTTTTTTGGAGATACCGGGAATCGAACCCAGGACTTCATACATGAGAAACAGGCGTTCAACCACTGAGCTACAACCGCTCCCCTAAGGGCTTACTCTTGCTTTCTATTTTGTTTAGGAATTTCTGGTCGAGTTTTAAAACGTCATCTTTTCGCGAACTACAAAAGAAGGAACCCAATAGAAGGGGTAATCTGTCTGCATTTGGGGGGAGATAAGTCAGAAAAGCATGATTTCCTGGTTGCTGAAGCAAGAAGGTAAAGCAGGAACTTAAAACCAGTAAAGCTCTCCAGAGTGGGAGCTGTGTAGGAAGAAGTGAGATGGGCATGGGACCTCAGACACGGTTCTAGCTCGGAATTTAGCGTATTGGGTAGAAAGCAGGGACCAAGGGCCCCTTGCCTTAAGCCTGTTGGTCTATTATAGGCACTCTAAACGCTGTTTGCTCAACCGATTAATCCCCCTGTTTTCTAGAGGCAAAATGAGGCCAGAGCAGGTTGCTCAGCATCTCCAGCCTGATGTAGAATGCGATAACGAAGGTACTTGGGGCAACCAACGCGGCGTCCGCCGCCCGCCCGGCCTAGGCCCACCCGCTCCCCTCTCACGTGACTGAAGAGAACCGTTTTTAATTTTTTTCCAGCCCTGCATGGGGGAAAATTGGCCGCGTGCTGGTTGCCAAGGACGCGGCCGCCCGCTTCAGCTCCGCTACAGTGAAAGAGGACGTTGGTGGGGGGGGAGGAGCCGTGGCTCCTGAATGGCTGGGGTGCGGAGGCTCATTTGCATAAAAGTCTCTGACGGCTGCTGATTGGCTGAGGTCGGAGGGGCGGTGGTGGGGTGATTCCAAGGGCCCGGAGCTCCGGCCCCCGGACCTTTTCGTTCCGGAGTTACCCCGGTGGGTGTGAGCTGTTGCGCGGTCCCGGGGGAGCTGGGAGGCCCGGTTTGGGAAGTTTCGCAGGCAGGTGCATGAGCCATCATTCTCTGATAGTGTTTAAGAAATGTGCAAGAACAGGGGCTGAAATCAAGGAACTGGAGTGGGGTGTGTGTGGAGGAATGGGGAGTTGGAGAGTGACTTCAGGACCAGAGGACAGGAAGGAAACAAATCAGAGGGATGGGGGCCAAGAGGAAGGAGTTAGGGGCGCTATCCAAAATGGTTTTTTTTTTTTTTTTAATTTGTTTGTTTTGGTAGGATCCCTTTGCTGGGTCGCTTGGATTTCCGTTTTCAGCTAGTTATCACACTTTGTCGGAACCGAGAACAGAAAAAAGAGGCAGGATTCAGGCATTTAATAAAACTCAAGGCGGAAATATACCGAGTTTTTATCCGACTACATGTGTAATTTAAAATATCAAGAGAGTCTGGGATGGGAGACGGAATGTATTTTAATTTAGGAGAGGAACAGCTACTGGAAACGGGATATGTTTTTTCTCGTGGTTTCTTCTTGCAACGCTCTTCTCATCTCATTGGACACAAGGGTTTAAAACCAGCCTAAACTATTTCGTACTCGCCAGCTGCCTAAGCTTTGGAGGGTAAGGGGCGGTGGCTCATCCTAACCCATTTCCACAGTCTTAAGTTTTCTGACTCTTCATATAGACACCTCTAGACGATGTTGAGGACCTATACTAAGTACAATTAATCTTTGTAAAGTGCTTTACAATTTACATAATGATTTTTACATCCATTTTCTTATTTAAACTCAACTAAAATCCTTGGCACAGCCTATGGGAGACGCTCCATTTTAATAAGGAGACAGGCTGGAGAAGTTTCTAAGTCTCCATGTGTACAGAGGAGGGTGACATTATTTGAATGCTTCAAGTTTGTATAATGCTTTTTTCCTCTCTACATTTTTCTTTCCATCCATCTTCTCAGTGACCTTGATAGGTAGGTTGAACACGTAACACTATCCCAGTTTTACAAATAAGAAATCATGGACTATGATCTAGACCTATAAGCCCCCGGGAAGGAGTCCCCAGACTGGGCCCTGCTGAGGGGTCAGTGCCTTTTTTTGTCAACAGGCCAGTCCTTGTTGCACCAAATCATTCGAAAGACAATTATGAAAATGGTTTGTTGTGGTAAAAATCTAAGTATAAATGGTTGTAAAGGTGGGAGAGGAAGGAAGAGGAGGGGGAAGGAGGGAGGGAAGAACCCCCTCTATTTTGTACTTTTCCCTTCTTTTGGTACTTTTTGCTCCACGGGAAAAATACTAGTGTCCTAAAAGCACCCCAGAAAGACTTTAGAGAAAACTTTAAAATTATAAGTGTGAGTCTTGCTGGACATAGTTATCTATAGGATTGTTGGAGAAGACAGGAATGAGGGACATGGCAAGAGAAATGAGATGGTAAAAACCAAACGAAAATGGTCTATGGTTTGGAAGTCCCGAAAGGAATTTTAAGGTGCAAATCTCTTAAAAGTTAAGCCCACAGGTTTGGCACATGGTAGCTTAGTCCCCATTAATTGAACATCTCTTTAAATGCTCTTTTGAAAAGGTACATTTCTCTCCCCACTTTTCTGTTAAATAATGAACCAGGACTAACTACTGTCACCCTCTTCCGGACCCTTGGCAGCCAAAAGGCTCTCCAGCATCTCTGAGCAGCGGACTTAGACTCAAGTCAGGAACTTGGCTACTTCTCATTGCCAAGCTCTGACCTCTCTCAGAAAAACCTGCAGACCCGACGGTAGGCCTCTCTCCGTCCCTGGCAACAGCTGTTACAGGAATGATTGGGAAAGATCCCGCCCGGCAGGGAGGCAAGAGCCTGCGTGCTCCCCTCCCCCAGCAGCTGGCTAAGGCCGGGGCCCAGGCGGGCGCCTCGCGCGTCCACGTGCACCCGGCATGCGCGGCCCCCCTTGGACTGGTGCCTCTCCCCGACGACTAATAATAAACCGTGGCGGCAGTTTCCGGGCAGTGGCCACTACAGATGGCGGGTTGGGGGTTCACTTTGTAACCAGGGCACGTGCGTTCCGGTCATCCCATCCCGGCAGAGCCCGCCCAGCCCCCGCACGCCAGCCCACCCTCCCGCCGGCCAGGACGCCGGTGGCGCCCTCGCCACCCGCCCGGGTACACGGCCCACCCCCGGAGGCCTGCTCCGGGCTTGGCGCTGGCGGGGCGCAGCTCTCCCGGTCCCTCCTCGGCCCTGCCCTGTCCTGCCCCTGCGCCCTCCCTCCGCCCGGGTATCAGGCGAGAGGCGGAGCCGGCCCGGCGCGCCCCGCCTCCACTGTAGAAAGGGCCGGTCGGGTGTTACTCGCGGTCATCCGATTTCGGGCCTTTTATCTCAGGGCGCTGCCAGGGAGGCGGGAGGAGGAGACATCGGGGGTGGCCCTGAACGCCGGCACCTTTCCCAGGCTATAAATTGAGCACCTGGGATGGGTAAGGGGCCTACGCAGCTACCGCCTCCCGCAGTCCCAGCCCGGCCACTGGCCGCAGCAGCACTCTTGGGCAGCAGCGGCCGGCAGCGGGGACGCTGAGCTGCCCGGGAGGAGAGCATCTGGAGGCACAAGCGGAGGTGCGTGCTCCCGCCCCATCGCGGGCCCGGCCACCGTGGGTGCTTGGGCTTAGGCTTTTCCGAGAGAGACGGGGACCACCCCTGCCTTCTCTCCGAGGCTCTCTGCAGACAGGGAGGTTGGGTCGCCGGGAGGCGGGAAGCCACCCGGGCGCCATCCCAGGCAAGCAGCATCCGGGGAGGGCGGTGCGCGCGGGCGGGGGCGCCGGGCATCCTAGACGGGTGCCTAATCTTCTCTTTCGCCCCCGTCTCCCAACCAGGCCAGGACTCGACCCACAGACCACACGTCGTTGTCGCGAGCTTCCGGACGCCGGGGCCGGGAGAAGCCGCGCGAAGCGGCGCATCCCTCTGGGCCGGGCTGCGAGCGAGAAGGGAGTTGGAGAGGGCGGGGGAGGAGCCGGGAATCCCGCCACAACGCCTGCAGTCAGGCCCCCTGCGCGCGGGCCTCGGGAGAACGCGTGAAGGCAGAGACTCTCTCGCCCCGGCCCGCTGCCCCGGCGTCCCTGCGTTCTCGCGCCCCGGCGCCCGCGCGGCCACCATGATGCAGATCTGCGACACCTACAACCAGAAGCATTCGCTCTTTAACGCCATGAACCGCTTCATCGGCGCCGTGAACAACATGGACCAGACGGTGATGGTGCCCAGCCTGCTGCGCGACGTGCCCCTGGCTGAGCCCGGGCTAGACAACGACGTCGGCATGGAGGTGAGCGGCAGTGGTGGCTGCCTGGAGGAGCGCACGCCCCCGGCCACCGGTCCGGGCAGCGCCAACGGCAGCTTCTTCGCGCCTTCCCGGGACATGTACAGCCACTACGTGTTGCTCAAGTCCATCCGCAACGACATCGAGTGGGGGGTCCTGCACCAGCCGCCGCCGGCGGCGGGGAGCGAGGAGGGCGGGGCCTGGAAGTCGAAGGACATCCTGGTGGACCTGAGCCACCTGGAGGGCGCGGACGCGGGCGAGGAGGACCTGGAGCGGCAGTTCCACTATCACCTGCGCGGGCTGCACACCGTGCTCTCCAAACTCACGCGCAAAGCCAACATCCTCACCAACCGATACAAGCAGGAGATCGGCTTCGGCAACTGGGGCCACTGAGGCGGGGCGCCCACGGCTGCCCAGAGTCCTCCCGGCCCCGCCTCTCACCCTCTCTCTTTCCTCAAAGCGATTTTCTTCCTGGCTGTGGGGCGCGAAGGGCGGACTGCAAGGTGGGGGCGGATGCGTAAGTGCTAGGGGCGCCGCGGGGCTGCGTGGAGGAGAGGGGACCTCATTGAGGAGAGGAGAGGAAAGTGGCGACAGGAAGGGGGAATCTCAGAGGCCCTCCGGGAGGGGCCCTGAGTTCTACGTTGGTGGAACTGGGACTAGGCTGACTCCCTGCCTTCAGCCTGTGCCTTTCCTGGACTCTTTTCTATTCTTTCCCGAGGAAAAGGGCCGAGAAGAGGCGCGGCACTGCGTTGCCACACTTGGGAGCGCCGCCCTGAGCTAGGCGGTGGGGAAGGCGGGGCGCGCAGGCCGTCCTGCAGTTGGGTTGTGGCGTTGCTAGGATTGCATCAGTTTTCCTGTTTGCACTATTTCTTATTGTAACTGGCCCTGTCTTAAGTATTTCCACTCCTCTCCTTGCTCTGAAACTTCGGTGATTCCATTGTGATAAGCGCACAAACAGCATTGTCTGTCGGTAACCGGCACTACTTTATTAACGATTTTCTGATACACTGTACAGTTGTCCTGTGGCACCCCCTCACCCCCACCATGTCGCTTTCCCGCCTTCACCCCAGTGTGTATAAGCTGGCAGTGCGCCGGCTTGTATGAAATTTGCCACTCAGCCAGTGAAAATGATATTATTATGAGAAAGTGGATTTACCCGAAATGGAACCAACTGACTATCCATGCTGTACATAGAATGATGACGGGTTCCATTGTTCTTCTGTGTCTTAAATTTATTTAAAAGTTTTTAAGTCCCAGATGTAGACTATATTCTAAAAAATAAAATAAGCAAATGTGTTAACTAAACTTGACGAACGTTTGTTGCTATTTAATCCGCCAATGATTGGCTGGTAGTGAAATAAAACTATTTTAATTGATTTTTTTTTTTTTTTTGAGCAAAAGTAAATTTTATTTTCCCTCTGGCATTTCAAGGTACTGGATATTCATCTCTGTAAGTATTTCGTTTTGTTTGGGAAGTAGCAACTGACAAGATTTACTTTCAATCTTTTATTCCTAATAAAACAAAGTTTATAAATATTCAAAGTGTTGGGGGAGGTACATATATTGTATCTTTGAACCAAGTTGGTCAGCTTATTGAAGTGCTTGATTGACATTTTGCATTTTTTTAAGAAGCTCAAGCACAAGCTGATGTCTTTGGAGATGTAAAAACTTATTTTACATGCCTAATTTTCACTTAGCTGTTGAGAAGTCAAGTTGAGAAGAAACATCAGTTAACATTAGTCCACACACTTTGCAGGTCTTTGCTTACAAGTCTTTTATGTTGAACTTAAGAGATATTTAAGTGTGTTATAACGGGAGATGTGGCCTCTTTCACCAGCTCCCTAGGAATGCTGAGCTGGTTGAGAAGTATCTAGCAATGCTTCCAGTTTTTTCAGTGAGCCAGTATGCAATTGTGGGCAGACAGCATATGTATCCCATCACAGTGATAGGAGGGCCCTGGGGAATGCTTCTTAAGTGCCATTTTGGTTCTTCTATTGGGACTGGGGAAACACAGTGCTCTGCATTTCCTTATTTCAGTGTTTGTTTTGGAGGGATACGATGTTAGATTGACTTCAATTTTCAACCTTGAAGTCATGAGGCGTTCTCTAAATTCATAGTGCTTGAACTTAAAATGTATGTAACTTTGCAGTTTTCAAAAAAAAACAGTTTTTTTTTTCTTCTTCTTTTGGTGTGGGCAGTACGCACTAGTCTTATCAGCTTGTAGCAGCAGTGAAAAAAAATGGGGAAGTGTCAAAACTGGGGTGCTGGCTGTTGCCAGAGAAAGTTAATCATTAATATATATAATGATAAGCAGCACCGAAAGTAAGGTATACAGCCTCTTGTTTTGTGTCCCCTTTAAGATATCAAAGTGCCCTGTGACACAGACAAAAAATACAAAGCAAGGAAATGAAGGCAGCCACGTGGTAGAAACAGAAAGACTTTGAAGCCAGAAAGTAGGTGTTCAAATCTGTTTGTGACTAATCGTGTATTTAACCCTCCAAGTCTATTGCCACATTTGAAATCACCCATAATAATATCTACAATGTGTACTGCATGAAGTTGCTGTGAGAATTAAATGAGGGTCTGACGCTTAGGTGTTTGTTTAGGTACTGCTGGAGTGCCTTACGAGTTTCTTGCTTTACCTAAATGTTGGTTCATGTCTCCATTACCCCCTCTCTTTCTCCATGAATATACCAGTCTTAAGATGATATGTCTACTTAAGGAAAAGCAGAATGTCAATGACATACTGTCCTGAAACAAGAGGTAAACTCTTCTTTCTCAAAGTCATGAGGGAGAACCTGAATTAAAACTAAAAGGCTACAGTTGGGGGAGATGATAGGAAGAATTTTATGAGATGTTAACAGCAAGCTGTTTTCAGAATATTTTTGTGGCATATAGAATACAGAAAAGTCGATGTTAAAAGCAAAGCTAAACTGTAAATAACATTATCAATTTGATAACTTTATCTTTTAAGAAGTTATTTCAGATAGGAGTATTTTTGATTTATAAATGGATAGTGATTCTGACCTCAGAGTAACGATGAGCACTGTTAAAGGGCATTGGATTTTTTATGAACCAGTAAGATTTCCTAGGCCCAGTAAATACTGTTTCACTAATAGGTAATATTTTACTCAAGATCAGGTTATAAACCAAATCAAGGAAAAAAATCCCAACAGATTCAGCTGTTAAAACTTCTCAAGCTATTTAAAATTTTGCTTAACTTCCTAGGTATGGTAAGTGAGTTCCTATTTTTAGAAGGTCTTGCCTGAAGAATCTCAAAAGTACATATTTAAAAGTTGAATACATTGTGCGGCTTTCCCTCAAAGAGCTATCAGAGGTGACGGTTGTCAGCCAGTACCTTTCTCCATTGTAGTTTATAACTAAAGGGAAGGCACAGATTCATGAACTAGGCAAAACGGAACAGCTCAGATTGGAATTACCTTCAGATATTTACATTTGATAAGAATTTTCTACATCAAAGCCTCACAAAAAGGTCTCTGAGAAAGCTCAATTTTGCCTCTAAAGACAGCTTTCTGCTTGGCTCATGGGGTTTTTCATGTTTTACATTTATGCTGAGTTTCTTAGTGGTCTGGCCCGATTTACTGTTTCTCTGCACCCAGTTTGTTAGAGAGCATAGCAGAGCAGCTGGAGTTATTATTTGGATCAACTCGGGAACTTCTCTACTGTTGACAATTAAAAACCATAAAAGTTACTGTCTTTTGCATATGCCTCATCATTTCCCCTTATTTTTGGTTGCTGAACAAAGATCATCTGGGAAATAGTGTTCTCTTTCTCTTCTATTTTGCTAGTGGTCCTCAAATATTTGGAAATTGAACATAATTCCAGTGTATTAAGGGCTCAGATTTTATATTATGTACCTTTTTAATAAAAAACGTAATTATCTTTTGATGGGCACAAATAAAAAGGGCATCTAGTACATGCTTGTGTGATTTATTTTGAAGAGTTTTGAAAAAAATGATGAGAGAAGGAGAGTTTTCCTTAAAATTTTAGAGATGAGTTCAGCCCCCAACTAATAAAAAAAAAAAAACTGGATCAGTAGTTTTTAAAAACTTGAAACATGTGGCCTATGGGATTGTTCCCTTAATTAATCAGTAGCGTTAAAAAAATTTTTTTTCAAACTATATAGTTTCTGATCAAGCCTAAGTTGCTTTAATTACCAAGATAATTTTTTTTTATTAAAAATTTTTGTTTTTTCTTTTAGGATTGTAACCCAATTTTTTTAATAACTCAAGGAAGTTTGAAAGTTGTTCTTGAGTTACTTTAAACACTTGATTAGGTCTCTAGTTAGTTGATTTTAAGCTGTGTAGAACTTTCTGATAAGTAATGCAAGTGATGGTAGTCCACTACCAGCAATGGTTTCTGTATCTGGAAAGCAGTAGCATCCTTTGGTGCAATCAGTGTTCCTGTCTTGTCCCTACACACACACACACACACACACACACACTATAGAGGACCCCCACTCTGACTCTCCTCTGGGTATCTGGGACTCTGGAATTCTCTGTCCAAGTGGCCCTGATCCCATTCCAGGGACTGCATGGACATCTGTCCCAGTTAGCACTCCCTTCGGGTAGGGTGGGCAGGGTGAACAGGTTGCTGGTGTGCACACTGCTAGGCCTGAGGCTTGGTGGGGACATATGTGTGCAACTAGGCCTCTTGTG
Organism: Tolypeutes matacus; assembly: GCA_026826555.1. Classification (NCBI taxonomy): domain Eukaryota; kingdom Metazoa; phylum Chordata; class Mammalia; order Cingulata; family Chlamyphoridae; genus Tolypeutes; species Tolypeutes matacus. Next base: position 8,594,789 of record JAKSZT010047090.1, read on the forward strand.
CAGGATAGAGCTTGGCTAGGAATATAAAGGGCTGCTGGGACATAGGTTGGGGGACTCCATTTGTCCTTTTGTCCTGGCCCCCTGGGTTTAAGGATGAACAAAAGGTTTGAAGCCTGCAGAAAGGAAATAAGAGTTTAAAGCAGCTCAAGCTTTAAGGTCTCTTCCTGTTTTGACAAAAGAGGATTCTATGGTTTTTCTCCCTAGTTCACATTCCTCAGGAATCTCCTTGCTCCATTGAAGACTTGTTTAATTAATTGGAATGCTGGTCAAGGAAAAGGAAAACCACATCTGTACCCAGAGCTTTTCCAGCTGCTTGCCTTCAGTGCTCGAATGCTGGCGATTATAGCAAAGCCTGCTACTCTAGCCCCAAATGGATATGTGTTCCATAAAACCATGGAGATTTCACCTCCCCAAATTTTCTTTCATCCTATTTTATTGAGTTAGCTGCTTTCTTTTCAGTGTCAAAGTCTCAGCCAAGTTAAAGCAGAAACGTAAATGTTGTGCATCTGTCTAAACAAGGTCTGCTAAAACCACAACTATCTCATCGGCCCTTCCTGTTTTGGCATTCTCTATTTTTAAGAGGAACAGTTTTTTTTTGTCTTCCCGTTCTTTTTCTTAGATTTTACTTCTTTGTCTATTCTTTCAGAGTGCTTTGTCTAGCTGCTTTAAAAATATATCTGCCAATTTGCCCAACTTGAATAGTCCCAAAATGGTAAGAATTTTGACTGGAAGATGTCCTTATCCTTGAGTTAAGAACCGGGTTATAGACAATAACTTTCTGACCTTCGACTATCTAGAGAAAGTTTTTTCTAACACAACAGATACAAGAAGAGTGGGAAAATACCAGGAAAATATGGAGTCCAGGTCTTTATTTTAGCTAATTAAATAATGTTGAGGGTGGGGTGTTTTCTAGAATCAATTTTACTTTTCAATACCAATCTTAATAGTGTTGATATGTGTACTTTTATCAATGAGCATTCAGTTAACAGGATGAAACTGGACATGATTCATTTGAAGTTTTCAAAGACAGAGACTAACTTTGTAGTTTTTGTTTTTTCTTTTTGAATACCATACTGCTGAGGTAAAGGAATGTTGTAGCTTGTGGGTGAGCTCAATAGAGCCAATTAAAACCTGACTCTTCTTCCACCATGTTGAAATACCTGATAGAACTTGCTGTGTCCTTGGATAATGGCATTTTTTCTTTTAGCAGACATCTGATTGAGATTTCCTGTTTGGTAGTCCAGGAAAGGTGAAAACAAAAGTACCATATTGTTGGTTCTGAGCAATGTATTTACAATTTTCGAGTTGTTCACTATGTGATATTAATTTTAAGCTCTGCTTTTTTTTAAATGACACATATATGTTGTGAAAGAGTGTGTATATATTTCATAGCAGCCAAACTATGTGTAGAATGCAAAGAGTGTAGTTTGTGTAGTTTAGTCATTCAAAACAAGATGTAGTATTTTGTGGCATCTAATTGAGATTGCAACCTGTAATTCATGGATGCTTTGGAGGTGTAATTTAGATTCTGTTGTTGCAAACACTTGTTGACATTCCTTTATAGCTTAAATATTTGGGGGGAAGGTATTAGAAATTGAAATGTTTAATCCAGCTGTTGGGGTCTGGCAGGAGCTCAGAAACCAGCAACCTTTTCCTATGGTGGGGTTGGGTGCAGAGGAAAATTCCTGCTCCCTGCAGCTAAGTTGTCCCTAAGTAGAAAAAGGGAGGTACCAAGCAAAACCTGCCTGATTCAGTCTTTCCAAATTTACCAGATATCCCCTCACTGTTCCTGGGTCTGCAAGAGTAAGGGGAGCAATGGAGAAAGGCAAAGTATGTTTCAGGATATTCCACCATTTGGAAACCTGAGGAATCAGAAATCACCCTTCTCTGACAGCAGGATGTGGTACCCTTTTCTCTGACTGTAAAGGCAGCAAGTATTAGGTTGAAGCATATGAAAATGACATTTTTATAGGTCCAAAATGGTTAAATAATCCCCGATTCCAGCAGTTAGGTGTTGCTGTGTGTATGTACTACAGTTTCTTTCTGTAACTTTGTGGAACTATTGTTTGTCAACTCAGTTGACCTCATTTTGAGATACAAGGAGGTGGGGGAGATAAAGGAGCTCAAGAGGGGGCAATTATGTAAAGGAGACAAATAGAATGGAAGAAAGAGGAAGAGACTTAAAACTGAAGAGAGTAGATGGAAAAGTGGTAGGGAAACTGTGTATTGTATTTTCTAAAAATGGCCGCAAACTTCTTTCTGGCCTTACATGCTCTTCCACAATCTTGCCATCCTCTTTCAAGAGTTAAAATCTCTGCCTCCTCCCTTTGAATTTAGGTGACACTTTGTGACTGCCCTGAGAAAATGAATGTGGCCGTCACTTCCAAGGCCAGGTCTTAAAAAAGGATACATCTTCTGCAAGGCTCTCTCTTGAGATGCTCACCCTGGAAACCCAGCCGCCATGCTGTGAGGAAGCCCAGGCCACATAGACACCATGTGTAGGTGGTCCAGCTAAGGGTCCCAGCTGAGCTCCCAGCCAGCAGCAACTGCCAAACATGTGAGTGAGACTTCGGGTGATTCCAACCCCTAGCCTTCAAGCGGATCAGAGACAAATTGGCCCTGCCGAATCCTACTCAAATCGCACAAAATCAATATTGTCATTCTTGGAAGCTACCAAACCGTAACGTGGCCATGGAGATCTGCAACAGAGACCTTTCCCCAAATGGCAGGAGATTGTAGGACTAAATGAAAACAATTGAAAGTAGAATGTAATCTCTGGAACAGGGTCTGCTTTATCACATTTACCTGAATAATAGATTATCATAAACCTGGAAACTTTGGAAATATTCATCTGATGGCTATTGTAGAGGAGAGAAGGAAGAAAATGATGGATAATTACAGAGATGCTGCAAGTAACAACTTACAATCCTGTTATAGCTCAGGGTGGTAAACAGAATAAAGGACCTGTAAGGACATCCGTGTCCTATTCCCTGGAAACTGAATATGTTACCTTCTGTGGCAAGGGGGAATTAAGGTTGCTGATGTAATTAAGGTTGTTAATCAGATGACCTTGAAAGAGAGAGATTATCTTGGATTATCGGAGTAGGCCCAGTATAATCACAAGGGTCCTTAAATGATGGAAGATAGAAATGAGGCTGAAGAGTCAAACTCAAAGTGATGCAGCATGAGAAAGAGGCTACTGGCCATTGCTGGCTTTGCCAGGGAATGCGGGAGTCCTCTAGATACCAGAAAAGACAAGGAAACGATTCTTCCGGACACCCTTCAGAGAGAACGCAGCCCTGCCGACACCTTGATTTTAGCTCAGTGAGACACATTTTTGGGCTTCTGACCGCTAGCACGGTAAGATAATAACTTTGTGTTGTTTGAAACCAGATTTGTGGGAATGTTTTACAAAAACAGTAGGAAACTATTACACTTGGCCTCTGAGGTGTGGCCAGTATTAGACAAGCAATTCCTAATAGGAAAAGAAAAGGTTTTTCTTTTCTTGGCACCTAATCCATTCCTTGCCTTTCAGGCTGTCTAAAAATACAGAATTTCGAACATAGCAACTTGCTGAAGACAGTATTGAAAGTTCTTCGTCTTGTTTTGTGAAGAGAGCTTTCTTTTTCTTTTACCCTCTAATTTTGGTGAAAGTGGCCCAGAATATAAAGACAGTACTCACGAGACTGCTGTCGTATTATTAAAAGGATTGTTTTGTGTTCTTTCAAATATAGTGACATTCTCTCTTTTGTATTTGTCATTAAGGTCTTAGGCCCACCCTCTTTTTCTTTATACCCCATTTCACTTCCTTTCTTCCTAAAATATTTTGTGATCTTCTTGTGTAGCATTTATTTCTGCAGCTTTATTATTTTCATTTTTGTTGAGGTATAATTACATATAATAAAATGCAGAGATCTTAAGGGCACATTTTGTTGAGTTTTGACAAATGTATACACTCATGTAACGAACAACCCAATCTAGCTTGAGAGCATTGCCATAACCCTAAAAGTTTCCTCGTATTCTTTTCTGTTCTATCACCTTCCCCTACCCTCATGCAACCACTATTCTGATTTCTATCCCTAGGTATTAATTTGCCTGTTCTTGAGTTTCATATATATAGAACTATACAGTATTTACTCTCGTGTCTGGCCTCTTACATGCAATGGAATATTTGTGAGATTCACCCATGCTGTTGCATAAATCAGTAGTTCATTCCTTTTTATTGCTGAGTAGTATTCCATTTTATAAATTTCTGCAATGTGTTTATCCATTTTCCTGCTGATGGGCATTTAGGTTGTTTCCAATTAACTGATCAATCAAATCAATTAAGTAATGTTAGCTATTATAAATAGAGTTTTAAAGAACATTCTAGTTCAAGCCTTTTTTAAATACGTAGGAATGGAATTAACTGGTTCATAAGAAAGGTATATGTTTGACTTTATAGAAAATTGCCAGAGTTTTCTTTTCACAGTGGCTGTACCATTTGCCATCTCACTAGCAATGTATACGAGACCCAATTGTTTAGCTCCTTTTTCTTTGTGGTGTCTTCACTACTGGTGCTTAGTATTCCTAGCTCTCACTAAATGGTGAAACATTAGAGCTGGAATGGAGCATAGAAGTGTTTTAATGGAGAGAAGCATATTAGTGGTTGTCTTGGTGAGCATGAGGGTTATAACAAGAAAGGTAATTGTAGCAAGGTGAGGTAGAAGGTAAGGTGGTACCCGTTAATGAGAAACATGACTCGGAGTCAAAGAATTTGGACTTGAGCCCCAGTTCTGCAAGTTTCTTCTGTGTTTCCCCAGGGAGTAAATTAACTTCTTGGATACTTATATTCCTCTTTAGCAAAATGGGGATCATAACTGACAGGCTTAATAGTAATAGCAATAAACTACCACCCAGTGTTCACTTATTGTGTGCACTTCCTTCCTTAAAGATTTATTACCATGACTTGTACAAACCTCATGCATTATCTCATTTTTCCCTTACAATGGCCCTATGAAGTAGGTACCAATAGTCTCATTTTAAAGATGAGTAAATTTAGTCAAAAACTGCTTATTGTTTTCCAATATCTGTTCTCCCCTCATTCCCCCAATTTTTAGCTGGGAACTTGGTCACCCCAAATAAATGCTACAATTCCAAGCTTCCTTTGCAGCCAGGAGAGACTATATAACAAAGTTCTAGTTGATGAACTGCCAATGTCATGTATGACTTCCAGGATGTGTCCTTAAAAGGTAACAGAGTACCTTTGTCCCTTTGCTTCTTCTTGCTGGCTATCTTGCCATGGGATGGCTGGAGCTTCAGCAACCATCTTGGCTGATGAGGTGATGGCAACATGTTGAGAACAACAGAGCAAAAAGAGAGAAGAAACCTGCATTTCTGATTATCATGGATGGCCTAGCTCTGGACTTTGTTTGCAAGATCCAGAAACAAACTCCTATCTTGTTTAAGCCATTGCTAATTCTGTTGACCACAGCCAAATCTAATCTTAACTAATACTGAAGTAAAGGCTTAAAAAAGTTGTTATAAGGAAAACTATATCTTTAAGGTATCACAAAGATTAAATTATAATTTATAAAATCTTGGCGGTGGTGTTTATTAGTTGTTAATTAAACTAGAGAGCCAGAGAAGGAAGAAAAAAGAAGCCTTTGAGGAAACAGTTTCTTTTCTTTCACCTGATTTATTCTTTAAGGCCTTAACAATGCAACCAACTCTGGATTATTCTGTCCGATGATTTAATCTGTGGATTTTCTAGACCGCTTTTTCTTTTTCCTCTTTTCTTCCTTTGTTTACTTCACTGCTTATTAGTATATGATGGTTATGGAAAATTCACACTAGAAGCTTTAGATTCTTGTTATTAACTCCTATAACGACTTGCAAAGAGCACAAACTCAAACTCAAAGCAAGCATTCCTGAATTAGAGCCTGCAGGGAGTGGGGAGGAGGCTAAGAGAAATGGAATGGTTCCCACCCCCGCCCCTCTTCAGTGGGATTTTGGGAGGCAGAATAAACAGGAAGGGAGGTGTGAGGGGTAGGGTATCTGGACACCCTGAAACAGTCTGCACATGTCAACACAAACCCAGAAGTAAAAAATACTAAAACAAAATCCCTTTCCCTCCCTTTCTTCCTTCTTTCTTTTCTTCCTTCCTCAGTCATTTTTAAGGTACACTAGAATCAAATGAAAGAACTCAGATTTGGTTCCCAGAATTCTGTGTCTAGCAGAGAAGACTAAATGTAGACAAACAAAACAGCAAAATCATGAGCGAGATAATGGAGTTAGGCAAGGGCTCTGGGAACATGCAGGAGGAAGCCTGCAGAGTTCAAGAAGGCTTCCGGGAAGTGATGCTGCATTCAGTAAATATTTATTGGGCACCTAATACGTTCCAGGCGTTGGACTATCTGAGGGTGATGATAGTGAGCATTGCCCAGTCCCTGTCGTCAAGTGCTTACAGTCCAGAAGAAAGAGCAGACAAGTAAACATTTATAATACAACCTAATAAGCCCTGTGAAGGGTAGGTGCAGGGTGCAATGGGAGCTCAGAGGAGGGTGCCTAAGCCAGTGAAAAACAGTCTCTTGGGCAAAGTGACCTCTAGGCTGAGATCTAATGGAACAGTGTGGATTACCAGGTGAGAACGGGGCTTGGGATGGATTGTCAGAAGCTGTGGTTAAGAACCTGGGAACAGGGATGGGTATGGGGTGAGAGATGAGGCTAAGGCATAAGCAGGAGAAACATTATGAAGGAACTTTAAAAAACATGCTAAACCAGACACAAAAGGACAAATACTGTACGATTGCCCTATTATGAACTAAATATATTATGTGAAATATAAATATACTATGTGAAATACGAATATGGGTAGAATTGCATAATAAGACCGTTTTACTTAGAAACTGAACAAATGTAAGTTAATAGTACAAAATGTTAAAATCAAACAAATAAAAAACAAAACCAAAAACATTATACTAAGTGAAGGAGATCAGACAGAGTACTACATCTTGTATGATTCCATTTGTATAAAATATAAATATAAATCAGTTTATAAAGATTAAATGAGATTAGTGGTTATTGTAGGTCTGAGGAAGGAATGCTAAGGGGTGTGGAGCTTCTTTTTGGAGTAATGAAATTGTTCTAAAATTTTTGAGATGATGAATGTACAACATTGTGAATATACTAAAAGCCATTGATGATACACTGGATAGAATAGCCAGAAACAGCGGCTCTGCACAGTGGGGGAAGCATAGAGAGATGAGGAATTATCTTGTTTGTTTGTTTGTCTGTTTTTTGTTTATTATTATTATTACTGAAATAATGAAAATGCTCTAATAATGATTGAAGTGATGAACACACAACTATGTGATTATAGAAAATGCTATTGATTGTATGCTTTGGATGAATTGTATGTTTATTGATATGTATCAATAAAATTGATGTGTTAAAACAACATGCTAAAGATGTTTCCTGATATAATGCACTCAGGAGTCACATTCTGTGGTATTCTTAGCAAATATTGCAATCTAAATCTAACCACGAGGGAACATCAGATAGATCCAGATTAAAGGACATTCCTCAAAGTAACTGACCTATATGCTCCAAAAAGTCATGAGAGCAAAGACTGAGAAACTGTTCCAGGAAAAAAGAAACTAAAAAGACAGGATAATTGAATGCAATGTGTGATTCTGGGATAATACTGGACCAGAAACATAATAATTATCATCATCATCATCATCATCATCATCATCATCATCATCATCATCAAGAACAACAACTATATCTATTTCATCTATATCATATATCACTCCTTTTGATATAAACGACATATTTTGTTCAATTGGCAAAATCTAAATAAAGTCTGAATACAAAATAATCAAATAACTTCATATCAGTGAGATCATACAATATTTCTCATTTTGTGTCTGGCTTATTTCATTCATCATGATGTCTTCAAGATTCATTCATGTTGTTGTGTGTATCAGGAATTCATTCCTTTTTACAGCTGGATAATATTCCATTGTGTGTATATAACACATTTTGTTTATCCATTCATTGGTTGATGGACATTTGGGTTGCTTCCATCTTTTGGCAATTGTAAGTAATGCCACTATGAACATCTGTGTGAAAATATCTGTTTGAGCCCCTGTTTTCAATTATTTCGGATATACACCTAGAAGTGGGATTGCTAGATCACATGGTAATTCTATACTTTTTCTGAGAAACCGCCAAACTCTCTTCCACAGAGGCTGCAACATTGTATATTCCCACCAGCAATGAATGAGTGTTCCTATTTTTACACACCCTGCCCAACACTTGTAATTTTCTGGTTTTTTCAATAGTAGCTCTTCTAGTGGGTGTGAAATGGTATCTCCTTGTGGTTTTTTTTTTTTTTTTTTTAACTTTATTTTGTACATTTAATAACTGAAAACATAAGCAATAAAAAACTAAAAAGCAAACACAGATGAACAAATATATACATTTGATTTGGCATTTCCCTAATGGCTAATGATGCTGAGCATCTTTTTATGTGCTTTGTGTTCATTTGTATGTCTTCTTTGGGGAAATGTCTAATCAAGTCCTTTGCCCATTTTTAAATTGGGTTGCTTTGTCTTTTTTTGGTGTTGAGTTTCTTTATATGTCCTGGATATTAAACCATTATCAGATATGTGGTTTCCAAATATTTTCTCCCATTATTTAGGTTGTTGTTTTACTTTCCTGAAAAAGTCCTTTGATGCACAAAAGTTTTAAATTTTGCTGTGGTCCCATTTATCTATTTTTTTCTTTTGTTGCTCATGTTTTTGGTGTAAAGTCTAAGAAAAACCATTATCTGACATAAAGTCCTGAAGTTGCTTCCTTATGTTTTCTTTTAGATGTTTGATAGTATTGGTTCTTATGTGTAGGTCTTTGATCTATTTTGAGATGATATTGTATGTGGTGTGAGGTAGGGATCCACTTTCATTCTTTTTGCATATGGAGAGCCAGATTTTTCCAGCACCATTTGTTTAAGAGACTATTCTTTCCCAGTTAAGTGGTCATTGCCCCCTTATAAAAAAATCAGTTGGCCATAAATGTGAGGGTTGATTTCTGAATTCTCAATTTTATTCCACCGGTCTCTTTAAATATCCTGGTGCCAGTACCATGCTGTTTTTTTTTTTTTTTTAATTAATTTTATTTATTTATTTTTATCTATTCCCCTCCTTGCTGCTTGTGCTCGCTGTGTCTATTTTGCTGTACGTTTTTCTGTGTCTGCTTGTCTCCCCTTGCTGCGTCATCTTGCTGCACCAGCTCACCATGCCACGCGGGCTGGCCTGCATTTACCAGGAGGTCCCAGGAACCAAACCCAGGGCCTCCCATATGGTAAATGGGAACCCAACCAGTTGAGTCACAGCCGCTTCCCCCATTCTGTTTTGATTACTGTGACTGTGTAATAAGTATGAATCCTCTAACTTCATTCTTTTTTTCAAGGTGCCCTAAGCTATTCAGGGTCCCTTATCCTTCCATATAAATTTACAAACAGGCTTTTCCATTTCTGCAAAGAAAGTTGTTGGAATTTTGGTTGGGATTACATTGAATCTGTCTTCTAATCAATAAACACGGAATGTCCTCCCATTTATTTAGGTCTTCTTTGATTTCTTTTAGCAATGTTTTATCATTTTCTGTGTGCAAGTCCTTTACATCTTTGCTTAGATTTATTCCTAGATATTTGATTCTTTTCGTTGCTATTTTAAATGGATTTTTTCCTTGATTTCTTCTTCTGATTGTTCACTACTAGTGTATACAAGCACCTTTATCATGTTGAGGAAATTTCCTTCTATTTCTAGTGTTCTTAGAGGTTATATCAATAAGGGGTGCAGGATTTTGTTAAATGCTTTTTCTGTGTTAATTGAAATGATCGTGTGGTTTTTATTCCTCCATTCTGTTAATATGGTGTATTACATTAATTGATTTTCTTATGTAGCACAACCCTTGCATAAACTGGGATAAATACCACTTGATTGTGTTCTATAATTCTTTTAATGCATCTATGTTCATAAGATATATTAGTCTGTAATTTTCTTTTCTTGTGGTATCTTTATGTGGCTTTGGTATGAGGGTGAGGTTGGCCTTGTAGAATGTATTAGGGAGTGTTCCCTCCTCTTCAATTTTTTGGAAGAGTTTGAGCAGGATTGGTGTTAATTCTTCTTGGAATGTTTGGTAAAATTTCCCTGTGAAACCATCTGGGACCTTGGCTTTTCTTTGTTGGGAGGTTTTTGATTTTTGATACCAATTCAGGTCCAAAATTTTTATACACCCTTGATGCATCTCTTTATCTCATATCCCACATTCAGTCTGTCAGGAAATCTTATTGACTCTGCCTTCATAAAATATCCATAATCTGGCCAGTTCTTATTACCCTCACTGATCCTATGATATCAAGTCACTCTGATATCCCACCTGGATCATTCCAATAGCTTCCTAATATGTCTCTCTGCATCTACCCTTCCCTCTACTGTATCCAGATAAATGTTAAAATAAAGATCAGATTATGCCATTTATCTGATCCAACCCTGTAATGACTCCTCAATATCTCCCAGTGCAGAAGCCAAAGTTCTTCCAAAGACCTTCAAGATCCTTCATGGGATGGCTTCCAATACCACTCTGAGCTTATCTCACACTCTTCCCCTTTTTCACTTTGTTCCAGCCACACTAGTCTTCTTAATGCTCTTTAAATTTTCCAGACATGCTCCAGCTTTGGGACCTTTGCTCATGCTGTTCTCTCTTCTGGAACACTCTTTCCCTAGATAGCAAAATAATAGAAACCCCTGAAATGACAGACTTAAACAAGATAGAATTATTTTTCTATCTTACATAAAGAAAATGTGAGGGTAAGGTATCCACGGATGCTATTCTGGCCCCATGATATGTCATCAAGCCCCAGGCTCAGATTTTTGCTTCTATAGTCTCATAATGTGACATCTTTCCTTATGGACACTTCATGGCCCAAAATGACTGCTGAAGCTCCAGACATCATGTTTGTGTTTCAGGCTGGCAGCAGGAGAGCAGGCAGAAAGAAACAGCAGAGCAATAAATGGTCACTCTCAATTGAGTCAGTTCCTTTATATGTAGCAATCCCAATCCTCTCACAAATAATCTGCATATATTTCTTTGTTTACAACTTACTCATATCGCCATGACCATATTTAGTTGCTAGGAAGGCTGGAAAATGCAGCTACTTATTTCAGCTGGCAATATGTGCAGCTAAAAATTAGAGTTCTGTTACTAAGGGAAAGGGGGAGAATGGATTATCGGGGTAGGTAGCTAGCAGCTCTTGCCACAGGGATTTTCTTTCTAATACTGCTCATCTCATCATGACCCTTATCCTCTGCCAGCACAAACACAGGGCCTGGTGCCGCATTGCCCATCTTCATCATGGGAGATGGGTGGTAGAGAGCCTGGGTTTCGAGGCACACTGGTGAGGTAGTAGGAAGGAAGGACATCCTAGGAGAGAGGCTACAGAAACCCTGGACATGGAGGAAAGGGGAACAGAAATAACTGCAGGAATCGGGGGTCTTGTCCTTGAATCTAAGACTAAACTGAAGTTTGATTCTTACTGTTGATGTTTATCCTTGTTTCCCTTCTGTAATCATAAACACTCAGGGTGATCTGTGTGTGATTTGGCATGACACGATCTAGTTGTTTTGCTGAACCTGGGTGTGAAATGTGTCCGTGTTCAAAGTTTCTTATAGTTCCCATTTCTTTTTCATTTTCATTTCAGGAGAGGGCATTGGCAATGCTTTTTAACCATGTGTGATATTAACAAGTGCAATTTATACCTAGAGACCCAAGTGTGAATGAAACTTTGCTACAGAGAGTTAGAAAGGACTTAAAATTACAGTAAATTATAATAATATATTTTCTGAGGTGTAAAACATTTTAGGGGTAGGAAAGCATAGATAAATTCATCTATTTTGATAAACTAGCAGAGTTGAGGGATTGCAGGAGTTAAAAAGAAAAATAAAAACCACCAGGAGATCATTTTGTAGAATTTGAAGCGTTCACAAATACTTTTTAAAAAGGGCAACAACAGAGCAGGTGTAGCTCAGTGGTTGAGTGCCTGCTTTGTATGTACGAGGTCCCAAGTTCAATTCCCAGTACCTCTTATGGAAAAAAAAAAAGGGCAAGAAAAATGTACATATTATATTATATCTCATAGAGAAAGTCTTTAGGGATATCCAACCTCCTCTAATCACTGGTTATCTGTGCCTGAGTGACATGAGAAGTTTTATTTTCAGGAACTCTTTTTTAAAATTATTGGCCTGTATAATTAAAAAAAAAAAACATTTTTAAATGTAAATGAAATCCCCGACCTGAAATCCAAGGTTGACCAAATAGCCCAAAGAAGATGGCTATTACTCAGTGGGGAGGTGCTAACATGTGAAGGCTCCCTTGTGACATGCGCAGTGGCGCTGTAGGACTAGCACACATGTGGGAAGTGGGCACAGGGGCGGGGGTGGGAATCCCCTGCTTATGCCAACTGTTGAATTACCAAGAAACTCTGTTCTCACTTGATACAAACCAAAGTTCCTTCAGGGGAGGTGGTGTGGTTGAAGAGTTTCTCCTTCTGTTCTAGGAGTAATGCTTCCACAAGAGGACCCTGTGGTTGCTCTGTTTAAAAACCCAGGGCATGGTAATCATATCATATCAGGATTTACCCTGCAAATACCTATTTGGGGGAAGACTGGGGGAAGGATAGGGGTCCTTATGGAACACTGGGAAATAGAGATAGCTCCCAACTTCTAAACTATAACAATTACATGAACACTTGGGAAAACTTTTAAATGTTTGTTGAATATATAGCAAAAAGGGAAGTAAGCAGGCAGTGATAAATGGAGAATGAGGGCACTATCATTCCATTCTCCTTCGTAGTTCTGGTGAAGTTTAAAGGAGTTTGGATTTCACACAGTTGTATTCCATGGAGAGGGAAAATTAGGGATGGAGTCAGAAAGAAGGGTAAGGAATGGAAGAAGTCTTTCAAGGCCAGATGATTGCTGGGAAGAGGTTGGAGGTAAAAGCCAATAAAGAGAGGAAGGGACAATTTAATAAATATTCTTGGAGGACTGAGAAAGAGATCATGGAGATTCAGAGAGGTGAGGTAGAGGATGGGGCTTGGATCCTGAACCATGGAGAAGTGGAGCCTCCAAAGATGAGATGGCACAACCAGTGGGGAAGGCAGCTCTGATGATGGCAAGGAAATTATGAGGCATATGCCATAGCCTGGCTGGGCAAGTCTGCTGTTGAGGAGAGGATGGGAGACCATGCATAAAGTGGGAGCCAAGGTCTATGGGAATAGAGGAAGGGAGAGGGTCAATCCCAAGAGTTTCCCTCTGGAAAATGCCTTCAGATAGGTAGATATCAAGATCTTGATAGTGTATTTTGTAGGATCAAATGCATTGCCACCTCAGCATGCTAATTCCTTCCCCAAAGAAATATATGTAATTCTGTAGAAACAGCTTAATTCTATACTATAATGCCCAGTAGGAAGTCTAGATTCCTACTTCTAGATCACTTCTAGATAAAGGTCAATTTCTCACTGATACTTCTCACATGGAAGCACACTATTGTCCAAAGTGGATTATAGAGACCTGATGATTATACCAAGTATAAAATCAATGTCTACATTTGTTGATTTAAGTATTTTGCCAAAAGAAGCCATTGCCTCTTTCAATAGAGAAAATAACCGTCTGAAAATTGTAAGTTCTTATTTATGGTAGAAATTCCCTTTGCAAGATGAATCTATATGATTCTATGCATTCATGGACAGCAAGTCTTGATAGTTCATGCCATCATGAATATCACTCATATCACAAGGAAGCCCTTTGGTCAAATTTTACTCTTTGGTTCAGGTAATAATGTTAGCCTAATGACAATGGCAGGGCTATTTATTTAATTAGTTAGTCTTTGTAATAGTATAATGATCTCTACTTACTCTGAGCATCATGGGTTTTCAAAATATGGTTCATTCACACATACCTGCATCGCTGACATTTGGATTTTATTCACCTTGAAAGGACAGTGTCCTTTGTTTTTAAATATGTAAGTTAAAATGCAGAAAAATAAGCCACTGATATTTTAATCACCTAAGGCGAACAAGACAAGGTTCCATTTTCATGACAAATATGATGTACAGATGTTCTTATTGCTTATCTGCATCTGTTCCTAAGGTAAATCAGTGGTCTTACAAAAATTTTCATGCCAGGAGAGCTACTGAGGTTCATACTATTTGGCTAACATCAGAAATGTCCCTTCCAATAAGTTTTTCCCAGTTGAAAAGCAGATGACTGTATGACCTTACAATGATCACCGGGATAAGGGATGTAAGGGGTATTGTGCGGGAAGAGATGTGTCAAATACTGAAAACCCACAGTGAAATATTGAAAACCACAGAAATGTAGTTCATTGAGAAGTGGCTGAAAAGATAATCCTGACTATGTGAAAAGGAATGGCCCAAGAGCTGACCTGATTGATCCCTTAGGAAGAGAAGTGATATGCTCTGCTTGAAGCTGCTTGAAGCTTGTTCTGACAATAGTTGTACCTCCTATCAGCCTTTTTTGGGGGTGAGGGGAAATCCCCTATACTTTTTAAAAATTTTTAAACATTTTATTGAAGTATGTCATTCATACATGAACATACATAAGCAATAAATGTATAGTAAAACTTGTGAACTTACAAAACAAACATACATATCATTGTACAGGGGTCCCATACATCAACCCACCACCAACACCTTGCATTGTTGTGAGACATTTGTTACAAATTATTAAAGAATATCTTCAAAATCTTACTACTATTTTTCTCCTGACCCACCCTATTATTGTTTTTAAAAATATATTTTCATTACAGAAGTTGTGATCTTACAAAACAATCATGCACTGGGGCGGATGTGGCTCAAATGGTTGGGCGTCCGTCTGCCATATGGAGGGACCTGGGTTCGATCCCGGGACCTCCTGGTAAAATAAAAAATATATATATAGAAGGCGCATGGGCTGCCAGGCTCTGTGTGCCAGTGAGCCGCCAGGCCCCGGGAGCCATGCAGCAAGATGATGACGTAACAGGAGAGAGACGCAGGGGAGAGATGCAGGGGAGAGACAAGATGAGATGCTCCGAAAGCTCTGAAAGCCAGGAACTGAGGTGGCGCAGGTGGCAGAACACCTCTCTCCTACATCGGAGGTCTCCAGGATCGAGTCCTGGTAAAGATTGGAGGAGAAGGATGAGAAGAGATGGCAGGAAACAGACACACAGAATTGCCCAGCGAATGGACACAAAACAGCAAATGGGGAAGGGGATGTTTAAAATAGATAAAGTAAATAAATAAATCTTAAAAAAAAAAAAATCATGCACGTGTGTAGAGTTCCCATACAACAATACCCCTCCACCAACACACCACACAGTGGTAGAACATTTGTTACAGATTATGAGATAATATCGTTGGACTACCACCACCAACCATGGGCCATAGCGTACATTAGGCACACTTTCTCCATACTCCCCCATGATCAACACAGTACATCTTTGGCATTGATGCAAGAATATTACAGTATTGCTGGTAACACATTATAGCTCTCAGTGTTTCTTGATGGCTTCGGATTAAGGTAGCATATATTCACTACAAAGTTAACTTCATTTGTACATACTTTCTTCCCATAGCAATTTCTTTCCATTTAAATAACCCAGACTGACTTTAAAAAGTCTGCTATGAGAATTAACTTGCATATGATACGTAACCACTTAGTAAACATTAAAGTGTCATATGAATGCTTAACCTTACAATAGGGGGACATAAATCTACATGAAAATAAAGATGTAAAAGGCAATGCTAAATCTTCATCAAATTGTAACTTAAAAAAAAAATAACGAGGACATTTTAGTATTATAATTCTTGTAAGGTGAGCAATAACTCTATATAACAAAATAATTTAACAAATCCTTTTAATCTAATGCCTTCCCCCCAGGATCACTTTGAAGTGAGTTAAAACACTCTGATGAAAATGTTGCTTATACAAATGTAAGTAGTCTAATATTTATGTGTATACTGAAAACTAGACAATGGAATTCATAAAAGGTTAGAGCTGAAATGAAACTTAGGGATCATCTAGTATATTTCTCATCAACTAGTTTGTGAAAGAGACAAGGCTAGAATTAGGTCTCTCAACTTATAGATTTTTAATCCTTCCATAACCCCGCATTCTTTATTGTAGCTATTTAAATTCTTAAATATGATAAGAAAATTAATAAATCTATCAATGCTCTTTTTAAGTTTTGTCCTTGCAGATGAATTTCTAAATTTTGGAGGATATCATTTATTAAATTCTGTGGGAAAGAATAATTTCATAATGCATATTATAAATCAACTTGAAGTCAAAGATATAATTTTTTCTGCCTTAAACATGGGTTAGGAATGCTTCTTGGCAAGATAAGTCTTTACTTTTAACCTTGATAAGATTTTATTTTTCTTTTATGCATTTTGCAAACTTTTTCTTCCTTGATGACCATTTTGAGCCCTTATTTAAATCAAAGATTGAATCCCCAAATTCAGTGTAGGAAAATAAATGTTCAAAGTTTTGGTGGTACAACTTTAAGGAAAATCTAAATTCCTTTCTTTGCCGTTGTCTCATTCAGATCATAATAAATATTTCATTCCCAATCTAATGGATTTGGCTTGGAGGTACCCTACATAGCCATATTGTGATGTTAGGGTTTGGTTTGTTTTAAAAATTTATAGCAGTTCCAAGCAGAAGTTAGATCTGTTCTCACAACTGCCAATACCGCAGGCCATTTTCTATAAACATCTTCTAAAAAATCAAACACACATTACCCAAAGAACCAAGACACAGCTGTTTCTGGTTCTGATATTAAGTGGCATCAACTTTTGCTTGGCAAAGTGCAAGTGAGAAGGGAATTGATGAAGTCTGACCACCTATTCCAAGGAGTTCTGCTTGGGATGGAAAGAATTGAAGAGGATGTCTCTGACATCACTTTCTTGTTTAATTCAAAACTTATTTCCTAGCTGAGATGAGAAAGTAGAAGTAGTGAGAGGATCCATATAGTCCAAAATAAAGTAAAGAACAATTTATGTTGTCTTTCTTATTTTTAAAATATAAGCCCTTTGAGCTCAATATATTCTTACCATATGACCCAGCAATCCCATTCCTAGGTATTCATCCAAGAGAACTAAAAACATCTGTCCGCACAAAGACTTGCACACATTTTTCATTGCAGCTTTCTCCATAAAACCCCCAAACTGCAACCAACCCAAATGTCCATTAATAAAGTGTGGTATAGCCATAAAATGGAATACTGTTCAATAAAAGGGAACAAACTACTGATACATAAAACAACATGGATGGATCTCAACATCACTATGCTGGGCAAAAGAAGCCAGAGACAAAGAACGAATGCATATGCTCTTTAAATGTATAGAGGCTTATATGAAGTTCAAGAACAGGCAAAATTACTCTAAGGTGGAAAAACATCAGAATACTGGTTGCCATGGGCAGATGGTGCAAAGAAGCACAAAGGACTTTTGGAATGCTACAGTGTATTGATTGGGGCAGTTGACTGTGAGCGTATATCAGGGTTTCTCAACATGGCCAGATAAGTTTTTGTTGTGGAGATGTGGCCTGTGCATAGTAGGATGTTTAGCTGCATCCCTGGTCTCTACTCACTAGATACAATTAGCACCCCCCTCCCTCAGTTGCAATAATCAAAAATGTCTTCAGACACTGTCAAATATCTCCTCAGGGGCAAAATCATTGCCCGTTTTCGAACCACTGGTGTATATATTCATCAATCCTCAAAAAATGGGTGCACTCATTTTTATTGTACGTTAATTTGTACCACAGTAAAGTTGATTAAAAAAAGAAAACAGAGTGACTTTATAGTGGAAAAACTTGACAAATATTACCTCAGCCAGGAGAACAAGATCAACGTCAACAGTAATAAGTCATGTTTATGGTATTTACCCCTGATGTGATGTGATGTGATGTGAATGACACTGTACCTCTGTGGTCTTCCTCCCTAAAATTTATAACCCTGGTCTCATCTTGAGGGAAACATCCGACAAATCACAATTGAGGGACATTCTACAAACTACCTGACCAGTACTCCTCAAAACAGTCAAGGTCATTAAAAACAAAGAGTCTGAGAAACTGTCACAGCCAAGAAGAGCCTAAGGAGACATAACAACGAAAGGTAATATGGGATCCTGGAACAGAAAAATGACAGTAGGTAAAAAGTGAGGAGCAGAGTGGGTGTAGCTCAGTGGTTGAGCACCTGCCTCGCATGTATGAGGTCCTGGGTTCACCTGGTACCTCCTAAAAAAAAAAAGTAAGGAACTCTAAATAAAATATGGACTTTAGTTAATAATAACGTATCAATATTGGTTCACTAATTGTGAAAAATGTACCATAATTATGTAAGATT
The DNA here is from genome assembly GCA_026826555.1 of Tolypeutes matacus. NCBI lineage: Eukaryota > Metazoa > Chordata > Mammalia > Cingulata > Chlamyphoridae > Tolypeutes > Tolypeutes matacus. The sequence continues at coordinate 8,613,236 of JAKSZT010047090.1, forward strand.
TTAATAATGGGAGAAAGTGGATGTGGGTATGAGAACTTTGTACTATCTTTGCAATTGTTCTGTAAATCTAAAACTGTTCTAAAATTAAAAGCTTACTTAAAAACTAATCCCTTTTAAAATTGACATCAAGCTTATATAGCATTCAGAAATCTATAGACTTGTTTTCTTGTTGTTTGTTTTGCTTGTTATTTTTTAATACTGCTAACTACAACACATCAAAGGCATTTTATTAAGTCATTGCCATCTAAGCCTAGAACTTTGATCTCATAAATGACCTTGAAATCTGCTCTGGACATCTTGGGGCTGAGTAAGACTTAATTAAATCCATTTATTGAGCACTTACTATAGGCCAGGTACTGAACTAGCTATTGGGATATGAAGATGGATGAGATCTGGTCCCTGTTCTACAAGAGCTCAGAGTTTTGAAAGAGGGCACCATCTGGTCTAATGGTGGAGTTATTAGTCATGGAAACATCAAGTTGGAAAAATTATTCTATAATGGGAGAGACTTTTTCTCTCCCACAAAACAGATTGCAGTGATTCTGGCCTCAGGAGGTCCCAAGCCCAGATTAAGGTGGTAAAGGGCTATTTTGAGGAAGAGGGGAATACAAGTCATTGGGAAATAGGAATATTTCTTCAGCATACTCCCATTTCCCTCATTATTCTTTCAGTGCTGGTCTGTAGGATCAGTTGAAGTAAGTTTGTGAACCATGATACTTGCTTCTTGTACTAACAGCAGAAGAACAATTGTATTCTGCCAGGTAGGCTTTACTCCCTAATGGCGGATTGACCTCTAAGTCTTGATACGACCATGCTTATGCCCAGTTTCCACATCTGGACAGATGTTCGAGGTTCAAGGACTGATGCTGGGTAAGTCATTGAAATGTCTTGCAGTCCATTTTCTTATCTTCAAAAAGGAGAAAACCCCAAGCCTCATGGGTTGGTTGGGGCAGGGTAAACAAAAATAATATGTGATTAGGTGCTTCACAGATGTTGGTTGTGACCTGGGCCCTTCATAGACACTCTTATCCTGGGATCCTTTGCAGTTTGTCTTAGTTTAGCAGGGCTGTCATGACAAATTCCACCCAATAAGTTGGTTTAAACAAATGAGAATTTATTGTCTCATGGTTTTGGAGGCTAGAAGTTCACCCTCCAGGACTTGCCAGGCCATGGTTTCCCCCAGGGTCTGTAGCATTCTGGTGCTGGCTTGCCGCAATCCTTGGGGTTCCTTGTCACACGGCTTTTCTTTCTGGCTTCTACTTTTCCTGCTAAGGCATCAGTGCCTTGGTCTTAATTACCTCTCCCTATAAGGTCTCCAGTCATAAGGATTAAGGCCCACCCTGATTCAATTTGGACTCATCTAAATAGGATCTTAGAGTTCCTATTCACAAATAAGTCCATACCTTAAGTAGTAATAACATCTCCAGAGGTCCCATTTGCAAAGGGGTTCACACCCACCGGGATGCATACTAAGATGCGAGCATAGCTTTTGTTGGGGACATGATTCCATTCCCAATACAGTTCAAGAAAACTACTAGCATGAGGGAATGTGGTATAACATGGTGATTAAGAATGCACACTGTGGAGTTAGGGAAATCCTAGGTTCAAATCTCATCTTGACTATTTAACATGTGTGTGGATAGGAACAGTGGCAGTGCTTCCCTTGGGGAGTCCTGTAAAGCTTAGAGGAAATAGTATATAGTTAAGTGATAATCACAGTGCCTAGTGGGCAGCAAGCACCTGATAATGAAAGTTATTATTTTATCACCCTTCTGCAACTATGTTCCGCTGGAATGTAAACTCCACCTGGGCATGAATTTGTGTTTATTTACTTCATTGATGTGTTCCAAGTGCCTGGAAGAGCGGCTAACATACAAGATGAGCTAATGAAGTATTTATTGAATGAATGAATGAACCTGTGGACTCTGCCACACATAGTGGTTCAAGGATATCTATATAACTTTCCAATATCCCACCAGCCCTGTTGCCTCAGGCAGGCAGATAATCCATTCAAGCTCCCTAGTTGTAGTGGATTAAAGATAGTCATAATTATTTTGACACTCCTCTCCTAGAGAGATGGAGTCTATGTCTCCATTCCTTGAATCTGGAAAGGCTCTGTCACTGCTTCGACCAATAGAATATGGCAGAAGTGACATTAGGCCAGTTTCTAGGCCCAGACTTTAAGAGACTAGTAGCTTCTACTTCATGTCTCTTCTAAGCCAGCCACCATGTAAGAAGGGTGACAACCTTGAGAATACCATGATGTGAGAAGCTCAAACTACATGGAGAGGCCATGAAGAACCATACACCATGTGGAGAAGATAGATAACTGGAACACCAGCTTTGTTATGGGGAAAGTTTCCAGTAATGCAGAAAGAAACCATAAACTGGCAAGTGTGAGAACCATGAAATTCGGTATCAGAGGGTCATTTCCTTATTTTTATCTTCTCTCTCTCCTTTGCTTCCAGAAATATAATTGGTGACCTGCCCAGTTTGAGCAGAGGAGAGAGAGGGGGAACTGACTCAATCAATGAACCCAATAAATCCCTCTTTGGGGTGACATTATGAAACAGATGGGTCCACAAGGTTATCATAATACCTTTAATAGCCACTGTGCATAGCCGACCACCACGGTAGCCCCAGTGATCTTTGTCTGCTGGCATTCATGCCCTTGTGTAGTCTTTTCTCAAAGGAATAGGACTGACCCTTGCAACTAACAGGATACTGTGGGAATGATGGAGTGTGATTTCTGAGGCTAGGTCACAAAAGACATTGCAGTTTTCATCTTGATTCGCTTGTATCACTTGCTCTGAGGGAAGCCAGCAGCCATGTTGTGAGGATACTCAAGCAGCATATGGAGAGGTGGATGTGATGATGAACTGAGGCTTCCTGTCAACAACCAGCACGAACGTGCCCAGTCATGTGCGTGAACCATCTTGGAAGTGGATCCTCCAGCCTCAATCAAGATTTCAGATGATTGCAGCCCTGGCTGCTGCTATCTTGACTGCAACCTTATAAAAGACCATGACCCAGAAACACCCAGCCAAGCTGCTCCCAGGTTCCTGACACACAGAAACTGTATAAGATAATAAATGTTTATTTAAAGTTATGGAGTAACGTGTTACACAGCAATGAGTAACTAATATAGCCACTATCCCCATCCATGCTGTATTTTTTTCAAAATTAATAAACTTTATTTCAACTTCAAAAAATAAAATAACAGATAAAAGCTTAACAAATTATGGGAGCAACACTTAAAAAAAATCCTGCTTGATTAATATCCTTTTCTTCCTTTAATGACAGGTTGTGTGTCCCCCTCGTCATGTGCCTTATAAAAGTCAGGCTGTTAGAGGTCGTGACACTCAGAAGCCCGCCCAAAGCTGCCTAGTTGGCCCATGTTATAGGAAAAATATTATTAATATTACTATTTTATCTGTACCAAACCATAATTTTTAAAACACATTATTTGTATGAGGAAATCCAGAAGAGGACTCAACTGGGCCATGTCTGCAGGAACACGTGTCTCCCAAGCATGCATCTGCACAGACCTACAAAGAAGAGGGCCAAGGACGGAGTGAGAAGATGAGAAACTCCTGTCCTCAGTAACTAGCAATAGAAACTCCAACATTATGACTTAGGCCCTGCTTTCTCTGCCTTCTTCCCGGATTTATGGCAGTAATACTGGGAACTTCTTACCCACGTGTGCTTGGGAGAAGTTACTTTTCTATATGAGTGATTCCTCCAGTGCCCCGAATTAATTCAGAGCAGGGGCAGTTGTCTACACCTTAGGAAGGAGGCCTTTTAACGTGCCCTTCTTCACTCTCCATCAATGGCATCTGGCTGTGCTTTCAGAAGTCAAGGGCTGCCTAGGTATAAAGGGATTTGTGGGGTACTGAGGAGGAGCCCTAAAAAAATTCTGCTTCATGTTTATGGAAGGGCACGAAAGAATAAACTTTGCTAAGACAGGAGATGATTTCATCAAGTATAAGGACTTCTTTTCAGCTGGGGTTAAAGAACCCAGGTATGGATTTCTGAGATAGGAGTATGTTATTTCAGAAGAATTTTAAGAGGAGAATTAGGGATGATCTTACCTGAGTGGTTTGCATTTCTTAACCTGTAAGTAGAGCACTGGATCATATGGCCTCAAAAATATTTTGTCCAACTTTAAAATTCCATGAAGAGCCCACCTGGTGTATTCGCTTCTCTATATAATATATTTAGTTCCCACTTTTATGAGAACCTAGGAGCTTTAATAGCCCCTGTCTTTGTTGTCTTATATGGATGTTGTTACAGTTACACAAGTCGATTCTATTTTTCTACATCTTCTTTTTCTGCTTACAATTTGATAAAGCGGGTTTATGACCAACTTAAATACCTCAAGAATATCTAGGGAAAAAAGTTTACATTCACACCAAAATAAGCTCCATAAAGCTGAGCAGGAGCCGCAATAGAGGTTAAAAGTAGCTCCAATTCATGGGTTAGGAATAGGGTGAGAAGTAAGATAATTTATAATCAACTGGCAGCTGGAAGGGTAGTGACTTGATAATGCCACATTCACAGACCTTTAATTGATGGCTCTACCATCTGTATAGAAAACGTGTGTAAATAAGAACGAATAGTTTGGGCACAGAACTCAGGATGACTGTGCGACTGAATCACAGAAAAAGAGATGGCAAAAAAAAAAAAAAAAATCAATTTAATCCCCATAGTTTATGGTGCTCAGTTGCCCACTGTTTGAGAATGTTTTCTCTGCCGTGGCTTAATGAATGCCTTATCTTTATGACTCAAGTGGAGAAGCTTTTACAACAGTGCAGTAACAACAGGACCACAAACCTCTACCTAACAATTATCCTTTGCTGGCATGTTCAGGTCAAGTCTCTCAAGCAAGCAAGCAAGCAAACAACAACCATAAAAACGATCTGTATGCATTTGTGTGGCCTTGGCTTCTGCCACGTGTCCACATTTCTTGAGCTCAGGCTCTGTTCACTGTGCAGGTGCCATAAGCTGTGTATTTTCTGGTGTTTCCCATGTGGCATGTCTGCAGTGGCTCGACTGAGGACGCTGGGCTGCTTAATTTGGCCCTGCTGTTAAAAGTCACCACCTGGATCTCTGAAACTTGTTGATTGGAGAGGGTTGAACAGCTTCCCAAGCCCCACAAGGGGTGTGACACCTGCTTATTAGAAGGGCTGGAGAAGAAGGGGAGTGGGTCCTTTTCTGACCTGTGCAGCAAAGAAGAGTTATAGATATATAAAAAAAAAAATCGACCTCAATCCATCCACATGATACTGCGCTCAGAGATGAATAGATAGAAAATGAAAACCAAGAAACAGACATTACTTTGGCATATGTGCTGATGCTCCCAAGACCAGACTCCACAGCAAGTGAAGGGTTTCTATCTGTAGGATGTGGATGCCTCTCAGAGGTCATGGTCAGGTTTTTTGTTTGCTTGGTTTTTTTTTTCTATTTCGGCCATGTTTTCTTCAGAATTTGGTTTTTCTTAACAACATTTATGTTTTTTTCTTTATAAAAGCAATACATTAATCACAGTAAAAAAATGCCCAAATTATTAAGTAGAAAATAAAAACTCACCCCTCAGAAATAGTCACTTTTAATATTTGGCACATTTCATGAAAACTTTTTTCCTAATGCATGCATATATCATATAGATATAGAAAGGCAGGTGTTTTTTTGTTTTTTTTTTTAACAAAGTTAGGATTAAATACGTACATTTTTGTAACCTTTGTTCACTCAAAATCAATTTTTTACCCTGTCAATAAAAATCACTTTAATGTACAATATTCTGTAGTATAGAGGACCTGTGTAAGTGCTAAGGGGTCTAACAGACCTGATTTCTGGTTCTGATCCCTCCAGTTTCCAGCTCTGTGCATGAGTAAATGGTCTCAGTTTTATAATCTATAAAATGGGCATAACATCAGCTACTTCGTATGGCTTTCATAAGGATTAAGTGAGGTAATATCTGTCAAGCTCTCATATAGTTCCTGTTAGATAATAAATGTGAAATATGTTAGCTAGTTCTGAATCATTGACCAGGTGTTGGAAATTGGGTCTGTTTCCAATGTTTTTGCTCCTTATAATGTTGCCATGTTTGTCTACATTTAACCTTCTTTCCTTAGGGTAGATTCCTAATAGTGGAATAAGGAGGCATAAACACTTTTTTTTTTAATTAATTTATTTTTTATTGTGGGTAAAAATAAAAATTTTCACAATACATACCACTATTTGTAAAATGATATATAAATATATATGCATATATGTGCATTTGCTTACAAAAATGTTATTTATATATATATAAATATATTTTAAGAGGTGCTTAGATTACCGAAAATATTACACAGAACCCACCGGGATTCCCATGTTGCCCACCTCCCACACCTCCCACCACATCCCACACAAACATCTCCCACAAGTGTGGCCCACCACCCTCAATGGACTTACACATCCTGGGGCCTTGCCACCAACCATAGACCACAGTTCACACCGTAGACCACACTCTCCCCCACACAGTTCTGAGTGGTGTGTGCTGATTTAAAATGGCCTACATCCGTTGCCACAACGGTACTCAGGACAACCTCCAAATCCCAAAGAAGCCCCTGTATTTCAACTGCTCGTCCCCTCCCTGCCCCAAAAGTGTCAAGTGGCCACTAACTCCACCTCATTGTTATAATTTCTTCCATTGCTAGAATCACCATATGTGAACAAGAGAATACCATCAAGTCCACTCTAGTCCATAGTTCTTCCCCCAATCCTGAGGGGACTGGGATGGTGACGTCCACTCCACCTCCAAGTGAGAGAGGGCTTATATCCCATGGATATGGTGGGTGGGATGATCCTTCTAAGTACCTATCACCCCACACAGAGGGGCTCCTCTAGCAACCAACTGTGCCCAATACCAGCCTGCCATATATGCCTTACACGTACTTCCTCTTTTTTCATGCCCTACCCCCTACACCACCCCTCACCCTACTTATAAAAGGCTGTGCACTTCCTCAATAAATTAGACCTGCGTACTTACCTCGTCTCCGCGGTGGTCTTTCCTCCGTGCGCCCTCCACGCCGTCTGGGCCCCCGAACGCTGGTTGCCGCTCAGCGTTCCCCTTCCGCCAACAAGTGGTTCAGGACAACCACACTCCTGAGAGCTCCGGAGACACCCTGGTCCTATATAAGGGGGGATAGCCCCAGAGACTGACGCCTTATCAGTGGGCTCTACTTTGGAATCTGTGCTCCTGAGAGTGACAGAATTGGACTCAAATAAGTCCTCCCTGCACATGGTTCACCAGTCCCTTCTATTCAAACCTATATGTGATGCTGGAGTTTCTTACGTATACTTCCAGAGACTGGAGCCTCCCGCCTACCTATGTGCCAGGTGTGCATGAAATCTAGGTGGAGCTGCAACTCCTACCCTACAGCTCAATGGACTCATCCAAGCCACCTGGTGAGGAGACAACGATGGGCAACGGCCATCCCAGGGAATGGAGAGGGCCTGCATCTGCAGGCAGGGTCATCCCACCCACCATATCCATGGCATAAACACTTTTAAGACCCAATGCCTCTATTTGCATGCCCACTAATATGGCATAATGGTGATCTCTGGCTCCACCCTTGAGAGCACCATGTATTATCTTTTGTAACTGTGCTAAAGTGATAGGTAAATAATGATGTGTCATTAAAAATATTTTGGGTTACCTAGTGACATTTAGTATATTTTTCATACATTTGTCAACTGTTTTTCTTTTGTGAATTGTCTGCCCATCAATCAACACATATTAGCAGATTCCACTTTTGTGCCAAACACTGCTAGATATATGACTGGAACGCATTTGAGTCGATAGACACGATCCAAGCTCTCATCACACACCATTTGTTGAGGATGCTACTCATGCCAGACAGTGGACTAAATGCTTAACTTGGTGGTAATATGAAACATTTTGGGTTTTCTGGTTAATAATTAGCCTCTTTTGGCCAATCTGAAGCCTGTTGTGCAAACTTCCTTATTTTGGCCACATTCTTCAGAGATGAGGTTGTTTCATTTCTGATCTCTGGATAAGTAACCTGTTATGGTATGAAATGAAATTTCATATACATTTATGGAAAAGAGATGGATGGATGGACTCACTATAAAAGGCACAGTGAAGAGATAGGTAGTGATAAATTAATAACATCTGGGTGACCAGAAGAAGTTGAAGAATATATAAAACAAACTCAACAATTTTAGTGTGCATAAAGCTGGTGTACTGGATCCAAAATAAGATCGTGTCCTTTGAATCACCAGGTTGAAAAAGCCTGTCCTAGGCATTTGGCAACCCAAGTAGAGGCATCTTGTGTAACTATCCACTCTTCTGCCCACCCATTGTCCAGTTATGGCTTAGATGGAAAGATCCATGTTGGTTTGGCAACTGGACGGTGGCAGCTTTCTTGCCTGTGTAGGTGAATTGGGTGAGTCCAATGGCAGGTACAGGTGAAAAAGTGTCTTCTTATCTACAATGGTATTGGTATAAGAATCTCGACACCTTCCAACAGTTTCAGGGAGTCACCATTCTCAGGGGTGTTTACATCTCCTTCTGACACACTGGCACCTTCCAATTTAGCAGGGTATCATTTATTGCCCTCTGCAAAGATGTCACATCGGAGGGAGGAGAGGCTAGCTTGTGTCATTCTGCCACTTCATATTTTCATTCAATTCACTCCATTCAAAGAATTCTCAGACATATTATCACAATGATTCTGGGAGGTGTTGAAATCTGGTTCCCCAAATATCACCAACCCAACCTGTCTATAAGACAAAGCTGAGTTTCTTGCTTTGCCTGTGTCTCATAGGGGTGAAAGTAAGGTCAGAATTTATTGAAAACTGGAAGTTTGGTTTAAGGTGAGGCTTTCGATGGTGGTGGTGGGGAGGCTTGATTAGGATTGAGTAAGAATCACCAGACAACAGTCCAGTATTAGTGGAAAGAGCAAGGTGAGGATTTTGAGATGAGGGATTCAAAGAATCTCAGGGTGCTAACTCTGTCAATGCTTTCCACTGAAGAATGGATGGGTCTTTGGGGAAGTTCCTGTAATGAATGAACAATTTGCTTGTTCAGAAGAGTCCTGGAAAAGTAATGTGATGCTAATGAAGGCAGTGGAATAGCCAAGTCATGTTAGTGTAGCAGGTAAGATGCAGTTTGGGTTCTCAGTGTCCAGGCTGAGCATGGGGGTAGACGGTTTTAATTCTCAGAGGAAATGTGATCATATATCCATTTTTAGAGATGAAAAGACGAAGGCTCAGAAAGATTAAATGGCTTTCCAATTAATCTAATTAGTTCTGGTGAGAGAACTAGCCCTGAGCTCTTTTCTATTTTGTCCACTAAGAACTTTTCCTCTTATGCTGTTTATCTGGCCCCTTGTCTCAATTCCCTCCAGACCCTGATAAGTTGCTAGAGAAAGAGGAAGTTACAAGCTGATTTTTAAGGTTTAAGCCACACAGTTTTACCTGAACAAATGATAGCATGCTGGGGAGCAGATGTAGCTCAGTAGTTGAGCACTTGCTTCCCACATACTGCCCAGGTTCAATCTTGGATACCTCCTGAAAAAAAAGCTCCCTGTTTGGGGAGTGGGTATAGCTCAGTGGTTGAGTGCCTGTTTCTCATGTATGAGGTCCTGGGTTCAATCCCAGATACCTCCTTAAAAAAAAAAAAAAAAAAGATAACATGCTTTGCTGAGATTGGGTTTGTCCAAGAAGTCTAAGTGCCCTCCATTCTGTTTCAAAAATAAACCATGGGGAAGCGGCTGTGGCTCAATCAGTAGGGCTCCCGTTTACCACATGGGAGGCCCCGGGTTCGGTTCCCAGGGCCTCCTGGTGAAGGCAAGCCCGCCCGCGTGGCGCGGTTAGCTGACCCAGTGAGCACAAGCAGCAAGGGGGGGATTAATGAATGAATAAATAAAGTCTTTTAAAAAAAATAAATAAATAAACCATGGATGAGGAATAGGGAATTGTGACCTTACTAGAAGTTTGAGGTGGCATATTAATCATTACTATGGCATTAGCTTCTGTATTAGTAGTACACTGGGGACAGAAATCCTTTGCTGTTTTTGCTGTAGTTTTTTTTTTTTTTTTTGCCATGGGGATGTCTTTAAATGGGAGCAAGACAGAGCCAGGGAGAAAGGGAGAGAAAGAGGGAGGCGGAAATTGAGAAAGTGAGTCCTTCTTTCTCTCTCTCTGTCTTTAGTTCATTTTCACCTCCTTGCCTGCTCAGTCCTCCTAATCCCCACTCCACCTCACTCCCACCTCTATCATGCTTCAGCTGTTTCTCTGGGGCTATCCCATGAAGGCAAAGTGCCCCATGAAGGGATTTAGCTATAGAGAGAAATATGGTGCTGAAGAACTGTGAAAAAGTTTATTAGTGGGAATCTAAGTCTTAGTTGGGGGAGTAGGGCACAGATTATGTTTTCATGTAAACCCACCAGAATGTAAGCTTTAGATGTGCAGAGGTATAATCTGCATACAGTAGGCACTCAAAAATACTTGTTGAAAGAACTAATGAACAAACAAGTGGACACCAACTGCGATTTTGCTTTTGAGATCGATTCCAGATGCCGTTTTTGTTCTCTAAACTTTGGTTAGCACATATCCTAACGTCAGCGGTGTGGGAATCAGATCTCAGGTAGGAAAGCACTGGTGGTTTCTGGTGGAACAGTGCTCTTCTGCTGCTGCTGTGAGTGCTGGGTCCTTAACCAGGGGTCCGTGGGCTAAGGGAATGGAGGCTTGGAGAAGAGGAAGTCTATATGAGCTCTGGAATGAATACTTTAGCAGAGACTGGAGGGACAATTGTAAAGACATGGGGCAACATTGGGGAAGCAGAGTTCATCTGATTGGAAACCGAATGGATTTATGACAAGTTAGCTGGTTCTGAATATCTGAAGAAGCTTTTCTATGAATTATGCTCGAATATTCTCCTTCACTTCAAATTAATCCCCCAAATCCCAGATCAGAGATCCAGGTGCCAGGGCCCTTCCTGTGTACCAATTCCTCAGCTAGAAGAAAAATTCTGACCACTGAAGCTCATAGGAAACCAATGAGCACAGTTGAAAGCACAGTGGTACCAAAGTTTTCTGTTCTAAAAATTTGTCTAAAGATACTTAAAGAGATTTCATTAAAAATTTTAGCCCCTCAAATGATCTAAACAATTCTTAGGAAAATTTACAATAGGAGACTTACACTTTAATATATATGCTTAAATATTCTTACCTATCTTTATATGTTATACTAAAGGCACTTGCACTTAATGTCTGCTGCATGCAAGAGCCGTTTTCCAGTTGATTGTTCTTCTATTTATTTATCTATTTAATAATTAAATCTCAGATCTAATTATTAATTTAAGGGCACATCACTCAGAGTGTTAGTAAGTAAAAATATCTGTTGAGTCTAGTTAATTTTAACAGTTATGGGGCACAAAATTAAATATGAAATGCTAATATATACAAAATGCAAATACATGAGCAAACTGATAAAATTGCTAATTGCTCTGCCTTTTAAAAAATGCTTTTGTGTGGCAAGTGTACATACGGAAATATTGCTATTAGTTATAAAATTTCTTTGCTCCAGGCTTGATGCAAGAAGATTACAATTATGATCTGTCACATATACAAGCGAAAAGGTAGATTCTTGGAGACAATGACAAAGATAAGCATTTTTTATTAAATTAGCTTTCTGGTACCATATTTATATATAATTAAAAAACAAATTATTTTCATTTCATTTTTAAAAATAGGGTCTCAAGATTGGCAAACTAATGCAATGGCTAGTAGAAGAGCATGATTTAAACCATTTATTTGACAGTCATGATGTATTTGTTGTCAACATAGGAAAGTAAAGGCCAAATGATTCTACAGTTGGGGATTTTCCTGGCTGCTTGAGCAGTGTTATAAAAAATTAGATCTGTGTCAACTTAGAATGAGGTTTTTGGGTAAAACCTCTATCCTTGGTCTTTTCTTTTTTCCCTTATATCAGCTATTTGAATAAAGACCCCAAAGACACATGAATCAAATTTAGAAATGAACCAATGCTGGGAGAGAGAGTTAAGCTGGGAGTTTTGGGTAATATGTTAGATGACAAAATGAAGATTCAAAGATAATTTCATAGACTGGAATTAGGAAACAAAAGCAACAAGATTAAACTAACAGAGATAAATGAAAATTTCTCATTAAGGGTTCATAATTTAATTACATGAGTATAAGATGGAAGAGATCTCAGAAATTCGTCTGAAAATGACCTGGGGGAATTAATTGGTCCCAAGTTTAATACAAACCAATAAGTCTACAGAGCTGCTTAAAAGCTATGATTCCTTTGGCTGTATAAGTTACAGAAGTAGGACTCTCCTGTTTTCCCTCCTTCTTTAATCAACATCCTGGGAGGAGGAATATTGGTTTGGATTCATCAGATTCTGGGAGATGATTATGCCATATTTGCTAATGGGCTCAGTCGCTGTGTGTTGACAGGTCAGCAGTTGGGTGTGGCTGCCTTGCTGCTCTCCCTGAACCACTGCTGAAGTGGTGAAGGTCAGGGCCTATTTCCTACAGGAGACTCTTCCTCTCCCTTCTTTCTCTGCCAGCTACGTGGCAGAAGTGATAAGCTGATTCAGGGTCTGCTGTTTTGGAGCATCTCCAATCAACACATTCTTCTTTTTCCTTTACACGGGCCTGGAGTATGGTATGAACCCAAACTTGGGGGCAGGTAAAACATAGCAGGCCTTGCTCACAGCCTGCTTTGGCTGAAAGCATTGAGGCCAGGTAACCTAGGAAAAAGGAGACACCCCACATGGTCCAGCCCAAATATCAGAATGTATTTTTGGTGCTTGGGGTCTAAGACCAGATAGTGATACAGATTTGTTTCCTTTTCCATTATGGTTGTGTGCGTGTGTGCGCGCATGTATTTGTGTGTCTTATGACCCTCTAGGGGGAAGTAGGTAATGTCTATGGCGGGATTTCGATATTTTTTTGATTCTCTGGCCATAATGCCATTCAATTGCACAGCACCTTAATCTTTGCACTGTTTCTAATAGCTAGATTAAGAGGCCAGTATAGGGTTTAATATTCCTCTATACTCCAGACATACTTTAAAAAAAAAAAATTATTTATTTACTTTATTTTTCTGTATTTATCCCCCCCCCCCCAGATAGTTCTCTCGTCTGTCTGCTCATTGTTTGCTCGCCTTCTCCAGGAGGCACTGGGAACCGAGCCGAGGACCTCCCACATGGGAGGCAAGTGCCCAATGGCTTGAGCCACATCCGCTCCCTGCAGGTTGCGGAATCTGCTGGCTTGTGGCATCTGCAGCGTCTAGCTTGTTGTGGCAGGAGGCAGCGCCTGCTTGTCTTCTTTTAGGAGGCACCAGGACCCAAGACTGGGACCTCCCATGTGGTAGGTCGGTGGCCAACTGGTTGAGCCACATCCACTTCCCCACACACACATTTTTTTTTTAAGGTTTATTTTATTTATTTATTCCTCTCCCACCTTGTTGTTGTTTGCGCTGGCTGTCTTGCTCTCTGTGTCCATTCGCTGTGTGCTCTCTGTGTCTGCTTGTCTCCTCTTCTCGTCTTCTCTTTAGGAGGCACCGAGAACCGATCCTGGGATCTCCAAAGTGGGAGAGAGGCACTCAATCGCTTGAGCCACCTCAGCTCCCTGGTTTGTTGTGTCTCTTATTGTCTCTCCTCTTTGTCTCTTTTTGTAGTGCCAGCTCTCTGTGTGGGCCAGCTCTCCACGTGGGCCATCTTGCTTTTACCAGGAGGCCCCAGGAAACAAACCTGGGACCTCCCATATGGGAGACGGGAGCCCAATCGCTTGAGCCACATCTGCTTCCCAGACATACATTTTTGACTGTCTAGTGTATATCCCTCTTTGAGTGTTTCATAAGCACCTCAAAAATTTGCACCTCTTCCCCTCACTCCCCACCCCTACCACTCCTTTACAAATGTACCTCAGCTGCTATTTGCATGTTCCCTGTTTCATTGAAGACATCATCACCTACCTTGCTGCTGGCTCAAATCCATGCTGTTGTCCTTGACCCTTCACTTTTAGTTGGTCACCAAGTTACGTCATTAAAAGAGTCTTTTGAACATGTCTACTTCTCCCTCACCTAGTTGGCCTTCACTATGGACTATTTTAAGGCATAACCTATATTTTTACCCCTGTCATAATGCTTGGCATGTAGTTTGTGACTGACTAAGGAAAGTATAGTTTTATGCTTACCTTCAAATGTTTAATGGAACATGATGTTCTAGAGATGATACATTTATTTTGGGTTGCTTCAGATGTCAGGGACATAGATTTTCATTTAAAATAGATTGACTCCAGCTTGGAACTAAGCTTGTTTCATAAAGTTTTTTTTTTTTAATTTTTATCTTATTTTATTTTTTAAAAGATACTTAGATTATACAAATATCATATAAGAAATATAGGGGATTCTCACATGCCCCTCTCCCCACACCTCCCACATTTTCCCACATTAACAACATCCTTCATTAGTGAGATACATTCATTGCAATTGATGAACACATTTTGGAGCATTGCCACTAATCAGGGAATAAAGTTTGCATTGTAGTTTATACTCTCTCCCACACAATTCTGTAGGTTATGGCAAGATATATAATGGTTTGTATTTGTTATTGCAAAGTCATTCAGGACAATTCCCAAGACCTGAAAATGCCCCTGCATTACACCTGTTTTTCCTCTCCCTGCCCTCAGAACCTCCAGTGGCCACTGCCTCCACATCAATGATATAATTTCTTCCATTGCTAGAATCACAATAAGTCTATAGTAGAATACCAGTAAGTCTACTTTAGTCCATAGTTAAATCCCCAATCCTGAGGATTCTGGGTTGGTGATGTCCACTCCACCTCTAATCGAGGGCCGATGGATGGGACTTTCTTGCTTGCTGTTGTAGACTGTCTTGGTTCCTTGGTATGGTAGTTGCCTATCATCACCTCCATGTTAGTTGTCCTGGGTGAAACCAATGAACTGGAGGGTAGGTGTTGCAACTCCTTTGAGATTCAGGGCCCAGCTGGCACATGTTTTGTAAAGTTTTTTTTAAATATATATTTTTATTTTTAAAGATACTTGGATTATACAAATGTTACACAAAAAAATATAGGGATTCCCATATTGTTTCATAAAATTTTGAGCTATTCATAATTTGAACTATTCAAGGAGAATCTGTGTAACCATCAGGGAGATGTGCTATAGAAAGTATATCAGCTTTGGTAAAATGTTGGACATTACGACTTCTAGGGTCCCTTTCAACTCTAAGTGATTTCCATATTAATTTTACAGGTGTTCGTAAAATCCGAAGTCTTGATAGTACTTGCTTTGAGTGGTAGAATTAGATATGTGTGATTTTCCTCTTCCTGCTTTTCTGTATTTTCAAAATTTTCTAAAATAGAAATATATTACTTTTTAAAAATCAGAAGATAATTTCTTGTGAGTAAACACAAAGATTGCTTACATTTTGAAAGAACATTTGGGGCTTCTTTGAATATGAATATAATCTTACATTATATGTATCAAAGAAGCATTTTGGTTGCTTATATGTGTACCTGTGTGTATATATATGTGTATATGTCAACTATTAGCTGGCTTTAGGTTTGGCTGCATATAAGAGAGAAAAAAATAAGTGGCTTGAACAAGCTAGAAGTTTGTTCTCTTATGTAAATGAAGTTTGAATGTAGGAAACTAGGGGTGGTATGATGGCTACTCAATGTCAAACACCAGCACTCCTTTATCTTTTTCAGCTGTATGTGGCTTTAATTCCCAAGGTCACTTCACAGTCCAAAATGGCTGCCTGAATACCAGCATTGCAACGTGTTGTGAACAGCAGGAAAGAGGAAGGGAAAGAAGATAAGCCTGCCTCTTTCATTTAATGGGTCTTCCCAGAAATACAAGACAACGCTTCTATATAAATTTCATTTGCGAGAATTTAGCTATCAGACCATTTCCCAGGAATTCTGGGAAAAAAATAAGTGCTTTGTTTCTAGCAAAGAAGGAGAGAATGGATATTGGGAAGCTGTTAACTGTCTCTGTTACACTTGTTGACTCACAGTGAACATAACACAGAATCACTGAGGAAATGTCCCTGGTCATAGCTGCTTTGCTGATAGTTTTAGGAACTTTCTATCGGACTCCATTTGCTTATATCAGTCAACATTTATTTACTAAAACTTGCTATATGCTTCAGTTTCCTTATTTTAAAAATGGATCTGTACCTTCCTCGTGGGGTTGTTGTATTAAATGAGATAATGCATGTAAAAAGCATATGGAACAGTGTCTGATATATGTTAAGTGTTCAGTAAATGTTAGTTGTTACTATGATTATATTACTATTCTGGGAAAGAATATAAGTGAAATTAAAGACATTGTGTGTATGTGTGTGTGTGTAATCAGGGAATGTTTTATGAATAAGCTGAGGCCGTAGGCTTCTCAAGACTTATTAATTTTCTCTCTTAAGAGTTCACATAATTTGGTTATTTCTCCCAGAGAGGCTAACCCCTGGCATAGACCATCTCAGGCTGGGAAGGGTCTCTCTAAACCTTAACAATCCCAGGGAGTAGCCCAAAGTCACCCCCGTTTTATTTTAAGCCTATTTGTGAAACTATCAGTCCTGGCTTTTTCAGGGTAAAATCTCATGAATTAAAATAAGACTTTTTATTGGCTTAAGAAAATGGTCCTACTAAAATTTGCATCAATTGAGTGAACAACAACACAGGTATGAGTGAGAATGGATAACCTATTAGAACAGATATTGCCTGCTTTTTTTTTTTTTTTCGAGAAGGGAAGTCTTTCCTAGCATTGCATTTTATTTTATGCAGTACATTTGCTAAGAGAATTCAAAAGAAGGAATAGGGCCCATTGTCCTTCATTCCAGCAGTATTGAAGGCCCAATTTCATCTTTTGAGCCTCTTAAAGAGCATACTACATAAAAAGGAATAGACTGCTTGCTATTCAACCATAGCTGGAATAGCAATACCAATCATTATACCGTTATCTATTTGAAAAATGTGGATTTTACTTGTAGATGGTATTTATTGAAGCCTGCAAGGAATCCGTTTTCTGTCTACCTGGCAAGAGCAATTTGAAATGAAAAATTCAAGTTCAGAAATCCAGTTGAAATTTGACTTTCTCTCTATTGCCACGGCTTTCGGTACAGTGATATATGTGGGGCTGGGGATGGGTATCCATTGGTTTCCAATCCTGTGCTGTGTTTGTCTCTGGCTGCACAATAGGGCAATCTAAGAGAAACCTTTTCCAGCTTTATTAAAATGGGGGAGGGTATAGGAGGCTGCGGCTGATGCACTTAAAATGCTCTTTTAAGCATCATGGAAATTTTGCAAAGGACTTTTATGTAGCAACAATTCTATTGATAGAGTCAATGAGAGTTTTGTCTGTGCAAGAACTGCAGGATGGGACCCCAAGTCACATGCTTTCAAAATTATTCTCCCTTTGTTGGATATCACAAAGGATATTTTCCCATGAAAACAAGATCTTTTGTTTCTTATGAATTCATTCTAATTGTGAAGCCGGATGATAGGGTTACTGCATGTGCTTCTCTCCCACTGCCAGGTGGCCTGGGGGAGCTAGTAAAATGGGCTTAATCATGTACTAAGCCTTTTCCTGGTCTTAATGTCATTCACTTCTCATCTAAAACCATAGTCCTTGAGATTCATTTCCAAAGGAGATAGCAGTGAGGTCATAGATAGCGATTTGTTCCTGCTTCACTTTGAAAGGTAAGCAAGCAAGCTATCTTTGCCTGCCTGATTCCCTGACTTTTGTTGCAAATGTGTTTGGCTAACAAAAAAAATGCATGGGATATATAGACAGGTAGTGAAAGTGTAGATGAGTTCGACCAGCATTTTTTCAAAGGAACTTATTAAATACTTCAATGCACGTGCTAGGTTTTGTGCAGAAAATAAAAAAGGCACAGTTCCCTCTTTCTGAAGCCTCACACATAATCCAGCCACTATGCTGTGTGAAAAACGGTTAACAGCAATTTATTTGGCAAACATTTATATAAAAGATCTGTGGCAGTCTGTGCTAAATACTGAGGATTCAAGCCAAGTAAGGCCTTGGCTTGGCCTCAGGAAACTCCTATGTAATGATGTGGAGGCACTACAGCACAGGGGTGAACTTAAAAGTGCAAAGGAACTCGTATGAAAGGCAATTCAGCATATAAACATGAAAGACTGCAGTCACGAATCCACGGTATAGGAAGCTGATGCATACAGAGGGTAAGAAAAATATATATATATATTTAAAATTTCCTATGTGACCTATCATGAACAGCCTTGGTCAAACTGCACTGAAATCTTTAATCATCCAAATGAGATAGGAAGAAGTCAGAGGGCACAGGCTGTGCTGTTACAACACAGCGATTTCCCTAAATGGTAATCTGTGGACTGCACATGCAAGCGTGCATACACACACACACTTGCGCACACACACACACACTGACTTCTGGAGTGCATCTGTGTGGAGCAAAGGAAGGCTGGGTGAGGAATCATCAGCCATTCATTTTGTATTTTTGATCTTGAGGACATCTATTGTACCTCTTGTTTGCTTTTCCTTACCCAGCATGAGTCATCATTCTCAGGAATCTTGGGACCTGGACTGGCCTTTGAGGTCCAGCATAGCTCACCCATAGTACCTTTTAGGGGACAGGTGGGGTAAGATATGGTAAGGGACAGAGATGAATGGGAAACATCACGCCTGGACAATAGATGGTGTCACCTTTAGGTCAAGAAAAGAGGTCTTTGTGGTGGGTGGAATGTGAGCGATTTTTTTTTTTTTTGGTTGGAGAAGCGGAGATTTCCCCCTGTATTAGTCAGCCAAAGGGGTGCTGATGCCAAATACCAGGAATCTGTTGGCTTTTATAAAGGGAGTAGAAGTTGCCTCACCCAAGTCTGCTGCCATGTGTTGGAGCAAGATGGCTGTCGACATCTGCCAAGGGTTCGGGCTTCCTGGGTTCCTCTCTTTCCGGGGCTTGTTTCTTTCTGAGCTCAGCTGCTCTGCTCTCTCCACAAGGCCGGCTGTAGACTATCAGGCAAATGGCTTATCTCTCTTCCCGGGGCCTCTGCTGTAGACTAATGGGGCCTTCTCTCTGCTCCTCTGTGTGTTTACTTCCCGGGCTCCAGCATTGAAACTCCAACCTCCCTTCTCTGTGGTGCGGTTTCTCTGTGAGTCCCTGCCTACCAAGGGGGCAGGGATGCAACATCCTATTGACGTGGCCCAATCAAAGCCTTAATCATTATTTAATCAAGTAAAAGTAAAACCTCTGAATCCAATGCACTCTAATATGCCCAGAGGAAAAGAGACCAGTTTACAAACATAATCCAATATTTCTTTTTGGAATTCATCAATAATATTAAACTACTATACCCCCCTTTCTGGTGGGATCACAGAAGGAAACCCTGGTTCTTGGCCCAAGAGTAAGGGTCAGGTGGAACATAGGGGTAAGGGCAACAGGAGCATTTGGGCAGTCATTGAGCTTAGTTTGAGTGTAAGTTATTTCAAGGGCAAGGACCCACCATTGAGAGGGGAGGCAGAGGTTACTGATCTGGGACCCTAGTCTTGAATCAAAAACAGGGACACATGGTGTGTGAGTGACTGTATTCAAAGAGGAATAGAAAAGAGTCAGGCATCATGAGCAGTACATGTGATTTTAGTGATGATGGTGATGAAATAACCAGAGAGCGATTGTATTAAAAATAAAACTTCTAGTGAAGTCTGAGTTGCAGGGAGAAACATTTATTGCTTTCTATCTGTCAAGCAGCAACGTCAAGCAGACGTTCAAAGTCTTTGGACTGCATTAGTTGCTTATCATACTGCTTTATCAGACATTGGAAGGTCCTAGTTACATCCTAACCTATAACGAGAAAATTCAAATTCGGTGGTCTTTTAGCAAGAAGGTTTTCTTTTGCACAGGTTGTCTTGAAAGGGGTGTTAATGAACTCAAATGATTCTCCCACTCAGCTTTAGTATAAAGTAGGTGTTCTCAACCTTTTTTGTTCCACGGACACCTTTGCCAGTCAGGTGAAATGAGTACTACTGTAATTTATTTATTGCATATATTCATAAGTGAAGGAAATGCTAGATTTCCGTTAGCGGTCAGAGAAACTAAAGATAATAAATTGGTTGTTTTTTCAATTCAAGCTCACAAACCTCTTGAAATCTTGCCACAGACCCCTGGCTAAGAACCCCTGGTATAAAGGGACTGCCATCTGAATGGAAGCTCTGAGAAGGACCTTGAAACGTTTTTCTCTCCTATTCCTATCGCTGTCCTTAACTTTAAACATCTTTAAGAAAATCACTTAGAAAAATATAAAATAAAAGCAGCCAGGGGGAAAAGCATGCTTTGAGTTTTCTTTGTCAAAGCTGCAGGCAATAAGTGAGCCAAAGCCACGTGGAATGAGCTCTTGCTTGTTCAAGTGTCTGAGGATTTTGCTCCAGACCATTTCTTTGAAAATCTCCTTGACATAACCATGATGTGTCTTCTTTCTCATACCTGACACCCAGCTGTACCTGACCCTTATGCTGTTGCTTGCCAGAGGCAGGAGTTTGTAGATGCATCTTCCTAATTTCAGCTGCCTGGATTAGTATCACCAGAAGTGGGCTAATAGGACTTTCAAAGAAGACAGAACTCCACAGTTTTAATGAAGGCTGAAAATATGGGTGGGCTAAATCTACCACAGTTTCTTATGATAACCCCACCAATAGCAAAGCAGAACACTCTTGAATAGCTACTGAATAAAGGAAGGACAGAAGACCTTTCATGAACACTCATCTAAGTAGTGGCTGGCACACAGTTAGTCCTCAATGTTTGAATGATTGGATGCACTGATATCAAAAACCTTTTTAAAGATTTATAATTTAACAAACTTCAGTATTACCGAAGAACGGTAGTGATTTAGCTGTTCTGTTGGTAGACCAAGACTGAAGGGGACTTCCAGCTTTTGCTTTCAGTGATGTGCTGGAGCCAGCTGAAACCAACTCACAAGAGCCATTTGTTAAATTTTTGAGAATAGTTTTAAAGTGGCCATGGTGGGAGTATTTACCCACAATTAGCAAATGCTATTTTTTTTTTCTTTCAGGGTGGTGGTTGTTAAACATTTACCAGCACACTACTGGCTTGACTCCATTCATGAAAACAACCAAACTAATTAAAAGGCTACAGAAACAACATGGATGAATCTCACAGACATTACTCTTAGTGAGAGAGTCTAGACACAAAAGAGCACCTACTGCATGATTCCATTAATGTGAAGTTCTAGAACAGGCAAAACTATTCTAAGTTGAAAAAAATCAGGATGGGTTGCCTCTGGATGGAGGAGTTGACTGTAAAGGGGTGTGAGATAATTTCCTAGGGTGATGAAAATATTCTTTATCTTGATAGTAATGTAAATTTTACCTCAAAAGAAAAACAACTGCAAATATTGAACCCTAATTCGCAAGTGTGTTTTGTGCAATGGTAAAGGTTAGCAATTCTGAAGGTATTTGTGCATTCTAGGTTTGAGCAAATTAGTAAATATATTGAGGATAATGGAAACCAAGTTTCTCACGTTGGAGAAAAATGTCCCCTGGTAAGGATTCCAGGATGGTAGACTGTGACAAAAGAATTTAACTGTATTACAAATGCATGAAACAACATCATTGAAGGTGATGGAGGGTGAGAGCAGGTGTTGACTTAAGTAACATTGGAGATGATTAGATTCTGTAAGAATAAAGGCAAAAGGAACTACGCATAATCACTAGCTGATAAAGTTGTTTCCCATGGGAGTAAATTTTAACAATTTTGATACTGCTATATATGTACACTGAAATGGAACAATTAAGTGAATGCATGGCAGATGGTGGGAGCCAGGTTTCTCACTGTTGGAGTGGAAATCTACAGATAAACAAGGGGAACAGCCTAGGATGATCTGTGTGCTAATGGGTTAGAGTCTGAGACATCAGGAAGAACTTATGTTTAGCTTATTATAGACACAGATGGTTACATGTCAAAATCTTTATAGATATGTATATACACAGGTTAGTATGCACAGATATGTTTCTTTGCTCTATCAGCTGAGAGGGGCTAGAAGGAATGACACCCCAATAGCAACAAGCACACTCAGCACCAAGATCTTGGTTTCTAATGCCATTCCCCAATAAAAGGAAGCAGGGCTTTTGGAGAAATTACTGATTCTAGGACTTGGGCAGGAAATATATAAGATGGGGTTGGAGCTAGAAAGTACTCAAATCCAAACAGAACAAAATCAATCAGTCAAACAAACAAACAAACAAAAACCAACCCACAGTGTATGTAAAAGAGACATAGGAGCCAACTTCAAGATCTCCCAATGAGGGGGCATTTTCAGAACTTGGGAATTGTCCTGAACGACATCGCAATGACAGATACAGGCCATTATATATCTTGTTATAACTTACAGAATTGTGTGGGAGAGAGTGTAAACTACAATGTAAACTATAATCCATGCTTAGTGGCAATGCTCCAAAATGTGTTCATCAATTGTAACAAATGTACCACACTAATGAAGGATAATTGTTAATGTGGGAAACTGTGGGAGGGGGAGGGAGTGGGGTATATGGGAATCCCTTATATTTTTTATGTAACATTTATGTAATCTAAGTATCTTTTAAGAAAATTAAAAAGTATATTTAAAAAAAGATCTCCCAATGATCAAAGCTGAAACAATTTGAGCAGCAATTAAATAAATTTGTATTAGATGATAACCCAAAATATAAAATAAATAGCCATGAGCCTATAATGATATAAATAAGTGATTTTGTAAATAAATGGGAGAGAAGAGACAAATCTCTCATCTAGAAGAATATAATTCTTCATGCAGCAAAAAAAATTTAAATAAATATTCTGCCCTTCGGGAGGTAGAGCAAAACTCCTCACTCCCTAAGTGTGGGCTGTGCACAGTGACTTCCTACCAAAGAGTATGGTATGGAAACGGGGAGAAGGTAGAGGAACTGGATCTGCACTGTCCACCCTCTAATCTGCCAGCAGAGCATCGGCTCGGCGCACGGAAGCCTGAACCTGAGGCTGAGGCTGAGGCTTCTGCCCATTCTGAGCTCGGCCAACCCAGTGAGCAGAGTGCCCTGTCTGGGTGTGTGGGACAACAATGCTGCCTTATTTTAGGGTTTCATAAAGATCTCATTTGGATGATCCAAGACACTCTGCTTTGAGGCTTTCATTGTAGTCTCCCCAGATAACATGATTTGGCAATTTCAGATGAGAAAATCTCCCAACCACAGAACTAAGAAAGTATCCCATCTCTGTAGGCCCCTGACACGTTGTTGCCCCTGATGGTGAAATTTAAATGTCTAAACAAGAGCTACCAGTGCTGACGTAGGAGTTTCTATTTGAATTACGAATGAACAAGAGTCTGTGCTGACACTCTGCAGGGGAACAGAAGGAACACAGGCTTCTCTGCTCATACTGCCTGGTGTGTTTTGGTCGGGACTGAATGAACGGTTCTCTATCCACAATTCCCAAGAAGGACCTCAACCTGGTCAGCATGCTCAAAGCAGGCTTGTTAAGCACAAGGCCAACTCCAGGTTCCAAGGTACCAGTCACATATTGTCACTAGTCAATACTATTTGAGAATGGCATATACTTCCTGATTTTTCCAATTTACCCTTTAAAATTTTTAAAATTGGGAGCCTGTTGTCTCATGGCCAGAAGGTGAGGTGTTGGATAGCAATTGATATAGGCAAAGGATTCCACCCTTTTTCCAAATAAATTTTGGGGAATCTACCATTGAGTTCTGTGCTGTCTGCTTCATATCAACATACGATTAGAATAATAAAGATGGAACCAGAGCATTAACAAAGACAGCTAGCACCTTCTGGCTTGCCCAGAAGGCATTCTCCTTACCAAGGAGCTGGGGAGAGGGGCCTTGGAAAAAAATTTCTCTCTGACTTTTTGTCTAGTCCACCCTGGAAACAGATATCGTCAATAAAACTCCATTCCTAAATGACCTTGAGGCTTAGGACTTTCATCTGCACAAGCCAGCCCAGAAGAAGAGTTTTAAGGGATGCCAGGCTCTGTACCTATTGATCTAAGATTGGAATTTACTGCTGCCTGGAAAGTTCTACCCACTTTCAGCTTCTGCAGTGTACGCAGCAGAGGGAATGATAAATACTACTGTGCCACTGGGGCTGTCGTTTTAAAGAGTGGCATGAATGATGATAAAAGACAAACACAAATTCCAGAAAAATACTGGGATTGGCTTTCCTGTCAACAGTACTGAAATGTGAGATGGGAACCTATTGATAGAAAGTAATGTGTGTCCCTTATAAAACATTATATAACAATGACTCTGCTGTGCAAAGGTGCATTTCACTGTCTCTGGACAAACAGCAATAAGCCTTCCTTCAGAGCCTGCTTTGAGAAAAGATGCTCATACTTTCCTTCCAAGGGAAATCAAAGCAGAGAGAGAATGGGATTTGAAAAGTGTTTGAGAAAGTTTAGGAAACCATCAGAAATGGAAAATCTGACGTAAGATTGTATCTGGGAAGCTCTCTGTCTACTCTATCTGCACTATTCAAAAGAGATGACTTCACTTAGGCTTCAGAAACATGGTTTTGGCTATTTCAATCTGTCTAATGAGGGACTTGACTGTTGCTTTCTATGTAGCCTGATGCAATCAGCAATACTGATTTGTCCTCAAGGCAGCTAATGGGTTGTGTAAGAAACCAAGCCAAATGTACTTCCAGACATGTTATTAAAGCACTCCCTTTATTCCATTAGTGAATATACATGAAGAGCTTAGAACAGTGCTTGAAACATAGTTAGTGCTCAATAAATGGCAGCAGTTGTAGCAGACACGATTGATGTACTGCCCCATATCCACTGAGTTTACCTGCAACTGCCTCTGAATTTCTGTACACATCATCACGTTCCCATCTTGAGTGCTGGGCTTCCTTGGCTTTTCTGCCTGAGGGCTTCCTCAGGTACCTTGGAACTTGGCTCGTTTTCAGCCATGCCAGGCGATTTAATGGCCCCAGGAGCAACCCTCAATCAATGAGAAGTGGGTGTTGGTGGATAAGTATTCCAGTTTCTCTGTCCTTTGTTTGAACAATTCTGAGGCGTGTTCTGAGATTCCTCAGTGGATCGCCAGTGGGATTGAGCTCCAGCTGCCCACAGTGGAAACCCACTTATTAAAATGTCCTTTCATTGTCTTTTTTCTCCCTTTTTCTGATCTTACTTTCTCCATTCTCTCAATTGTGTTTCCTGGGTTCACCTCCCAAATAAACTATCTGAACCTAAGCCCTTTCTCAGGGTCTGGTTTTGGGGTAACCAGAACCAAAAAAAAAAACAAAACCAAAAAACAGTATTGTTGCCATTAGCCTCCGTTGAACACGGATGGCTGAGCGATAAAACGTCGTGGCTCAAAACTTCATTATTTGTGGCTACGCAATCATTTATCTTGCAAAGACAAATAGATGCATGTCCTTTTTGGGGTTTATATAAAATGACCACAAAGTACTGAATCAATAAGAAACAGGCTTTCTGGATAGTGGCTATAGCTGGAAACCAAAGCAAAATTCTCATATATACTAGAATGTAGGAAGAAATAATGGCTACGTGGGAACATGCACAGAAACTCCTGTGGTCATAGGCCAGAAACTTTGCCATTTCTGTCATGTTTCATCATGGACAGACGAACATGTACAGTGTGTATGTGCAATGGCCTGCACTACTGCATTTGCTTCATGAAAAAATAAAGCAACAAAAGCTGTTCAAGTCTTTTAGTTCAATATAAATTCATTCCTCTAAAGGAAAATGCCATCCTAAACATTTTTTACTTGCAAAACAATCTTCAAGCTTTAGAGCAATTTATTTCACATGACATTTACAGAAAATCAACAGAGGTAGCTTTTATAACGTGTGAATCCACAAATCACGTTTCCCTGCTATGGGTATGCGTTGAAATCTCTTGAGGTCTCCTCTGGTGCTGCCCCTGGGAGAGGTCCTTTAGAAATTACTGTTTCTGTTCACATAAGTATCCTTTTTTCAATGGAAAATTTATACTGTTCCCTACTGGGGCACCACTGCTTTCTCCGCTCCCAAGCCCACACATGCAGTCATTGACAAGGATTGCTACATTCTGCCTTAATGCTTTCATTGTCTCCAATCTTTCATATTGTGCTTTATCTGAAACAAACAAAAATTTTTAAAAATGAAATGAAAAAAAAAAAAAAAAAAGCAAACCAAAGAAGTGGACTCAATATCAACCGAACACAATGACTGATTTATAATAATTTGAACACAGAAATCTGTGTGAGTTTGGCGAGTATAATGACAAGAGAATCCAGTGAAATCTGGTGACAGCATTAGTTCCAATCTTAGGACATGGTTTTCCCCCCCTTACCATGAATTCCCTTCAATACTTGGAGGGTGGCCTTCAGAATGTCAGCTGAGCTCAGGGGTAGCATGGGCTACATAATTCTAGACTATGGCTAGTTACCATCTAATGCTGCTCAACAGAAGACAGATGGTAAGCTATCACTCTCTGATGGCTTGTTCAAAGAAACTCATTATATTTAAAGTTTTAATTTATTATACACTTTCCCCCCTAATTGAGCCTACATGCTTACAGGTTTTGAGGAAAGACACAGTGGCTCCCCCCAAAAGGGTAAATAAACTATAGTCCTGGTGCAGATTTTCAAATGAGGAAGGTGATATTGAAAGGGCAAAGGATGTGTTGTCAGAGAAATGTAAGTGAGCCCAGGAGTTGGCTGTGCTCTGCATAGTTTGTCTACAGTAAGCAAAACAGCTGAATAATGGTCAAATTCTCTGTCTTATTTTTCTATGACAGACATAACCCAAGAGAGATACGAAGGTAACCCCCTATACAGATTTTCATTCAGTGTCCACTAGCTTAAACAGGCCAGAGCTAGGTCTTGCCAAATCCTCTCCCATCAGATAACCTTGCTAACATTAATAGCCTTTAACGCATAAAGTCAACCTAAACTGTTTTAGGTTCCTCTTCCAGAGTATGGCCTCAAATATTATGTGGAAACTTTCAAACTCGAGTTCCAGGAAAAAAAAAGTTTATCTATCACCACAATAGCCTTCTAAAGAGTATGGGTCTCATTAAATTGGGGCTTCTTAATCTTTTTTTGTGCCATGGGCCCATTGGCAGCCTGGTAAAATCTATGGATGGGCCCCTTCTCAGAATCATGTTTTTAAATGCCTAAAATAAAATACCTAGAATCTTAAAGGAAGTCAATTACATTGAAAATTTGTTATCCAAATAGTCTTAAAGAATCAAATCTGTGCTTCTTAATTAATGCATTAATAGCAAGATCTAGCAGGCAGGACTAATAACCGACATAATTTCAACGTGGTGATGAACAAAGATGATATTTTGATTTAGCGGAGACCACTGTAATACAATGTGAAAATATATGTGTCTTCTCTTGGTAACACAGTCTCAGGTACTGCTAATACTCCTGCAGCTTGTTGCCTAGATTCATAATAGAAGCAAATGCTACATTTTATTTAGAAATTAATGAAAATAAAGAAGGAACGTTTTTCCATCCATGTCTATGAACAACCTGACCTCTTAACTCCAGATTAAAATACACAGTGTTAATTAAACGAAAAGCTCTTTTGTCTGGTTATCTACATTTGGAAACATATAAGATGGGGTCAGTACAGGCATGGTGATGAGGTGGCCAAGGGGTATTTTGAGGGTAGTGATGTCTACTCTAACCCATAAAGTTGTTTGCAGTACATGATGTCAACAATCAACTACTTCTCTGTCTCCCTCTGAACTCTTCAGTAAAGTCCAGAATGTTCCAGAATATATTCAGGGAGTGGACTCTTTGTGGCTCTTGAAGAGGGACCTGATTTACCGACTGGTGAGCTGAAGCCCAGCCTCCATCCAGGCAGAAGCAGGAGCCTTGAGACTCTCAGGCCCCTGGGGAGATGCTGAAATCCTAAGGAAGGCTTTGGACTTCTGCTGCACATAAACCTGGGAGCTTGAGTTTATCTAGACCCCCAAGGAACAGAGGGCCCCACATGATATCTGGTTATGCTTGGTTTGTTTAGGTTAGATAGGACCACACAGTGTATGAGACTGACTCAGTGAGACCTAGAGCCTTCCTCCCTCCCTCTTCAGCTAGCCTCTGAAGTCTGGGGGGGGGTACTCTGTTTTGGAGTGGAACTGAGGGGTGGATGCTAGGATTATAGCTAACTGAAGAGCATCATCTTGCCTGCTCGGACCTTACACAAAAGTTACCGCTTGTCCCAGTACTCGCTTTACGCTAACGGCCATTTGCTCAATTTCATGTCTGGGTATGGGAAAGTTGGTGACACTGCAAGAAGAACACTGCCATGTGTTTGAGGGCCAGAGTAGGGTGGTATAGTGGACAAGAGCTTGCATTTTGGAGTCAGATCAGAGATTGAACCCTGGCTCTGCCACTTGCCTGCTATGTTACCTTGGACAAGTCCCTTCACCTCTGCAAGCAACATTTCCCTCTTATGTCAAGTAAGGAAAATAATTACACATGATTCACAGGGTTTCCATGAGGATTAAACCCAATAATTTATGTAAAGCTTTTAGTGTGGTTTGTGGTACATAGTAGACATTTAATAATAGAGTTATATTGTTATTATCATTATTATCATTACTATTTTTATTACTATTGATCCAGCGTTCCCTCACAAGAAAGGTCAGTCCTACATTTATTTCTTACTTTTAGTAAAAGACTAAGAAAATCCTTACATAAAAGACTTTAAATGTTCGCCACCAACAATGCCTTCTTTCTCCTGCACTCCATATACTCATCCACCATTTCACTTGACTGTGGGAAACTTTGCTTTCTTGTTTTCAACTTCCTTCGGAATGACACAGATTAATTTTTTTCCTAGAAGGATGAAAGATTTCTTTCTCTCTCTATTTTTTTTTAATGGTACCAGGGCCAAGGAATGAACCCAGGACCTCGTATATGGGAAGCCAGTGCTCAACCACTGAGCCTCATCGGCTCCCCTGAGTTGGTTTTTTTGTTTGTTTTCCTTGTTGTTTATTTATTTGTTTTTAGGAGGCACCCAGGACCGAATCCGAGACATCCCATGTGGGAAGAAGGCGTTCAAGCACTTGAGCCACATCCGCTCCCGAAAGATTTCTTGAGAAAAGTATTCTCACCCTTTGCCCCCCACTTGCTACCACCATAAACACTGGCATGTGTGCACACATGCACACACACACACACATTCCTCTCGCCCTCCTTGCAGTAAGAGGATCAAATATCAAATCCAGGCCTCCTGCCTGGAACTGAAGAACATTACCATCAGGCTGGTCCATTAAATATCATTTGAAAGTCAATTTTATCCCAGAGTGGTAAGTAGTATGCGTGCTTATGTCTTCATCTACCTTAATTAGGAAAAGCAATTTGCTGCACATTTCTTAAAAAAGAAAAAAACTGATCAAATTTGAGCTTCTGATAGATTGAAACACAGCATATGTTGTGGTGGTGGTAGAGAGATGTGAAACCACTTCCCACATCTAAATTATGGCTTGGTCTAAAAACAGTCCAGCTTTATGACTCGTGTGTTTTCTAAGTAACTTGTGCAATTGCCCATAATTATGGAAATAGGGGCCGTCTCCTGAAAACCAGCACTGTTTCATTTTGTTTCTCAACCCAGAATAGAAAACCCCATTTTGGGTCTATCACTGGAGATGTTTCCATCCCATCATATTTTCTGTGATTCTATATCATTAACAATCTCCAGACCATTTTCACACATCTCCCTTTGCCAAAATGGTTGGAGTGGTTGAGAAGAGGCAGCTCTGCTGTATGCAGGCTTCCACTTTTCACATGTATTTCTTTTAACTAGGCCAGAGCAATTTTAACCCACAAGGGGTGTCTTTGACTTGAGTCCTCCTGATAAGTTGATGTGGTGCCCATGGCATTTTAACTGGTACTCAGATGGTCTGGAAATGTCTGTAGGGCTGCAGGGACAAGCCATCAGAAGTTTTTGTGCTTGAGGAACTGAGGAGCCTCCTGCGAGGGCTCAACCCCTAGGAGAAGGATGAGCCAGGGAGGAAGCAGCCAGACCTAAGGATCTTGACCCATTAAGAGAGCTCTGGACTTTAGAAGGGAGGTGTGATTATGTGTACATGCTCCATGGTCATTGGCACTCCAGTTTGACTCCTATGCAGTCTCTGAAAGAATGTTTGTTTCATGGTGAAAGGTGAGTTGTCATTCTTGTCCCCTTATATTCTATTTGCCACACAGCAGCCAGATAACTATTTCAAATTGTAAATCAGATCATGTCACTCCTCTGTTGAAAATCTTCCATGGCTTTCCATTCCATTTAGCAGTAAATAAAATTCCCCTTCCAAGAGTGTACAGGGCCCTACCTAAGCAGCCTCTGCCTGCTTCTCCCACCTCATCTTATACTTCTCTCCCCTTGGTCCTGTTTGTTTCAACCACAGGGTCTTCTTTCTCTTCGTTAGCCTGGCCCATTCTCACCCTACTGTGTTTATATTGGCTGTTCTTTCTGTCCTGATTATTATTCCTGGAGGACCTTCTCATTCTCCAGGTCTCAGTTTAGGCATCATCTCCTTCACAAGTCCTTTTCTGACCTCTCTGTCTAAAGTGACTGCCCTTCCTCTGCTCCACAACTCTCTCCCATCACTCTTTTTCCTAGCCTGTATCACAGTTTGAGTTAATCTTGTTTGTTTACTAATTTATTCTCTTGAGGACAGGGAGTGTATTAGTCTAGTTTCTCTCCCCAGAGCAGAGCTTGAGATAAGGATTTGGTGTAGGTTCTTTGCATTGGAAATGTATCACTGTGGGTTGGTTGGGAAGAGAAAGATGCTCAAAGTGTTACAGAAATAAAGGGGTTTAATATAGGAATCAGAGTTTATACAAATAAGGGAAGATGTAGAGGAATGAAGGTCAAACAAGACTGCAGCTGGAAGGTCAGGAGAACCTCAGCCTGGAGCAAAGCACCAAAGCCATTGGTTCTCCAAAGTTCTCTGGGAAATTATGTCACTGTGGCTGCACACACATTGGGCTTCCATAACTTCCTAAGAATAATGGCCTCTTCTAACTTTTGCCTTTCAAATCTCTCATAGGTCCCTCTCACTGGCAAATTCTAACCTGTAACAAGCAGGTCAAATGGGTTGAAGTCTGTGTGGAACTGTTCACTGTAGCCATGGCTGGGATCAGAAATGAGGCCAAGTGAATATGAGGTTCCTGACACTGGGTTGATGCCTGTCTTCTCATTTCTCTGTCCCCAGACCCTAGAATAGTGCCCTGTAAATAGTAGGGACTCAATAAATACTTGTCCAGTAACTGATGCTTGAAAATACCATAAGTAAAACTAACAGAGTTGTTTCATTCAATTTGGTAAACCAGTGATACACAAGCCATGTTACTATAGGGCCCCTCTAATGGAGGGCACCTCAAAGAAGGGAGAGGCAATCTCTATACATTGTTCCAGACAGCTGGCATGTGCCAGCATGTGAAGTTCCAGGTTTTAATGGTGGTGCTCAGTGGGAAGAAACAGAACGAATATGGCTCCCAGTGAAGGGTGGTGAATAGAGACAGAGATACCTGAACAAACTTGTTCACGACCACATGTGAGACTCCCCAGGGGCCTCCTATAACTACTATAGGTACGGAAGGGGCCAGTGGAATCTCTAGCAATACTTGTAATATAAGTCCGTTAGTACACTGGTGTGGCCAGGGGAAACGCAAGAAACAACAGGAGCTGAAAGAAAATGTGTCGTGAACAAAGCACCCAAGGATAGGACACGTTGCTTAAAAGTTGAGAAGCTTCTAGATTAGGTTGGCTACCCATGGGATTCCATTAACCAGTGAGAATTTGTCCTGGGCAGGAGGAGGGAGGAAGGTGTGGGTTTAACAGTGCTATTCTTGAATCTGTTGATAGCATGGCCATGGAAGTCAGCATGAGTCCAGAGGCCTAGGGCCTGAAAGAAATCAAGTGGTGGAGGGATGAATTAGAATTTAAATCAAACAAGTGACCCAAAGCATGAGCAGTGTACAGGGCCATGCATTAAAAATCCCTATACCTCAGTGCAGTAAGTATGAGCCTGCTGAGGTCTGGGGATTAGTTGATGAGATAGATGAGTGCTGTTTCATGAATTCCATGACGGAAATAGATGCTGTCTTAGAATTTATTAAAATAAGATTTTTATAAACATCCATGTGTGCACAGGTGGTTTAGTTCTCAGCTTTTACTTAAGTCCTCCTGGGCATGAAGATAGGTCCCTACAACGTTGAATATGTTATTTCTATATTCATTCATTTATTCCACATGTATTTATTGAGATATTACTATGTGCCAATCCATGAGTTAAGCACTAAGGATGTAGCAGTGAACAAAACAGAGATGATGCTTCATATTTATCTACAAGAAATGAAAACACATATCCTCACAAAGACCTGTATGCATTTGTTCATAGCGGTTTTAATCACAATACACAGAAACACCGCAAAGGTCCATTAATTGGAGAATAGCTCTAGAGACTATGGTACACACATAGGACAGAATAATACTCAGCAATAAAAAGGAACAAACATTTTCTTCAGACCTTTTTTGTGTTGCTACCTTGCAACCACATGGGTGAATCTCAAAAATATATTAAATGAAGAAAGCCAGAGACAAAGTACTGCATATTGTATAATTCTTATTTACATGACTTCCTGTAAAAGTCAATATTATAGGAAGACAAACCAGATCAGTGGTTGCTAGTTGCTGGGGTAGGGGTTGGGGATTGATCGCAAAGGGGGCACAAAGTAACATTTTAGGGGTGTCGGAATTGACTGTGGTAGCAGTTGTTTATATGACCGAATACATTTGTCAAAACTCTTTGAACTTTACACTTTAAAAGGCCGAATTTTGCTGTATGTAAATTGTACCTCAATAAACCTGACTTTAAAAAATATTATCTTCTAGTAGGGAAGCAGATTTAAATAAATAAATAGATAAAATGGAGAAGACCCCCTTGGTGCTCCACTTCCCATCACCTCATTTCTGATTTCACCTACTGTTCCAGGGGGCCATTCCCTACACACTCAGATTCCATAGTGTTCACAGCATATTGTTGCAAGTGTGCACTTCATATTTTTACACTTTTTCTGCCCTGCAGCCTCTCGAACACCTTTGGCTGGCAGGCAAGTGCCGCCTAGATGTGTGGGTGAGTTGACTCTCAGGGGCAACCTTGAAAAAGCACACTTATATTGACTTTTCCTCCTTCCCTGCTTCATGGGATCACCTCCCAAATAAACTATGCATACCCAAGCTCTTGTCTCGGGTTCTGCTTTCAGGGGATCCAAACTAATATATAACATAAGGTCAGATGCTATGATGAAAAACACAGCCAGCAGAGGGGCTAGAGAGGTAGCAGTGCTACTACAAATACAGGCAGGAAAGATTTCTATGAAGAGGTGACCTTTGAGTAGAAATCTGAACTCAGCAAAGGAATAAGACAGGGCCTCATTTGGTGGGAGAGAATTTGGGGCAGAGGAAACAGTAAGCCTGAACGTTGAACATTTTTAGAAATGGCAATGAGTCCACTGTAGCTGGAGCTCAGCGAACAAAAGATGAGGTCCAAGAGGTAACAGGGCAAGCTCAGGTAGGATCTTGAAGGCCACATTAAGGACTTTGGACTTCATTCTGAATCAGATAGGAGACAGCTGGAGGGTTTTTGAGCAGAGGAATAACGTGATCTGACTCGAGAAATTAAAATAACAATTCTGGCTGTTGTGTTGAGACAATAGACAATGGTGGACTAGGTCAATGGTGGAAGGAGGGAGGCTGGCCAGTAGTCATTTTGCTGAGAAGTGGTCAGATTCTGGGTATACTTTGCAGGTGTAACTGATAGGATTTGCTGACGCATTAAATGTAAGATGTAAGAATAAGGAGAAGATTCAGAACTGACACCAAGATTTTTGTCCTAAGCTATCTGAAGAATGGTATTGTTATTTACTGTACTGGGGAAGACCACAAGAAAAACAGGTTTGGGCCAGGGGAATAAAGATTTAAAACATGTTACGCTTGAGATGCCTAATCTACATCCAAGTATAGATGTTGATGAAGCAATTGTATACACAAGCCTGGAGTTCAGGGGACAGTCAAGGCTAGAGATATAAATTTGGAAGCTGTCAACACCTAGATGATATTTAAAGCCATGAGATGAGATGAGATGAGATGAGACGAGATGAGATGAGATGAGATCACCTGGGGAATAAGTATAGTCAGAGAAAAGGTCCAAGGACTGAGTTCTAGTTCACTCCAACATTTAGAGATCAGGAAGAAGAGGAGTAATTAGCAAAGAAGACTGAAAAGGAACTGCACGAAAGGTAGGAGGAGAGCCAAGAGGGAGTAGTGTTCCCACGACCTAGAGAAAAAAAGGTTTCCAGAAGGAGATGATAAGCTCTGACAATGGTGCTGATGGGTCAAGTAAGGAAGAGATCTGAGAATTTCTCTTGAGCTTAATTGTGGAAGTCATTGGAGACCCTGACAAGAGCAGTTTCCTTGGGATGGTGGGGATGAAAACTTTGTTAGAGAGAGCTCAAGAAAGAGAAGTAAAGGAAGTAGAGCAAGCAGGTAGAAATCACTCTTGGGTTTTGCTGTAAGGGGTACAGAGAAACTGGACAAAGTTGGAAGGCGATGTGGGGTCAAATGAAAATTTTGTTGTTTTTTGTTTAGATCTATGATATTAGAAGAAGTTTGCATCCTGATGAGGATGCTGTACGTTGGGCAAACAATGATTCAGGAGAAGACAAAAGGGAAGTCTTGAGTAGGTTGGAGGGGATGGGATACAGGGCACATAAGGATTGTTTTGATGTTAGAAAGTTACATGGACAGTTCATCCATTTTTTTGGAGGTACTGGGATTGAACCCAGGACCTCATACATGCAAAGCAAGTACTCAACCACTGAAATACACCTGCTCTGCCAGTTCATCAATTTTAACAGAAGACACAGATGCCAAAAGGTTGGGAAATTTGGTGATAGGGGCTTATGGAAGTTTTCTTATGATTACATCTGCTTTCTCAGTGAAATAGGCAAGACCATCAGATGAGAACAAAGATGAGAAGGGGGTATTAGAGACTGGAGGAGAGAGGAGAGAGGGTGGAATAGTTGTTTTAGAGACCATATTGGTTTCCCAGGGCTGCTCTAACAAAGTACCACAAACTGGGTGGCTTAAAACAATAGAACTTTATTCTCACACAGGTTTGGAGGCTAGAAGTCCAAAATCAAGATGTCAGCAGGACTGTGCTCTCTGAAGACTCTAGGAGAGGATCCTTCTTGTCTTTTCCTAGCTTCTGGCAGTTGCCAGCATTCCTTGGCACTCCTTGGCTTATGGCAACATAACTCCAAACGCTGTCTCCATCTTCATGTGGCTGTTTTCCTGTTGTTTGAATTTCCCTCTCCTTATAAGGACACCACTCATATTGGATTAGAGGCACCCTAATTCAGTATGATTTCATCTTAACTAGTTGTTATAATATACAATATATATTTTATATAACATATATAAACTCTACTTCCAAATAAGGTCACATTCACAGGATCTGGGAGTTAGGACTTGAACATATCTTTTGGGGGGATACAATTCAGCTCCCAAAAGAGACTGAAAGAGCAGACTGTCTAGTAAAATGTAGTGGGGCTCTAGGCAGCTTACTTGCGTGCAGGTGCCAAGAAAGTAAAGAGTTGGATTCAAACAGCATTGGGATGTTGCAAGTGAGTGTGAAAGCAGGAGAGGGAGGTGAGGGAATTGAGGTGAAGTTGAGATGAAGTGATGGGAAAGGGAGTGGTTATTATGATGGGATCCAAACCAGGTAAGGAGGGAAGTAAGGATACAAAGTGGATTAAGGGAGTAGGTGAAAAGCTGGTAGGGTCAATGGATAAGAACTCCCAGCAAGATTCAAGAAATGCTGGAGTTAGGGGATTAGAGAGAGTGAGGTGGAAAAGTAGGAAGTAGTGGTTGGAGAGTGGAATGCTTAACATGGAGATTATATTAGGAGCACAGTCATGATGAGAAGGTGTAGGGTGTGCCCATCAGAGTGAATGGCTGAGGCAGGGCAGGGATGGGCTCGCCTCAGCTCAGCCAGGAGAAGAGGGCAAAGATCTGAGAAGCTGAGGAGTCGGAGGGATTATCAATGTTGGATATTGAAATCCCCAAGAATTATCAGAGCCAGGGTGGAGGAAGAGGTGGGCCAGGTGCTTAAATCTTCAAGATATGAGAAGGGGGTGACTGGGTGATGTCTAAGGTGACAGCCACAAGGCATTTTTCATACTTTCCCTATGCCATGAAGATTTTTGGTTGGTGTATATTATCTTTGTTCAATCCCTCCCCGCCCGGTTCCCAGCTATCTATGGAAGGAAAAGTCCGCATTTTTATCTTTTTTTTTTCCCCTGTAGCTAAGCTAGCACTTAGCCTAGAAGTTTTGTTAGTTGACAGAGCAGGACCTCCTTTCCTCAGCCCTTCCTCTAGAATTTCTAAAGTGCCAGACGTGTGTCCAGATGCACCTCAGCCCTTGTAGCAACTGCACTCCTAAAGGTAGAACAACCAGGCCACCTTCATGTCAGCAGTTACTTTTCAGTGCCCAGTCAATGCAGGTCTCGGGGGTTTGGGACCACAGTTCCTTCAACTCTAAAGAGCTGTCAGCCAAAGGTTAGGCTTTAATAAAATTGTGTAACATTCGACATTGTTTCAGAGGCTTTTCAGTCACCTGTATACAAATTGTAGCACCCAATTCCCCACTCCTAGGATCTGACCATCGTGTCACCTTGTTTAATTGACACTAAAGCAGTGCTTCGCAAACTCGTCCTTGAGAATCACCTGGGGAGCTGTGGGAAAAAAGTATTCATTCCTGCTCTTCACCCTGGTCAATAAAATCACAATCGTTGGGGCGAGGCCCAGAAATCAGCATTTCCCAATGGTGTTTGGGTGCTTTCCAGTGGCCCAAATTTGAGAAGCACTAAAGTGGTGGATGGTAAGTTTGGGTCCATCCCAGGTGGTTTTGCACTTTAACAGTGACCTATCTAAGGGGAGACCATTGTGAAGGCCAAAGAGGCAGCTCTCTAATGTGAAATTTGGCCTGTCAGGATGCTGTTAAGCAGAGGGGCTGGTCTGCAGCTGTTAAAATTTTTGCACATCGAGGTAAAGGTGGAGACGGGGATGCTACCAGGTGTAGTCAGATTGTAAGGGTCTAATGAGTCTCAACGTGTGGGGCCCAGAGCAGCCACAGCAGCAGCACCTGGGAACTTGTTAGGCATGCAGATTCTGGGGCCTCGCTCCTGATATGCTGACTGGTGATTCTGATACCCACTTAAGTTTGAAAACCACCTCCCTTTAACCTGTGAGTGGAAGCCATGCAGGTACCCCTGCCCCATGTGACTGAACTTACTCTCAGGGATTCTTAACCGGTGGTCCGTGAGCTTGAATTGAAATTCAAAAGAACATTATTCTTGTGGAGATGTGTTGGTGCAGGTGTGATATAGTTATTAAATAATACACAGTGTAGTGTGGACTTACTATGGGCTCTGTGGTTTTCACCTGACTGGCAAAGGAGTCTGTGGAACAAAAACGGTTAAGAACCCCTGCTTCTAGGTTGATCTCACTCCAGAATCACTCTATGGATCTGAAGGAGCTCTGGGGTGATCTGAATGCAAGGGGTCCTTTGCTTGGGTTAACTATGCCAGGCTCCCAGCAGCAATGGTATCTGTGTCTTCTCTGATATCACTATGGAAGGTGGGAGGACAAAGATGTTTGGACAGAGGATAGCTCTTCCTCTTCCCTGAACAACCTAAAGCCTCCTCAGTGGATGGTCAGCCCATGTTTACTCTCCAAGCAGGTCTTGGGTGATATAGTCTGATGTGTCTATATAGCAAAACATTTCTTTAGACAAGGCGGTGTTGAGTTTCGTGGACACTCACTTCTTGGTTTGAATTCCAATGCTAAGAGCCATAGGTTAACACCTCTGAAGTATTGCCTGGACCATCCCTCCACGGATGTTCTTTCCTCAAAGAATGTCACTAATGTCATCAATTCAAGTAACACAGAAGAGGGAGTGTCCATTTTATGCAAACTCACATACAAATGATTTGGAATTATTTCCCTCACTGTCTCCTTCATTAGTCCAGAAAATAAGGATTCGATTGAATTGTACAGGAGTCTTACATTGACTGTTGATTATTTTTAAACTTGTTCTATTATTTAAAAGTAATAGAGCTTGCCATTTTATATGATCTGATTTTTATTCAGATTTGAAAGTCATTCACGTCAAATTAAAATTCCGTTGGGTCCTTTAAAATGCCTTGAATTAAAGTTTATGATTTAATAACTAAAGGGTACAGAGGGAATGCAAACTGACTTTCTGAATCTTCAGTGATATGGAAATTACCAGAAGATTCACAGCCTTTCCAAATTAACGTTTCTTCTCTTTAGCAGACAGGGTGGTGATGAGGGAGGATCCAGGACTGTGAGCCAAGAGACCTGGGTTTCAGTCTAGGCTTTCTTGAAAGTGAGTTAGTATGAAGAAAAGAACTAGAATACTTGGTCGTTATCCTTGAGAGCTTACAAAACCAGAAGGGCAAAAGCAGGGAAAAGAGGAAAAAGAAACATGCAAAAGCCTGGTGGTATCAAGCAATTCGCTGTACGAACACAAACAATGTCTGTTCTAGGGAAGAGATCTTCCTTCCTCCCTTTCCCCTGTCCTCCCTTCTTTTTTCCTCCCTCTTCCCTCCCTTTCTCCCTCCTTTTAGCCTCCTTTCCTCTTTTCCTCTCTCTTCTCCTCTCTCCTTCCTTTTACTAACCAACCGAGCAAGAGTTCATTTACCATCTATTGGTCCCAGGGGTGTGGGAAGTAACATCCATCCTTAGGCCAGAGCTGGAGGCCATGTGTCCTGGTCCCAGGGCCTTAGACGCCTGCTACTGAAAGTGTGGTCCATTGAACAGTAGCGGCGGCATCAACATCACCTGGGAGCTTGCTAGAAATGCAGCCTCTTGGGAATCGGAATCGGAATCTTAACAAGATTCCCAGATGAGCCATGTGCACATTAACACGTGAGAAGTACTGTTTGAGGGACCCCCTCCTCTGGCCACGTCCCTCTCCACCAAGCAAGATTCTGCAGGGCCAAGGGGGATGTGCCCGCTCAGACCCTGCCCCCTTTCTAGAGCACCCTTGGGGTTCCTGAACCTCTTTTAGGGCCTGCACGGGGCCGACCACGCAGCTAAGATGGGTTCATCTTGGCCTGAAGGGTGGTAGGTGGTGGCAGTAGCTGTTTGGAGGATGGAAGCAGGGAGGTCGGTTGCAGAAGCTTGGATAGGTACTGAAATAGCCACATGCATATGCCCCTGGCTCTCTCAGGGCAGGATGGATCTGTGGGTAGGAAACCAGGGAGGGAGAGGTGGCTAACTGTCAACTCTCTCTTTGCTCCTCCAAATTCCAGTGGGGAACTCCAATGAGCCCCCCAATTCTAAATTCACACCCGGTCTTCTAAGTCATGTGAAGGTTAAATTTATCAAGATTTAAGGTGAGAACCTTTTGTATTTAAGGGTCTGTTAATTTGATATGTTACCTTTAAATATTCAGACAGATGTGAT
The DNA here is from genome assembly GCA_026826555.1 of Tolypeutes matacus. Taxonomy (NCBI): domain Eukaryota; kingdom Metazoa; phylum Chordata; class Mammalia; order Cingulata; family Chlamyphoridae; genus Tolypeutes; species Tolypeutes matacus. The sequence continues at coordinate 8,652,881 of JAKSZT010047090.1, forward strand.
GCGGGCCTCCATTTGTATTCTTGGCTCAGCCTTGCAGATGTTAGGGGTGAAACTTCTAGCGATGGGATGAGGAGACCTAGGAGATTTTACAGCACAGCATGCCCTGTTTGTCTTCCCAAGACCCAAATTTGAATCGGCCAGTCTGCCTGGCTCTCTCCCTAGAGCTGCATTCCTTTGTGTGTTTGGAGACTCTTCCTAAACCTCATGGTCTTCTTTTTAGAGGATTTCCTTTAAGATTGTCCTATAGGTGCTATATGTACATCTTTTAATAAATATTCCTCTGGCTTCTCTGCAATTTCTCACCTCTATTTTTGGGTTCCTGCTGATAATAAAAGTAGCATTCTATCATAAGTGTCTGACCATTTCGGTGTGTAAAACAGAGGTTCTCCAAACTCAACATGCAGCATCCTGGGCCCCATCATTGAAATTGTGATCTGGTAAAGGTGAGGCCCAGGATTCTGACTCTTTGGCAAGTACCCTGATGATTCTGGTGCTGGTGGTTGGTGGGCCACACTTCGAGAATTCTTGATATGGAAGGCAGGTGGCCTTACTGTCTCTAAGTAGCCTAGTTCTTTTTTCTTTTTGTTCTTTGATATTTTATTGTTGCCTTGTGATTTTTAAAAGTTTATTGAAATATATCACTCATACATGAACATACACAAACAATAAGTGTATAGTAATAGTTGTGAACTTACAAAACAAACATACATAACATTGTACAGGGCTCTCATACCTCACCCTACCACCAATACCTTGCATTGTTGTGAGACATTTATTACAAATTATGAAAGAATATTGTCAAAATCTTACTACTAATTATAGCCCTGATCTTACATTTGGTGTATTTTCCCCCCAACCCACCCTATTATTATTTTTAAAATATATTTTTATGACAGAATTTGTAAACTTACAAAACAATCATGCACATGTGCAGAATTTCCAAACAACATCCCTCTATCAACACACCACACCGTGGTGGAACATTTGTTACAGATTATGAGATAATATCATCCAATTATTACCAGTTCCACAGCATACATTTGACACACATTTTCCTTACTCCCCCGTTATCAACACAGTACATCATTGGCATTGATGCAAGAACATTACATTATTACTGTTAACCACAGTCCATAGGTCACTCCAGTTATATTTTTCCCATGCTTCTCCACATTCCCACTATCCTGCAATAGTGATGTACATCTGCTCTAGCTCACAAAGGACACTCTTGCATCTGTACCATCCACTTCTGGGTTTACTGTGCTATTCAGTCCCTAGATTATTCTCTAGCTTTCTGTCAATTGGCATTTACATCCCTAGACTACCATTTTCAGCCACATCCCCATTTATAAACCAGCTGTTACTCACTGTAATGTGTTACCATCAACTCTGTACATTTCCACACTTTTACAGTAAAGCTAATTAAACTTCTACATACATTAAACATCAGTAGTCCACCTCAGTCCTCCTCTTATCTCCTTTAAGAATCCACCACCTATCACCAGGTCTTGAAGACATTTTCCTACATTTTCTTCTAGAAACTTTATGGTTCTTGCTTTTATATTTAGGTTTTTAATTCATTTTGAGTTAATTTTTGTATAGGGTGTGAGATAGAGGTCCTCTTTCCTTCTTTTGCTATGGATACCCAGTTTTCTCAGCACCATTTGTTGAATGGACTGTTCTGCCCGAGCTGGGTGGGTTTGACAGGCTAGTCAAAAATCACTTGACCATAGATGTGAGGGTCTGTTTTTTAACCATCAATTCGGTTCCATTGGTCTGTGCGTCTGTCTTTATGCCAGCACCACGCTGTTTTTACCACTGTACCTAGGTAATACGACATAAAGACCAGAAATGAGAGTCTTCCAACTTCGCTTTTCTTTTTTAAGATGTTTCTGGCTATTCAGGGCCCCTCACCCTTCCAAATAAATTTGATAATCAGGTTTTCCACTTATTTAAAAAATGCTGGTGGAATTTTTTATCGGGATTGCATTGAATTGGTATATCAATTTGAGTAGAATTGACATCTTAATGATATTTGGTCTTTCAATCCATGAACATGAAATGTTCTTCCAATTATTTAGGTCTTTTTTTGATTTCTTTTAACAATGAGTTGTAGTTTTCTGAATACGAGTGCTTTACGTCATTGGTTAAGTTTATTCCTGAGTATTTGGGTTTTATCTGACATATTTTATTTTCACCACTCTTTTGACACATTTAGTTACTTTTATTGATATAATCTTCATTTCTAGATTTTCTTCCAGGCCTCTCTCTCCTGTCTTTTCTTTTTAGGCTGCAGCACACCCTTTAGTATTTCCTGCAAAGCAGGTCTCTTGTTTACAAACACTCTCAGTTTCTGTTTATCTGTGAATATTCTAAACTCGCTGTCATTTTTGAAAGACAATCTTGCCAGATATAAGATTCTCGGATGGAAGTTTTTCTCTTGCAGTACCTTAAATATATCCTATCACTGTCTTCTTGCCTCCATGGTTTCTGGTGAGAAATCAGCACTTAATCTTATTGGGTATCCCTTATATGTTTTGCATTGTTTTTCTCTTGCTGCTCTCAGAATTATTTCTTTGTCTTTGGCATTTGACATTCTGATTAGTATGTGTCTCGGAGTTGGTCCATTTAGATTTTTTCCGGTGGGAGTACGTCATGCTTCTTGAACATGGATATCTATGTCCTTCAATAGTGTTGGGAAATTTTCTACCATTATTTCTTCAAATATTCCTTCTGTCCCTTTTCCCTTCTCTTCTCCTTCTGAGACATCCATGACATGTATGTTTGCATGTCTCTTGCTGTCCTTTAGTTCCCCGAGGCCTTGTTCAAGTTTTTACCATCTTTTCTTCATCTGTTCTTTTATATGTTCACTTTCAGAGGCCATTTCTTCAAGCTCACCAATTCTTTCTTCTGCCTCCTCAAATCTGCTATTATATGATTCCAGTGTATTTTTAATTTCATTTATTGCACCTTTCATTCCCATAAGATCTGCTATTTTTCTATGAATGCTTTCAAATTCTTCTTTGTGCTTATCCAATATCTTCTCAGTATCCTTAATTTCTTTAGCCATCTCATTGAATTTATTAAGGAGATTTGTTTGAATATCTATGATTAATTGTCTCAACTCCTTTATGTCATCTGGAGGCTTGTCTTGTTTCTTTAAGTGGGCCATATCTTCCTGTTGGTGTGGATTGTAATTTTTTGTTGGTGTCTTGGCATCTGGCTTTCTAGAGTATGTATTCTGGTTGCAGTTTTTCTTTAGTTTAGGGCTTCCTGCCCTTTCTCCCTTGCTGGTTGTGTAGTAGGAGCCAAGGATGTAGTTGGTGTTATATGTTGGGGAGACTCAAGCTACTCTCATTGCCCCAAGGACCAATGAAGTTTCTCCCAACTTTCTCCTTTGCCAGGGGTAGGAACAGAGCCATGCTGTGTGGAATAATCCAACTCATGCAGGCCTAGACTGTAGTTGCCCGGAGAGACTGATGAAGCTTCACGCCCCTTTCTCCCCTGCCTAGGGCTGGGATGGAACTGCAGGTGTGGGCAGCAATCCATACAGTGCAGGTCCAAGATGACCACAGTTGTCGGGGTAGATTTCCGATTATTCAGTCTGTGTCAGCTAAATGCACCTGCAGTTACCTGGATAGGCTGGTGCACGGCCCGTCAGCTTCCTCCCTGCTAGAGGTGGGGCTGAAGCCTAGGCCAGGTCTGCAGGCCAATCCGGGCGAAAGAAACCAGTCTCCACCGTCACTGAGATCCCCAGTCAGCCGGCTTCCCCTCATGCTGGGGGCGGAGCCAAAACGGCAGCCACCAGCCTCCTTCCGACCTGGAAAGGCTCAAACTTTAGCTGTTCTTTTTTTTTTTTTTTTTTTTTTTTTTTTTTTTAAGGAAATCTGATGTTTTTTAATTGCTGTTATTCTAATGGGTGTAAGAGGGTATCTCATGGCAGTTTTGATTTGCATTTCCCTAATAGCTGGTGATGTTGAACATCTTTCCTTGTGCTACTTTAGCTGTTCTTAGGGTTATACTTTAGCCAGCTGAATTTACTAATCAGTAGCTGAAATCTGTGGCCAACCGTCTCTTCCTTCCCTGTTTTTGGGAAATGGAGCTTCCAATTCCTGCCACAGAATAGCTCCTGGGGTGGCTTGTGCCGCCAAAGTAGGATGATCACCAGCCTCCGCTGCGTGGCCTGTATTTTCCCGGAGAGGCTGGCGTAGCTCCCCCCAGCTTCCTCCCTGCCCGAGGTGGGCATGGGGCTTATGGGAGAGCTGCATTCTGATCTGGGTGGAAAGAAGCCGGTCCCTACCAGCATTGTGATCTTCAGTCAGCCCCGCTTCCCCTTGTGCCAGGGGCGGAGTTAAGATGGTGGCCATCGGCCTCTTTCTGACTTGGACAGGTTCAAAGTTTAGCTGTTCTTAGGATCATACTTCAGCCCACTGAATTTACTAATCAGTAGCTGAATTTGGTGCTCGACCATCTCTTCCTCCCCCGTTTTGGGAAGTGGAGCCCCTAATTCTAGCCTCGAAATAGCTCCCGAGGCAGCTTGTGCCGCCAGTGGAGGCTGGGCGCCGTCCTCCATGGCGTGGAGGGCTCTACTCACGAACCTTCTCTGCAGATGGGCAGTCTCCTCCTTCCATTCTTTCAAGGATGTTGCAGGATGCACTGCTGGTCTCATGGAGGTCCCAAACAGGTGCTCTAGGTAGCTCTGGGTGATCACTAACTGCCCCAAAGCAGGAGCTGATTCTAGGAGCTCTTTACTCTGCCGCCATCTTGCTAGTTGTCTCCTAATTCTTTTTGTATTTCAGGTCATGGCTGTCAATTAGCTGCCCAGACACTGGTAACCCACACGTGGCTTAGAGCTCATGAAATCCCCCACATTCAAATTAACAAATATTTATTAGGCATCAGCTCTGTGTCAAGGAATGTAATGGGCACTGGGAAACCCACCAAAGTATAAGACATGGTTCCAGTGAGGAGGAGCTTGAACTCCTTTTCAGTTTATTTACGTAAAGTCCGAACTGTCATTACTATAAATTAGAAATGTCTGTTTTTCTTCATGGGGAGAATCCAGTATTAGAGAAATTAGGCACAAGACAGAATACAGATGAATGATGCAATTTATACTACTTAAGTACAATGCACTGAATGGATCTATAGTTACAAAATAAGACGCTCTAACCACCCCAACTGCAATTGCAACAAATCTGTCTTAAAACCCATCAATGTAAAGCTCAGTTTAAAAAAAAACCTTTTGAGACACTAAAAATGAAGTTTTCTCCTCCATATCTTTAACCTGTACTTTTGAAAGTCCTTATTATCACATTGGCTATTTATCTAGGGATTCTCTTCTGAGTAGATTCTGTTATAGTTGTATATGTGACAATTAAATGTGGGAAAAAAAGGTTACCTAGAAGCTTATATAATCCATCACCAAATTACACATAGGAAATAAACTGTACCAAGAACCTAAATAAAATTTCAATGAATAAAGGTGACCTTTTGATTTCAAATGAAGGAAATTTTAAAAGACCCTCAGGAAGCTGTTTTCTACTAAAGCTACTACTGTATAGTCACAATTACATGATAATGGGAAATATATGTATTATTTAGGCTTTATTATCTGAAGAAAGGAGGTAAACCTTTTTTGTTTCTTTTTGGCCTGGAATTACCCAACTTGATTATCTCTTGCCCCCAAACTCAGAATAATCAGTTGGCCTTGGATTTCTTTGATGTATCTTGGGTGTGGAATTAGAAACGTAAGCAGTATTCCTATTGTTAAATTCCATGCATAACTTCTGAGGCCTAGCACACAGGCTGACATCCCTGGGCAGAACAATGTACTTGTTTGGACGTTGTTGTTAATGTTTTCCTCACACGATTCACTGTGGAAGTTATGAGCCTCTGAGGAAGAATTTGTTAATAAATGTCTTTAGTCATAACTCTTTGTTTAGTCATAACTTTATTTTTTTAGTATTATTATTTTTAAGGAAGCTTTAGGTGGCATAAACGTTACATTGAAAATATAGGGGATTCCCATATACCTCACCGCCCCACACACTTTCCCCCATTAATAACATATTTCATTAGTGCAGCACATTTATTACAATTGATGAACACATATTGAAGTATTGCTACTAACCATTGTCTATAGTTTACATTATGGTTTACACTTTGTGCTGCACAATATTATAGGTTTTGGCAAAATGTATAATGGCCTGTATCTGTCATTGCAATGTCATGCAGGACAATTATAATGTCCCCAAAATGCCCCATGTTATACCTATTCTTCCCTCCCCCTCCCCTCAGAGCTTCTGGTGACCGCTGTCTTTATATCAATGTTACAAGTTCTTCCATTACTAGAATAATAAGTCTACTTTAGTCCATAGTTGCATTCCCCCCTTATGTTCATTCATTCCTCAATCTTGAGGATTTGGGGATGGTGATGCCCACTCTGCTTCCGATTGAGATGAGGCTTAGATCCCATGGGGCAGATGGGTGGAGCTGTCTTGCTTGAAGTTGTATATACTCTCTGTTTTGGGGGTATGGGCATTGTCCATCATCATCCTTTTGTTAGCTGTCCTGGGTGAGTCCGATGAATTGGAGGGTAGGTATTGGCTGCAACTCTGCTGAGATTGAGAGCTCAACTGGCATATGAACAGCCAGAAAATTTAAGTCTCTGGGACACATACTTAATGAGAATAGTGCTAATTTTAGGTTCAAATAAAAGGGGCAGAAAAGCCATGTGTAGGAAAATTATAAGTGATTCCAACTCTGACACATTGGAGTTAGCATATATTCCACCGACAGGGTGCTAAATTTCTGGGGTTGTCTGCCTTGCCTATAGTGTCCAGATGTCTCTAGAGCCCTCAGGAGACCCCTGCTTGAGGCACTGTTTATTGTGGCAGTCAATGAGATCCTCCTGAGACGTGCATAAGCATAACCTCTGGAATGACCTCCCAACTCACTTTGAAATCTCTTAGCCATAAAAACTCATTTGTATTTAATATTTTCCCCTTTTGGTCAAGGTCTTTTTCCAGATATATTGCTAGTTGGTGCTTGGTAATAATCCCTTGGTGCCAGGGAGGCTTAACTTGGGCATTATGTCCCATGCTGAGGGGAAGGTAGTGAGTTTATATGATGAGTTTGGTTAGAGAGAGTCTACATGAGAGCAACAAGGAGGCTTTCAGGAGGTAAGTCTTAGGCGATATATAATACTAGGCTGTTTCAATTTCACAAGAAAAGGTTCCTAAGTGCAAGCATCAATATTAAGGGACTGGCATATTGGTCTGTCCTCCTTCACTAGGCACTGCCCATGTACTTTATGGATTCTTTCTACTCTATTTGTGAATGTAGCGGAACTCCCCAGGATGGGAATTCAATATTCTTTTGGTTATTGTGTGGGTCTCCACCCACTGAGACAACACCCCATGACCACTTAAACACATTCATATTCCACAGAGGCATGCCCCAGGTGCACCTCTCCCAATACATCCTCCCACCATAGACACACTGCACCAGTATTCCTCCCCTGCCACAGTTGTGACTCTTCTGCAATCCAAAACCTCCCCCAAAACAAAGCAAAAATAAATAAATAAATAAAATTAAAAAAATATATATGTTTTTTTAAAATCAGTCATGTTTTTTTTTAAAAAAAGATTTTATTTATTTATTCATTTATCCCCCCCCCCCCGGCTGCCCACGCTCGCCGTGTCCATTTGCTGTGTGTCCCTCTGTGTCTGCTTGTCTCCCCCCGCCGGGCCGTCCTGCTGTGCCAGCTCACCACGCTGCGTGGGCCGGCTTGCCTTCACCAGGAGGCCCTGGGAACCGAACCCGGGGCCTCCCATATGGCAAACAGGAGCCGTATTGATTGAGCCACATTCGCTTCCCTATATATATGTTTTTAAATTTTTTTTAAATTAATGTCTTTCATTCCTGTAGGATCTGTTAACTTTTATGTACAATGACAGTTTCTTCTGTATGTTATTCATAACTTTTAATGAGACAGCTTTTAAGATATAGTTAGGGGGATTAATGGCATATCTACTTTTTTTTTTTTGAGGTACTGGGGGTGGTGGATTGAACCTGGGACCACATATGTGGGATGACAGTGCTCAAACATTGAGCCACTTCAGCTTCCCCAAGTTGGTTTTTTTCATTTGTTTTGCTTGTTGTTTGTTTGCTTGTTTATTTATTTTTTCAGGAGACAACAGGAACTGAAACCAGGACCTCCCATGTGGGAGGCAGGAGCTCAACTGCTCGAGCCACATCCACTTCCTCTACTTTTTCTCAACCCCTTATCTCCACCCCCACACATACACCTCAGTACCTGACTTCTATCTCAGAAAAAAAAGAGCCATGTTTGTGATTTATCATCAAACAGGAGCTAATGATTAAACCCTTCCCAGGCTGAGTCCAGGAAGGAGGGATTCCACCTGTGTTCACTAAGAGGAGGAAGAGAAACTTCTCTTTAACAGAAAAGCACCTAAACTGTGGAAGGTCCTCTATCCTTGTCTGAGAGTAGCCCCACCCCTCAGTTCTTCCCCCACCCTGCTTTCTCTACCTCTGCTCAACACTCAGAAGAGACTGAAGTGGCCTCAAGTAGAAATTCTGGGCCCCTACAGCAGATTTCAGGTATGGAAACCATCATGCCTTTTGGATTGTAAAATGAAATCACACTTGGCCCCCACACAGAGGGCCCCTCTTCTGAACTCTTTGGGCAATCCATGGGGCTCATTGCACAGTAAAATTCTCCAAGACTTCAAGTGTGATGCCATTCAAAGCAGTCCCAAGTCTGGAATTTCTTTGTGCTTTCCATGTTAGATCATTGTTGCATCAAAGCTCTGTAGCCATAATGTTCCTTCTCAGGCTACACAGCTTGGTGTGTGTAACTCTCTACACACAGTCTATGAATGACTCGGTGGTGGTGTGGCTGGTCTTCACTTAGAACCACAAGAAGCCTTTACTACTCTACACCTGCCTACAAGCAGCCAAGAAGAGTAGTTTAGGAAGTAGAACAAAGGTGAAAAGGCAGCAGGGTGAGCCAGCTGCCCCACCTCTCCTCTTTATCCTGCCACCAGTGATTTGCATTAGCTCCCACACAATGGCATTCTGTTCTACCAGTCACTTGTAGGGCTAGAACGTCACGACTTTGAGCAAGGGCAACTTCTCTGCACTTCGGAGGTGAAGGAAAATGAAATCAATTTTGGGTCTGGGTGCTGCCTCCCCAAGAAGTAACCCTATTACATGGCATGTGAGTGGGGAGGGGGCATGAGGTAGAGACTGGGAGAGAGATTGATCTAAAGTCAACAAAAATCTGATTTTTTTCCTCCTTCATCTTTACACACACTTGTTTTCCCAGATTGGTTGTTTATCATCTCTACACACACACACAGAGAGACACAGACACACAGACACGATCTTGGAGTTGAAAAGGACTTTAGAATTCATTTCATCCAACCTTCTTCCCAATGCAGAAATTCTCTCTGCAGTACCCCCTTGCTGATGGTCATTCAGATCCTGCATCAATGCTTCCAACGATGGGTTTCTCATTCTTTTGTGAGACTGCCCATTACAGTCCACTATACAAATGTTCCAGATACCCAATTGCATGTAATTGGTTTAATGTTATGAGCTAAGCCAAAGCAGCCTCTCTGAGGATCACAGGCTTGGACCTAAAGGTTTGGCCTTTAAGATGAAATGGTGAACCCAATTATCTTCTGGGTCCACCACTCTCTCGGCTCTGATAGCATTTAATTCTCAGAGAGCCTAATGATATGGCCATCATATGTTCTAGCGTGTTTCAAATTGTGCTAGAATCACCTTTGCTTCTTTTCTTGTCTTTGCTGAAAGCAGTGTTCCCCTGGCATTACTTTGGTCCAACTAACCTAGGTGGAACTTCTTTAAGTAACTCTGAATAAAGGGACGCAATTTTCAAATGAAATGAAGGTAGATGGAAGCTGGAATCATATAAAGGACATTCAAGTTGGGTTTTCCCAGAGATACTTAGAGACTATAATACCCATGTGCCATGTTTAATGTTTAATTTTCCTCAGGCGTTTGTTTTGTTCCATTTTCCTGTAGGCTATCTCAGCTGTTTTACTAACGGTTCCGAGGACATATCTGTTGCAAGAATTTTATTGACGAGGACTCTTTCCAAGTGTTAAAAAAACCCAACTCCATCTGCCTTATGGGAAATAGAGAAAGTGCTGGTTCACATAACTCAGAAGTTCAGAGCGGATGCTGGCTTTAGGAACAGCTTGATTCAGGGACGCCAGGGATGTCACCATGACCCAGTTTTCTCCATCTGGAGGCTCAGCCTCACTCCCCTCCATCCATTGGCTTTATTCTCAGATTGCGCATGGTGGTAGGGTACTGGCAGTGACTTTTCTTAATTTTCTCAGTTCCAAATCTCCTAGAGTAGAAAAAGAGAGAGAATGGCTTTCTGGTAGCTCATGTCACAGACCCAAGCTTTTCTCTGATCGGACAAGCATAGGTCATGTGCTAATCAGTGTGTCCATGGAAATGTGCTGGCTGAACATGGCTTCAGCTTGGTTTGTGGGTTCCACACCTGGTGTAAGAAGTGAAGCCCAAGCTAGACCATATAGACCTAGGCTTGGGGAAGGATCCATGCCCAAATAAAAATCTGGGTTGTTGCTGGAAGAAGGGGTAACATGTTGGAGAGACAAACTGAGAATGTTTAACAGAGACAACCATTAACTTCCTTCTGGGATGCTTTCACCCCCCTCAGTGAGATTTGCACACACACATATATATACATAGGAAACAGGCAGCATTGGCAGCTGCAGTTTCAACACAAGGGAGAGAAATCAGGAGTTTTCTTGGAACACGGTACCCAGAGGAGTTTTTGAAATCAGTGCTAATATCAGGAGGGTGATGGACGGAATTCCACTGTGGATGGGGGTGAGGGGAGGGAAATGAGGGCAGTCAGAGGATACAGTATTTAAATTTGTGTCAGTATCCCCTAAACCTAAATAACAATAATAGCAATACTTTGTGATAATGTATTTTGAGCATAAATCCAAACACTATAAGGTTGGAACGATTATCATCATCATCATCATCATCATTGTCATCATCCCCATTTAACAGATGAGGAAATCAAGGCCCGGTGAAGTTAAGCAACTTGCCCAAGATCCCAGAGCTAGTAAATGGTAGCGCTGGGGTTTAAACCCTGGTGGGTCTTAACCCTGACACTAAAGTATCTCCATTGTATGAAATGAATACACAGAAATGGCAATTCCCTGGTAGCCTAGGGACAGGAATATGGCTGAGGGTGTGGCTGAGCCATTCTCAGGAGCTGGAAGCCTGGAGATCTCAAGAGAAGGACTGAGGAACAAGAGAAGGAAACCTCACTTCTTCACAACAGAGTTATGCTCCACACAACACAATCAAGTGTTAAGGTTGCAGTATAATAGGTGAAGTGTAAGGGAGTATTGGGAGTGGATTAGCAATCTCAGGCCAATCACTAACTTGCAATATGATGGAAGGTAAGTCACTGAACCTCTCTGTGCCTCAGTTTCTTCTTTTGTGAAATAAAGATGACTGCTGCCTTACCTCCCTTGTTGTATCACTATGGGGGTTAGACAAAATAATGTGAGATAAAGCACTTTGCAGAAGTATAGAGAAGTCCTGGTTATAATTATGCTTTCTATAGGCACTTAAAAGTTTATCTGCAATAATTTATGACACTGCCATTGAGGTACTTTTTATTAAAGAAAAGCCTGCTTTTCTAAATATAGTATCTTTTACAGATAACTTGCATTTTAAAAATCATGTTCAATGGAGAAAATTTAGAAAACAAAGATGAATATAAAGAAGAAAATAATAAAATCACTCAGAAAAATCTATTAAACACTTTGGTTTATATTGTTTTCAGTTGGTTTTCTATGCCTGTCTATGACTTTTTTAGCTAATAATGCTTTAATCTAATATTTTATCTTACATGTATACATCTTTACTCTTTTGCAACTGGCTTTTTTCCCAATTAATGCATTATGAACATATTTCTTTGTCATTAATCTTTTATTATAGAGATACCTTATTTTTGTATCATGATCCATAGTAAAAAATACATTTGCACCACTGCTCAGTACACGTGTGTGCATACACACACATGCATATATAACTGCCCGACACTTTACTGTATCTGGTGCACCCTGATATTTTCTGTTCTATTCTGTTTCATAATGATATAGTACAGAATAGCATACACCATTTCATGATTCACTAGATTGATGACATGATCCACATATAAATTGCAATTGGCAGTTTGAAAACACTTATCTACAACTTCGGTTTTATTGAATGAAGGGTAGCCCATTTTTACAGCTATCCCTTAATTATTTACAAATCTTAAATTGTTGGACTTTTATACTGTTCCTAATATTTTGCCATTCATTCTTTTATTCATTAAATTTTTCAGTAAATATGTATTAAGCAGCTACTATATGCCAAGCACTGTTCTAGGTGCTGGAAGCCCAGCAGGGAACTAGACAGAGGCGTTCCCCACTGTTATGCATTTCCATTCTATGGGGGCTGGGGAGACAGCTAATATGCATATCTACAGACCAGGAAATATCAGGGAGTGGTGCTGTGGAAGGCTAATTTAAGTGATGGTCAGGGAAGGTCTTTCTGACAGATGACATTTAAGATGATACTTGAGTAACAAGATGGAATCATTAAACTATCTTCTTGAGAAGATCTTGGGTAAGAGAATCCAGGCTGGGAGAACAACTAGCAGAGAGGCCTTAAGAGGAGTCCAGAGCTTGGGCATACTTGAGGATCAGAGGATGGCCAGTGTGACTGGAACAAGCAAGGTGCAGGGGAGGGTCATATGAGTTGAGGTTGGAAGCTGGCGGAAGCCAGATCATCTAGGACCTTCTATTATAAACATGCACCATCTTTGCTTAAGCCCACAGTTACTTCTTTAGGGAAAAGCTCGAGCAGCATCTTGAACTGCACCAGCTGTGAGTGGGGAATATTGGGGTGGCGGGGAGACTGAGAAGCTGACATGTTTTTCTGAATGAGGGCTTCTGTGTTAAAGAGTAGCCAAGTTCTGTTGGAGGAGCATGGCCCCAGTCCAATACTTCATCCTGATCCACACTGGTCTTCCTTGGGGTGATATTAAGCTCCCAGAGAATGTGTGGTCTGTGTCTAATTCACTGCTATGCCCTCAGCACCTAGCACAATGCCTGACCCATAGTAGGTGTTCAATAAATGTTTGTGAAGCAAACAAATAAATAAATGAACACCCTATCGCACCCCCAGCCTGTAGGTAAAGGACAGCGGTAATTTCTGACAAATCATTCCCACACGGTCAAGTTTTCTCCAACGTGACCCTCTATCCTCATGCTAACAGAGGAGAAAGGCCTTTCCTGTGGTCAAGCAGAGAATATTTCCTCCAGCTCCTCTCTGGTGAAGTCCCAAATAATTTCCCAAAAGCCATTACTTATTTTACTCAGTCTTCTTCTTCTTTTTTTTTTTTTCCAAATGAAATGGCATGACGACTCACCAGCTGCTTTTTGCAATGAAAAAAAGATAACACGTTGCAATTGCCAGAAACAGATGTTGAAGAGGCCTAGAAATTTGATTTTTCCACATCAGAGACACTGTTGTGTATTGAAATAAATTGACAGGGTTATTGGAAGCTAGATTGTTGGCTTCTTTGAGGTTGCTCATTGTGTCGAGGAAGGCGGATGGGGAGCAGGCCCTGGAGGAGCCTCCACAGGAAGCCCTTGCCTGCCAGGGGCTCCCTGCTGATTTGGTGTTGGCTTCTTGTAACACAACCTTCCCCTGCTCTGCTCCCTCATCGCCATAACAATCCCATGCCCTGGATAAACACCAACGAGGTGGGACAGAGACATTTTATTCTGGTGGTTAATAAATGCCTCTCTTGACTGTTTTCCCATTTCTGAATAAATGGCCTATGCCCAGTGCTTTGGAATACAGGAACATTCCAGAAATTGACGCAGTGCAGAATAGAGGGAGTAGGGAGAATTTAATTTGGAAATTTCAACTTATTACCTCCTCAGGAGTTGGGACACACAAGCGTGGTCACTGGGTAAAACAAAACCTGCTTTGGTCTTTGTTGAAATAATTTGATGTCCTCTGGAAAAAGAAGATAGCCTGTCTATGTAGGGAGGCTTTCTTTCTCTTTTAATAAAATTGTCCTCTACAATTTTTTAGCTTTTTGTTGATGTGTTGTATACATACAGAAAGTGCACAAATCATAACTGCACAATTCAATGAATGGATTTCACAAAGTCAACACACCAATGAAATCAGCAAGTAGATGAAATAACATTCCCAGCATCCTAGAAGGCTTCCTCGAGCTCTCTTCCAGTCACCTTCCCTACAAAGGACAACCACTATCTTGCTTTCTAACACAGTAGGCGAGTTTGCCTGTTTTTGAATTTTGTATAAAGGTAATCATGCAGTATACACTCTTTTGTGTCTGGCTTCTTTCACTCAACATCCTGTTTGTGAAATTCATCTGTGTTTTTCTGTTTAGTTGGAGTACAATTATTCCCATTGCCATGTAATCATCCATTGTGGGCATATACTACAGTTAATTTATCCTTTCTACTTTTGATGGGCATTTGGGTAGTTTCCAGTTTTTTTCTACTGCTGTTTTACTATTACTATTTTACTGTTTCTTTAAACAGGGCTTTTGATAAGCCTATGTACCCATTTCTGTCAGGTATATTTCTAGGCGTGGAATCGTTAGGTCACAGGATTGCAGATATTCCATTTTACTAGGTGTGGCCAAAGAATTCCAAAGCGTTTGCACCAATTTATCCTCCTATTAGCAGTGCATAACAGTTCTGGTCCCTATCATTATTGTTGTACGTCATCCCATCCTGTCCCCCTTCCTTGAATAACTTTCAGCTGCCGCCACTGTGAATATCTGAAAGTGCACTTTGACAGAATTCACTTGGAAAAGGCAACCCTCCTTTCTCTTCTTAAGTAGTATACTTTCTGTATCCACAGCAGTGCAGACCGCTCGGCATCTGCTCAAGTATGAAATTTTTTTTTTTTTTTAAGATTTTATTTATTTATTCATTTATCCCCCCCTTGCTGCTTGTGCTCGCTGGGTCAGCTAACCACACCGTGCGGGCGGGCTTGCCTTCACCAGGAGGCCCCGGGAACCGAACCCGGGGCCTCCCATATGGTAAACGGGAGCCCTACTGATTGAGCCACAGCCGCTTCCCTCAAGTATGAAATTAATCCTTACATAATGCTGGCCAGGATTGGAGGAGGTGCAATTAGAGGAAACCATTCTGGTTATTGAGATTTGTTTTTCAGGATATGGTTTCAAAAGGTCCCTGATTCCCTGGGTAGTAAAGCTTGCAGAAAGAATGAGTAGGGACTAAACTTGCTTTCTCAAAGGGAACATAAGCAGGTGTCAAAGAGGCACTAGAGTCGGTATGAATCATAGCTAAGCACTGGACTGCCTGGGTCCAAATGCTAGCTCCATCATTTGCCAGCTGTGTGACACTGAGCAAGTTACTTCCCATCTCTGTTCCTTAGTTGCCTCAGCTGCAAAGCGGAGAGCACAGTAGCATCTACCGCAAAAGGGTAGCTGGACAGGGATTAAATGAGGTGGTACATGTGAAGTGCTTACAAGAGAGGCTGGCACACGGTAAGTGCTATATGAGGATTAGCTGTAGTAGTGCCTCTCTTAAATCCTGAATTCCAGAAGCAGTGCCTGAGACAGGGATTCTTCTTCAAGTTCAACTGAGGGAGTGCTCTCGGGAGAGGGGGAGGGCAGGAAGCAGGATAGAGCAGGGGGAGGAGCTGAGTAAGGATATGGTCCAGCTCTCACAGGGGCTTCTGAAGGATCTGTGGCACCAAATTTGTCCCACCTTGAAGCAAGGGGCTTGGCTTTCATATCCCTGTGTCAGTCAGTCATTGGCTATGGGCTAGTGGGGGCAGGGCACTCTTGGACTGGGAAACACCCATGTTTAATTGAGGGCAATCCTCCAGAGAGCACTGCAGTCATGAGTTCTTAGCAGCCAACACTCACAGCAGCTGGGGGCTGGCTGCACCTGCCAGAAAAGGGGATCTGGGCGGGTCACCAAGATTGTTCCTAACTAGGCTTTTATTTGCATTGTCATCAGAAGAGTTGCAAGACCCCCATTAAAGAAAGTCTTTTAGAAGCAAGGCAGGTAGCTTCTTAGGCATTCATTGTCAGGCACAAGAATACCCACGTGTGCCCATGAGCCCTAGAACCTTGTAGGTGAATATGAGTAACAAGCATGTGACTGAGCATGCTCCCACACTAACAGTGGCCTCAGAATGGGCTTCAAGCATTAAAGCTTCCCTGGGATCATGTCCCTTCTGCTCAGCAGGCCCCTCCCTTTGCCCTACCTCTTGGGACACTTGCCATTCTAGACCACCACTTACAATCTAAGTTCTTCTCTGCCTTCTGGCCACTCTATCTCAGTGGGAGAAAGGAAGAGAGATGTACAGAAGGCACCATTTATTTGAAGCTCACAGAACCCTTAATCTGTTTGCTCCATGGTGAAATGTTGCCATACCAACAGCTCATGACTTAAGCAGCACTTGGACAATTCTGCCCCTTTATGTGGGAGATGGAAACAAGTGAGCCCTGCCAGAAGTGCATTTGGTTTCTAGGAGATGGTTCTGCCAGCTGCACCTCTTACCATAGCCAGATCTCTACTTGCACACAGGATAAGGCAACATTAAAGCAAGATGAGTCATGTGTGGACTAATAGGAAGTCGCTTACTTCCCTGTCTCTGTACTCAAAGAATGCAGTGGGAGCCTGAGAATGCTCAGGCATGGGCAAAGGTGGGGGTTTAAAGTACATGAGTGAGTCGGTCTTACATTAATGCCTATGTTTCTCAATTTCAGTTCAACAAAGTAGAAGAGGTGCCTGCCTTGGAGGGAAAAGCTGGGAAATGGCAATAGAATGTACAGTAGCACTAAGCTGAAATCTGCAACATGTGTACCATCTCCAAATGCTGGTTTGTTAGATAGCAAGTAGTTCATTTGTTTGTTTATTCGTTCATGCATTCATTCATTCAACTGGTATCCTCTATGTGCTGGGATCTGTACTCCATGCCAGACCTATCAAGGAAATCAACCACAAAGTAAATAACCATAATTGTGATGAGTGCTACAAAAGGCCAAATCCAGTAAGAATTGGAAGCTTGAGCATATTGCTTCCTACCAGGAGCAGAGTTGGGAAGTTTTTCTAACACACGGAAGCCTAGTGGGCCCAACAGAAGGCCAAAGCCAAAGAGCTTTTAAAAAATTAGATTTTGTGTTCCAATGCTTTGAGCATAATGAGTGATGGCACGAATACCTGTCAGTTCATTCAAACATTCGTTTGACAAACATCAGAACGCCTCCAGGATGCACCAACTGGACTCATTACTGAGCCTTCAAGTTGTATTTTAATTTTCTGTGTCAATCGCTCTTCTATCCTCTCTGGGGCTGCTTTGCTCAGATATACCTGAAGACTAGCTGGGTAGGTGAGAAGTTAAAAGGAAAGCCTGACAGAAAGATAAAGTGATTCCGTTAGGAAGAATGGTTGATTGTGGTTCCTAAACCTTGCCCCCAAGTCAGTTTTTAAAGCGGGTAGTGAATTTTCATGTGTTAAGCAGGAGGTTTTGTTTACATCTTTCCCCCTGATGAGCAAAGGGAGAGGTGGTCAATGTTCCGTGTGATTGTTGGTCACTACGTGACTCAGTGGTTAAAACAAAATCCATGGGACCTGACTCCTGAGGCTTGCGCTTCACCATCAGCTGGAACTTCCTCATTTCTTTTTATGGCTGGTGTATTTGCTTCTTTAAACTAGCACTGCATGAAGCTAGTGCAGTCATGGGTTCGGCATTTGTGTGAAAAGGAGGCAGCATGGGCCCGATAGGCAATGTAATATACTGGCACAGCGGTGGCAGTAGTAATAGTAATTGTAGGAGTAGTAACTGTTTATCATATGTGTCAAGCACTGTATGTAGCACTTGCTACCCATGATCTCATTTAATTCTCTCCACATTGCCAGGATGTTGGTACTAACATTATCCTATAACAGAGGCCAGCTAGTTTGCCCAAGGGCACAGTGGCTTACCTGGCAGACCCAGAACTGGAATCAAGTCTCTCTGTCTGCAAATTCCATTCTCTTAATTATTTTGCTTGATTGTTTCTCAAGAAAGTGAGCTTTGGCCTAAAAGAAAAATCAAACTGCCGTTTACAGCTCTATGACTGTGGTCGATTAGTTAGACAAGTTGTATTTTGTTTTGTGGATCTGAAAAATGCAAATAGCTCACAGGGGTTGTGAGGAGTAAGTGAATTAATTCATATAAATCTCTGGTACACAGTAGGTACTCAATAAATGACAGTTCCCATCTTCTCTGAGAAAATCACTTGGATTCCTTTATAAGGCGGGAATCAAGGAAGACTTAGTTCCAATTAAAGCTCTTCAGAGGCCTCAGATAACCACTGCCTAAGTTTTTCAAGCTCAGGAAGACTGCTAGAGAAATATTCTTCAGCCATATGACCTGTCCTTGAGTAAATTCTGATGAGGAATAGTGACAAGTGACTACTTCTGTTAAAAGAGATAACCAATGCAAAATGTCTTGTAAATTATGAAACTTTTCACAAATACAAGGTATTATATCGCCCTTTAGACATTTTAATCAATAACCATATGATACTCTAGTTCTTTTGAGAGAAGAGAGCTAAAAAACTAAGCTCTAGAGGACAGAATGTTTTCATTCTTGGTAATGTTTTCATTTTGGCTCCTGGTAGTTTGATAGAGTCCATCCCCTAATTGACTGTTGAAGCCTCCAGAAAGTGAGCCCAGTGACTCCCCATCTCCTGGGCTCTGACTGGGGAATGAGTCATATTCCCAACCCCACCCCAGTCCCCTATGGCACTCCCCAACTGGCCTGCCGGTGAGCTTTCAAAATCAGGTCAGAGTCACACTTCTGACAAACCTGCTTAGGGCTTCCGGTGACAGAGCATGCTTGGGGAGCCCTAGATCAAGTCCTGGATTTAAGTCATGGCTCTGCCTCAGGCTAGATGAAACTCAGACCAGTCTTGCCAATGTGATTAAGGCTTTTTAAATTTTATTTTAAAGAACCAACTTTTTGCTTTGTTGGATTCTTCTAGTGTATGTGTTTCTTTCACTCTCTTCTTTATTTCCTTCCTTCTATTTTCTTTGAGTTTAATTTACTCTGTGTTTTTCCTAACTTATTGGGATGAATACCGAGATCACTGATTTTTCAGCCTTATTTTCTCATATGTGAATTTGAGGTTATACATTTTCCTGTAATCATGGCTTTAGCTGTATCCCACAAGTTTTGATATGCTTTATTTCCATTATTATTCAGTGAAAAGTATTTTCTAATTTTCATTGTGATTTCTATTAATCTGGGGGTTATTTAGAGATATAATGTTTCATTTCCAAATATGTGAGGATTTTTTTGTTATCTTTTTTTTTAAATTGGTTTCTAACTTGGTTCAACTGTGGTCAGGGAACATACTCTTAGTGATTTGAATCATTTGAAATTTGTTCTGATTTGCTTTATGGCCCAGCATATATTTAATTTTGGTAAATGTTTCATGCACTATCCCTGTTATCTATATATCTAAATTTGCTTCTGTATGCCTATATCTGTAACTATATATCTATATCTATCTATATATCTAATTCAATGTCAATTAAGTCAATTTTGTTATTCATGTTCTTCAAATCTTCCATATTGTTCCTGATTTTTTTTGCCTGCCTTTTCTCTATTGGTTGTGGAGGGAAATAACCAGCAAAGCAGAAATAATCACAGTGATCCAGATCTTGGAATGAAGCATATATACCTTCATTTTCCATTCTTTGGAGTTCTTTTAGATAAATCCCTGCTTGCCAGAAAGATGTGCATTTGGAAAAGCGTGGTGCAAAGACTGTCTGACAGTGTTTTGGGTTTTCAAGAGCAAGGGAGTTTTGTTAAAATTTCTCACTCATTGTAGATTTGTCTGCTCCCTCTTTCCTTCAATCAATTTTTGCTTTATTTTTTGAGGCTATGTTATTATGTACATATAAAAATTGTTTTTTATCTTGCTGGCTGACTGGCCTTTTTATCAAATTTCTTTTATCTCTTATAATGCTAGTACCTTAAACTCTATTTTGCTTGATATTGTTATATCTACACCAACTTTCTTTTCATTAATGTTTACATGGTTTAGCTTTTACCATTCTTTAATTTTCAATCTTACTATAGCTTTATACAGAAGGGAAGAGTAAAATGTCACAAAGAATGTTGGGCTCATTTCAATGTCTTTCCTTTTTCTCTAAGATCTTGGCCTCTCAAGTTTTGGCCTCCGGGGTATCCCAGAACTCTAAATTTTGTCTCCACAGGCTGAGATTTCCCAAAACTACATTTGACTTGCTGGCATTTTAGTTGCCAGTTTTTGCTTGATTTTTTAGACTGTTGGTCCCATGCTACTTACAAATCAGAAGGTGCTTCAAGTCCTTGCTGTTTTGAAAAGCTCTCAAGCCTTCAGCCATGTTCTTTGAATTTTGTCCCACGTTTCTAGTCATTCTCTGTGGAAGGGCTATTTTTGCAAAAAGCTACTACAACCTTATCAGAAGTAGAAGCCTTGGTGAGTATTTTGGATGGCCACTTAAACTGGGTAAGTCTTAGTCATCCCATCAGTAAAATGGGGCTTATGAAACATACCTCAGGGGTTGTTTTGAGGCTTAAACTATATGTTAAATGCACTTTGTAAGCCCAAAAGCTATTCAAACATAAGCTATTATTAATTACAAATGTGATTGAGGTTCCTGAAGAAAACCTGTGGATGGGTGTTCATACAGGGTAGTTTGTTCATGTGGCTAGGTATAACTGGTGGTGTGGATGGAAGTTGCTTCTTCTGGGAACCTTGTTTTTTATAACTGTTGAATTCATGAGCCTTTAGTGAAACAAGTCACCCCTTCATGGTGCTAGCAAGACCCAGAACCCTGTTCTAACCACTGCCACTTTGTGCTCACTCTTGAAAACCCAGGGCCATCAGCAAGATTTTGGACCATGTTTTCCCAAATATGCATCTTCCTGGCAAGCAGAGATTTATCTAAAAGAATTCCAAGGAATGGAAAATGTAGGGGTATGTACTTCATCCTGAGTCCTGGCCCATCATGATAATTTCTGCTCTGTTAGTTTAAATCTTACAGTTTATCCTTGACATCTCCCCTGAGCAAAACTTGCCTAGCTCAGGTGATAAAAGAGAGTTGCACAACTTATTGGTCCATTCTGAGTAAATATTTGCTTCAGCCTCAATCCTTTTTCTTACTGTCTTGACATATCTACACTTACCTGCAAGTTGCAGAACCTGCTGGCTTTTTCTCTCTGTGCAAGGTCAGTACCATCTTTGCAACACAAAGATGCATTTGTCCATCACTTGAGTGGTCTTTTTGAGAAGACCACTTTACCTCTTCCTTGCTGAGTAGTGAATGATAAGATCTGCTTCTAGTCCATTCTGCCTGGCATTTGAAATGTCATCCTTTTATAACCATTATCATGTTTACTCTTCTAGGCATCCCACAATACTGGTGTCTTTCTGTCTATAGAACACCCACTGTGATGGGAATCTGTGATTAAGGTTACTGACCAGTCTTTTTTTTTTTTTTAACTTTATTTTGTACATTTAATAATTGAAAACATAAGCAATTAAAAACTAAAAAGTAAACACAGATGAATAAATATATACATTTCTCAATTAAATGTAATGATACATGTAATTTTTTTTTTTTTTTTTTTGTGAATCAAACAATATATTACACAATATATTTGGTTCATAGTAATGCATTCATACAGTATTTGTCCTTTTGTGTCTGGCTTGCTTCACTCAACATAATGTCCTCCAGGTTCATCCATGTTGCCATATGCTTTATGACTTCATTTCTTCTTACAGTTGCATAATAATCCATCATGTGAATAGACCACAGTTTGTTTATCCATTCATCTGTTGATGGACACTTGGGTTGTTTCCAACTTTTGGCAATGGTGAATAATGTGGCTATGAACATTGGTGTGCAGATGTCTGTTCGTGTCACTGCTCTCAGTTCTGCTGGGTATATTCCCAGTAGTGGTATTGCAGGGTCACATGGCAAGTCTATATTCAGCTTCTTTAGGAACTGCCAAACAGTCCTCCATAGTGGTTGTACCATCCTGCATTCCCACCAACAGTGAAGAAGTGTTCCTATCTCTCCACATCCTCTCCAACACTTGTAGTTCTCTGTCTTTTTCATAGTGGCCATTCTGATAGGTGTGAAATGATATCTCATTGTAGTTTTGTAGTTTTGATTTGCATTTCCCTAATCATGAGTGATGTTGAGCATTTCTTCATGTGTTTTTTTGCCATTTGTATTTCTTCTTCGGAGAAATGTCTATTCAAGTCTTTGGCCCATTTTTTAATTGGGTCATTTGTCTTTTTATTGTTGAGTTGTAACATCTCTTTATATATCCTGGATATTAAACCCTTATCAGATATGTGATTTCCAAGTATTTTTTCCCATTGAGTTGGCTGCCTTTTCACCCTTCTGACAAAGTCCTGTGAGGTGCAAAAGTGTTTAATTTTGAGGAGGTCCCATTTATCTACTTTTTCTTTTGTTGCACGTGCTTTGGGTGTAAGGTCCAAGAAACCACCACCTACTACAAGGTCTTGAAGATGTTTCCCTACATTTTCTTCCAGTAGTTTTACGGTCCTGGCTTTTATATTTAGATCTTTGATCCATTTTGATTTGATTCTTGTATAGGGGGTGAGATAGGGGTCCTCTTTCATTCTTTTGGTTATAGATATCCAGTTCTCCCAACACCATTTGTTGAAGAGACTGTTTTTTCCCATCAGCGTGGGCTTGGTAGGTTTGTCAAAAACCAGTTGACTGTATAGGTGAGGGTTTATTTCAGGATTCTCAATTCGATTCCACTGATCGATATGTCTATCTTTATGCCAGTACCATGCTGTTTTGAACACTGTAGCTTTGTAATATGTTTCAAGGTCAGGCAGAGAATTCCTCCCACATTGCTCTTCTTTTTTAGAATACTTTTGGCTATTCGGGTGCACTTACCCTTCCAGATGAATTTGGTAATTGCCTTCTCTAATTCTGTAAAGTAAGCTGTTGGGATTTTGATTGGTATTGCATTGAATATATAAATCAATTTGGGCAAGATTGACATCTTCACGATATTTATTCTTCCAATCCATGAACACGGAATGTCTTTCCATTTGTTTAGGTCTTTTTAAATTTCTTTTAGCATTGTTTTGTAGTTTTCTGCATATAGGTCCTGTACTTCCTTGGTTAAATTAACTCCTAGGTCTTTTTGTTGCTATTGAAAATGGAATTTTCTTCCTGATTTCCTCCTCAGATTGTTCAGTACTAGTGTACAAAAACATTACTGATTTTTGCGTGTTGATCTTATATCCTGTCACATTGCTGAACTCATTTATTAGTTCAAGTAGCTTTGTTGTGTATACTTCAGGATTTTCTAAATACAGGATCATGTCATCCGCAAACAGTGAGAGTTTTACTTCCTCTTTTCCTATTTGGACGCCTTTAATTTTTTTGTCTTGTCTAATTGCCCTAGCTAGAACTTCTAGTACAATGTTGAATAACAATGGTGACAGTGGGCATCCTTGTCTTGTTCCTGATCTTAGGGGGAAACCTTTCAACCTTTCCCCATTAAGTATGATGTTGGCTGTGGGTTTTTCATATATGCCTTTTATCATATTGAGGAATTTTCCTTTTATGCCTATCTTTTGAAGTATTTTTATCAAAAAAGGATGTTGGATTTTGTCGAATGCCTTTTCTGCATCTATTGAGATGATCATGTGGTTTTTTTCCTTCAATTTGTTAATGTGGTGTATTACATTGATTGATTTTCTTATGTTGAACCAGCCTTGCATACCAGGAATAAATCCCACTTGGTCGTGATGTATAAGTCTTTTGATATGCTGTTGGATTCGATTTGCAAGTATTTTGTTGAGAATTTTTGCATCTATGTTCATGAGAGAGATTGGTCTGTAATTTTCTTTTCTTGTGGAATCTTTATCTGGCTTTGGTATTAGGGCGATGTTGGCTTCATAAAATGTGTTAGGTAATTTCCCCTCCTCTTCAATTTTTTGGAAGAGTTTAAACAGGATTGGTGTTAATTCTTTTAGAAATGCTTGGTAGAACTCACCTGTGAAGCCATCTGGTCCTGGACTTTTCTTTGCTGGGAGATTTTTCATGACGGATTCAATCTCCTTAATTGTGATTGGTTTGTTACGTTCTTGTATTTCTTGTTGTGTCAGTGTAGGTTGGTTATCAGTTTCTAGAAATTTGTCCATTTTCATCCAGGTTGTCTAATTTGTTGGCATATAGTTTCTCATAATATCCTCTTATGATTCTTTTTATTTCTGTGAGGTCACTTGTAATTTCCCCCCTTTCATTTCTGATTGTATTTATTTGCATCTTCTCTCTTTTTTTTCTTTGTTAGTCTAGCGAGGGGTTTGTCAATTTTATTGATCTTCTCAAAGACCAGCTTTTGGTTTTGTTGATTTTCTCTATTGCTTTTTTGTTCTCACTTTCATTTATTTCAGCTCTAATCTTTATTATTTCTTTCCTTCTTTTTGCTTTGGGATTGGTTTGCTGTTCTTTTTCTAGTTTCTCAAGTTGTTCAGTTAAATCTTTGAGTTTAGCTCTTTCTTGTTTCTTAATATAGGCATTTAGGGCTATAAATTTCCCTCTCAAGACTGCCTTTGCTGTATCCCATAAGTTTTGATATGTTGTGTTCTCATTTTCATTTGTCTCAATATATTTACTGATTTCACTTGCAATTTCTTCTTTGACCCACTGAATATTTAGGAGTGTGTTGTTCAGTCTCCACACATTTGCAAATTTACTTTTTTCCTGTCTGTTACTGATTTCTAGTTTCATTCCATTATGATCTGAGAAGGTGCTTGGTATAATTTCAATCTTTTTATATTTATTGAGAGCTGTATTGTGACCTAACATGTGGTCTATCCTGGAGAAAGATCCATGGGCACTTGAGAAGAATGTATAACCTGCTGAGTTTGGATGCAGTGTTCTGTATATGTCTGTTAGGTCTAACTTGTTTATCATATTGTTCAAGTTCTCTGTTTTCTTGTTGATCTTCTGTCTAGTTGTTCTATCTAGTGATGTGAGAGGGGTGTTGAAGTCTCCAACGATTATTGTAGAAATGTCTATTTCTCCCTTCAGTTTTGCCAGAGTTTGTCTCATATATTTTGGGGCACCCTGGTTAGGTGCGTAGATATTTATGACTGTTATATCTTCCTGGAGGATCGTCCCTTTTATTAATATATAATGGCCTTCCGCATCTCTTATCACTTTTTTGCATTTGAAGTCTGTTTTGTCTGATATTAGTATAGCTACCCCTACTCTTTTCTGTTTACTATTCGCATGGATTACCTTTTTCCAACCTTTTACTTTCAGCCGGCTTGTATCCTTATGTCTGAGGTGAGTTTCTTGTAAGCAGCATATGGATGGCTCATGTTTTTTTATCCATTCTGTCAGCCTGTATCTTTTGATTGGGGAATTTAATCCATTCACATTCAATGATATTACTGAAAATGCACTATTTATTTCCTCCATTTTATTCTTTGGTTTTCATGTCATCTTATTTTTGTCTCTCTTTTTACTCTTTTGGTTATCCTTTCTGCTTTTCTTTCTTCTATTCTCTCCTCCAAGCCTCTCTCCCCTGTCTTTTTCTTTCAGGTTCTAAGGCTTCCTTTAATATTTCCTGCAAAGGTGGATTCTTTTTTGCAAACTCTCTTAGTTTCTGTTTGTTTGTGAATACTTTATATTCACCTTCATATTTGAAGGACAGTTTTGCTGGATAAAGAATTCTCGGTGGCAGTTTTTCTCTTTCAGTTTCCTAATTATATCATACCACTGTCTTCTCGCCTCCATGGTTTCTGAAGAGAAATCTGCACAAAGTCTTACTGGACGTCCTTTGTACATGATTGTTTGCTTCTCTCTTGCTGCTCTGAGAATTTTCTCTTTATCTTTGACATTTGACATTCTGAATAATATGTGTCTTGGCGTAGGTCTATTTGGATTTATTCTTATTGGGGTGCGGTGTGCTTCTTGGATATGTAAGTTCATTTCTTTCGTGAGAGTTGGGAAATTTTCAGCTATTATTTCCTCAAATACTCTTTCTGCCCCTTTTCCTTTCTCTTCTCCTTCTGGAACTCCCATGACACGTATGTTCTTGCATTTTGTGTTGTCATTCAACTCTCTGAGCCTCTGCTCAATTTTTTCCATTCTTTTCTCTCTCTGTTCTTTTCTCTCTTCAATTTTAGCTGCTCTGTCTTCAGTATCACTTATTCTTTCTCCTACCATTTCGAGTCTGCTGTTGTATGCTTCAAATGTATTTTTTAATTCACCTATTGTGTCTTTCATTTCCATGAACTCCGTTACTTTTCTGTTTATGATTTCAAATTCTTCTTTACGTTCGCGCAATGACTTCTTGATGTCACTGATCTCTTTAACTATATTCTCTTTCACCTCATTAATTTGATTTTGGAAATGTGTGCTCATCTCACTGATTAGTTCTCTCAAATTCTGCATCTCTTCTGGGACTTTGCTGTATTCCTTTTCTTGGGCCATGTCTTCTATTTTCTTAGTATGGCCCTTAATTTTTTGCTGGTGCTTAGGCATCTGGTTAGTTTGTATTTTACTTAGATGCTCTATTTCTTTCTCTTTTATGGGGTTTCAGTGGCAGGAGGCTGTGAGTTACCACAGCTCTTTGATTTTTGGCTCAACCTTGATTGTTAGGATTGTTCTGCTGGTTGCTCAAAACTGGGCACTGGACCCAGTAATTGGTTGTAGAGTCGTTTCCTAGGGCCTTGGGCAGGGAGGCTATAGAGGCCAGGAAAAGCCTCTCTTACTTATTAATTTTCTTATGTGCACTTCCTTGGTCTGCCAGGAGATGGCGCTTGTTGGCAGCTCGTAATTCAATGCCTGGTTGGAGTGTATTTGTTGTGACACAGACCAGATCAATGTGATAGAGCTTCCTGTCTGGGGGCTAGGAGCCCTGTGATTCAAACTTTCTGAGACAGTTGTCCAGACTTTTCTCGTAGCACCCCCCTTTTTCCAGCTAGGAAATATTTCCACTCCCTTCTGAATCCTCAACAATCAGTCCCTGTTAGTAGAGGGGGAGATTGGGAGGTTTGTATATCTTTAGCCCCTTGCAGGCTCCAAGGCAAACAATGGCGCAGCCCCACCCAGCCTGGAAGGGCTCTCGGGACAGGGCAGACCAAACCTGGGAGTCCAAAGCACGGTCAGCCCCAGGCTCTGTCTCCCTTCTCCAGTGGTGTCCTCAACAATTAGTCCAGGCTAGAAGAGAGGGAGGTTGCGAGGATCAGATTTCTCCAGTCCTTTCCAGGCTCCCAGGGCAAACCCCCTTGTGGAAGGGTCCGTGGGGCTCTGCAGCCCAAATTTCAGGTCAGAACCTGAGTCAGCCTAAGGCTGTGTCCCTCTCTCTCCCCTTTCCGGGAGTGGGAGATCCCTGAAGCCCCCTTTGTCTGTGGTCGCAGGCCCAGGGGCCTGAGAATTCTGAAGAGTGTGGGGGAGGGTGCCGGCAGCAGCAGAAGCTGCTACTTGCAACTCACAGTTCTGTAGTCACGATTTCCCTCTTCTGTCCCTCTCTCCTCTGGGTGGTGTGCAGCCTTCACCTGCTGTCCTACACCCTAGAAGATCTTTTTTCGGGGCTGTTTCAGCTTGTCCTCTAGCTATTTTTCTGGAGAAGAGATTCCCGTGTCTTACTAATCCGCCATCTTCCCGGAAGTCCTGACCAGTCTTAAAACATGCTTGACTTCCAGATGTTAGTTCAGAAGGGTAGCAATGTGGTTCAGGATCACCCATTAAAATCTGAGCTCCAGCCAGCCTTTCAAGTGGGCTAACAAACTCCTTGCCTGCTCTGACGGAACAGGTCACCAGACACTGAAGGGGAGGGGATGAGAGGGAAGGTTCTAGGTTCCAAACATGTGATTCTCCTTTGGGAAATGTGGGGGGTGGGAAAACCCTGTCAAAACACAAATACCAGGGTGTACCTTAAGCCTACTGAATCCAAACCTATGGTGGAGGCAACTCTTCCACAACCCCTTCTACTTTCCCTATCAAAATAAAAACCATAGTTCTCAAACACAGTGAGGGTTGAGGTGCTTGTATGCCAGGGTTAATAAGAGGCACTGGCATGTGTGGGTGGAGAGTTTGCCACCAATTTTGACTGTGCCAGGGTTCAACAGTTGGTTAAGAATGAAATGATTGGACAATACAATCCCTAGGTACAGGAGATCTGGTTGAACTATACTATTGGTTCATTCTGAGCCTGGAAGTAATTGACTCAATCTCTTAAAAAACATCCTTAAATAGGAAATGTGCTGTGAGAATAGGTGTTTGGTAAAAGTTTAGTGCTTAACTGGTTAGCTTTTGTTGCTGATGCTGTTGATGCCCACAATGAAATGATGAAGAACCAGATGTTATTATCTGCAGTGCATTTGGAGATTCCAGGTGAAAACCGGTTGGTTCAAGGTTGATTTATACTGAACACTACCTCACTATGCCAAGTTGTTTCCCCTTCTCCCATTCTCAAAATTTTAGAAATACACATTTATAACTTTTTAACTCTTTGGGAATGAAGTTTGGCAGTAGGTATACACAGACTTTAAATGTTCATTCCCGGGAAGCGGCTGTGGCTCAATCAGTGGGGCTCCCGTTTACCATATGGGAGGCCCCGGGTTCGGTTCCCGGGGCCTCCTGGTGAAGGCAGGCCCGCCCGCACGGCGTGGTTAGCTGACCCAGAGAGCACAAGCAGCAAGGGGGGATAAATGAATAAATAAATAAAATCTTAAAAAAAAAAAATGTTCATTCCCCAGGCCAAGTACAGTTTTTGATAGCTATCCTAAGGAAATAGACAAACTCATAAAACTGTTTCTGTATCAAGGATAGTTGTCAACACTAAGACATTATTCAGTGAGGTCAGGGATCTTCTTTTGTTCACCATCAATTTCTCAGAACCCAGCACAATGCCTGGCACACAGAAGGTGTTCAATTAATATTTGTTAAATGAAGGGGCTGATGATGAATTGCTACCTACATGACTCTAAATAAGTCATTTAACTTTTCTTGGCCTTGATTTCCTCTCCTATATAATGAGACTAATCAAACTTATCCCTTGGAATATTTGAAAGTAAGTAGCTAAGTAGGTCTAGTGGATGCTGTGGTTTCCTCATTGTCTGCTATTTGTCTGTTTGTTTTTTCTTTAGGAGGCCCCGGGAACCAAACCTGGGACCTCCCATGTGGGAGGTGAACACTCAACTGCTTGAGCCACATCCACTCCCCTGGATCTTCTTTAAGTAATGAAGCAGTCCTTCCCTCAGCAGTTGGGAATGTTGCCAACTGACAGCCCCCAGCTGAGTCCCACTTCACAATGTGCCTTGGCTGCAGAGAGTGTCCTAGCTCAAGGATACTCCCCATTCCCAGGGCATCCCACATCCAATGACTAGCTGGCCCAATATATAAAGGCTCATCTCCCTTATCCCAACTCAGAACAACTCTGATGAGCCACCCTTGTTCCAGAGCTCCCTGTAGAGTTCATTGGAACTACATTGCAGTCCAGTTTCTCCCTCTGCCCATTCCTGCTTCCTGTCTCTCCCTTCCTCAGGTGTGGATCCCAAGAACACTCCCTAATAAATCTCCTGCCTGCTAATCTCTGTCTCAGAATCTGCTTCCTGGGGAAACGACCTGAGACAGTATAACATGATATATGCTAAACAACACATTTGCTGGGTCTGGCACTCAGAGGGAGGCAAGGGCCCCAGGCTATTTCTCTCAGCCCAAGGAATGGGCTCTTTCATGAGCTCTGACAGTCTTAGCAGAAGTGGGTTATGTTAGAACATTGTGGATGAAGGTCAGGGAGGGAGGCCCAGTAGTGGCTTACAGACCTATCCCTGTTAGAATCAGTATAGTGTCATGGTTAAGAGAGCGGACTTTGGTGCCAGACAGACTTGAATTCAGATGCCAAGTCTGCAGTTCATTAGTTATATGACCTTTGACAAGTAATCTCTCTTGGCCTCCATGTCTCCATCTACCAAGTGGGGATTAGAATAACACCTACCTCTTGGGGTTGTGAGAATTAAATAAAGATAAAGTAGGTACAGCTTGTAGCATGGGGTCAGTGAGTGGCTAATAAAAAGAGCTGTTATTATGTTATGGCCGATGGAGATTTCTAACATGGTCTGGAGTGGGAAATGCCTACAGAGATGCAGAAGGCTATGCTATGATCATATTGGCAGTTGTGAGTAACTCTGGGAGATGTGTGATCCAGGTTCCCCTCCAAGGAAGACTTGGTATCCCCACTGTCAGCTCCATCAGGGTTTGCCTCAGCTACAGAAAGCCACCTCAGCCCAAGGGGGTTGGGATGGGGTGGATAAAGGCCTGGCCATTTCAGCCCACCACCACATCATTCAGGTGGGAGGGAGCAGGGACAGGTGCTGGCTGAGGCTTTGTCTACCCTGCATTATAGCTCAACTTCTCCCTCTCTCCACTCCTACTCCCCACCCCGTTCCTTCAACAGGTGTGTTGATCCCTGGCAAATAGCCCTCTCACCCAGCTCCATCTCCACGCCTGCTTCTGGAGAATCTAACCTGTGACAAGGTCTGAAATCACAGTTAAAGGGTAACTCTTCAGACTCCCTCCCTAAGACCCCCTCCCCACTTCCTTTGTTCATCCTTTTCTCTTTCAGTCTTATCCCTTTGTCTGTGTTTTGCGATCTCCATATTCAGAACATTGCGTTGTAATGGCCTGTGGCACACAACTTGTCCATGAGCTGTCAGGGTAGGGCAGAAGCCTATTTAGACAAGTTGTCAGGTTGAACGGGAGAGGGGGAAAAAAAATCCTAAATCAATGTGTTTTCGCGTGCAATCACACGTAGGCTAATTTATCTGCAGCCGTGTTCTACCCTGCCAGGTTGACACAAGGGTCCTCAGACAAGGGGGCTGCGAGTTGGCTGATTAACAGAGCGATTTTTATTGGGAGAAGGACAACACAATTGTCTTATGGTAATTATCACTCTTTGAACCTGCGCTCGGGCTCGTGGGGGAAGATTAAAGCAAAGGCTCTGCATAGATGATGAAGCAGCTCTGCACGTGTGCGTGGGCCAGAGGGCTAGGACTATTTGGAATATTAGCATTCTGCACCCTGCGAAAAGCCCCTGGGAGGCAAGGCAATGGCCTGGATAACTTTTCCAACAGCTCTCACTCCTTATCTGTGAGACTGAATGAAAGGAGGTCCTGGTTCTAGAGTTGGGAAAACAGCAGGGTGGATTACTAGGGTGACTTGCTGAGAGAGAACTTCTAGCCAAGTCCATTTCCAGGCTAACAACAGAGCCAGCCATTCTGGAGGCACTAACTAGGCCATTAAACATTCTCCCTTACTCTTTAAAACACACCACACAACACACACACACACAGGAGATATTTTTTAGAGAGGTCAGTGACTGTGGTAGTTTTAAATGTGAAACACACCACAAACTGCAAAACATTTCCCAGGTGAACTGAAAACTCCAACTGGGGAAATCACAGGCTTTGGTATTTTCTTCTTTGATATTTGAGAATTCTTTTTGCATCTTTGTCCATTCCTGCTGTCATATCTGAGTTTAGGACAAAAGACAGAGAGAGAGAAGTCTGTCACTACAAGGCAAAACAGACAAGTGGGGCGCTGTAAAGCTGGTCTGCAGACTGGAAATGGCTACTTTGAAGGTTTGTGGTATATGATTAACTGAAAAGAATCCTGCTTAAATTGTTAAGAACAAGCTCCTTCGTGTCTGCAGCTGTATCTGTGGCTAGACTTAGGAACCCGCAGTTATGGGGGCTATGACTTTTGGAGGTCTCCCCCCTTCTACTACTTTCTCCACTCTTTATTTTTCTTCCATTTACAACTCAGAATCATTAAATGATACCTCTCTCTTCATGGCTGGAGCAGAAGAGTGGAAGGGCATGGGCCAGGGGCATTTCTGACAATCATTTTGTTAAGAAAACCCAGGATTGGGCATCAAAACATCTCTCTCCCTTCAAAACCAAGAAGATAGGTACAAACCTGTGCATTCTGAAACTCCCACCCAATCAGGAAATGCTTGCCCCATAATGAAACATTAGGGAGGTGAGCTGATGAGAGCATTTAAAATAGAACCCAGCAGCCAGGTTTCCCCTCCGCTGCTCTTTCTAGAATGTCTTAGAAAGGCAGAGGGATTTTATAATCTATAATTAAAATGTTTGGCATGCAAACGTAAAGGTTTATTTCCTCCCTTTGTAAGGCCACTGAAAATTCTTGCTAAGGGAAGGGAAATCAATTCTCCATTTAAGGAAGATGCTCAGATTAAGGCATTACCATTTGTTTACTAATGAAGGACTTGGAAGGATGACACTAGTAATGGCGTATGGAATCAGACATCTCTCAGCTGTTGCTTCATACCTGAGCTGTTCTTTGTTGTTGTCGTTGTTGGGTTTTGTTGTTTTGCTTTTCTAATCATCAGCTGGTTTCTCTTGATTTGCTGGAAAACACATTTGGGTCTCCATTTGGTTTTGCTCAAAGAGAATGTTCAAAATCGTTTCGAAATCACAAACGATTATTTGTTTATTCACTAACTGGATATAGTACAGCCAGCAAGTGTCAGGTACTGTGCTAGACACAGGAAACACAGAAATAAGAAGCATGGCCTTTACTTTCAAATTGCATAGTCTAATGGAGAGATAGACAAAGGGATAATTACTGGATGGGGTGGGGGTAATGAGAGCAAACACTTAGAGCTTACTAGCTGCCAGGCATGAATATGAATGTTTACATGCATTGGGGCATTTCATCCTCACAACAATCGTATGAGGTAGATACCATTACTTTCCCCAGTTTTCACGTGGAGAAACTGAAGGGTACAGAGAGGTTAAGTAATTCGCCCAAGGTCACACAGCTAGTAAGCAGCAGATCCAGAATTCAAACCGTGGAGGTCTG
Organism: Tolypeutes matacus; assembly: GCA_026826555.1. NCBI lineage: Eukaryota > Metazoa > Chordata > Mammalia > Cingulata > Chlamyphoridae > Tolypeutes > Tolypeutes matacus. The sequence goes on from JAKSZT010047090.1 coordinate 8,685,940, forward strand.
GTTCAAAGTTCATGCTCTTCACCTTGACCTCTCAGATTGGGAGTACAGCAGACCAGAAGAGAGATGCTCTGCCCACACTGGGGTTGGGTGGGATTGAGGAGGGCTTGAGATGGGAAACAGTCAAGGAAGAGATGACACAAAGACTTTTAAAATAATTCCATTGGCTACATCAGGAGAAATGCTCATGGAAACCTAACCAGTGTGCTTTGCTGCAATTGATGAAAGGACGTTTTTATGATTGTACTATTAGCTATAGTCCACGGTTTACTCTTTGTGTTCTGTAGTCTTATGAATATTTTATAAATTGTTATCCTAGTAACATGTATACAAATTGCTTAATTTCTAAAACCTTAATTTCCTTGTCCAAAAAAATGGGAATTGGCATACCTACTCCATGGGTTTTCATGGAGAGTAAAGGAAATAATGATAAATCAGCTAACAAAGTGTATGGTTGCTCAATATGTGATTGCTGATGTTATGAAAAAGAGAAAGCTGGAGGAGGAGAGTGAGAAGGAGACCTTAGCCATGAGCAAGTCAGGGAGTACTAAGGGAGGTAAGAAATATCCTTACCTGCCATTACACATCTTCCGCCATATTACTGACTCTTTTGAGGTTTAACATAGGCTCATTAACTAGAAAATTAACCAACATACTGCTGTGTGTGCTGTGCTGACTAATTCTAGGAGATACTTGTCATATTTAGGCTGTCCCACATCAGAGCCCCCTTCTTCTCTTTCTGGGTGGAGCTTGGTGGGAGACAGGGAGGTAGGTGGCACCATTGTCCAGTGGTGCCCATTCCGGTGGCAGTGTTCCGAAGTGGCATTCAGAGGCAGCAGTGCTGGGGGACACTCTAACCAGGCTGTTCTTGCAGCATGACCTTGTCCATGCTTGTGTTCACCAACTTCTCTTGCTCATCTCATCCTGCTGCTTTCTTGTCAAGTCTGCAAGCTAACCAATATCCCATCAACAGATTCGTCTTCAACTTGAACTACTTAAGGTCAGTTTCTGGTGCTTGCAATCAAGAGAGATGCCTGGCACACCCATGAGGGAGACTCGATCTCATCTGGTTTGTCTTAGATGCGTAGACTCCAGATCTGATGGCCCCCACCAGGCACTTTCTGCATAGCCCCATTCACATTGCAGAGACCATATAGGATGGTATTTTCTCCTAGTTCGTTCCACTGTCTGTCTGCCCGAATGGTTGGTGGCAGAAAACCCATCACACCATATTCCGTCTATGTCCCTCCTTGTCTGACTGTTTTCAGCTGTGCTGGGGGGAAGGCAGTGGGGGAGCAACTATGAAGGCTGCCTGGGGCCATTACAGCAAGGTCCTACTGCTGCATCAGCTTTGCAGGGCCACTGCATCCCAGCGAAGGTGACAGCAGCTAAACCCATGCATGGGGTGGGGGGATAATAGTGACTCTCAGCTGCTCAGCCCTCTCCTCCATCCCCACACATATTTTACCTGAGGGATCAGCCCTCCAGGGTTTAAAACTGCTCTCTGTGGCCCATGGATGTCCCAGACGCTGCTCACACCGTGGTTTGTTGTGGGCAAGGACAAGGTAAGGGTGAATACTACTCTACGCTCCCAAGCTCCCTGTAAGTGCTGTACGGATCCCAGATGCGTGCAAAGCGCTCTCGTTTTGTTTTCACATTTCAGATGTTAATTATAAGGAAGAGAATTAGGCATATAAAACAAATTACATTGGCAGCGTTTGCTTCACTTGTGCACCACAGGGCCCAGGCTCCCCTAATGAGATGTGACTACAGATCATCGTGCTTCCTGCAAACAGCCAATTGCTTCTAATGTGGCAGACTCTTCCTTGTCTTGCCTGAGCATTAGCCACAGGTGTCACATTTGACTTCGGGGAGCATCCCCTGCCCAGGGAAGTGTGGTTAGGTCAACTGCAGGAAGAGGAATGAGGAGAGAGACAGACACACAAGGCTTTAGAGCTTCCTTAATATTTCCATTAGCCGCTCCTCCTCCAACCACCACAGCCAACAGATGTATAATCCAAGAAAAACCAGTGTCTCTGTCTTTTCTGTAGAAAGCATTTCTGCATCTGACACAGGATGCAGGCAATGAATGCTGTCTTTTATCAGTGTTTAATAATATTGATGTCCCCAGTGACGAACACACACACTCCACCATGGGTCGAAAACTGTTTATGGGCTAATTGGAAGACATTACTTCATGTTTTCCTTAATTAGAATTAATTACAAGACCCTATTGAAGAAATCAGGCCTTATAGGAGAGGCTAAGACCTCCTACTGTCATGGCAAATTTCCCTAAGAGAGCTCATCCCTATTCAATAGTACCCTCAATGCCCAAAGGGCTTGCACCATTAGAAGTACCTCTGCCAACAGTACTGAGATCACGACAGGTAAAATTGGCTTATTGGTAAACATAAAGCAGAAACACGATATTGGGTTGGGGTGGTGGTGGAGGGGGTGGAAATAGTCTCTGGGCCCTGACCCAGCCACTAAATATTTATGTGGTCTTAGACCTCAGGTCTTTAACCTGTACATTGAAGAGTGGGACTAAAGTTTTCTGAAGTTTTTCCAGTTAAATGCTCTGAGATTCTGGCTTGCAATTACTAACTGTGAGACACCAGAATTAAAACACAAGGTAAGCTTTTTGAAATAAAGAATGTGAGAGTCCCAAGAAATTATCTAAGGATAGTCAATGCATCAATCTACAGAAACTGATTTTTTTTTTAAAAGGTGAAACAAAGAGTCTAGTGAGTTAAGTCAGATGCACTGTTACTTTGAAAAGAACCAGTTAGCAACTCATGACTAAATATTAGTTTGGATGAATTAAGTTATATTCTGCAGAACCATATGCAAATGTAGACTTAGCCATCATGTGCTGTAAGAGATTGCCAAACCATTTTCTGAGGAATAGAAGTGTTCTGTGATCTATAAATATGGTTGCAGTGGAGAGTGGGATGGGGGGGGCATGGTTAAATAAGCCTTGGAAATGCTGAATTAAATCAAGTTATATAGGTTTCTTTACAGTAAGATCCTCAGAGTATTTATTAAGCTGAGGGGCTCTGTGACTTTCCTGGAACATAAGGTTTGCAGTATCTGATCTTATTTGACTTGGGAACCCCATTTTTTGGCAGGTCAACAATTCATGAAAGAATCAGTTTGATTCTTTCAGTTTGATGCAAATCAGTTTGAGAAACGGTATTCTATGCATTAGAACAGTTTATTTCAATATTTCAGGTGAAACCCTAAGCAAAACAAGTTTAGAAGGAGAATAAATAGAAAAATACTGAAAGCTATGGACTTTGATAAATTTCTTTAACGACAGGATTCAAAAAAGTATATGAAAGAGTTTGCCATGAACGATAAGAATCCTTATTAATTTAGATGAAGTATGATAACATGATTTCTTATAAGTGGCAAGTGCAAAACCCAGCAATATGTTAAATAAATTTGATTTCTTGAAAAGAAGTACAATTCTACTTGGCTTTTAGAAGATTTTCATATTGTGTGATTTAGAGGACTATCGAAGAGATAGAAGATGGTGGATAGAGATTTTGTTGTTCCACTTTAATAGTTATTAAATCAAGATCTAAGAACCTAAATAAAGGACTTTATGCTCAAATAAACAATAGTGGGCACATTTCTAAGTACCATGGAAGGATTTGTGGGTGTAAGGTTCTTGCTATTATTGACATGAGTTGGATATGACGGACCCCAAGAAAATCTATTTTGAAAATGACCATTAAGTAAGACTTCCTCTAGAGAAGAAAGATGACCCTAAAAATATAGTCAGGAAGACAATAAATAAAGGTGTAAGAATCAGAAGTTCCCAGAATGAGGATATTGCGTTTATGGGTGGTTTATTATTTTTTTTCCCAAAAGTCATGAGATATTAAGTCCATTAACAGGACAGATGCCTTAGGGAGAACTCTTAAAGTGAGTAAAGGATTTCATTCTGAGCATAAAAAGTTTTTATTCTTATTTGTTAGAAATGCCATAAAAACTCAATTTATTATTTTGGCTTTTGGTTAACAATGATGTCTTTGTTCCCCTTTCTTCTTTCCTCTCCCATGTTGCTTAAAGCACCCATTATCGGTAATGTCAAAAGATGGCAGGAGGGAGAAAAAAGGGATTAAAAAAATACCATGGGATAATTCATCAGAAGGAGTACTTCCTGAATGCACTGTAATTTTGCTCTCAAGTAGGAATTTTAAGCCTTCACTGAGTGAATCTTTGTCTCCTGGGAAAAGGAGGTTTCCCTTCCTGGGTCGGTCAGAGCTCCCGTCTGCCTCACACCAAGACCATCCCTCATCATAAGTGCGATTGTTATGCATCTAGTTGAACAGACCCTGGATTTATGCTGTACAGCATGCACAAATGGGACACTGGACTGTAAAGTGTGATGGATCGGCCTTGCAGGAGGCTGTCTGAATGCCACATGAGGCGGGCGGCCGCTGCCCCCCAGGCCCCACGGCGAGCTGCAGCGGCCCAGGTGGGCTGTGCTTTTCAATCTCACTCAGCTCAGCTGTGGTGACACAGGCCAGGGGCATCTCAAGCTATCTGGGGCTGTGTACTCACCGTGTGTGACAGACACCTTTGCCACCAGCTCCCGCTTCCCAGCACAGTGGAATCTTAGGCAGAAATGGTGGGCTAACCACCCTTACACTTGAGAGGAGACTGCAGAGGTGAGGCCTGGCTTGTATTTCATATTATAATGAAAGGATGGTTACACGCCAGCAGGATATTAAAACCATAAATACTATAAAAGATGAGTTCACGAATATCATTTCCTCAGAGAAGTCTTTTTCTTAGGCCCCAGACTAGGTGAGGGCCCTCTGATAGACAATGCCTTGAATTCCCCCTTTGTGGCACTCACCGGAATTATCATGAATGAATCCATTATTTGAGGAATTATTTGTTTATTATTGGTCCTCAAATCTTTAATGCTAATTCCATAAGGGTAGAGACCCCTCTGTCTTTCTCCCCGCCACCCAAGGGAACACGTGATTGTAACTCTGCCCTCCCTTCCCCTCCTCTCCCCTCCCTTCTCCTCCCCTTCCTTTCTCTTCCCTCTCATTCTCTTCATGAATAATGCAATCTTAAAACCATTAGGTGGAGCAGAACAGGGTAGGTGTTCCTGGTGGAAAGGGTGATGGGGTGGGATAGTGGAGGCCTAGACTGGGGTGTCAGAGCCCCAGGAGGGTGAGGAGTGTGTCTCCACCTAGGGGCAACCTGGCACAGGGGGTTGGAGCCAGCGCTGGGTAAGGAGGGCATCCATGCCCTCATATAATGAAAGCTTGGGCTTGTTTCACTCGTGTCCCATAACAGCTAAACTCTTGGCCTGCTTAGCCACTTTGGGGAAGGGGGAAGAGGGCCATCAAATTATGAATGCAATTAGACAAAACATCTGTCAGATTGATTTTTTTCATTGTTTCAACCAGTTCTTGTGGCATTGTAGAGACAGATCACCAGTTAATTTAGTTTGATGGCCAGTAGGATCTGTGCTAATTGAATTTTTGACTGGATGTTTGGGAGTCATAAAAATATATGTGTATTTGTATGTGTGATGTAGCAGAAAGACCACAGTCTTTAAAATCAGGCAGACTCTGCTTCAAGCCTCGGTTTCTGCATTCATAAAATGGGGCTGACAAAGCTGCTTATGGGGTTGTGGTGATGATATGAAATAACCCGTCCATATCCATTCATTATGGACTCTTGACATAAGATGCTTGCAAGACAGGGGTGCTTCATAATTTTTGTGCCATGGAACTTTGGCAGACTGGTGAAGCCAATGGATTCCATCTCAAAATAGAGCTTTAAAACGCATCAAGAAGATATAGGATTAAAAAGGAGCCAATTATGTTGAAATATAGTGATCAAAACATTAGGAAACACATTTGTGAGATAGCAATTTATTGGCTTTATTGATATAGTAAACAACAAGATCTAGTGGAACATCTAGTAACTCATAATTTCGAAGTAGAGATTATCAGAAATGATCTAGCGAGACATTTTCAACAGCTGTAATGTGACGTAGACATATCTATGATGTTTATCGGTGGCAAAGGCACAGGTGCTACGAATAACACTGTGGTCTGCTTCCTACATTCACGAATGAAGAAAGTGCCAAATTTTAGTTAGAAGTTAGTAGGAACAACAATGCCAACCTTTTCATATCCCAGTTCACAGACATCTGGATTCTATCCTCAAACCCTTCCATGGAGCTCAGGTTAAACCCTGTGCTCTCATATAACATCGATTTATACAAATCTTTTGACTCCTCCCACTTTCTCCAAAAGTAGGTAACTGCAGCTGTCTATATGATGGCTGTGAAAGTTTCTGCCCTCCAGCGAGGATTCTTCAGGCTGTCCCTATGGCCCCCTTCTTCTCCCTCTGTCATATATTTGATGTGTCAGCTCATGACATAGAGGAACCTGAGTGTACTTAGACATGGGGAGCCCCTTTAAATGTCCAAATCCATTTTCTCTTCTTGAATATTGGGGATATGTGTGTTCCCAGCATCCTTTATACTTTCTAATTCCTTTCACTGACCATGCTGGGCAGGCTTGCCTCTGAGGAAACTCTAATGCAGCCATAGCCACTTGTGTTAAAAAATTACCTCCGTTGCCTCCAGGAAGGTATTCGTCCTATGAACTTTATTTATAAACATTCCCACAGTTGAGGCATCTGTTTCTTCATGTTAATTTCACCATCTCCAGTCTTCCCAGCCCTTAAGGAGAGTTTCAACCTGTGGGTAGGCTAAGAGAGAGAAGCAGGTAGCATGAGAGCTAGGCTGGGACAGAAAGGCTGGCCACAGGCCTCACTGAACTGGCAGATGGCAATGCAGAGGGAAGCGCCATTTCATTCTTGACCTCCCCTGGAGGTTTGGGAGGACAGGGAAAAGAAACCTGCAAAACTCTGAAATGAGAACAAACAGGCATGATTGGGCCCCTGCTCCGGCTGCAGAAACCAATGAGGTGGAGAAATGAAGAACCCAGGAAGAAAAAATAAACCCCAGTTTCTATGTGGAGAAAAAAATAAGCTACAAAAGTTGGGCTAAAATGTCTTCCTGATTTTATCATTGAAAAGGATCAATAATGTGTGGGGCCTTTTCTGCTTGGAAACTGGCCTCTCTCATCCCCTCAGAAGATATCAATAAGGAATAACACAGGCCTTGCAATTTTGCTGTGACTGTTGTTACGGTGACTGCCTCTCTATCTGCTTGCTGAGCTTTGACAAACTCCCTTACACCTCTTTTGGGGTGAAGTGTGGAGGGAACTAGGTCGCTTGGAGGCGAAAACAAAGAAAGGAGATAAGAATAGGCATAGTTTTGTGCTGGCTTTTGAGGTGAGCTGGAAATCACCAATGAGAAGCCTGAGCAACAACTCCCTGAGGTGGCTCCTTGATGTATCACATTAGCAGTGGAAATTGTCCACTGAGAGAGCAGAGAGGGCTGTTTCCAGGTAGAAGTAGGAAAAAAATGGTGTGTTAGAGACCTACGATAGGTGTCTGAGGAAAGGATTTCCTCTCTAAGACACCAAGAGCTAGCAGCAGTCCAAGGCCCCTGGCTAGAAGTGGACAGAAGGATGACAGAATGATTAATTAAAGCCCAGGTTGGTGCTGAAAAGATCAAGTGAGTAATAATGAAGACCATCAGCTTCCTTGGCAGAAAAGGAATTACGCTAAATGCTTAGAAACCAGCAATAAGGACCCTATCAGGCTAGTTTTCTTAATAAAGTCTTGTCATCATACTTGACTTTGGCTAAAATCTTGTGCCTGATTTTTTTTTCTGTACCATGTAGTCAAATTTCAGGCCCTTGGGAACTACAGTGTGTTTATCTGTGAGAGAAACTTCCCTTAGCAAAAAGTTACAGCTGTACTCAATTCAAGGAGCCTTTTGCCACAGAAGAGTGGACCTTCTGTGAAAGAAGAAGGGAGGGGAGATTCTATACCCCTGATGCTGGGATCTTGCCTCTACTTCTGTTTATTTAAATAATGTTGTCTTTTTCTGTGGGTAAAAATCCTATGTCCTCACTGTGGAACATTAAACATGTAAAGAACAGAAGAGAGAAGGGGAAAAGATCGCCTCTAATTTCACCATGCAGAGCCACCCTTGGTTAACTGCTTGTTTTCTTTATTTCTTCTCTTTTCTTGGTTTCAATTTCATCTTTAAAATTATAGGTTGGGGTAAGCAGATGTGGCTCAAGTGATTGGGCTCCCACCTACCATATAGAAGGTCCAGGGTTCGGTCCCTGGTGCCTCCTGGTGAAAGTCAAGCTGGCCCACACAGAGAGCTGGCCCGCGCAGAGTGCTAGCCCATGCAGGAGTACTGGCTCACGCGGAGTACTGGCTCACGCGGAGTACTGGCCCGCGCAGGAGAGCTGGTGCAGCAAGATGATGCAACAAAAAGAGACACAGAGGAGAGACAGTGAGAGACACAGCAAATCAGGGAGCTGAGGTGGTGCAAGAGATTGAGCAGCCTCTCTCCACTCTGGAAGGTCCCAGGATCAGTTCCTGGTGCCACCTAAAGAGAAGACAAGCAGACACAGAAGAACGAACACACAGAGAGCAGACAGCGAGCGCAAAACAACGATGGGGAAGGGGGAGAAATAAATAAATAAATCTTAAAAAAAAAAAAAAGATAGGTTGAACTAGATTGGTTTAACAGCTATTTGTTGAAAGGGAGGGAAACTGAAGGAGGCCAAGCCCTTGGCCTCAAGTTGCTCACCATCCAGTTGGGGAGGACTGATAAAATACCCTGTGATACTCGAGGAGATAAAGGAGTGCACAGGTCCCAGAGTTGTTTTTCTAAGAAACAAATACTAACCGCATCTCTTCCCCACTTTCAACTTCATTTGCCTTCAGGATAAAGAACTAGTCCTTCAGCACGGTGTCCAAAGCCCTTCTAAATCTGCCCCCAGATGCTGGCTCCAACATCACCATGAGTCTCCTCTGTGTTCTTTCCGGACACACCACTCTACTCACCCTTTCTTCAGCCACCCTGGCCTTCACCTTTGGTGCCCTCACTCTGAGCTGTTTACTTTTCTGGAAAGTTCTTTCCCTCATCTTCTCAGAACCAGCTCAGAGGTTACTTCCTTTCCTGGAAAACTTTCAAGATTGCCCCCCCCCCAGGTAGACTCTCCTTTTTGGTGCTCCCTTGCCACCTTGTATGAGCTCTTTCTTATCACATTGTAAGTTCCTTAAGGTGAGTACGTAGCACCATTTTTTAAAAAAAGATTATTCTGTTCAACAGTTTTGAATCTCTGCTTTGGGCCAGGTGCTTTAACATACATTACCTCATTTCATTCTTACTCATTTTTATATTCCTAGGGCTTGGGCCAGAGCCTGGCACATAGTAGGTTTGGAAGGAAGGTATTTTGGAAGGAATGTGTGCACTGGAGTTAGTTTGGGTTTGGATCCCAGCCCTCTGTCCGGCTGGGTGAACTTGGGCCAGTGATTTAACCTCTCTAAGGCTCAATGTCCTCATTTATGAAATGGATATAATGAAATCTTCAGTAGAGGCTTGTGATGAAGATTAAATGAAAGGATATATGTAAAAATTCTGGCACATACTATCTGCTCCATATTGAATGAATGAATGAAAAGAGAAAGATAGAACGAATGACCAATTAGAGTCTGAGAAACCAATTCAAGGACTACTCTGGACATTCAAGTAGAAAAGGAGGATGAACCAAGACTCAACCTTCAGACCCCAGGGCCTTCATTTTCTCCTGTCAAACCTAGACACCGGAAAGTTCCTAAGGTGAGCCATTGATTTTTAGGTGTGTGTTTAAGTTCATATTTTCCCTCTCTGAGAAATATTTATATTTTGAGTCAAATTTCTAATTGTCTGGTTTAAGCAATGTTTCTGAATCTTGTTAGAATTAGGAAAAGAGTAGCTTATATAGATTTTCAGAAGGTTCAGAGATTCCCCTAAAGCACGGTACGACACCCAATAAGAACGCCTTTGGTATGAACAAATATTGGTCGGGAGGTAAATGGAGAAGTAGATAAGAGGCTTGTCTGGTAGAATGCATTTTAATTGGAAACAAGTCAGGAGACAAAGGCAGAAGTTTAGGTAAGAAGTAATAATTGTCTCAACTCTGGTGGTGACAGTGTGAATGGAAAGGAAAAGCAGTTTCCAGAGACTTTAGGTGATAAGAATTGAACATCTTAAGGCCCAACCTGATGTGGAGGGAGAGATGTGTTCTTTACAATTTAGAGAAATTCCAAAGTTTGAACCTGAGCACCCGAGATAATGACAGATGCCTTAGTAGCAATAATGCAGCGGAGAGCGAAGCTGGCTCTCTGGGGAGCTAATACTAAATGTGATTTTAGCCATATTGAACATGGAGTGGTGGAGAAGCAGCTGGGGTGCAGGGATGTCCGTCAGGCAACCTGAGATGCAAAGTCCCACAGAAAGGTGGTTCCTTCCAGCACCGATATCATGATTCTATGATGATTAGGACAAAAATTGGGGCCAGAGTGTCAATTTGGGAGCCTTCACCTTAGAGGTAAGGTTGGGAGAAGCCAGGAAGGTGGATGAGTTGCCTGAGGGAAACAATGAAGAGAAACATGTTCCAGGACCAAGTAGTGGATCTTGAAATAAGCCCACATTTAGGAGGCAGAGGAGGAAGTAAGCCCAGCAAGGAGTGAAAAGGGGTGGCTGGAGAGAGAGAAGATACAGTGCCAAATAGGAGGACATTTCAGCAGAGAATGGACCAGTCAGCCAAGGAAGGATGAGGACTCAGGCACATCTCAAAAGCCTTAGACAGCTTTTGGGTGAGACATGAGCCTAGCTTCAGCCTAGGAGAAGGAGGGGGAGTGGCACAGGGAGTTCTGAGATGATTAGAGCTTAAGTCCAGATGACGGAGTGAACTTCTCCTAGTGTCTATTAGTGATTAGACCATGTTTTCTGCATCAGACAAATGGGAGGCCCAGTTAGAATTTAAGTCCAGTTTGTAGGAAAATTTTAAAGTTACTTTTTCTGTATGCTTAAGTTTATGACTTTAAAATTCATACTGTCCCACTTAGGTGTACTGATAAAGCACTTTGAAGGCATTGAAGTCTTTGTAACCCTTTCTGCTCCATGATCTTGTTTGATTATTCTCAAGAGACAGGTAAGGCTGGGATCATAATTCCCATTGACAGATGAAGAAACTGAAGTTTGAAGAAATAAAGGAATATTCCCAAAGTCACAGGGCTAGTTACTGGTCACACAACAACCACAACCCAGGACTTTAGATTCCTGAATCAGTGCTCGTTCTACACCAGAACTTCTTCTGAGGATAGGCTTTGAAGTTCTTGCCATCCCATTAGGAATCCATTTTAGTTTGTATCTTCCAGGTTACATTACCCAAGTTATAGAATCTAATGGATCCTTTGGGTTAATGAGTTATGATTTCCTTTTATTAATTACATTGAAAGAGGGTGTGCTCTTTGTGTGGCTGTATGTGCATGCCTGTGTACTTTGGGGAGGGGACAGACAGTTCAAAGATAATTTTGAACCCTGGGCTTTTAGGCATCCCTTAAAAAGAAAAACATCATGGCCAAAAGCATTGGCTCCTTTTATGAGCTTGGGCAAGTTAGCTCCCTTCCCGTGGCCTCAATTTCTTACCCGTAAAATGATGATGATAATATCTATTTCATAGGGAAGCTAAGAAGATTAAATGGGGTCAACCATGTAAAAGTACCTGACCCTCTGATCATCCTCTTGTAATCAAGCAACACATGGCAGTCCCCATCACCAACACAAATAGGACCCTGTGGAGAGTGGCCCAAGATGGCTGCTCTCCTTCTAGGTCTCAGATTAGGTTGGGGATACTTGAGCTGCTTAGGTGCCATTGTCTGTGGCCTGTAGCCTGGCCATCCTTGTAACTCCTTCTGCAGCCTTGAGGAAAAAGCCCATCAGGGCCAAATGAGAAAGGATGGGTACAAAAGCAGGGCTTGGGAAAGTTATCTGGGTATGACCTAATGGAAGGACTTGCTGCACAAAAGAGGGACTGTTCTTGAAAAGTCTGTTCCCATCTCCTAAGAAAGAAAGAAACCAGTTAAGGCTGGGAGGTCCGGCACAGCAGACCAGCCCTTTCTAAGTACTGGATACAATTCAGCTCACACAGTGAATCTGCAAGTGCACAGAGTGCAGGGAGCCCCGTGAAGAGATAATTAGAAGGAGCCTGGATACTGACCACCAGGCGGTTGGGCAGAAAGTTGTCCCAGCCCTAGGGACATAGGTCAGACTTCTGGAGGACCCTCCAGGGACTGCAGTCTTTCAGCGGATTAGCGGAGAAGCCGGAAAGGAGAGATGTGTGGAAGGAGGGACTAGTGGCTGGATGAGTATCAGAGACGGAGAAATGACAGTGTTTCCATCTGCTTTAGACAAAATACAACTGTTTTTCCTGCATGGCCCTGAATCTGGGCCTGGGAGGCAGTCTTCAAAAGACGGGCTTGGAAAATTGTTTGAGTAAAAAGCAAGGGAAAAGTCTTACAAGGAAATACACAGAAGAAGAGGTCAGTTCCTGAACTTCCGTCAGGTTGTCATCCTTTTACATCCTGGTTCATAGCAGGGGTCTAATAAATAATTGTTGATAGAATGAATGAATTACAGACACACCTCACACTGGCTGTTGGTAAATGAAACGTTGGTTTAGTCCACAGGTAGGCATATAGGCTGGGCCAGCCCTATCAATTCTGCTAGAGTCAAATGAAATCATGCACCAAGAAAGAAGTGACTTAGAAAAATGTAAATCATTACCACCATGGTCATATTGCACCTCTTCAGTGAATTAAGTCTCCCGTGACCTTGGTTAGGGGTGGGAAACAGGAGAGTCATCTGGTTCGGATGTGAAATCGCTTTCACAGTTAGGGTGGGGTGGGGTTGAGAGCCTGATAGTGCCCTTCTCCTATCAAAATCTCCTTTGCAGAAAACCTCTAAGTGTTTCTGATCAAAAGTTATCTATTGGGGGCGGATGTGGCTCAGATGGTTGGGCGTCCATCTGCCATATGGAGGGACCTGGGTTCGATCCCCGGGACCTCCTGGTAAAAATAAAAATTAAAAAAAAAAGTTATCTATTAGGGGACCATATGTAGCTCAGTGGTTAAGCACCTGCTTCCCAGACACAAGGTCCCAAGTTCAATCCCCGGCACCTCCTAAAAAAAATAAATGTTAAAAAAAAAAAAGTTATCTATTTGCATCTGAACTTCTTCTGGAGGTGTTTGCATTTTAAGCATCTTTTGCTGTAGAAAGCAAAGTTCATTCCCTACTAATGGGATGTCTGACATCAGAGAGCAGGTCAGAAAGGTTTTTGTGCAAAGGACGGAATCTCCTGGAGTCTTGGAGGATAGACCACTGTTGCCTACTGTACCCGTGTAACCACTGGGCCTGGTCAGCACCGGTTAATGCTCCAGCAGCCCCAAGTAGAGCATACGGTTCTTTCAATCACCGCTGTGGTTGGAGAAGGCAATCTGTCTGTCTTTGAACAGATGATCTGGAGACAAGAAGAACCAACTAGAATATAATTCAGAAAGGGCTGATCCCTCTAGACCAGGTGCAGAGGTCCTGAGGAGAGCATGGTGCCATGTCCTGTGACCTGTTCAATCTGACTCACCCTTCAGAAATCAGCCAGGTGTGCACCTTCTTGTTTCTCTTCAACCTCGGATTTACCCCCACTCCACCTGGAGACCTTCTTTCTCTTTCTTTTGGTGGCCCCTACAGTCTATGCCACTATTCCCCAAATCCTGTTGTACACCAGCATCATCCAAGAAGCTTATAAAAATATAGATCATAAAAACTCACACTTATCCCATGTTAGACATTGTTCTGAGGAATTTGTGTATATTAACTCATTAAGTATCACATCAGCCCTGTGAGATAGGGGTATGAATATTATCTCCGTTTTACAGATTGGAAAATTGAGGTATAGGGTGGTACAGGGACCTCTCCAAGGTCCTGTAGCTAATGGTGATGTCAAGATTCAAGACAGAGAACATGGCTCCAGAGTCGATGCTCCCAATCATTATTCTGTAATCTCAAGATTCTGCTTTTCTGAGTCCTATCCCTGACCTCCTGAATTGCCATTTCCTTGGAGTATAGCCTGGACATTCATATTTTTAAAAAGCTCTTCAAGAGACTCTGATGTGAACCAAGAATGAATAATATCGTAAGTCATTAGAACTAATGCTACACTTGGCCAGGAAGGAATATGTAGAATTTTCCGTGGAACTGGTAAAGGCCTTGTAAGTGTCAAGTTTCTAGGACAGAGAAGACTCCACCCTCACCTTCTCCTTCTGTAAGACAGAGAATATAAGAAAGCTTTGTCATAAAAAGTTACTGAAACCCTACTATGTGCCAGGCACTGTCCTAGATGTGGTGGAAACAGCAATGAACATAACTGCTATGAAAAATAAATCATGCAGAGTGTCTTTGTTTGCCAGAGCTGCTATCACAAATTCCACAATCAGGCTTCAGCTGAACAATAGGAATTTATGGCTCATGAATTTAGAGGCCAGAAGTTCAAAATCAAGACATAGGCAAGGCCTGATTTCTCCCAGGGTCGATAGTGTTCTGGTGATGGCAATCCTCTGTCACATGGCAATGGCCTTTCCTTTCCAATTTTTGTGACTTCTGGATTCCTGCTATCTTCCTGTTTCTCACTGTGACCTTCTTTTTATAAGTAATCCAGATTAAGACCTGCCTTACTTCAGTAGACCACTCTTTAACTACAAGTAACATTTTCAAAAGGTCCTATGAACAATGGTTTCACACCCATAGGGTTATGGATTAAGATTAAGAATTTGTCTAAATCAGAGAACATAATTCATTCTACCACGTAAGGTAAAAGGATAGACAGTGGAATGGGATGCAGTGGTGATGTGTGGACAAATTTAGATAGGTTTGGGAAGTTCTCTCTGATAAGGTGATATTTAAGAAGATTCCTGAATGAAGTCAGGAAGCAAGAAATGTAGGTATCTAGAGAAGAGCATTTTAGGAAGAGAAAACAGCAAGTGGAAAGTCCCTGAGGTCAAAGCAGCTTGACAGCTTTAAGGACCATTGGGGAGGCCAGAGCAGTTGGAGCTCAATAGTGTAAGGGAAATTAGTAGGAGATGAAGTCCCAGAGGAAGCCAGGGCAGGGTCATGCAGGGTCATGCAGGTCTAGGGTACAGACTTTATATTTTATTGTGGGTGAGATAGGACAACTTGGGGAGGTTTTGAGTAGAGAAGCAACATGATCTGACTTACCTTTTAAAATGATCAACTTAGAAAGGCATAGACTAGTAGGACAAGGGTGGAAGCTACTACAAGAATCCAGGTGAGAGATGTTGGGGACTTGAACCAAGGTGGTAACAGTGGAGGTGGTGAGGATTGCATCCTGGATAGTTTTTGACTTTCTGATGGATAGTATTTAAAGCACTGGGACTGGCTGAGCTTACCTAGGCAGTACATATAGCTAATAAAAAATAAAAAAGGCAGGAGGCTCAAGGAGTGCTCTGGGGCATGCCAAAATTTAGGATAGGAAGAAATGAAGAAGATTCAGGGAGTAGACAGAGAAGGAGCAGCCAATGAAGTGATAACTATGTCAAATGCTGCTGAAAGGCCAAGCAAGAGAAGATGGAAGGCTGATCACTGTGTTTGGCAGCATGGAAGTTACTGGTGACTGGGACAAGGATAATTACAGTGGAAAGGGGGAGGCTGAAATGGCTGAAATTTGAATGGGATCTAGAAAGACTAGGAGAAGAGAAAGTGGAGACAGCAAGTTTAGAAACGTTTTGTTTTAGTTTAACTGGGAAGTGGGGTACGGAAATGAAATTGTGGCTGGGGGTGGCTGCAGGATCAAGGATGACTGTAACAGGTGAGCAGCCCTTCGGGATGTTTCTAGGCAGCTGATGCTACCCAGATGTAAGGGGAAATTGATGCTTGCAGGAGGTGTGTAGTTGAGGAGATGAGAGAGGATGAGCTTCCATGACACAAGGTGTTTTAATTTGCCAAAGGGTTGCTGATGCAAAGTACCAGAAATGTATTGGCTTTATAAAGCATACTTATTTGGGGTAATAGCTTACAGTTCCAAGGCCAGGAAATGTCCAAATCGAGGCATCAACAGAGATGCTTTCTCACCAAAGTCAGCTACTGTTGATCATGGCGTGTTGCCACATGGTGAAGCAATATGGTTGCTGACCTCTGCTGAGGTTTCAGCCTTCCCCTCTGGGCTCACAATCTCCTCCACACATTGTGGAATCAAATGTGACAGTTTCCTTTTTTTTTTTTTTTTTTTTTACCTCTGTCTGTGCATATAAACCCGTTTATATCAGACCCAGCTAGAAGGTGGAAACCCAAACTGGTTCATGCCTCACTGATGTAGCCCAATCAAAAGACCTAAAGCAATCTTATCAAGTAATCTAATCAAATGAACTGAATTTAATGCAATCAAAAGGTGTCACATCCAGAGGAATAGATGAGTTTATAAACTATCTTTCTATTTTTGGGATTCATAAAATAATCTCAGACTGCCACACTTCACCCTCTGAATCCCCAAAAGACATGTCTTTCCATATGCAAAATACATTCATTACATCACAATATTTCAAAAACCTTAAATCATTTCAATAGCAATGCTAAGTGCAAAATCACATCAACATCAGTTATAGGAATACAGTTTGTTATGGGGCGAAGTTCCCCACTGGCTGTAGACCTGTGAAACTTAGAAAACACATTATCTGCTTCCAATATAAAAAGACGCAACTTACACAGGATAAACATTTGCATTACCATAAGGAGAAATTGGGAGGGAAACAGCCATGGGTCCCCAACAGTTCTGAAAACAAGGGTTGGCCCTAGAAAGCAAGGTGGTTAGATGATGTGCAAGGAAACGTGGAAAGGAGGACAAAGAGGCAGGGAAGTAGGGATATTAGGCAGTATGCTCATGTGGAGTTTCACTTCAGAAGACTTCTATTTCTCAGTAAATACAAAGAAAAGCTGTAAGCTGAGACTGAAAAGTGGATTTTTCTACTGTATTCTACTTTATTGAAAACTGAGCATGTTTATTTTAAAGTGTCCTTGCAGGTTGTTCTTTTATAAACATCAGTAAGCCCTATAACATATTTATATGACTTTTCAAGCACAGTTTTGGGGAAGGCTTAGCTATTTCAGGCTGGCCCAGTCTTTGGGGGATATTCTCTTCATGACCAAAACACAATACCCTGGATGATGGCAAGATGGCAGCTGAGTAAGGCATTCCAAGAGTCAGCTCATCCTACAGGGAAGTTAGCAATAGAAACAGAGCTATCTAAAGCACCTGTATGGGGGGAGTCCAGGAGACTAGAAGAGTAATCTGCAACATCCTTGAAGGAATCAAAAGAGGAGACTGCCCATCTGCAGTGAAGTTGAATGAGTAGAGCACTCCACGCTACAGAGGCCGGTGCCCATCCTCCACTGGCGATAGCTCCTCCTCAGGAGCTATTCCGTGGCTGGAGTTGGAAGTTCCATTTCCCAAAAACAAGGGAGGAAGAGATGGTTGGCTATCTACTTCAGCTACTGATTAGTAAATTTGGCTGGCTAAAATATAATCCTGATAATAACTAAAGTTTGAACTGTCCAAGTCAGAAAGAGGCTGGTAGCTACCATTTAACTCCACCCCTGGCATGAGGGGAAGCAGGGCTGATTGAAAATCATAGTGATGGTAGGGACCAGCTTTTTTCCCCAGATCATATTGCAGCCCTAGCCTAGGCTCCAGCCCCACCTCCAAAAGGGAAGAAGCTGGGGGGACCTGCACCAGCCTCTCTGGGCAACTGCAGGTGATTTTGGCCCACACAGACTGAACAGTCGGACACCTGTAGCTCCATCCCTACACCCTAATAGGATAGAAGAGGAGCTGTGTTTCTTCAGCCTCTCTGGGCAACTGCAAGTGCTTTCGTCCCACATGAACTGGTTTGTTGAGCACCTTAGATTCCATCTCCACATCTGGCCCCCTCCATAGGATAGGAGGGGGCTGATGTTTCCTCAGCCTCACAGGGCAACTGCAGGCACTTTTGGCCAGAACAAACTCAACTGTTGGGCCTGTGACTCCACCCCTACTCCTGATAGGACAAGAAGGGAGTGGTGTTTTCCCAGCCTCTCTGGGTAACTGCAGGTGCTTTTGGCCCACACAGACTGAATAGCTGGACACCTGTAGATCCATCCCTGCCCCAAGTAAGATAGGAGGGGAGCGGCACTTCCACAGCCTTTCTGGGCAATGGCAGGTACTTTTGGCCTTTACAGACTAGACTGGTGGATATCTGTGGATCCACCCCCACCCATAATAAGATAGGAAGGGGCTGGTTTTCCTCAGCCTCTCCGGGCAATGGCAGGTACTTTTGGCCTACAGAGACTGAACTGTTGGGCTCCTGTGGATCCACCCCCAACCCCCAATAAGATAGAAGGGGACTGGAGTTTCCTCAGCCTTTCAGGGCAACAGCAGGCATTTTCAGACTACACAGACAGAACTGTTGGGGGCCTTTGGTTCCATCCCCAACCCCTAAAAGGCAGAAGGAACAGTACTCACTCAGCTTCTCAGGGCAACTGCAGGTGCATTCAGCCCACACAGATGAGATTTTTGGGCATTCTGGAGGGTCCATCCCCACTCCTGTCAGGGGAGGAGTGGGGGTCAGTGCTACGTCAGTCTACCTGGGCAGCTGCAGTCATTTTGGATCTGCATGGCATAGATTGCTGCCCACTCCTGCAGCTATGTCCCCATCCCAGGCAGGGGAGGAAAGGGTGTGAAGTTTCATCAGTATCTCGGAGTAACTAGAGATGGTCTTGGCGTGCATGACTTGGATTATTACACATGGCTGTGGCTCTGTCCCTGCCCCTGGCAGAGGAGAAAGGTGGGAGAAGCTTCATTGGTTCTTGGGGCAACAAGGGCAGTTTCAGCCTCCACAGCTTACAGTAACAACTACTGTTACATGGCTCCTACTATACAACCAGCAAGGGAGAAAGGGCAAGAAAGCCCTAAACTAAAGAGAAAAACTACACCCAGAATAAATACATCTAGTAAGCCAGATGCCAAGACACCAACAAAAAATTACAATCCATACCAAGAAACGGGAAGATATAAAGTCAAAGGAAAAAAATAAACCTCCATGTGACATATAGGAGTTGAGACAACTAATCATAGATATTCAAACAAATCTCCTTAATAAATTCAATGAGATGGCATAAAAGATTAAGGATATTAAGAAGACACTGGGTGAGCACAAAGAAGAATTTGAAAGCATACATAGAAAAATAGCAGATCTTATGGGAATGAAAAGCACAATAAATAAAATTAAAAATACACTGGAGGTGTGTAACAACAGGTTTGAGGAAGCAAAGGAAAGGATTGGTGAGCTTGAAGACATGGCCTCCAAAAGTGAATAAACAAAAGAACAGATGAAGAAAAAAAAATGGAAAAAGTAGAACAGGGTCTCAGGGAATAAAATGATGGGAAGGGATGTGCAAATATATGTCATGTGTGTCCCAGAAGGAGAAGAGAAAGGAAAATGGGTAGAAGGAATATTTGAAGAAATAATGGTAGAAAATTTCCCAATCCTATTGAAGGACATAGATATCCATGCCAAAGAAGCACAACATACACCCATCCAAATAAATCTGAATAGACCAACTCCGAGACACATACTAATTAAAATGTCAAATGCCAAAGACAAAGAGAATTCTGAGAGCAGCAAGAGAAAAGTGACACAAAACATACAAGGGATATTCAGTAAGTTTAAGTGCCAATTTCTCAGCAGAAACCATGGAGGCAAGTATTTAAGATACTGCAAGAGAAAAACTTCCAGCCAAGAATCTTATATCCAGCAAGATTGTCTTTCAAAAACAAGGGTGAGTTTAGAAAATTCACAGATAATCAGAAACTGGGAGAGTTTGTGACCAAGAGAGCAGCTTTGCAGGAAATACTAATGGGTATGCTACAGCCCGAAAAGAAAAGACAGGAGAGAGAGGCTTGGAAGAGAGTCTAGAAATGAAGATTATACCAGTAAAATTAACCAAAAGTGTCAAAAGAGTGGTGAAATAAAATATAACAGGTAAAACCCTAAGGTAAAAATGGATGAAATAAGAACTGCCTTTACATTAATAACATTGAATGTTAATGGATTAAACTCCCCAATCAAAAGACACAGACTGGTGAAGTGGATAAGAAAATATGAGCCATCTATATGCTGTCTACAAAAGGCTCACCTTAGAATACCAATAGATTGAAAGTGAAATGCTGAACAAAGATATTCCAAGCATGCAGTAACCAAATAAAGCTCCAGTAGTTATACTTATATCAGATGAAGTAGACTTTAAAAGCAAAATTGTTATTAGAGAAAAAGAAAGGCATTATAGATTAATAAAAGGGTCAATTCACCAGGAAGAAATAGCAATCATAAATGTATATGCACCTAACCAGGATGCCCCAAATTACATGAGGCAAACACTGGCAAAACTGAAGGGAAAAATACATATCTGTATAATAACATTTGGACACCACTCCCAGCATTGGATAGAACATCTGGGCAGAGAATGAGTAAAGAAACAGAGAGGTTGAATAATATGATAAGTTGACAAGACCTAATAGACATATAAAGAACATTGTACCCCAAAACAGCAGGATATACATTCTTCTCAAGTGCTCATGGATTTTTCTCCAGGATAGACCATATGTTGGGTCACAAAGCAGATGTTAATAAATTCAACAAGATCAAAATTATACAAAGCACTTTCTCTGATCATAATGGAATAAAGTTGGAAATCAACAAGAGGCAGAAAAAGAGAAAATTCACAAATATATGGAGACTAAACAACATGTTCTCAAATAATCAGTGGGTCTAAGAAGAAATTACGAGAGAAATCAATAAATATCTTGAGATGAATGAAAACAAGAACACAACATATCAGAACCTATGGGATGCAGCGAAGGCAGTGCTGAGAGGGAAATTTATAGCCCTCAATGCTTACATTAAAAGAGAAGAAAGAGCTAAAATCAATTACCTAACTACACAGCTGGAGGAACTAGAAAAAGAATTGCAAATTATTCCCCAAAGTAAGTAGAAGGAATGAAATAACAAAGATCAGAGCAGAAATAGATGAAATTGAGAAAAAAAAAAAAAAACAATAGAGAGAATTAACAAAAACAAAAGTTGGTTCTTTGAGAAAATTAACAAAATCAACAAACTCTTAGTTAGATTGACAAAGAAAAAAGGGAGAAGATGCAAATTAAAAAAATGAAAAATGAAAATGGGGACATTACTACTGACCCAACAGAAATAAAAAAGATCATAAGAGGATACTATGTGGAGCAGTTTGGTATTTTTTTATGAATTCCAAAAATAGATATTGGATTATGTTTGTAAACAGGTCTGTTCCTTTGGGCATATTAGATTGTATTAACTTCAGAGGTTGCACTTTTACTTGATTAAATTATGATTAAGGTTTTGATTGGGCCATGTCAGTAGGGGACTCAAGAGAAAATGACAGGGCAGAGAAGTCAGTAGGAATTTTTGGGATGCTGGAATACCGTTAAGTAAACACACAGGAGAAGAACACAGTGGAATAGAGACAGCTCTGTAGACACGGCAGAGGCCCCAGGAAGAAAGAGAGCTTGATCTCTGTTCTCTCCACAAGGTCTACAGCTGATCTTGTGGAGAGAACAGAGCAGCTGAGCCCAGAGAAGAACGAGCCCTGAGAAAGAGACAAGACTTATCCCAGCCTACAGCTGATATTGGAAGAAGCTGGGACCATGGAGCCTTAAGAAGAAGAGGAAGGCTGAACTATTGCAGATGTCGGCAGCCATCTTGCTCCAACACGTGGCAGCAGAGTTTGGTTAAGGAAGTAACTTACACTTTATGGCCTGGTACTGTAAGCCTCTACCCCAAATAAATACCCTTTATAAATGCCAACAGATTTCTGGTATTTTGCATCAGCATCCCTTTGGCTGACTAATACACTATGAACAACTGAATGCCAACAAACTAGACAGTTTAGTAAAAATGGAAAAATTTCTAAGTACTTACAAACAACCTATGCTGATCCTAGAAGAAATAGAAGACCTCAATTGCAGACCCATTTCCCTAATGAATACAGATGCAAAATTCCTCAACAAAATACCTGCTAATTGAATCCAACAACACATTAAAAGAATTATTCATCATGATCAAGTGGGTTTTATACCAGAACATGCAAAGGTGGTTCAACACAGGAAAATCAATCAGCATAATATACCATATTAATAAATCAAAGAAGAAAAATCTCATGATCCTATCGATCGATGGATAAAAGGCATTTGTCAAAATACAGCATCTTTTCTTTCTTTTTTTAAAAGCATTCTTTCTTGATAAAAGTACTACAAAACATAGGAATTTAAGGTAACTTTCTCAACATGATAAAGATCATATATGAGAAGCCCACAGCTAACATTGTACTCAAAGGTGAAAGACTGAAAGCTTTCCCGTTGAGATCAGGAACAAGAAAAGGATGCCCATTGTCACCAGTGTTGTTCAATATAGTGCTAGAGGTTCTAGCTAGAGCAATCAGGCAAGAAAAAGAAATAAAAGAAATATAAAACTTTCACTATTCGCAGATGATATGATCCAATACCTAGAAAGATCTACAACAAAGCTGCTAGAGCTAATAAATGGTTTCAGTAAAGTGTCAGGATACAAGATCAATACACAAAAATCAATGTGTTCTATCCACCAGTAATGCGCAATCTGAGGAGGAAGTCAGGAAAATAATTCCATTTACAATAGTGACTAAAAGAATCAAATATTTAGGAATAAACTTAACCAAGGATGTTAAGCACTTGTATTCAGAAAACGGCAATGCATTGCTAAAAGAAATTTTAAAATGACCTAATTAATTGGAAGAGCATTCCATGCTCATGAATTGGAAGAATAAATATCATTAAGATGTCAATTCTACCCAAACTGATATACAGATTCAAAGCAATTCCAATAAAAATTTCACCAACTTTTTAAATACAAATGGAAAAGACTGTTATCAAATATATTTGGAAGGATAAGGGGCCCCGAATAGCCAGAAACATCTTAAAAAGGAAAAGCAAAGTTGGAAGACTCTCATTTCCAGATTTAAATCATGTTACGTAGCTACAGTGGTAAAAACAACATGGTACTGGCATAAAGATAGACACATAGACCAATGGAACCGAATCGATGGTTCACAAACAGACCCTCACGTCTATGGTCAAGTGACTTTTGACAAGCCTGTCAAACCCACCTAGCTGGAGTAGAACAGTCTATTCAACAAATGGTTCTGGGAAAACTGGATATCCACATCTAAAAGAAAGAAAGAAGACCACTGTCTCACACCTTCTACAAAAATTAACTCAAAATGGATCAATGACCTAAATATAAAAGGTAGAATCATAAAACTCCTAGAACAAAATGTAGGAAAACGTTTTCAAGACCTGGTGGTAGGTAGTGGATTCTTACACCTTACACCAAAAGCACGAGCAACGAAAGAAAAAATGGATAAATGGGGTCTCCTCAAACTTAAACACTTATGTGATTCAAAGAACTTCATCAAGAAGATGAAAAGGCAGCCCACTCAATGGGAGAAAATATTTGGAAACCACATATCTGAAAAGGGTTTGATTTCCATTCTATATAAAGAGATCATAAAACTCAGCAATAAAAGAGCAAACAATCCAATTAAAAATGGGTGAAAGACTTAAATAGACATTTCTCCAAAGTGGAAATACAAATGGCAAAAAGCACATAAAAAAAAATGTTCCATATCACTAACTATTCGGGAAATGCAAATCAAAACGACAATGAGGTATCATCCCACACCGCATAGAATGGCCATTATTAAAAAAAAAACAGAAAACAATAAGTGCTGGAGAGGATGTGGAGAAATAGGAACACTCCTTCACTATTGGTGGGAATGTAAAATGGTGCAACCTCTGTGGAAGACAATTTGGTGATTCCTCAGGAAGCTAAATATAGAACTGCCATATGATCCAGCAATTCCTTTACTAGGAATATATCCAGAAGAACTGAAAACTGTGAAGCAAACAGACATTTGCATACTGATGTTCAAAGATGGAAACAACCCAAGTGTCCATCAACCAATGAATGGATAAACAGTGGTATATACATACAATTGAATACAATTCTGCACTTAGAAGAAATGAAATTGGGGCATATATGATAACATGGATGAATCTTCAAGACATTATGCTAAGTGAAATAAACCAGACACAAAAGGACAAATATTGCATGGTCTCACTAATATGAACTAAATACAAAGAATAAATGCATGGAGTTAAAACCTAGAGTATAGGTTGTTAGGAGATAAGAGGAGGGCTGTGAAGGAGTACTGATGCTTAATGTACATGGAATTTTTAATTAACTTGACTGTAAAAGTGTGGAAATGGATAGAGTTGGTGGAAACACATTATAGTGAGTAGCAGCTGGTTTATAAATGGGATTGTGGCTGGAAAGGGTAGTCAAGGGATGTAAATGTCAATTGAAAGAAAGCTACAGAATAATCTAGGGACTGAGTAACACAGTGAACTCAGGTGGATGAGAATTGTGATTAATAGTACAAATGCAAGAATGTCCTGTGAACTGGAACGGATGCACGTCACTATTGTAGGGTGGGGGAAATGTGGAGAAGCATGGGAAAAATATAATGAATGTAACCTAACAACAACAATGCCCTGGTCCCAATTTGAATACAGATAAGTTTTCAAATGAAAATCCACCCTCCTCCCCAAGGAAGCATCAAATAGTGTATGGTTAACGTTATAACATTAATTGTAAAACTTCTTTCTTGCTTTTTTCGTGGTCTTCAGCCATTTTGGTTTTTAAAATATCGATGCCGTTCATTTCGATCATTTTCATTTCATTTCGGAATCGCTAATACAAGTCCCAATATTTCCTATCAATTTCCTTACCCACATTAAAAAAAAAAAATTCTCCTTCAGTTGTGTCTTCAGTGAATAGTCTTGCCCTATTTTTCCTCATACAGTGATTCTCACACTTGGGGGTGTATTGGAACCCCCTGGAGGGCTTGTTAAAACACAGGTGGCTGGACCCTACTCTCAGAATTTCAGATATAGTAATTCCTGGGGTGGGGCCAAGAATCTGCATTTCCATAGGGTTCTCAAGTGCTGCGGCAGCTGCTGCTGCTGGTGTGGAGAACACACCCTTGAGAACCACTGGCTCAATCCACTTTAAAATTTTCTCTCTTCCAGTAGTTTCTGAGGAAGGGTGGAGCAGCGTCAAGGCCTCTCTCTGGACCTGTAGGAGTGATGGGGAGGATGAGATAAAGAAGGACAACTCACAAGCTCGCTCCACCCCTCTCTCTTTCCCATAGAATCTCCTGAGCTATCCCTGACAGACCGCAACCTTGGGCTGGGTGGACCTTTGGTCTCCTCCACACAGGTATCTCTGATAATCCTTACCTCTGTCCTCCTGATAAAGTAGTCATGACTGCAATGTCCCCAGGGGGCTTTAATCTTTAAAGGCCTGATCCCTTGTGCCCCTCCCCACCCTCCTCTCACCCAAATCTCCTTTCCCTGCTCAGATCCCTGATCTCTGGCTTTCCCCTCTCTGCTGTCATTTGCTCCCAGTGAGCTCTTGGTACAGGTTAGATAGGCCTTCATTATAACCCCGGCAGCAGCTGTGGGGCCAGGGCCTCCCCTTTGAGTCTGGTGTGTCTTTGATTTCTAGACAGATTAGCAGCACGCAGAAGCGAAGCAAAAGCCTCTCCATCGAATGCCTAGAGTAAAAGCACCAGCTCGCCACATGACACATGCCTGTAGTAAACTGTGACTGGCAGGTAAGGAGAAAATCTATTTGCAGTGCCCAGCAAGCTAGACACTTGTTCTGAAGAGCTTGCATGGCCTAAAAATACCACAAAGGGTGGGGGTTGGGGAGAGAAAGGAAGCATGAAATATTTTCACAAAATTGAAATAGGAAGACCTTTGGTGAATGAGAGTCACCAGTTGCTGTCCCGCTTAGCACTTATGGGGCTTCTAGTATTTCCAGCAGTCAGTACCTGTCGTGATAGGAACAGTGGAATTATTTAGGGGAATGGAGTCCAGGCACCAATACGTGAATGGCAGAGGCAAGTGCAGAGAAGTCAAAGTGGCATGTGATGGGCTGAATTGATTGGGATTGACAATAGGCCGGTCTGGGAATTAATGAGATCCAATAGATGTGGGGTTCATTTCTGATTTAATGAACCACTTTGTCAGGCTTGCTTAACCTTCGTCTCAATTCAGTGAGATTGTGGAATCTGCAACAGGACCTGCTTCTTCTCCTCTGCTGGTTGGTATGCTAGGATGCTGCCTTAGAGCTCTTGTACTCCCCTGACCCCGCCTTATCCCTTTCTAGCAGCCTCTTCTTTTGTTATCAGATCTGGCAGGTCAACTGTTTGGTTTGGTTTCATTCTTATTGTCCTTCTTAGAGAATGACTGAAGTTGTTGTTGTTTTTATAAAGTATAAAGGTGACTATCACTTTCCGTGGAGAAATTGCCCCAACCCAGGACCTCATATGTAGGTAGATCTGGCTCAGCACTAGCAAGATCTTGGGGATAGGGAAGGTATGGCATTTTGGCAGAGCCCAGATTTGTCTTGAAAGTCCATCCGGGTTTAGAAGAAAAATGGCATGCGAAGATGACCCAGATCATGCTGAGGAAACTGAATTTCTGTTCTCTAAGGGGTTCAGTAATTTAACCCATCAGGGTGGGCCCTGTTGGGAGGGGTTGAATGTGGGCACATGTTTTTGAAAAGATAAGCTCAGAAACATAGACTTCAGTCTCTAGAGGCAGTCTAATTTATTTTCCAGTTCTCTAAAATAGCCGAAGCAGAGAGGACCCTCAATAAATATGTGTTGAATAAATGGGTAATAGACTGGGCTGGTATTCTTACCAAACTATGAAATTTACCACCAAGGCTGTTTCGTTTGGCAGGAGTATTTTTCAGTGAGGGGTACAGTGAAATATTGAAGGGTACTCCAAGGACCCAATAAGGCGGGTCACACATTCGCAGCTGTCAAGTTACCAACTGCATGCCAGGAGTTAAGGCCAGTTTCACTGAGAGAAAGTTGGCAGGGCCACTGTGTCAGCAATGTCATGTACCCGAGCATGACCTTAAGCTGCCCTCACATTCCAGCCCTGTCCTGCTCAGCCCGGGAGCTCTGTTATCAGAGCTGTGCAGGCTTTAAAACTCCTCCTCCCCTAGGACATATTGGATTGATAAGTATTAAAAGTTGTTGAATTCTCATGGCACTCCCTGAGAATTTCAGAAGGCTCCATTGCATAGGTATTCTTAAGACAGAAAGTTTGGTATCATGTAAGATGTACCTCAAACTGCTAAGGGCATATGGGGGTACTTAGATAAAGAATCTGAGTGGAAAGTTGCCTCTGATGGAGTTGACTTTAGAGAGGGAAGACTTGGAGAAGTTATGTGCCCTTTGAATTACTTTGGTGGTAGTGATTCAGGAAGATGGTGTCTTTGGTATAACTTTCTCTTTTTTTGAACATACAGCTGGGATTAGGAAGCCTCTAATTCAGTGTATTCATATATAAAGTCCTGAGAAGATTAAATGACTTTCTCAAGGGTTCATTACTAGTTTAAAGCCTCACAGCATTAACATTAGCAATTTAAGCTTAGAATGAACAACTTCATTGGTATTTCCAGGTTACTATATGATACTTCTTCATGACTGGGTATCTGTGATTTCAAGAGCAGTGATGGGAGAAAGATTAGGGATGAGAATGTTGTTGAGCATCTTTTGTGTGCCTGGCATGGCATGGGGCCAGGAGCTTCATAGATGTGAGCATATTTAATTCTTCAAATGTCCCTTTGAGGGGGTATAATCGATTTTTGACACATTCATTTGACTGCAAAGGCCATGCTTGGTCTACATTGCTGCACACCAGACTGCCAACCAGATTAGCCTAGGGTGCTCACTAGATAGGCCAGATCCTGCTCTTGTCAACAGCAGTACAAAGGCACTGGGTTAAGAGCAGGGGGCTGTCACCATGGCCATGGCACATAACCAAAGACTGGGTGCCCCACCTTTGATGATCAGGAAAACCATAGCAAAATTTAAAATAGCAAAGTTATTAGTAAAACTCACAGATTATAATACCTAAGATGTGAAACAGTGTTTGCCTCAACCTAAGCCCCTAGCTCCTGCTTCCAGCCTTCTTAAAATCTCCTACTGAGTGAAGATAGCTTTCTCCAGTATTGAAAGGGTTCCTATAGCACTTTAGAATGATTGAATGTGGAAACAAACTTATTTTCAGGAGTACCAAAGGGCCTAACAAGTACTAATATGTAGAAACTAATAGAAGGCAGCTTCAAGCTTGAAGGAAGGAAGAACTTTATAGCAAATAGATCCGTGTGACTGTGGGATAGGCTGCTTCAAGGATGAGCTCAGTTATCTCTCCTGGACATGCTTAAACAGAGCTTTGGCAATGCTTTGGGGATTTGGCATTGGATAACTGCTGGATTGAATGACTCCCAAGGGCCTCTAAGGACCTGAAAGCCCATGACATGTGGCACCAGCAGTGAGATGATCAATAAATTGACTGGACCCTTTGGCTTTTCTAACCTGTCATCATGCAACGCCTCTGCTTAGTTTGCTTATCATCACCATCAATACTGATGGAAGCTGTAGTGAGCCTTAATCCATATAAAATTGGAAACAGATTTAGCTCTTATCTGAGCCAACTCTGGTCTATTACTCAGTGCCAAAAGAAAGATTTTCGTGGTGAGACCCAAACTCAACGAGTATATATGGCTCAACCTGAGGCAAGGAAGATTTAAAGGGAAGAGTGGGAGGAAGCTAGAAGGAGGCAGGGCCATCCAAGTCCTCTGGAGGTAGTGAGTTCTGCTTACCAAAAGTGACCTAGCTCAGAGCAGCTAGTAATGGGGCGATGGAAGACTCAGATTTCCTGAGGGATGCCAGGTCATTGCCTTCTAAAGGTCCCTTACAATCAACGACTCTGGTTTTTAATAAGAAGCCATTTAGGAACAGTAGCTCTACTCCCTGCCAGCCTTTTCAGGTGAGGGAAATCCTCAGCATTTTTTCAAAGTAATGTATCTATTAAATTGAAACATGTGCCAAACCTATGACCCAGCAATCCACTTCTGGGTATGTACCCAATAGAGATAGGTTTTTATCTCTTCCAAAAGATATGTTTAAGAATGTCCATAGCAACTTTATTCATAATTGCCCCAAACTGGAAACAACCTACTTGTCCATTAACAGCAGATAATTGTGGTGTATTCATACAATGGATTACCACACAGCAATGAAAAAGAACTGACACCTGAAACACCCAACAAAGTGGATGAGTCTCATCGACACAATTTTGAGTGAAAAAGTTAGATGCAAAAAAATACATTTTGTGTGATTCAATTAATATGAAGTCTCAAAATAAGCAAAATTCATCTACTGTGAGAGAAGTTAGAACAGTGGTTATCTCTGGCGGGATAGTGACTGAGACGGAGCATGAAAACAATTTTGGGATTGCTGGAAATGTCTATACCTTGACTTGATGGTGAATAAATATGTTTATACATATATAGAAATTCATGGATCTGGGATTTATTCATTTCACTATAAGTAAATATTATATACTCAATATTAAATAACTCTGAGAGAGAGAGAGAGAGAGAGAGGGAGAGAGAGAGAGAATGAGAGAGAGAGAGAGAGTGAGAGAGAGAGAGGAGCAGTTTCTTTCCCATGGACACTGGGCTATATTCTGGATTCTTCCAGCATTCCACATTAAGGGAAAATATCCTATTCTCTTGCTTTGATAAAATGGTCCTTGAACAAAAGAAATTGTTGCACTGATACTAGTGTAACCACTAATTACAAAAGCTACCCAGTATAACATATTATTATAGAGCTTCCCAAATGCCCTGAGTCAAATTTTGGCTCCCAAACCTGGGTTCTACTTCCAGCTCCACTGCTATTAGCTGTGTGTACATCGTGCTTTTATCTTTTGGGGGCTGAATTTTCTCATGAATAAAATGGTGAGCCATTCATTCATTCGATGCAGATTTATTTGGGTGCCTACTATGTGCACAGCATGGTGCTAGGTGCTGTGGGGGAAACAGATAAATCAGACGGCCAGTTGTTATGCCAGCCTTACAGAGTTGAGAGGAACGTCACAGATAATAGATGTAAAATAGCATGATAAAAGGAAAGGGCTGCAGTTACACAAGAATTTGTTTTTAGGACATGACAATTACAGTAAAAGCCTGATTCAGTGTAACAATGCAATTCTTTACCTCAGGAAATTAATACTTTGGTTAAAATATTATTTGCTGTCTTTTGTGTATATAAACATTTGCATCTAATTGGAAAATTTACTCTGTACTAAGATTTTCAATTTCAAAAGCACCTTTAGGTGTTAATGTGTTATGGATTGAGAAAGATTTAACATAGTGAGTTGGCTATAATAGCTATTCAACATTTGGTAACCAAGTGTGTTTTGTGCCTGGTTGCGTTTCCACATGCTCAGAGGCTACAAAGTGAATAAATAAGTCACAAATGCCATAAGTGAGTATAAGATGACATCATTTATATAGAGTTTTAAAGCATGCAAAAGAGTACTTCATATTATTTCTCAATGCGTGCATGCACTTAAATGATGAAAGTAAAAACTACACCTGCCTATAATGAGTATGAAATTGCAGAAGAATGTCCTTGATTGAGTGCCACCCAGCAGAACCTAAGGCCAGGACTTGGGGACAGGGTGTTTATTGGGCAGTGATCACAGGGAGAGGGAGTGAAGGGATAGAAAGAGTGAGACACAAAAGGGGGAGCAATAAAGGGTGTGTTCTTGAAGTTACTGCTGTAGGCAAAGGCTCAACACCACGGGGACCTCTAAGAATTGTCTGTCGTAAGGGACAACTATCCTCTCCCCCCTCCCTTCACCCCCATTGGTTGCTGTATTTCCCAGGATTGTTAACTCCCCCATACTTCCACGACGTGCCTGTGAGGGTTGAGTGAGCTCTTGAGGGTTTTGAGGAAAGCCTTAGAGGAGAAAAGCGGAGTGGAGACTTGAGGTGGGAGGCTGCCAGTCTGAAATCAGAGGTGGGCTGAGGGCATGTGACATGACCCATCGCACCTGCTCCAAGTGCTTTCCCTTGGGAAAAAAAGAGGGAAAGTAATGGGACTAGGAAGGGGTATGCAAGGAGCTTCAACTGGATCTCTAGTGTGTTCTCTTTTTTTCTCATTTTTTTCTTTATTTTTAAAGAAACTTTAGATTGCATAAGTGATACATTGAAAATATAGGGGATTCTCATATGCCCCACCACCTCCCCCTCCCACACATTCCCTCATTAATCATATCTTTCATTAGGGTGGTACATTTGTTACAATTGATGAACACATATTGAAGCATTTCTACTAACCATGGACTATAGTTTACATTATCGTTTATGCTTTGCCCTGCACAATTTTGCAGGTTTTGACAAAATGTATAATGGGCTGTATCCGTCATTGCAAGATCATGCAGAATAATTTCCCAAAATGCCCCATGTTACACATATTCTTCCCTCCCCCTCCCCTCAGAACCTCTGGTGACCACTGTCTTTATATCAATGTTACTAGTTCTTCCATTACTAGAATAATAAGTCTACCTTAGTGCAGAGTTGCAATCCACCCTTATGTTTGTTCATTCCCTGGTCTTGAGGATTTTGGGATGGTGATGCCCACTCTGCTTCTGATCGAGAGAGGGCTTAGATCCCATGGGGCAGATGGGTGGAGCAGTCTTGCTTGCAGTTGTACTCTGTTTTGGGGGAATGGGCGTTGTCCATCGTCATCCTTTTGTTAGTTGTCCTGGGTGAGTCTGATGAATTGGAGGGTAGGTGTTGGCTGCAACTCTGCTGAGTTTCAGGGCTTAACCGGCATATGAACAGCCAGAAGGCTATGTCTCTGGGGCACATATTTAATGGGTATAGCGTTCTTAAGAAAATGTGTGAAGACAATATGGT
Source organism: Tolypeutes matacus (assembly GCA_026826555.1). Classification (NCBI taxonomy): domain Eukaryota; kingdom Metazoa; phylum Chordata; class Mammalia; order Cingulata; family Chlamyphoridae; genus Tolypeutes; species Tolypeutes matacus. The sequence goes on from JAKSZT010047090.1 coordinate 8,717,929, forward strand.
GAAATGAGACTCATCGACAAAGCCTGGTGATAGGTGTATGAATGTTCATAGTATTATTCTTGATGCTATTCTGTATTCTTGAACTATTTCAAAGTATAAAAAAAATTGGGTTGCATCAGCATTAATTTGTTTCAGAGGAGCTCTGATTGAACAATTATGCAGAGCAGTAATGTGTCAAATAGTAATATAATTTGCCACTAGTTCTTAAATTAAGTTAATGTACCTAAGTATAATTTTGATGGAATTTGACTAACAAAATATTGAGTTTTATCCAAAATGTCATGGTTTGAGTTTTAGTCTACTTGAGAGATCTCACTTGATAAACTTTTGATTATATTTCCAGATGTCTTACCAGAGCACTTTGCAAACAGGGGTGGGGGTGGTTTATCCATTTTCTGGTTGGAAAAACTGTAACTTGGAGGAATTTAGTAATTCATTCAAGATCACTCAGCAGTTGAAAGGCAGGATAACAACGCAGGAGCTATGCCCCCACCCCTTTTTTTATTTTAAAACATGCTTAGATTACATAAATTTTACACAAAAATTACAGGGATTCCCATGTTCCTCACCTCCCACACCTCCCATAACATCCCATATAAACATCTTTCATTAGTGTGGCACATCACCTGCAATGGATATACACATCCTGGGGCTTTGCCACTAAGCATGGACCATAGTTCACATCATAGACCACACTTTCTCCCACACAGTTCTGCATGTTCTTTGCTGATGTAAAATGGCCTATATCTGCTTTGTAAAGTCACTCAGGATAATTCCCAAGTCCTGAAAAAGCCCCTGTATTACAACTGCTTTTCCCTTCCCTGCCCCAAAAGCTTCCAGTGGCCACTGGCTCCACCTCAATGTTGTAATTTCTTCCATTGCTTGAATCACAATATGTCTACAACAGAATACCATTAAGTCCATTCTAGTCCATAGCTCTTCCCCCAATCCTGAGGAGTTCAGGATGGTGATGTCCACTCTCCACCTCCAAGTGAGAGGGGGCTTATATCCCATGGATACAGTGGATGGGATTATCCTGCCTGCAGCTGTAGGCTCTCTCCATTCCCTGGGATGGCCATTGTCTATCATCGTCTCCTCACCCGGTGACTTGGGTGAGTCCATTGAGCTGTAGAATAGGAGTTGCAGCTCCACCAAGATTCCAGGTACAGCTGGCACATGGGCAGGCCAGAGGCTCCAGTCTCTGGAAGTACAACTACAAGCTCCAGCATCACATATAGGTTTGAATAGAAGGGACTGATGGACCATGTGCAGGGAGGACTTATTTGAGTCCAACTCTGTCACTCTCAGGAGCATAGATTCCAAAGTAGAGCCCACTGATAAGGCATCAATCTCTGGAGCTATCCCCCCTTATATAGGACCTGGGTGTCTCCAGAGCCCTCAGAAGCCCCTCTTTATGGGGTGATATCCACTTTGGTGTTCTATGAGATCCTACTGAGGTGTGCGTAAGAGTTACCTCTGGGATGACCTCCTGACTCTCTTTGAAGTCTCTTAGCCACATGAACTCATTTGTCTTTACCTTTTCCCCCTTTTATTCAAGGTCTTTTTCCAGTTGTATTGCCAGTTGGCACTTAGTATTAATCCCTCATTGCCAGGGAGGCTCATCCCTGGGAGTCATGTCCCACACTGGGGGGAAGGTAGTGCATTCATATGCTGAGTTTGGCTTAGAAAGAGGCCACATTTGAGCAACAAAGAGGCTCTCAGGTGGCAATCCTTAGGCATCCCATAACAGTAGGCTAAGTTTCAATTACAAGAGCAAAGTCTTGTAAGGCTAGTCATCAATAACAAGAACCCATCAGTGGACCATCCTCCTTTGCCAAACTCTGCCCCTGCACTCGGGGGACTATTGCTGCTCCCTTGGAGAATGTGGCAGAACTCTCCAGGCTGGGAATTCAGTATTCTCTCATTTATTGAGTGATTCTCCACCCACTGTGACCATGCCCCACCCCTTGATCATTTGAACAATTTTATATATCTTTCATGTATATTCAGGTGAACTTCCTCCCATGAAACCCCCATCCCATATACGCCCCCACCAATGATCCTCTGCTGCCCCCATTGTAACCCTTCTGTGATCTAAATCTTCCTTCAAGATGAAGCCCCTATAACAGTCAAATACAATTAACAGGAAAATGAAATAATAATAAGCTTAAATGTAAGAGAGAAAATACATGGAAACTCAGAAAAAAAAAAAACCTAAGAATAAAATAAAATTAAAGGATTGGGACATTCAAAAAATGGGAAAAAAACAAAAAAAATTAAAAAATAAAAAGTAAAAACTAAAAAAAATTATTATTGTTTCCTTTTATCACTGCATTATCGGGTGTCCAGTCTGTACCATGGCACCTTCCCCCTCTCACTCCCCAGTGTCTCCCAAATTTTCATTTAATTTTCAAAGAAGTTTTAGGTCACAGCAAAGTCGCACACAGAATACTTGAGACTCTCATATATCCAATCTCCTTCCCCTTTCCTCAACCCATATTAAAACCTTTTTTATGTGGATGGTAGCATTGTTATAACTGTTATACAGATAGTGAAACATAGCTACTAAACATTGTCAATGGTTTACAGTATAGTTTACAATTTAGACGGCACAGTTTAATAATTTTTTATGATATTTACCATGTTCTGTGTCCATTACCATAAGGTAATGAAAAACATTTCCCATGACCACTAAATACCCCGTTTGATCTTTTCTGTTCCTTCCTCCCCATCCCCCTGGGGCACATGACACTCCCCTGTCTTGACTCATTGGATGACAAGATTCATAGTTAGATGCAACAAGAGGTCTCGACACGTGTATTATCCTCTCCTATTAGGATCCACCCTTGCGCCTAAGAGACACCCACTTGTCTGTTTCTGGGTGAATCGGTCCTCCCAAAGATGGGGGTCCATCTCCTTCTCACTCACCATGTGGGTCTCCACTCCCTGACACAACACATTATGACAGGATGAACACTCACACACTCCCAGAAGCCTACTCCAGATGCACCCCTTCCTGAATGCCCCCCAAACCTACACCCTAAACCAGTGATACTACCTTATCATATTGCCATAAGAGAATTCCCACTCCTGCATTTTCAACATCATACCCACAAATCCCATGTTCACCTTGTCTCTCTCCCATCTCTCCCCCCAGTATCCTGGGTATTCTAACCCACCCTTCCTAATCTACCCACCTGTCAACCCTGCGCCACCAAACCCAGTAATAGCACTACCCACCTGTCCTATCCTTCAATATGCAGCTATACTCTATCACTTTACCATAGATTACGTCCATATGGGTGATGGCTCACAACCTTCTCTTCTCTTTCTCTCCCTTGTTAACCTATCTTTCAGACAATGGTTCTCAGAGACTGCTCACTTTCCTCAATTCAAATCAGTGAGGTCATATACTGTTCATCCTTCAGTGCCTGGCTTCCTTCACTCAACATAACATCTTCAAGATTCATCCACGTTATTCCATGTGTTAGCACTTTATTCCTTCTTACAGCTGAGTAATATTCCATTGTACGTATGTACCACATTTTGCTTATCCATTCATCTGTTGATGGGCACCGGGGCTGATTCCAACTTTTGGCAATGGTGAACAATGCTGCTATGAACATTGGTGTGCATATAGCTGTTCGTGTCTTTGCTTTCAGTTCTTCTGGGTATATACCCAGCAGTGGAATTGCTGGATCATACGGAAGATCTATTGTTGTTTTCTGAGGAACTGCCAAACTGTCCTCCACAGTGGCTGGACCATTCCACAATCCCACCAGCAGTGGATGAGGGTTCCCATTCCTCCACATCCTCTCCAACACTTATAGTCTGCTGTTTTTTTAATAGCTGCCATTCTGATGGGTGTAAGGTGGTATCTCATTGTAGTTTTGATTTGCATTTCCGTAATAGCTAGCGATGTCGAGTATTTTTTCATGTGCTTTTTAGCGATTTGTATTTCTTCCTTGGAGAAGTGTCTTTTCAGGTCATTTGCCCATTTTTAAAATAGGTTGTTTGTCTTTTTATTTTCGAGGTGTAGGATTTCTTTATATATGCAGGATATTAGGCTCCTATCAGATAGATGGTTGCCAAATATTTTCTCCCATTGGGTAGGCTGCCTTTTTATTTTCTTAATAACGTCCTTTGAGGTGCAGAAGTTTTTAATTTTGAGGAGATCCCATTTATCTATTTTTTCTCTTGCTGCTTGTGCTTTGGGTGTGAAGTTCATGAAACCATTTCCTATTACAAGGTCCTGTAGATGCTTCCCTACATTATCTTCCAAGGTCTTTATGGTTTTGGCTCTTATATTTAGATCTTTGATCCATCTTGAGTTGATTTTTGTATAAGGTGTGAGATGTTATTCCTCTCTCATTCTTTTGGATATGTATATTCAGTTCTCCAAGCACCACTTGTTAAAGAGGCCATTCTCTCCCAACTGAGTGGGCTTGGTGGCCTTGTCAAATATCAGATGACTGTATATGCGAGGATCTATATCAGAACTCTCAATTCGGTTCCATTGGTCAGTATGTCTATCCTTGTGCCAATACCATGTGTTTTTGAGAATGTAGCTTTGTAGTATGTTTTAAAGTCAGGTAATGTGATACCTCCAACTTCATTTTTCTTTTTCAATATGTCTTTGGCAATTCAGGGCCTCTTTCCTTTCCAAATATATTTTGTAGTTAGTTTTTCCAGTTTCTTAAAAAATACAGGGTTGATTTTTATTGGGATTGCATTAAATCGTAGATTAGTTTGAGTAGGATAGACATCTTGATGATGTTTAGTCTTCCTATCCATGAGCAGGGAATATTCTTCCATTTATTTAAGTCTTCTTTGATTTCCTTTAACAGTGTTGTGTAGTTTTCTGTATATAAGTCCTTTACATCTTTAGTTAAATTTATTCCTAGGTATTTGATTCTTTTAGTTACTATTGTAAATGGTAACTTTTTCCTGATTTCCTTCTCAGATTGCTCATTATTGATGTACGGAAATGCTACTGGTTTTTGAGCATTGATCTTATACCCTGCGATATTACAGAACTCCTTTATAAGTTCTAGAAGCTTTGTTGTAGATTTCTCAGGGCTTTCTACATATAGGATCATGTCATCTGCAAATAATGAAATTTTTACTTCTTGTTTTCCAATTAGGATGACTTTTATATCTTTTTCTTGCCTCAGTGCTAGAGCAAGTACTTCTAAGACAATGTTAAATAGGAGTGGTGATAGTGGGCATCCTTGTCTTGTTCCCAATCTCAGAGGGAAGGCTTTTAGGATTTCACCACTGAAGATGATGTTAGCTTTGGGTTTTTCATATATACCCTTTATCATATTCAGAAAGTTTCCTTCTATTCCTATCTTTTGCAGTATTTTTATCAGGAAAGAGTGCTGTGTTTTGTTGAAAGCTTTTTCTGCATCTATAGAGATGATCATGTGATTTTTTTTCTTTCAATCTGTTTATGTGGTGTATTACATTGATTGATTTTCTTATATTGAACCACCCTTGCATACCTGAGATGAAACCCACTTGGTCATGGTGTATAATCCTTTTGATACGTTGTTGAATGCGATTAGCAAGTATTTTGTTAAGGATTTTAGCATCTAGGCTCATTAGAGAAATTGTTTTGTAATTTTCCTTTCTTGTGGTATCTTTGTTTGGTTTTGGTATTAGGGTAATGTTGGCATCGTAGAATGAGTTAGGCAATATTCCTTCTACTTCTATTTTTTGGAAGAGCTTAAGCAGAATTGGTGTCAGCTTTTTCCGCAATGTTTGGTAGAATTCAGCTGTGAAGCCGTTTGGTCTTGGGCTCTTCTTAGTTGGGAGGTTTTTGATGACTGATTCTATCTCTTTACTTGTAATTGGACTGTTGAGTTCATCAATTTCTTCTTTCATCAATGTAGGCTGTTTGTGAGTTTCTAGAAACTTGTCCATTTCCTCTAAATTATCATTCTTGTTGGCATATAATTTTTCAAAGTATCCTCTTATGATACTCTATTTCTGTGGGGTCAGTAGTGATATCCCCTTGCTCATTCCTTATTTTGTGTATTTGCATTTGTTCTCTCTTTTTCTTTGTTAGTCTGGCTAAGGGTTTGTCAATTTTATTCATCTTCTTGAAAAACCAGCTTTTGGTTTTGTTTCTTTTTTCTAGTGCTTTCTTATTCTCTATGTCATTTAGTTCTGCTCTAATCTTTGTTATTTCCTTGTTTCTACTTCCTTTAGTTTTAGTTTGTTGTTGTTTTTCCAGTTCCTCCAAGTGTGCAGTTAGGTCTTCAATTTTAGCTTTCTTCTTTTTTAATATATGTATTTATCACTATGAACTTCCCTCTCAAGACAGCTTTCGCTGCATCCCATAGGTTTTGATATGTTGTGTTATCATTTTCATTAGTTTCAAGGTAGTTACTGATTTCTCTTGAGATTTCCTCCTTGACCCACTGTTTGTCTAAGAGTGTGTTGTTAAACTTCCATATCTTTGTGCCTAATCTGTTTCTCTGGCCCTTAGTGATTTCCAATTTCATTCCATTCTGGTCAGAGAAATTACTTTGTATAATCTCAATCTTTCTGAATTCATGAGAGTTGTTCTGTGGCCTAGCATGTGGTCTATCTTGTAGTATGATCCATGTGCACTTGAGAAGAATGTAAATCCCGCTGTATTTGGGTGTAGTGTTCTGTATATGTCTATTAAGTCCAGGTCCTCTAATGTATTGTTCAGAGTCTTTGTTTCTTTATTGATTCTCTGTCTAGATGTTCTGTCTAATGGTGATAATGGTGTATTAAAGTCCCCCACTATAATTGTAGAGGTATTTATTTCTCCACTTAGTTTTTCCAGAGTTTGCCTCATGTATTTTGAGGCACCCGATTAGGTGCATAAATGTTTGTGATTGTTCTCTCTTCTTGAGAGGTTATTCCTTTTACTAATATATAGTGTCCATCTTTGTCTCCTACAATAGTTTTGCATTTAAAGTCTATTTTGTGTGATATTATAATAGCTACTCCTGCCCTTTTTTTGGCTATTGTTAGCTTGTAAAATTGTTTTCCAGCCATTCACTTTCAGCGTCCTTGAATCCCTGAGTCAAAGGTGGGTTTCTTGTAGACAGCATGTAGATGGATCCTATTTCCTTATCCATTCTGCCTATCTGTGTCTCGTGAGTGGTGAATTTAATCCATTAACATTCAGTGTTATTACTTGCAACGAATTTCTTACCTCAGCCATATTTTCTTTGGGTTAATGTATGTCATATGTTGTTTTGTTTCGTTCTTGTCTTTTTAGTTGTTTTTAAACTCTCCTCCAACTCTCTCTCTTGTTTTTTCCTTTCAACTTGTAGAACTTCCTTTAGTAATTCTTGAAGTGCAGGTTTCTTATTGGCTTACTCTATTAATTTCTGTTATCTGTGAATATTTTGAACTCTCCATCATTTTTGAATGCTAGTTTTGCTGGATAGAGAATTCATGGCTGGAAGTTTTTTTCTTTCAGTACTTTGTCTATGTCATACCACTGTCTTCTTGCCTCCATGGTTTCAGATGAGAAATCAGCAAAATAAGGGACCCAAAAGAAGTCCTCTTCTAGACCACCCCCTTCACTGAGGGGACCGTAACTAGGCTCGTGGAAACTAATCAAGCACTTCCCACTTCCTGGCCTCCCCAAGGAAGCTGAAGCTCTGATGCTTGTCAGTGAAGAACGATGAAAACGGCTGACTCCGCCCCCTCTGGAGCCAAGCCTTCATGTCACCGGGCTGCTGGGTAAATCAGGCTTCCTCAGTAGATTTGCCTCTCCCCTCAGCCTGGCGCTGCTTCAAACCAGCTTATCTGCTCCCCAAAGCTATGAGGGGTTCTGGGCAGCCAAATCCACAGAAAGGAAACCCCTCTCCACCTTCTGTCAGAACCCTCCCACTCTCGGAGAATGCTCCCTCTAACTGGGTTGCCGGCGGGAGTCGAGGCTCAAACCAGCTTTTTATCCCTGAGGGTGGGGCTCAGCCGTCTGTGTTAACCTCCACGGTCAGGGTTAAAACTCATGAATCTTTATGGAGCAATCCACGCTGTCGAGCTACCTCCAGATAGATGTCCCAAGCTTCTCGCTCCATGAGCACAGCACAGACCCCCGGGCAGGACCCTGTCCCCAGTCAGCCGCCCTCAGAGAGCAAGTCAGTGAGTGCCCTCCTAAACCGACGCCATCTTGCCTCCAGCTATGCCCTTTTAATTTCACCTGTGATTCCCTCTCTGTTTGGACCAGATCTTTGGAAAATGATCAACGGAATAATCTAGTGGGTACAGCGGGGTGGGCACTGTGCAATTGTCTGGACTACACATGTATGTGATGGGCTGCACCCAAGGGCATGGGTTGGAGGGCATCGGGATTACAGTCTCTGCACTCCAGGGCTTTCTAAGCTAGTGGAGATGCAAGTACAGTATCTTTCTTAAGTGTGAGGAAATGACCACAGTGGGATTTCCCTACAGAAGAACATCAGTGGCAGCCACCGCCACCACCGCCACTGCTCACTGTGTCCACTGTGTGCAGGCACTGTTGTTAGCATTGTGTATTTCCATATTATTCCAAAGTTACCTAGTTCCTCTTAAGCTTTCCTTCCTTAGATTTGTGTACACTGCGTTTTGTCCCCTGAGGTCACCAGCCCCTTGGCCAAGGGCAATTTGTTTGTGGCAGGAGGTGTTTTGCAGATCAAGCGAACTAAAAGTCAACAGCCACAATCACAGCCACCAAAACCAATACAGCCCTGACCTTGAGAAACCCTCCTTTGTGAAGGACGCTTTTGAGACTCCATGGCTCCACTCAAGTCAAATATTTCAAGTGGTGGAACTTGGACTCAGAACCTTGTTTTCAGGAAGGATCTTGAGCGGCTGTTTAAATGGTCAACGAGTAAATACTGTGGAATAACAGCTGCAGGCCTCTGGGCTTCTGACACTTATGACTGATGGAAAATGCTATTTGCATCCCTTGATTTACATGAAAAAAGCCCAATGCAAAATTACACTGAAGGATTTAGTTTTTGTTCTGCCTCTTCTAGCTGAATGGCATTTTAATCGAGGCATTCTTGTGGCACAAATGCAATCGGCCTGACCTCCTCTATATGCTTACCAGGCCCTTCACAGAACCCATGAATGATTAAATATCCCCTTCCATCCTGGCCCCTTGGGATCTGCACCCTAATTTCCCAAACTACTCTGCAATGGTTGGCAACCCCGACTTTCTATTTGGTTTTTGAGTTGTCAGAGCAGGCGGTTTCAAAACCAGGGAGCTCAGAGTTCTGACTGCAAATCCAGGTTCACTGACAGCAGTAAGTTCTTCAGTTGGAAGAAGCTGTGTGCCTTGGAAGTCTGTGTGCCTTGACCGCTCTGATCCAAGTGCCCTCCCAAGGTCCTGCACATCCCCCACCCCCCTTTAGCATTCCACAATTGGAGTATGTCTTAGGTTTGGTATCCCGGAAGTAGACCCTGATGTGAGCATTCCTGGGGCAGTGATTTACTAGGAAGTGTTTCCAGGAATAACCAGTAGGGGAGTGGGGAAGCCAGAGACAGAGGGAAGGAAGCCCAGCCAGGGTGTACTACTAAGCTAAATCCCCTAGAGGATAGCTAACTTTGGCTCAGTCTCCTCAGAGGGCATCTGTGGAGACAGGGAAGGTCACACTCAAAACTGTCACCAACAGGGGGGTAAAGAAGCTGGAGTACTTATACCTATTTATAGTTTCTACTTACACATATGGAGTATTTATACACCCATCGGTCATTGGCCAAGGTCTCCCCCTGGGGAGAATGGGAAGGAAAATTCCCAAGCACTTCTGACTCTCTGTGGGTGCAGGCAAAGTAGGCTCCAGCAGCTTGAGGACAGCCCTCTAAGAGAGGCACAGGTGATTTCTATGGGCATGGAGTTGCCTCAAGGGCAGGCTGGCATGGAGCAGGTACAGAGCAGCAGGGACCAGCAGTGTCTGCTACGGAGCACTTACCACACCAGGCTGTCAGGGCCTGTTCCCAACCCTGCCCCATGAGGTGGTGAACTCCTTGCTGTCAGGGCCCATGTTTTCCCCACGGCAAGCCTAGCACCCACTTGCAGCGCCTGGCACATAGCAGGTGCTCCCCAGATGTTTGACGAGTGACTGAGCTAGTGGATGAATTGATGAGTGACTGAAGGGGTGGCTGAATAACACCCACCTTCTAACAGGAGTCTCTAAACCAGGGACCTTCCACGGTGAGAGCACCAGCAGACATATTGGAAAATAGTTAGTCTTTCTTGTGAGAGGAAGGTGCATACAGACTTAGAAGAAATTACCTTCTTTTCTTTTTCCTCAAGGACCTCGAAGGAGTGGGGCTTATGCTTCACCCCAACCACATGCTTCGCCCAAGTCTCCCTTTCCCAGTGAGAGCAGCCTGGTGCCAGCGGGAGACATCAGGCCTCGTGATGAAAAAGCAGTAAGCAGCTCTGGGCGTCTTCACGTCTGAGGGCAGCCAGGAGCCATGGTCTGTGAGCCCTGGAAGGGACTGTCAGAAATAAATCCATCATTTTCGTTGTTGCACCTCATGCTAAGGGTGAAAGGAATTCATTTCTTTGCCCAAAGCCTCCCAGACTGGCTGAAACTCTCAGAGTGATGAATGGCAGGGCCAGGTTATCTCCCAGGTCTGGAAGTGCCGCCACTGCCACCACCATCACTTACCGCTGCCCGTTCACAAAACCTCTCTCCTTGTCCCCTGAATTCCTGTCCCTTCTCAAGACACCTTTTCAATAATTTTCTTTTCAAATTCAGCTTCACTGAGGTATAATTTACATAAAGTAAAATGCATCAATTTAGGCATACAGCTTGAAGGGTTTTGTTAAATGTAAATGTTTGTGTAACCACCACAATCCAAATATAGAACACTTCTATCAACGCCCCCCCCCAGCCCCCAAATTTCTTTTGTGTCCATTTGCAGCCAACCCCACCCCAACTCCCGGCCCCTGGCAACCATGGATCAGCTTTCTCTTACTACCTATTAGTTCTGCCTACATTAGAATTTCATACAAATGGAATTATATAGCGTGTATTCTTTTTTGTTGTCCGGCTTCCTTCACTCAGCATAATTACTTTGAGATTCATCCGTGGTATTGCATGCTTTGGTAGTTTGTTCCTTTTAATTGTTGAGTATTTCATTGTATGGATGTACCAAAATCTTATCCAGTCTTCTGTTAATGAACATTTGAGTTGTTATTAGTCTTTGGCTATTATAAATAAAGCTGCTATGCGCATTGTTGTATAAGTCATTGTGTTTTCATGTGTTTTTGCGTCTTTGGGGTAAATATCTAGTAGTGGAATGGCTGGGCCATGTGGTAAGTATATGCTTAACCGTATAAGAAACTGCTAAACTGTTTTCAAAAGTGCCTGTGCCAGTTCACAGTCTCACCAGCAACGTAGGCAAGTCCCACTTATGTCACATCCTCGCAACACTTGGGAATTTTCAGACTTTTCAATTTTAGCCATCCTGAGCATGTAGTAATGCCTCATTGTGGTTTTATTTGCATTTCAACCAATGGTGATGAGCCCTACTCTCATTGGCCGTTTGTATTTTTCCTTTGTAAAGTGGCTGTTCAAATCTTTGGCCCATTGTTTAATGGACTCATTTGTCTTTTATTGAGTTGTAAGAGTTCCATATACTGGATACAAGTCCTTTATCAGCTATATGTGCTGCAAATATTTTTTCTCCATCTATGGCTTGTCTTTTCATTGTCTTCAGTGTCTTTCAAAGAGCAGACAGTTTACATTTTCATAAAGTTCAATTACTCGTTTTTTTCTTTCATGGTTCATACTTTTTTTTTGTCACCTAGTAATCTTTGCCTACCCCGATGTCACAAAGATTTTCTCATTTCTTTCAAGGAATTCTATTCTTTTGGTTTTTATATTTAGGTCCATTATCGATGCCATTTAACCTCCCAAATCAAAGGGGAATTCCATGTTGATGGCTCAGGAGCTGATTCCATAGATGCATGGGAGCAGGTCAGATGCCAATAGGGCTTGTCTTCCTTCTAGATCCTCAGTGCCCCTGGAATCAAGCTCCAGAAGCACCTGTGCCATATCCCTGGAAATGCAGATCTGCAGAGTGGCATTGAATGGACTTCTCTCAGAGGCCCCCTGAGGGCCACTGGCTGTATGAATGCAGGGCAGTCCTTTGACCTGAAGCTCTGCTTTCATTTGTAAAATGGGGATGAGAAAACCTATCCTGCAGGGTTGTTGATAGGCTGAAATGAGAGAGTCCGTAAGCAAGCACTTAGTAGGGCCTTATCCATGGAGGACCCTCACTAGGCAGGAGGTTCTCTTCTGTTGCCGCTGCTGCTCTCGCTGCTCTGTCGGCTCAGCAGTTTTGGAATGCCATGCAGATGGCCTGGCCTGGGCTTTTAGAAAACTGTGCTGCTGGTTTTCTGCAAGCTCATTGGAACCTCTTTAAAAATAGGACCCTTGCTATATTTGGCAGGTCCCTTCTCTGGTATGAAGGGACTTTTAGGGCCATGCCGAAGAAGCAGCTGAGCATGGCTCAGGAGTGGCCACCAGACAGCTATGAGTCAGAACACTTTTGTCATGCTTCTTGTATGTGTTTTAAAAATGAGTCCATGGGGGGAACTTTCTGTTTATTCTCTGGAGCAGAAGCAGATGGGGATTATGGGAAGGCCTTGCTCTTTCCTCTGACAACTAATGTGGTCACAAGCTCCTCCCCAGCTTCCTTAAAGTGGAAGGGCCCCTAAGTGTAATGCAATAGAGGAAATGGCACAAGTGCTTATGCATACATTTTTGAGGCTTCTAATTTTGTACTTTGTACTTACTTTCCACTTAAACTTGACCTGTGTAGCTGAATATACTCTCTTTCTAGATCTACTTCTGGAAAGCGATGCTTTCATAATAGGAATTCGGATTGGGCGCTTGGTTTAGTTAGTCCTGTGTATACAATGTGAACACACAAACCCATTGGTCACATTGTCACCCCTCTGTGCTTTCTGTGTCTCTGTTTTCTGATCCATAAAATGGGGATAATAATAATAATAATCCCTTACATATTTATTGTGAGGATTAAATTTACTACTATAAATAAAGTGTTTTGAAGACTGCTAGGCACATGGTAATATACACTGTTATATAAGTGCTATCTAGTATGATTGTTATTTTATTCTACTTGAAATGGCCCTTTTCCTCCATGAGTGTGTGTACACACATTGGGTAGCTGGGTGAGTGTTTGGGAGGCTCTTATCTACACTTACGATTTCCTTTGATCAACTGAGTGTCTATTTTTGAAGTCCTTAAGTAGTAGGCGATTAGCAAAGAACAATAGCCAGGTTTCCTCTTAACATTTATTTAATGTACTGAAATTCTCTTTGTTCAATGACATTTTGTGGCTGGTTTTCCTCCAAGCAAGTGCTTGAGAGCTTCAAGAAGTTTTGGTTGAGCGTATCAGAGGAACTTGAATTCTTGTCACATACCCTGAGGAAAAGTACCTGTTCAGCCTTCTCAGCACTTTGTGTCCTCCCACTGGGGGTGCCCCTCCCTCCTGGCCCCATTCCCCTCAGTCTGATCACCCAAGCCTAGCCTTCCTCCTCTCGGCCCGCTAAAATGCTGCTGAAGTCAAAGCAGTTAGAGAAGTAGCATCTGGCCAAAAACAGTTAGAGAAGTGGGAAACGTTTAAGTGTGTGTGTGAGGGGCTGGGGGAGGGGAGGCTGGTGGTTTAGCCCCAAGGGTGTCAGAGAAAAGTAAGAGTGGGTGAGATCTCTTAGCCACTCTGCAATCAAGCAAGCAGGCTCCCTGAGAAGAGGGGAGACTGGGGCTGAGGGTTGTGTTCTGAGCCTCAACCAGAGTCCCCTTACCTTAGAGTGGTGAAGACAAAGTCTGCCACCCTACCTTGAGTCAGGAGACTCAGATCTCTCACCAACCACCATGGCGTCCGGCAGGGCCGGCTTCATGGGCATTTGACCAGTGCCATCACACAGCGTTCCCTGCTCAGAAAGGCCTCATGCATGGGGTTTCATGCTCTGCCACCATCTTGAAATTTCGAATAATTTCATCTTTGAACTTGTGTTTTGTACATGAAGTCCAAGGCTGCAGTGGAGCACAATGATGCCAGGGGCTTGGAGCCTTGGCTCACTTGTGCTTCTGCCTCCAGACTGCTCCCTTGTCTTCTGGTACCCCAAGCCCCATCCAGCCTCCCCTTCCCTGTCCCCACCCTGTGACCACTGCTGCTTTCTGCCCATGTTGGGGGCCTGGGTGGGAAGGCAGAAAAGGTTGGGGTTGGGCAAATGTGCCCTGTTACATCTTGGTGTGGGGCATAGCTACACCCATCCCTGCCCTGGGCTGGCAGTGCCATAGCATGTTTGATGGACAACTTGGTGGGATGGGCTCTGGGTTGGGATGGGAACGGAGTTTCCTGGTTGAACTTCCCTGCTCCTAGTTAAGGCACAGTGCATTTGTCCAATGACTGGCAGGAGGGGGATCATGACAGTCAGTGGACAAGGCATGCATGTGCACACATGCATCATGTCACAGGATGGGGCCCTCAGCCACCTGCGTGGGTCTGTATTTGGGCCACAATGATCCCTGCACTAAAGAAAGTATGACATTTGATAGCAAACAAGCAAACAAAAAACATCAGGAGGGGTCAAAAGAAAGCCTGCAGAAGAAAGGAAAACACTTTGTTTGAGGCTCTTCAACGACACTTTTTCCCTCCTCTTTCCCTGGTTAACTCTTACTCTTCCTTTAGCTCTCACATCAGTCAAAGCTTCCTCAGAGGACATTCTCTGACTGCCTTTACTTACTAGGTGGTTTGTCTCTGACCTTCCTGTTACTGCTCTCCCAGCACCTTGTCCTCACCTATTCTTCCTAAGGCTCCTCTGAGGCGTGGTTTGTACATTCCTCTGTGTGAATATGTGACTGTCTGTCTCCTCCAACAGATTTCATGCTTCCTGTGGGCAGGGACTCTTGTTTTGGTTATCTTTGTACCTCTCACCCCAGCACAGTGCCCAGCAAATAGTATGCTCAATAACTAGTGGAGAGCTGATGTGGCTCAGTGGTTGCATACCGGCTTCCCACATATGAGATCCTGGGTTCAATCCCCGGCCCTGGTACTTCAAAAAAAACCCCAAAAACTAGTGAATAAAGGCATGGATGAGGAAGTGGGAACGGGAGAAATAGAGGGGCTTCTTTGGGAGTACATGTGAGCCAGTGCCACGGGGAACTCCTCAAATAGCTTGGGGAGGAGAAACACTTTCAAAGGTACTCATTCTAGCCATTGGATTGGTGCAGGCCTGTGCCCTAATAATTGAGTATAAAGCAGGGCTACAATCTGATCTGAAGTCACCAGCTAGCCAAGGCTTGTGACATATATTATAACTTGCATTTGACTTGTGTCTGAACTTGGGTGGGGATGTAAAAAGGAAAGAATTCATTCTTCTTTCCATTGCTTTATCAAACACTATTTTTTCAGATAGCGTTTTCTCAGTCATGGATGAAATCTTGGGCAAGTCCAGAGATTTTGATTTTCAATCCACTTCTGTCTCGAGTGCAATCTAATTTCAGTAAATAAAACATCCCATCCATTTTAACGTGAAAACTTCAATTTCTAGATTCAATTACAAGCATTTTCTTTCTCATCCCCCGCTCCAACCTGCATAGCAGGGACATGCATGGGACATGCACAGTGAGGAGGGGGACAGGAAGCATTGTTGATGTCCTCTGTTCTCTCTTTTCCTTCTTTCACTGCTTCTCCCAGGCTCTAGTCACCATTTTAAGTCCTTTCATAGTTGGTGCATAGAAAGGGAAAGAGGGCAGGAACCCTTCACTAGACTGGTGCAGTTGTGACTAGCCAGGTAACTCCCCACATGTGGAGAATGTTCAAAGCTGACTCTTATTTTGGCAACTTTTGTGGTGTTCATGGCACCTGTGTGGACTTTGCATTGTTGGGAATCTCCCTCTAGCAAGGCCTTTGCAAAGGGTCAGCGCCCTCTAGCTGGCCTCTCCATCAGCACCCTGGATTTTGGGCAGTCCATCCTTTGATGGGCTCCAATGTCCTACAAACAGTCCTCCAGGATAGAGCCCTCTCAGAACCACTTAGTCCAGATCACTTTCAGGGGTCCACATTCGGCTCAAGGGAAATGTGCATGCATCCTGGACTCTCCAAACACTGGAAACATCAGTAGTTCCCAGGGCAGTCATCTTTCCCTAAGTTGTTTCCAGGACAGCTGGTCACCTGCAGGCTCATACCTTCATACTTTCCCAGGAGGGAGTCAGGCAGAAGTGTTTCTACCCCTCAAACTCCAGGAAGCATATCTTCTAGTTTAAGGGAAAGATGAAGTATCCTACTCCCTTCACTCACAACACTACAACCATTCTCTCCCTACATCCAACTTCTAATGAATTACTTGGTGTATTAGTTTTCTATCTGCTAAAACAAATACCACACAATGGATTGGCCTAAACAACAGGAATTTATTGGCTCATGGTTTTGAGGCTAGAAGTCCAAAATTGAGGCATCAGCAAGGCCATGCTTTCTCCCCAAAGACTATGGTGTGCTAGGGCTGGCTGCATAGAATCTATGGGGTTCCTTGGCTTTTCCGTTATACTGCAGAGCACGTGGCAGCATCTTCTCCTTTCTCTTCCAGGTACTGTTGACTTCCAGCTTCTGGATGCTCCCCTTGGTTTCTTTTTCTGTGTCCAATTTCCTTTGCTCATAAGGACTTCAGCCACATTGGATTACACTTTAATAACAGGTCTTATTTACAAATGAGTTCACACCCACAGGACCAGTGATTGGGGTCTGAACATGCTTTTTGTGGGGGACATGATTCACCATCCAACACTTTGCTTTTCTTATATAACTTGGAGTTGGGTAATGGGTAGGGTGACTTTTTTGTAGTGTCATTGTTTTTTGTTCTTTGTTTTTTTTTGGTTTGTGGTTATTTTAACCACTTAATGTTTTATTAACAAGTAACATTCATACAGAAAGTGCACACATTGTAAGTGTATAGCTTAATGAATTTTCACAAAGTGATCACACCCATCTAATCAACACTAACATAAAAAATCAGAACATTCCCAACATCTCAGAAGACCTCTCATGTTCTTCGCAGTCACTGCCCACTCCTCAAGGGTAACTGTCCTGACTTCTAAAACCACAAATCTGTTTTGCAAACCAGGAATAATCTGAGAATGAAAGGGAACACATGGTACTTTGTTCCAAAAGATTGCTGCCATCAATTCCTTCTCTTCTTGTAAACATGTGTCCTGTTTCTATTAAAAGGAGACAAACATTCTTATACCCCCTTGTATCTGGGCTGGTCTCTGACTGCTTTAACCTATAGAATATTTCAGGAATGATGCATTGCCAGTTATGGGCTTAACTTTTAAGAAGACTCATCAGTTTCCTAATTCCAGCCTTGACCCTGTGCCTCCCTATAAGAAGTCCAGGGTATTCTGCTAGAGAGAGAAGTCATGTGGAGGAATATTTGGGTGCCAGACATGTGAGTGAAGAAACTTATCTTGAATTTCCAGCCCATTAGAGACTTCAGATGACTCTTGCCCCAGCTGCCTTCTGACTGCAAATGCTGAGATTCTCATTCTTTCATCTTTAACAGAAAGACTATTTGGTCCCCAGTTCCTTTAATATGTCAAGTACAGACAATGTGTCTCCCTAGAACAGAATTACTTGCTAATTTAGTTCCCCCTTCTCTCCAGGTGTGTTCAGCCTCTTCAAATAAGCCTTGACTCTCATTTGATCTGCAGATCCTGGACGTGGGGATCACTTTGTGTTTCTTCCGTGAAGCAGAGGCAAATCTTATTAGGAATTAATCATAATGAGGATACCTCTGTCATTTTCCTTGGACACTGAACAGAGGATACCATCTTCTTAGAAGCAGACAAAAGTCATCCAAATAACAGACTATGGTTTGAAACTTAGTGATTGCAGGCTTTTGCATGGAGACTCAGAAGCAGATCTTATGGGGTTAGGTGGAATGTCATGGGGAGAGAGCCAAGAAAGAGTGCCTTATGGCTCTGCTTTAGCCCCTTCCTAAATCTCCTCCACCCTCCTACCAGAGTTCTCATGGATGGAGGAAACTAAAGGCTTGGCCAAGCCTGGACAGTTACCAATGGTAGAATCACACCTACTCATCCCTTGGCAAAGAGCCATTTCTCTTTCTGCAAACTAAGAATGAGTCTTTTGCTTTTAGGCCTGCCTTGATGTAATATAGCAACACCTCTAGGTTTGACTGCCAAATTTTCTCTTGGAATTGATCCTTCTTGTATAACAATTTTTTTTTCAAAATTGTGTAAGAAATGCTGGTTAATTGTAGGAGAAATATGCAAAATAGAGGTATGATATCAGAAATTATTGGGTTCTATCTTTCTATACTGTCAGGTGTGAGGTGTCCTAGCAATGTCTATTCATTTTTACTATTGACCTTCTGAACCTACAACCCTACCACTTGGAACTTTCTTTTATTTGGACAACAGAACTTATCATTTATCAGTATTTGCATGCCTGCAGAATGTGGCTATAGTAAATGAGATCTTAGAAGGGGAGCAATTCACATCCAAAGTTCATTTGGCATTTTATCACTGGTTATACTTTTCAGAAAGCAAATAAATATCTTGCCCACACTGCATCAATGTTGGGAAGTATTGGTATTTCTCAGGTTTTTTGTATCATATATACTTGTACTCTAGGGTACATTTCACCTATTTTCTTGTTAACTGAAATCATTCTTTCCAAACCTTACCTGGAAGACTTGCCAGAGATGTGAAGAACATGGTAAAAAGGAAAGGGAATTGAATAAAATGTGTTTCAATTATCTATTGCAGTGTAAAAAACTGCTATGAAATTTAGTGACACAAAACAATAACAATTTATTATTTTTTGTGATTCTGTGGTTTGGCTGGCTTTAGCTGGGTGTTTCTTCTTCTCTATGTGGTGTTGGCTGGACTCACTCATGTGGCTGCATTCCGCTGATGGCTGGGTTGAAGCTGTCTGTTTGGGCACCATTGTTGTTCTACACATGGCCTCTTTGTGCAGTTAGCTTGGACTTCCTTATAGCATGGTGGTTTCAGGGTTCCAAGAGCATGAAAAGAGAAGATGCCAGACCTCTTAAGTCTAGACCCAGAACTGGCACAGTGTCAATTCCACAGCATGTCATTGGTCAAAACGTCACAAGGCCAGCATAGATGCACATTGTGAAGATAGTGGAACAAACAAGATGGAAGGAGTCTAGGTCCCTGAATTACCACTTAGAGGAGAGCTTTCTGATTAAGAATACCCCTGCTGTATGGTTATGCTTGCAATAAGTAACCTTGTTTGTGTTAAGCCACTGCTGTTTGTGTTATAACTGCTGTTATAGCAGAGAGTGCTATCTGAACAGACACATCTCTATCTCCCAACCCTCCTACAGTTTCAAGGGCTATAATAAAGTACAAATTTCTTAGAACTGATGTTATTAAGTTCTAGATAGTGTGGGGGAAAGCAGATTTGGTACCTTACTATGGTCGGCCAACTTCTAAATGGCCCCAGATGATTCTTGCCACCTGATATTCATGCTTTTGTATAATCTCTTCCCCTTGAGTGTGGACTGGACCTAGGGACTTGCTCCTAATAAATGAAATATGGTAAATATGATAGTATGGCATTTATGTCTTTAGATTGCAGAAGATTGCAACTTGCCTCTTGCTAGTGGACTCTCTTTCTTGCTGGCTTTTTTGAAGCAAGCTGCCATATTGGAGAAACATGCACAATAAGGAACTGAGAATGACCTTCAGTCAACAGCCAGTGAGGAACCGAGGCCCTTAGTTCAACAGCTCTTGAGGAACTGAAGTCTGCCTACAACACATAAATGAGCTTGGAAGTGGATCCTATCTCAGTCGAGACTTCAGATGGGATCAAAACTTTCATTGACACTTTGATTACAGCCTCATGGGAGACTGTAAAGCAGGGTACCCAACTGAGCTGTGGACCCAAAGTAATAAATATGCAATTTTAAGCTTCTTAATTTTGGGGTAATTTGTTACTCAGCAATGAAAAATGAATGCACCCACATACCTGGATTTTAATATGGGATTCATCCATAATCTCTTGACATTGGTAACCTTCTAGTTTCAAGTACATAATCTTAGAAATAAATCCATTCTGAAATGTTGTTAGCTCCCATGTACATTTTTAAACCATGAAATTCTAGAAAAACTGTCCTATCCACTTTCTGATTACCAATATTTTACAGTGACAAAGCTATGTAATTGTTTAAAATGTTTGATTTGATGTTTGAAATTGTTGCTGGAAAAAAAAGTCTGCAAGCAAAGAAACGGGGAGGTGGAAAAGCAGTGATAGGAGTGCTGTTTTCCATATGACCTGGGCTGGAGAAATTTGGAACATTCTCCATCTGACTGAAACGCAGTAAAACCAACAGACACTCAAAGAGTAATAGGAAAGCTATTTGTGCCTTTATCATGATCAATAGCCTGGTTTCAACTGATGAGTTAAGGCCTATGGAAGTAGTATGGAGCAGCCTATATGTGAAAGAGAGAAAAAAGAAATAAATGCTCTTGGATTTCTGGCATCAATGGGTTCATGGTCCTTCAAGACAACCAGTGACTGAAGCCAGGGAAAAGCTGGCCCCTACAAATGGAACTTATCAAGTTAGCTGTCCACTTAGGTCCCTACTGCCCCCCAACACTGAAGCCATATCTCAGTTATCATCTCTCATCCTGCTTATAATAAGTGTTTCTTTTTTCTATAGCTGGAAATATTTTCTTTGTTTCCATGTCTCTATCAAAAATGGGGAGGGAGAATCACCTTGAGGGGGCCTGGGGCAAGATGGCAGCAGAGTAATGAGCTCCAATGGCCTACAGTGCAGTTAGTAATCACCCAGAGCTATCTAAAGCACTTGTTTTGGGGGGCCAGGAGACCAGAAGAGCATCCTGGAACATCCTTGGAAGAATGGAAGAAGACTTCCCATCTGCAATGAAGATTTGTGAGTAGAGCACTCCATGCCTCAGAGGTTGGTGCCCACCCCCCACTGGCAGCACAAGCCACCTCAGGAGCTATTCCCTGGCTGGAGTTAGAAGCTCCATTTCCTAAAAACAAGGGAAGAAGAGACTGTCAGGCACGATTTCAGCTGCTGATTAGTAAATTCAGCTGGCTAAAGTCCAATCCTAAGAACAGCTAAAGTTTGAACCTGTTCAAGTCAGAAAGAGGTCAGTAGCCTCCATTAGCATGAGGGGAAGAGTAGCATGAGGGGAAGAGGAGCTGATTGAAAATCACAGTGAAGGTAGGGACCGGCTTCTTTCCACCCAGGTTGTATTGCAGCCCTAGCCTAATCTCCAACCCCGTCGCCAGCAGGGAGAAAGCTGGGGGTACCTGCACCTGCCTCTCTGGGCAACTTCAGGCACTTTCAGCCTGCATGGACTAGATTGGTGGGCAAAACTGTAGCTACATCTCTGCCCCCAATTGGATAAGAGAGGGGTGGTGTTTCTTCAGCCTGTCTGGACTACTTTAAGAGCTTTCAACCAACACAGACTAGAGTGTTGGGCACTTCTGTGATAGGATAGGAGGAGGGATAGTGTACCTTAAGTTTCTCTGGGCAACTGCAGTTGCTTTCAGCCTGCATGAAATAGATTATTGGACACATCTGTGGCTCCATCCTTGCCCCTGATAGAGCAGGAGGAGGGACAGTGCTCCTTCACCCTCTCTAGGCAACTGCAGTTGTTTTTGGCCTGCATGGACTAGATTGCTGGACACACTGGAGGCTCCATACCTGCTCCTGGCAGGGGAGGAGGCCGTCTAGGGCTTCATTAGTCTATCTGGGTAACTGCGGTCAGTTTTGACTTGCATGGCTTAGTTTGTTGCCCATACCTGTGGCTTCATCCCCACCCCAGGCAAGGGAGGAAGGGGTGTGAAGTTTCATCAGTCTCTCTGGGCAACTACAGACAGTCTTGGTCTGCATGGCTTGAATTACTGCACAGGGCTGTGGCTCCATCCCTAACCCAGGCAGGTTAGAAAGGTGGGAGATGCTTCATTGGTTCCTGGGGCAATGCTGACAGCTTCAGCCTCCATGGCTGACAGTACTAACCACATCCTCAGCTCCTATTCTGCAGCCAGTAAGGGAGAAAGGGCAAGAAACAGATGAAAACGAGCTGAAAAAAGTCAGATTGGCTAAATACAAGCTACTATAAAATTTCGAATTAAGTTAAACCAAATATCAAAGAGGGGCTGTAGCACAAAGCCAATCAGCTAGAAATCCCTAGCCTAATGAGAGAAAAGGGGCCAAGCATAAATACACCTAGCAAATCAGATGTAGAGACACCAACAAAAAAATTACAATCCATACCAAGAAACAGAAAGAGATGACCCAGTCAAAGGAATTAATTAAGCCTCCAGATGACATAAAGGAACTAAGACAACTAATTGCAGATGTTCAAACAAATCTCCTTAGTAAATTCAGTGAGATAGCTAAAGAGATAAAGGACATCTAGAAAACACTGGGTGAGCAAAACAAGAATTTGAAAACATATAGAAAAATAGCAGATCTTATGGGAGTGAAAGGCACAATAAATGAAATTTAAAGTATACTGGAGGCATATTACAGCAGATTTGAAGAGGCAGAAGAAAGGATCAGTGAGCTTAAAGACATGGCCTCTGAAAGCTAACATACAAAAAAAAAAAAAAAAAAAAAAACCCGGATAATGGAAAAAATTGAACAGGGGCTCAGGGAACTAAATGACAGCAAAAAAAAAAGTGCAAATATATGTGTCATGGGTGTTCCAGAAGGAGAAAAGAAGGGAAAAGGGGGCATAAGGAACATTTTAGGAAATAATGGTAGAAAATTTCCCAAACCTATTGAAGGACATAGATATCTGTGTCCTAAAAGCACAGCATACTCCCATCCAATAAATCCAAATAAATGTGCTCCAAGACACATGCTAATCAGAATGTCAAATGCTAAAGATAAAGAGACAATCCTGAGAGTAGCAAAAGAAAAAAGATTCATCACATATCCTAAGAGTATATGCATCTAATAACCAGGATGCCCTAAATTGCATGAGGCAAACACCTGCCAAAACTGAAGCTAAAAAAAAGATGTCTCTATGATAATAGTTGGAGACATCAATAAACCACTCAAATCATTGCATAGATAATCAGGGCAGAGGATGAATAAAGAAACAGAGAGCTTCAATAATATGATAAACTAAACCTAATAGACATAACAGAACATTGCACCCCAAAACAGCAGGATATAAATTCATCTCAAGTACTCATGGATTTTTTTCCAAGATAGACCATATGTTGGGTCACAAAGCAGATCTCAATAAATTTAAAAAGATCAAAATTAAAAAAGCACTTTCTCTGATCATAATGGAATAAAGCTGGAAATTAGGAATAGGCAGAAAAAGGAAAAATACACAAATATATGGAGATTAAACAACACACTACTAAATAATCAGTGGGTCAAAGAAGAAATTGCAAGAGAAATCAATAAATATCTTGAGATCAATGAAAATGAGAATACAATATATCCGTACCTATGGGATGCATCGAAAGCAGTCCTGAGAGAGAAATTTATAGCCTCAATGTTTGCATTATAAAAGAAGAAAGAACTAAAATCAACGACCAGACTACACAGCTGGAGGAATCAAAAAAAGAACAGTAAACTATGCCCAAATCAAGCAGAAGGAATGAAATAACAAAGATCAAAGCAGAAATAAATGAAATTGTGATAAAAAACAATAGAAAGAATTAACAAAACCAAAAGTTGTCTACTCAACAACCTACACTGACCCTAGAAGAAATAGAAAGCCTCAACAAACCAGCCACAAGCAAAGAGATTGAAACAGTCATCAAACAACTCCCCCAAATGAAAAGTCCAGGACCAAACGGCTTCACAGGTGAATTCTACCAAAATTCAAAGAAGATTTAATACCAATCTTACCCAAACTCTTCCAAAAAATTGAACAGGAAGGAATGCTACCAAGCTCATTCTATGAAACCAATATCACCTTAATACCAAAGCCAGATAAAGATATTATGAAAAATGAAAATTACAGACCCATTTCCTTAATGAGCACAGATGGAAGTGTTCTACATGATATTGCTATGATGGATACAGGAGTTGCAACACCTGCTCTCCAGTTCATTGGTCTCACCCAGGACAACTAACAAGGAGGTGATGATGGACAACTACCATACCAAGGAACCGAGAGAGTCTACAACTGCAAGTGAGTCCCATCCATTGGCCCCATGGGATCGCAGCCCCCTCTCAATTAGAGGTGGAGTGGACATCACCATCCCAGAATCCTCAGGATTGGGGAATGAACTATGGACTAGAGTAGACTTACTGGTATTCTACTACAGACTTCTTGTGATTCTAGCAATGGAAGAAATTATATTATTGATATAGAGGCAGTGGCCACTGTAGGTTCTGAGGGCAGGGAGAGGGAAAAACAGGTGTAATACAGGGGCAATTTTGGGACTTGGGAATTGTCCTGAATGACATTGCAAGGACAGATGCAGGCCATTATATATCATGCCATAACCTACCGAATTAGGTGGGAGAGAGTTTAAACTAAAATGTAAACTTTAATCCACACTTAGTGGTAATGCTCCAAAATGTGTTCATCAATTGCAATGAATGTACCTCACTAATGAAGGATGCTGATAATGTGGGAAAATATGGGAGGTGTGGGGAGCGGGGCATATGGGAATCCCCTATATTTTTTATGTGACATTTGTGTGATCTAAGTATCTTAAAAAAGAAATTTTAAAAAATGTTTTAAAAAGAAGACTTAATTCTCTCAAGCCCACCCAGAAAAGGAAAAAAAAAAAAAAAAATCCTCAACAAAACAACAGCATAATACACCACATTAATAAATCAAAGAAGAAAAATCACATGATCATCTCAATTGATGCAGAAAAGGCATTTGACAAAATCCAGCAAATTTTCTTGATAAAAACCCTCCAAAAATACGAATTGAAGGCAACTTTCTCAACATGTTAAAGGGCATATATGAAAAACCCACAGCTAACATTGTACCCAATGGTAAAAGACTGAAACCTTTCTCACTGAGATTGGGAACAAGACAAGGATACCCACTGTCACTACTGTTATTCAATATAGCGCTGGAGGTTTTAGCTAGAGCAATCAGGCAAGAAAAAGAAACAAAAGGCATCCAAATTGTAAAGGAAAAAGCAAAACTTTCACTATTCACAGATGATAAGATCCTATACCTAGAAAATCCTGAAAAATCTAAAACAAAGCTACTAGAAATAATAAACTAATTCAGCCAGGATACAAGAGTAATATGCAAAAATCAGTAGTGTTTCTATATATTAGCAATGAGCAATCTTTGAAGGAAGTCAGGAAACAAATTCCATTTACAATAGAAATGACAAAAGGAATCAAATATTTAGGAATAAACTTAACCAAGGATGTAAAGCTCTTGTATTCAGGAAACTACAATGCATTGCTAAAATATCAAAGAAGACCTAAATAAATGAAAGAACATTTTATGTTCATGGATGGGAAGACTAAATGTCAATAATTCCCAAATTGATATACGGATTCAATGTAATCCTGATAAAAATTCCAACAGCCTTCTTTTTAAAGAAATGAGAAATCTAATTTTCAAATTTATTTGGAAGGGTAAGGGGACCCAAATATCCAGAAATATCTTAAAAAAGAAGAACAAAGTTGGAGGGCTCTCACTTCTGCATTTTAAATCATATTACCTAGCTATAGTGGTAAAAACAGCATGGTACTGACATAAAGATAAACATATAGACCAATGGACCTAAATTGATGGTTCAGAAGCAGACCCTCACATCTATGGTCAAGTGATTTTTGACAAGGCTGTCAAATGCACCCAGCTGGGGCAGAACATTCTATTAACAAATGGTACTGGAAGAACTGGATATCCATATCCAAAAGAAAGAAAGAGGACACTTACATCACCCCTTACAGAAAATAATTAACTCAAAATAGATCAAAGACCTTAATATAAAAGACAGAACCATAAAACCCCTAGAAGAAAATGTAGGGAAACATCTTTAAGACCTGGTGGTAGGTGGTGCATTCTTAAACCTTACACCAAAAGTATGAGCAATGAAGTAAAGATGAATAAATGGAACCTCCTCAAACGTAAACACTTTTGTGCTTCTAAGGACTTAGTCACGAAGGTGAAAAGGCAACCCACTCAATGGGAGAAAATATTTGGAAACCACATATCTGATAAGGGTTTGATTTCCATGCTACATAAGGAGATCATACAACTCAACAATAAAAGAACAAACAATCCAATTAAAAAATGGACAGAAGAGTTAAAGAGCCATTTTTTCCCAAGAGGAAATACATATGCAAATTAAAGCTTCAATGAGATATCATCTCACACCTCATAGAATGGTCATTATTTAAGAAAAACCAAAACAAGTGCTGGAGAGGATGTGGAGAAATAGGAACACTCCTTCACTGTTGGTGGAAATGTAGAATGGTGCAGCCTCTCTAGAAGACAGTTTAGCGATTCCTCAGGAAGCTAAATATAGAACTGCCATATGACCCAGCAATCCCTCTACTAAGACTATATCCAGAAGAACTGAAAACTGTGACACGAACAGACATTTGCACACCAAATGTTCATAGCAGTGTTAGTCACAATTGCTGTAAGTGGGATTGTGGCTGAAAGGGGTAATCAAGGGATATAAATGTCAATTGAAAGAAGGCTAGAGAATAATCTAGGGACTGAATAACACAGCGAACCCGGAGGTGGATGAGGACTGTGGTTAATAATACAAATGCAATAATGTTCTTCTATGAACTAGAACAAATGTACATCACTATTACCAGGTGGTAAAAATACAGTGATGCATGGGAGAAATACAATTAATGTAACTTATGGACTATAGTTAACAGCAATATTGTAATATTCTTGCATCAATGTCAAAGAAGGTACTAAATCAGTGCTAAGATTCAATAATAGGAGAGTATGGGATTTTTTTTTTTTTGGACTAAGGAAAACATTCAAAAGTTACTGGGGCGATGACTCCACCAGTCTGTGATGAACATGAAAGCCACTGAGTGTACACTTTGGATAAAATTTATAAAGCATGGGACTGTATAACACAGTGAACCATGTGATGGAAGATGGACTGTGGTTAACAGTATAAATATGAGAGTGTTCTTTCATGAACTATAACAAATGTACAATACTAATACATAGTGTTAATAATAAGAAGTTGTATGGAAAAATTATACCAAGTGTATGCTATGGACCATAGTTAGTGGTAATAGTCTGATCATGCTTTTTCATAATCTGTAACAAATGTTCCACAACAATGTAGTAGAGGGTGATGTGTGGGAGTTCTGCATGTTGTGCATGATTATTTTGTGAGCTCACAGCTTCTCTTAAAAATAAATTTTTAGAAATGAGGAGGGGGACTTAGAACATAAGGTCACATGATTTCAAGAAAAATAAAAGAGAGACATATTTCTTAGTTGACCTGAATGTTAAGTGTTTAAAAAGCAAATCCAAAGCCTGCTGCATTCAGAGTTGTTACCTACCTGGTCCCAAAAGGCATTTGATGATTTAACCTATATGCATTTAGATTTCCTGGTCAAAATAAAATGATTGTGCTAGTTGAACCCTAAGGTCTAGTGGTGCCCTAAAGTTTTATGACTCAATGGCTCTGTTGGTGGAAATTCCAGGCCAGAAGGAAAACCTATTTAGAAAGAATCTCTAAAAAGAGAAAGATGACTGATTGGAGAAAACTTATCCAATTAACTTGAGTGATACTGCTGTAGGGAAAGTTGGAATTATGCTAGATGATGAGTATTCACCTTAACTATGTTTTGAATATAACCCTGATATCATCCTTGTTTGCCTAAACCAAAGGGAACTTTCCCTGTTCTGACAACTGAACCTAGTCCTAAGAAAAGATCAACTGGAATCAGCCTCTTCCCCAGTGACTTGGCATTTCTCCAGTGCTGAGTCACTTGGAAGAGACTGAAGGAGCTGAAAATATCCAGTACACCAGGCTTTGAAATATCAAAGTACTTTCTTAATTTGACACTCGTCTATGAGTAGATCCCAACATGAGGTATCCTTCCAAAGGGATTTTGACACTGAAATGTCTGTTGCACCGCTTTATATTTTCGCATTGGCCAGGCTCCTTTAAAAAAACAAACTCATGGTCACACTATTTTCGTTTTCCCCCTCACTTTTGCTATTTTAACCCCAAATCTTATATATTCCAAACAGCCCATATTCCCCGGATATTTAGATGTAGAAAAGTCATTTAGTGTCTACATTCAGTTGGTCAACAAATATGAACCGTTGATGTTCCTCATGGACCCATTCTTGGCTCTCTTCCCTCTTCGCTCAGCATACTTTCCAGGAATCTATTTTATCCCAGGGTTTCCTTTGCAGTCTATATGCATATCTGTATATCTTCTAAATGTATCTCTTCGGTCACATATTTTAAACTGCACCTCCACTGTAATCACTTTAGGAGGAGTCACTTCCCAGAATGCACTTCAATCTTTCAGATGCATTTTAGGTTGAGCAGTCCCACCTCCTTCCCCCTAGCCTGCAAGAAAGCAGTCCTGAACCATGGGAAAAGTACAGCGTGTACTCAGCCGGGAGGCTTTGAGACAGCGTTCTGCTCTGCACACCACGGGCAGAGTCATTACTCTAACAAACCAAAAATATCCCATGATTGAAACTCCCCTGATCAAAAACTCCTTGATTAAAATCCTCAATGGTTTCCTAATGCCTAATGCCTAACGAGCAGTCTTGAGTCTTCAACAAATCCTGTGAAAATCTAGTCATAGCCTCCTTCTCCAGCATTGCCCAAGGAACCAGAAGTATTTCCCAAACACAATAGGTTCCTGATCCTTGTGTGTCTGTCCATGAACTACTAGGTTCAAAGAGGTTAAGAGCGTGACAATAGGTTCATGCAGGTCAAGGCTCAAGTCCTGCCTTTCCCTTTACTAGTTGTGTGAGTTTAAGGAAATTACTTAATCCTTCTATGCCTCAATTTTCTTATTTGTAAAATGGTGATAATAATAGTATCTACTTTGTGGGTTTGTAGACAGGAATAAATGAAATTGAAAGTATATAAAGGCAGTTCTTGATGCATTAAAAACATTCAATAAATAATACCTAGTGTGATTACTTGGAATGCTATATTATTTTTCATCTTATTTAACTGCTTAGCAATTATTCTTTCTTCAAGATGCAATTTAGCAGTATTATTCATAACAGCCAAAAAGTGGAAATAACTCAAATGTCCATCAACTGATGAATGGATAAAGAAAATGTTCATTCCATGGAATATTATTCAGCAATAAAAAGGAATGAAGTATTGATCCATGCTACAACATGGACGAAACTTGACAACATTATTCTAAGTGAAAGAAGGCGGACACAAAAGACCATATATAACATGATTCTGTTTATGAAATGTCCAAAATAGGCAAATACATAGAGATAGAAAGCAAGTTAGTGGTTACTATGGGCTGGGTGGGATCAGGGGGAATAGGGAGTGACTACTAATGGATCCAACTTTTCTTTTTGGGTTGATTAAAATATTCTGGAATTAGATAGTGATGATGGTTGCACAACTTGGTGAATATAAAACAAAAACATTTTAAAGGGGTGGATTTTATGTAATGTGAATTATACTTCAATTTTAAAAAATGAAAAAAAAAAAAAAGATCAAACTGAAATACCATCTCCTTTCTGAAGCCTGCCCCAGACACAATTAGTCACTCGGCCTTTTGTGTCCCCAAGGACCCTCTCTCACAGCATTCATCTAGTAATTACTTTCTTATAGGCTGTTGTTTTCATTAAACTTTAAACTCCCTAAGGGCAGAGGTGCTGTAGATCTGGAACTTTTTTTGCCTGCCCAATATACTATTTCCTTTGGGGAACTGTCCTTTCCCTAGTTAATGGGCTGCCAATTAAAATGTCCCACTTCTCCCACAGGATACCCACATGACCTAGCCTAGCCCATCTGAATACTCCATCTCACTGACCACTGGCCATAGCAATTGTCTCAGGAATGAGCATGTGACCCACACCAGGTCAATCAGAGTTATCTTTGGGAATTTTGTTGGTATCATAAAATGTAAGGACAATGTAAGCCTAGTGTGCAAGTGTCTTTCCTTGCCCCCTCATTGATACAGCTATCTACAAATGAAGCCAGTGTAGAGGAAGGCAGAGCTGAGCTAAACAGCTGTGACTGGTATTCTTCCCCCAGATTTTTTGGTCACCTAAGACAATTCCCATTTTTGTTTGAAATAGTTTGAGTTGGGCTTCTGTTACTTTCTACCAAAGGATTCCTGACAGTATAACAAAAACTGTATCTTAGTGTCCAACATAGCTATCATAGTGCCTATAAAAAGTAGGATGTTTTTGGATGGGTTTAGGATTTGGGTCTTTGATGTGGTATGGTCTCAAATGCCTTCCACCTCTTAGTATAGGAAGAATGGGAAAATGTTTAGTAACAGTAATGTTTTCTGTCCTTCATTCTCTTTTCTCCACTCGACAAACCCTTTACCATGGGAAAAGAAGATGAAGAGAATGCAATGTTTGACAAAGAGCTTAGCATCATTTAGAGGTCTCCAATGTGAGAAGCCAGAACAATATGATCCCTTTCTCTCCTCATTGTAATTACTGCCCTTTGCCCATGCTCTTCAGATCTCTAACCCCCTCCTCTCTTCCGTCCAACCTCATCTATGGTTGGAGAGACAGGGATTTTGCTTCTCTTGAAGGAAGCAAGCACGTGAAAAATTGTCCAGAGTCTGGAATCCTTCATTCTCTGTTGCAGATGTTGAGGACAGCATCATCTCAGGGCTTGGAAAACGGAAAAACAAAGAAAGGTCTGGAGAGTGGATGAAGGGAGATGATTTTTCCCAGAGCCATGTGTTTTGCCAGCACAATTTTGAATACAGGAGGTCAATCCACTAGTCATGTATTCTCTCAGCTCCTCCACCTGTGCAATGGAAATGATAGCAGCAGCTTCACAAAAGGATTGTGAGGATTTGTGGGTTAAATACAAACTCTTAGTGGCTCAAGGATCATCCTTTACATTCCCTAAAGCAACCTTGGTTTTAAGGCAGAGGGGCGACAGAGTCCACATGTTCTCTGTGCCTTGTATGGGTGTTATAGCTGCGTCCTGCTTTCTGTTAGCACTCTTTCAAAAGTGCCCTTGGAACTGCCTTGCTGGTTCTGTAGTTGAGGTGGACTCTGTTGGGAGCTGGGGAGTTACAATGAAAATTCAAGGGTGAGGACAGGAAAACTAAGATGAGAATTCTACAAACAATTGGTGTGTTGAAGACCAGCCACTTTAATAGTGTATATCTGGAAGAAAACCAATCAGATAGTCCTCTGGCACATGAACCCTTTGTCTATCAGCTTTCTGTCTCTTGAAGTGTTTGTGAGAATATATGTGAGAGCTGTGCGTACTCAGAATTCCTGCTTCTCTAAGGTTAGATCCATGTCACCTCCCAGCCCTGGTTCATTTGGAATGAGTCTCAACCATATGATAGTACAGGAGGGAGTGATAAATGAGAAGTAGCTTTATAAAATCTTCATCATGGTGTCCTCCTGAAAATGTTGCATCCAGGAGAGCACGCCCAATACCTCTTTTGCAACTTCACATCCGTAACAGCTATGTTGTATGGAAAAGGGTGGCAAGGGTGGCATTTGGTGTCCAGTGGTATCTCTAGTAAAACAAATCCATGGTTTCTTCCTGCTTTCAATCAACCATCCCCACTGCTGCCACTTGTCCTTCTAAAATGAAAATCTCATCTGTTATTACTTTGCTTAAGAAACTTTGATGGCTCCTTTTGCTTTTGGAATTAGAATTTCTTCACATGGCTTAGCACAGCTCACTCTTCCAAACTCATGTCCTGCATCCCTCCCCCCCAGCACCCACACACACCATAATCCAATCAACCAGATGACTTGGGAATTAAATGAGGCAGTCCTGTGGTGGCTAAGATGATAGGTTTTGGAACCAGATTCTCTTGGTTTGAATCCAGAACCTGCTACTTACTAGTTGTGTAATCTCAGGCAAGTCACTTATCTCTCTGTGCTTTCTTTTCTCCATCAATAAATTGGGAAAAATAATAGCACCTACACCATAGGGCTACTGCGGAGGGTCAATGAGTTAATATCCGTAAAGTGTTTAGAATAGTGCCTGACCCCATATACCAAGCATCATAAAAGAATCAGGTAGCATTATTATTATTATTATTATTTATAGTTACCCAAATATGGCATTCTCTCTGACACTTCTGTGCCTTTACACATGCAATTTCCCTAGGCTGGAATGCCCTCTCCCCTTTCTATGCCCAAAGGCTAATTAACTTCCAATACCTCTTTCAAGTGTCATAACTTCCCCAACAGCAACTGATGGGTCTACCTCTGTTTTTGCACATACCAACATATGGCAGTTAGCATATGTGAATCATAGCTTTTCAAGGACATGTCTTTCCACCCCCATTCAATTGTGAATTCCTTGAGGGCAATGATAATAGCCAAAAGGTGAAAACAACAACTCAAATGCCCATCAACAGATGAATGGATAATCAAAATGTGGTATATCCATACTGTGGAGTATTATTCAGCCACTAAAAAGGAATGAAATACTGACACATGCTACAACATGGATCAACCTTGAAAACATGATAAATGAAAGAAGCCAGTCATGAAAGGAAAAAAATATTGTATAATTCCATTTATATGAAATGCCCTAAATAGGCAAATCTATAGAGACAGAAAGCAGATCTGTTGCTTAGAGCTGAGGAGGATGGAGGGATTGAGGGGTGATAGCTAAAGGTTATGAAATGTTCTAAAATTGTCTGTGGTTGTGGTGGCTCAACTCTGTATTAAAAAACTATTGAGGGGGAGATGGATGTGGCTCAAGAGGTTCGGCGTCCATCTACCATATGGAGAGAGCGGGGTTCGATCCCCAGTACCTCCCGGTAAAAAAAAAAAAAGAAGAGAAAAGAAAAGAAAAGACAAGAAAAAACTATTGAGGGAGTGGATGTGGCTCAAGCAGTTGCGCACCTGCCTCCCACATTGGAGGTCCTGGGTTCAGTTCCTGGTGCCTCCTAAAGAAGACAAACAAACAACAAGCAGACATCAAGCAAAAAATAAGCAACAAGTAGGCAACGAGCGAAAAAACCCAATCGAGCAGGGAGCTGATGTGGCTCGAGCAGTTGAGCACCTGCCTCCCACACGGGAGGTCCTGGGTTCGGTTCCTGATGCCGGAAAAAAACAAACAGACAATGAACAAAAACAATGAGCAGGCAATGAGTGCAAACAAGGAGCAAACAGACAAGGGAGCCATCTCGGGGGGGGGGGGGCCCGGGAGGGGAACTAAACTATTGAACTGTACACTTTAATTAGGTGACTTGTATGGCATGTGGATTATAGCTCAATAAAGTTGTTACCCCCCAAAAAAGAGGGCGGAAAAAGTATTGATCGAGTGAATGGGCAAATGAGGGAGAGTTCTTTTGTGTTTGTGCTGAAGGTAATCACATGCAAGGGCCAAATCTCAAGCACCACCTCCCTGAGCAGGGCCAGTATCAAGGCTCCTTGCCTTCCTGCTGTGGCTTCCCTCTTCCCAAGGACTTGCTTCCCTGCTTGCTCCCCCTGGCTTCTCACTCCCTTCCAGTCTCTTTTCTTCTTCTATAAGATTTTCTTTTCCTCCATTGTGTGCAGCCGGCCACTTCTGGATGGGGCCTGTTTTGGGAAACTAGAGCTTGAGAATTCAAAGGACGCCTGGAGACATCCTTTAGTGGGAACGCCCCATTATACAGATAAGGAAATGAAGGCTCAGAGGGGTCAAGGAAGTCGCTGAACCTCATACATGTAATTAAAGCCGGAATTGAAATTAGAATCCAGGTTTTCTGTTCACCTATTCAGTGCAATTTCCACTTTCCCTTCGCTGCCTGTCTCCCACACCTCTTATGCAGCCACCAACAGGCCGGAATGATCTGGATGCCAAAACAGGTGGTACTAATGAGGATTGCCAACCACATACTGAATGGCTCACTACATATTAGGCACGTTCTGTTCATTTTTTCTTCAGAATCTTTCAGGTACAGATAACTTCTCATCACACTGCCTTTTAAGAGGTTTTTAAATTTTCTTTCTTTCTTTCTTTTTTGCACTTTAGTCTTATTTATATGGAACACACGAGGAGAGTAGCGGGAACACAGGTTTGGGGGTCTGGAGATCTAGACCCCACGTCCCACTTACTCTGTCATTAACTAGCTGTGTGACATGAGCCAGACACTAAACTGCTCTGGACCTCAATTTCCTCACTGTAAAATTGGGGGTTGGATTAGTTACATCTTTGCTTCTTCCCACCTCTCTCTACTGTCCCACGATTTGATAACTCTAGATGGAAATAAAGAGACTATCAGCTGAGATGTAGGGCTCTTTGCAATGTAGAGATATTCTTGCAGGTACTTGAGGTAATTGGATCTGACCACTATGAAGAGTTCTTCAGCAGCCTATGAACACAGCAATAATTGAAGAAGTGGTGTTTTTTTGTTTTGTTTTGTTTTTGTTCAATCTAAGTATCATCATGATATTTCAGGACATGACTATTATGATAATAAGGGAATTAAAACCCAGACACATTGAAATGAAAGCAAGAAATATGCCAGGAGTCTTCATTTCTCCTTTTAACTCTCACAACCTTTTATGGAAAAGAACATTCACCCACAGTACAGATGTGAAAAGTGAGGACTGGAGAGATTAACTAGCTAGTTTTCCTTTGCCTGAATGGCCTCCCAGTGCAGCAACTTTATAAATTATGGGTCAGGGGTGGAAAAGACCTAGATTTTGGAGTCTGTATCCCTGCCACTCTCATTACCTCTAATGCATAAGTCCTACCTATAAAATACCTAATCATTTAGGTATGTGCCTTGGCCCCAGCTAATTTCTAATTTGAGATAACCTCTTGGTGGCATTGATGGACCTAGTTTGGCTGGGCAGAGTTCATGGTTTAAATGGGAGTTGAGAGAAACCTACTGGATGGAACCATGAATCCTTGTGCCACTGCTGCAATTGTAGACCCGATATGAGACCTGCCAGTGGGAGAGAGATAATCTTAATAAGAAGAGACCCTTTTCTAGGGAAAGTTTCTAAAATTGGAATTTTTTTCCCCAGAAAGTCACAATACACGCCATATGAATCGTTCCTGTCATTTTGTAGCTTAACCTGAGACCCACAGAAGAGTTTCAAGTGACTGTGAGGCTCTTGAAATAATAGGTACTCTTTTGTGCATACAAGGTTACTCTTCTAGGAGAAGATCCATGGTTTTCATCAGATCCTTAAAGCGTTCCATCAACCAAAAAAGGTTAAAAGCCCTAGCAGGTGTCATGCAGCCTTCCATGATCCCTCTCTCTTAGGATCAATCCTCTTGCAGAGTTTGTGCCTTCTTTCCTCTGTGGGAAGGGAAATCCATGTTGGCATCAGCCACAGCTCTCCTGGGAGCAGCCTAGAAGAGAGGGAAGTTAAGTTAGGCATATGTGTGCTCTAATCCCCACTGAGCCACTTTCTTTTTGTATGACTGTGAGCCAGCTGATTAACTCAGGGCTGATGGCCAGCAGCAGATAAGCATGGTAAAACATTGAAATGCTTAAGTTCTGCTTGTAAATACCACTTTCCCCATCCTCCTGAGCTACTTTGGATCCTTCTCAGGACACCCTAATAATCTGGCAACTAAGAGCTTAACGTGTAGTCCCTCAGGACCCCCCTCCAGTTCTCATCCTTTCTGACTGGTTAGTGTCCATGTCATTATTCCATCATTTAAAATTGTTGACTCTTATCCCTGAGTCTATTGAAGGTACAGTTTCAATATATGAAGAAATGGAGATCAGGTATATCTTGCCAGGTTGGTTTAAGGCTTAAATGAGATCATTTTAAGAGCTTAACACAGAACAGGTCCTCAGTAAACATGAACATATGTCTTCTTCTTTTGATTGTGGCACTGCCAGACTATTCTGTCTACATATCTATTAGAGCCAAATTTACATTGATTTGTATCTATTCTTT
Source organism: Tolypeutes matacus (assembly GCA_026826555.1). Lineage (NCBI taxonomy): Eukaryota > Metazoa > Chordata > Mammalia > Cingulata > Chlamyphoridae > Tolypeutes > Tolypeutes matacus. The sequence continues at coordinate 8,753,982 of JAKSZT010047090.1, forward strand.
GACCCCCTTGACTGTGAGTTTATGGTTATACTTGGAGTTCATTGAAGGCAGAAGCCATGTTTTAATCATCTTGGTATCCTTGGTTCCCAGCAGAGTTCTGAGCTTCTAGGAAGAGCACATTTGCTATTTGTGAATAAAGAAATGAATCCTAGGAAATGCTGTATCATGTCTACACAGCTTTGATCAGGGCCACCATGTACAGTTGCTTAGTTTGTATACTGCACAAAAGCACCTACACGCCACTTTCTAAGCTATGCACCCAAGTGCGATGTTGGTTCTGACTAAAGGAAGTGCTGTCTTTTTCTTTGCACCAAGGTGCCATGTGCTTGCCAATTTGTACTTCAGGTGGACTACATCTGCCCAGATTAGGCATTTCCCCCCCACCTAGTTTGCAGCAAAACATCTCATAGGTCAAAGTGGCCCTGGACTTGATTGTGACACTGATTTATCTATAAAAGTGTTGAGGGAGGGTGTTACAAAGCAAGTGCAACTCATATAAAATAATCTTAATAATAATATGCATGCTGAAGAGTTTAGGTATGATGTGTACTGATGTTTGCAACTCACTTTGAAATTCATTTAAAAATCAAGGTGGATTGATGATGGGTGGACAGAGGGTGAGATAGATGATTAGATATTTGATAAAGCAGATATTTTTAAAATGTTCGCTTTAGAATGTAAATCCGTGCTGTCCAATCAAACTTTCTGTGATGATGAAAATGTTCAATTTTGTGCTGTTCAATACAGCAGTCATTAGCCACATGTGGTTACTAAGCAATTCAAATGGTGCTAGAGTAAAGGAGGGACTGAACTTCAAATATTATTTCATCTTAATTAATTTAAATTTAAATGCCACATGTGGCTAGTGGCTACCATATTGGAAAACCTGGATCCAGATTGTGGGTTGACCGATATTCCTTGAACAATCCATCCAACTTTTGTGCATGTTTGGAAATTTTCATTATATAGTGTCAGGGAGGCGGGGCATTATGCAAGCTTTCATGTTTGTTTGTTTTTATAATTGAAATCTGATTCTAAGCATGGTCCAAAGGAATATACCGGTAAGCCACACAAGTGGATGTCTCTATAAGATCATGCCTAATATATAACTCATTGACACATGGATTTGAAGTATACACTTTACAGCACACAGTCTCAGTGACTGGTTTATGTTCCCTCAGCACTCACCATCCTGTACATGCCAATGACATCCTGCTGTACTTACCAGAGGTTATCCACCTGAGAATGCTTCTCCCAGGCCCGGCTTGTGGGGCAGACTGCAAGTGCTGGAGATGTAACACCCCTGGGAGCATCCCTAAGCCACTACTGAATGGAAGGTGATTGTAAGTACTCCAGCTACCCTCTCCCAGGTAGTACAATCTGTCCATATCATCTCCCAAAGTTCTCTAACAGGGCTGAGCCCTGGCTTCCCACAGTGGTAACGAACAAACCCTGTATCGGCTTCTTTCCCCCACCCCCTGCCCCACTCCCCCACTCCCCGACCTAGGAATCACCTCCCTTATAAACTACTTGCACCCAAATCCTTGTCTCAGGGTCGGTGTCTGGGGGAACCTAGCCTGAAACACACATAAAAAAATAAATATTGGCACATATGTAAATGCATACATAATATTTTATAAATGTTGGGAAAAGAAAAGTTTTCATATACAACCTCTTCCCCAACATCAATAAAAAGGCAAATTGAGAAATGTGAGATTTATTATTCCACAGTGGGCTGTCAGCAATTTCAAAGCCCAAAGATGTCTGATAAAACATGTAATTTATTCAACCTCATTTCCTATGATCCTCCAATATTTGCTTAACTGTATTAATACTGTGGGACTCATCGGCCTTAGTTGGAAGCCCGCTCTTTAAATTCTTTTTAAAATTAACTAACAAAAACTTCTAACAAAAGCCTCTGCCTCTGAAAAGTATATCATCCTACATTGTTCTATGCCTGGGGATGAACACGCGGGAAGAGTAGTACCCTATTTCTCATAGTATGTGATAGATTTTCCATACCACTTTTCTCACCACCTTCCCTATCCTTTATGCATTCTCTCCCAGCCTTTCCTTATATCTGTCTATCTGCCTTGAGAGATATAAGTTAACATTTTTCATCCATGATTTAAGTTCTGTATTGCTCACAGTTGCAAGATACTCTAAAATTTGACCGCAGTCACACAAATGAGCTCGCTCTTCCTAAGAAATCCATCTCTAGCTTTCTCCAGTTGATGAGGCGGCTATGATTGTGTTAGAGTTGGTGCCATGCATGTGCCTTCCTGAAGACGCCACGAATTTCAAGAAAGGGCAACAAGAAAGGGAGAGGTGGATTGGATAATTTGGGGCCTTTATTCCTTATCCATTTTTTTACTCTGGAAATGGTCATGAACGGTTAATGTCATGGGCCCTCCATGGCCCCAACACAATCCAAACAAAAGTCTTGTTTAAAAGATTGACAGTGGCAGGAATTCCTTAGTGTATGTGTGTATATATTTACTGGAGCAAATACAGAGAGAGAAAAGGGAAATATACTGGCAAAGAAGAGCCTTAATAAAGCTCTGTTCCTGCCATCCCTTTTGCTGAATTAATTATGGTCTATACCTGTCAGCTATTTCTATAATGATGCTGCATAACAAATCGCCCCCAAAAACTTGGTGGCTTAAAACAATGATCGCTTATTTCATCTGTGGGTTGACTAGCTGATCCAGGCTAGGCTCAGATGGGCTTGATTCTAGGCTATGGGTTGGATCTGGGTCTGCCTCATTTGTCTCTCCTCCTCCTTGGACCTGTGGAATACTCATGGTATGTTCTTTTCATGGTAGTATGAAGTATAAGAGAGCAAGAGCTCATTTCAAGCCTCTGCTCATGTCACCTCTGTTAATCTCTTTGGCCAAAGTCAGTCACATAGCTAAGCCCAAAGTCAAGGGGAAGGGAAGTACTCCACCCACCTTGAGTTCATGGCAAGGGTGTATGTGAAAGTAGGTAATAAAAGAGAAATAAAAAAATGGGACCAATAATTTGGCCTACCAAAAGTCCTCATCTGGGCACCTCAGCACTTTAAACATGTTGTCACCACTACATTGCCTTCATATTAGGTGTTCACATTTCTGGATCAGCTGATAGATTGAAAGGCCAGGACTGGGCTTTATTTATCTTTGAATCTCCAGGACCTAGCAAAGTGCTCAGCACTTCACACTAAAGCAGGCCAATGTGAGCACATGGATGTTCAAGAGATAGAGTCTTTGGAATAGGATAGAATTGAAGTGACTTGATGAAAGCCTTACAAAAATATGTCTTTATCCACCCATTAGACATTTTTCCCTTAATATAGTCTGCATAAAGTACTTACAAGTTTCATTTGAATCTTCTCACATTCACAGTAAGATGCAATTTAAAATCATCTATCAACTAATCTTTCTTTTAAACATGAGATATTTGAATGGCAACATAAAAGAGTAATTGTGAATGTTGACATTCCCAGACTAATCTCATTGTCTAATTTGTCTGGTCCCCAATTCTCTTATTATTCCCCATTTGTAAGAACTATCATTATTCATTCCTTAATAGTCAAAATTCCATCATTCATTCTTTTAAAATAACTCTTGTATTCTGTCAAATTTGTTTCTAAACGATGCACCATTGTATCTATCCCAGAATGCTTTGGAATCTTGTACAAAGATTGCATATAATTCATCCACTCCCATTTACATTAGCTTGCATAATCCACATGCCCTTTAAAACTATACTAGCTACAGTCAATGAGAATTGACTAGGTGCTTGGCACTGGGCCCCATGATATGCATTATCTCATTGTATGGTGAGGAAACTGAGGAAGGGGGCACGTATCTTCCCCAAACAGTAAATGGTGATTTCTGACCCTCGACTGTCTGATTCCAAGCCAACACACTTAACCACTTAGACAATCTTGCTTCTAGTTCTTTGATCTTCAAAGTGTTGTAAAGAGCATGGACCATGAGGCAGGAGCCCTCAGCTCAAGTCCTGACCTCCCTTTCTGATGCCCTTGTGTCCATGGGAAGAACCTATTCCATTCCACCTTGGTGAGCCTTCTGCCTCTTTTTTAAATGGGAACTCACCATTACGTTATTTACCATGCAAGAGAGTTGTAGGAAGCAAAATAGTCTGTGTATGTGGGAATACTTAAAAAATCGTAGCATCTCACTCAAATTCTAACAGGTCTTTATTGCATTATTTTCCAGTGTCCCTTAAATTTCCACACTGACCATTCTCCCATCAGAAGTGATTTTACTTTTTGTTTCCTCTCCACGTTTGCTGACAAGGCACATTTAGTCTTCTGTCCTGAGGAATTTCATTTCCCTTGAGCCTTGCCATTTGTTTATTGAACAAACCACACATCACCAGCAATGTCATTTTTCTCTGTATTTCTTGATTCATTTCCCCCTTGACCTTGTCGCAGATTGTGTCTGATTGTGCCCACACTTGCCAAAGGCCAAATGGGGATTTAAGAACATTAGGGTTTTTTTTTTTTTCTTGAAGAGATGATATTTTGTTTAACTGACCCCGATATTTGATTATTTGGTATAGATGATTGTATAATTTTTTTAATTGACCTAAGTGTTCATACTTATGATTTCTGTTTATGGCTTTCAAACTCCCTCTCTCCATCCCTCACTTGCTAGAGATATAACAGCAAGACAAAAAAAATACAGCCTCTTCTTCTTGTAGTCTCATATGATGTGTGTTTATGATTGAACTCGCATTAAGTATGTCTTGGCCTTATATTTGCATGTAATTAGGTAGATTATTTTAATAAAATATTTTTATGTCAAAAATGAGCATCCAAGAGAACATTTTTTTCTTCAAAAATATCCATATACTCTTCAAATTTGAAAAACAGGAAAACATCAGATTTTTCTCTAAAGCACCATCCATAGCAGATGGCAGTGAAATTATGCCACTCTCTCCACCCTTGCCTTCAGCTGGGTGGGTCTGGGGGAATGGTCTGAAGGTGCCTGCAACTTATTATTTTTTTTTTTTTAAGATTTTATTTATTTATTCGTTTATCCCCCCCTTGGTGCTTGTGCTCGCCGGGTCAGCCAACCACGCCGCGCGGGCGGGCCTGCCCTCACCAGGAGGCCCTGGGAACCGAACCCAGGGCCTCCCATATGGTAAACGGGAGCCCTACTGATTGAGCCACAGCCGCTTCCCCCTGCAACTTATTTTTAAAATCACTGGCTGTGTCTCAAATGTCATTTTTGAAAAGTTCGACTTTGTAACATGCAGTGGAATTGAATCATATGTTCATTTAAATTACTTCAGTAATTGGACATCTCTACTTGGAAAAATCAAAGAGATAGACCCATACACATCTGCAGGCAGGTACAGACAGAGAATTTACAATTTGAGTAATATGGATGATTTGAGGGCACCTCCTGTGCATTACTTCAAATTCCTCTCAGCTCCATCCTCTGCTGTGGCAACCAGTTCCACCGGCTTTGACTAACTTCAAGGAGGTGCAATGAGGCAGTGCCTGTCCTCGGCCCATCAAGTGTACTTGTCTTGCTTTTCAGACCTCGTGGTACAAGACACTCGGGAAGACTCAATGTGCTAAGGCCCTATTGGAAGTCAGGGGAGCTAATGCTCTTGGTTCCCCTTGGCCAGAGGCAGCTGGACCTAACAGTTGAACGGTCCTCTCTTTGTCACCTCGGCAGGCAGTTCAGAGGTGTACCTGCCATAAGGTTCCTCAGAAAGTCCAGCAGTCTGGAACACCTGTCATGCATCATGGTGGCCAACTCCCTACTCTAACACATCGTTATTAAGGCTTGCCCTCCCTCCCTGTTTTACTTCCTTTTCTTCTCAGTCCTGATCCCAATAGACTACCTGCAGGCAAGCCTTTGTCTCAGGCTCTACTTCCTTCGGGGAGGGGGAGAGAGGCAAGCTGAGACAGGCACTAACAACATGCCAACTATTTAATCTAGTGCTCAACTGAAAAGAACATGTTTAAAAAATATTTATTCTTTATTTTTATCTTGTATTATTCTATGTCTACCTTTTACTATATAGAATGATATAGTACATAATATAGTTACCTATTACTACCAATAATAGATGTACACATGCCCATTACTGTATGTGCAATGCACACATGTACATGCATGCTATAGTACAGAGCTGCACATCCCAAAACGTGTGTATGGTGCTTTGGGGAATGCCTTAAGAGTTTTTTAAATTGGAAATTGACGACAGCTTACATGCTGGATTTAGAACCTCCATATATGATGTGACTCAACTCCATTTGCATTTGTTTTACTATAAACCATTGCTGGTGGGAATGTAAAATGGTAGAAACACTTTGGAAAACAGTTTTGTAGTTTCTTATAAAATTAAACATAGACTTACCATATGACCCAGCCATCCCATGCCTAGGTATTTACCCAAGAGAAATGGAAACAGATTCCCATAAAGTCTTGTGCACAAGTGTTCATAGCAGCTTTACTCATAAGAGCCAAAAATACCAGACTAAGGCCCAGCAACAGGAGAGTGGTTAAAAAAAAAATTTGTGGTATCTCCAGACAATGGAATCCTACCTAGCGATCAAAAGGAGTGAAAGGACACAGAGAACACACAGAACGACCTGGATGAACTTCAAAACCATTATGCTGAGTGAAGGAAACCAGACACAAGAGAACGCATACTATAGGATTCCCTTTAAATGAATCTCTGAGAAAGACAAATCTAATTTGTAGTGACAGAAAGCAGATCAGTGATTGCCTGGAGTTGGAGGTTGTATTAACTGTGAAGATGCATAAGGAATATTTTGGGGGTGGTGAAAATATTCTATAACTTTGTTGTGGTAGGGTTTATATGTGTGTATACATTAACGAAAACTCATGGACTGCACACTGAACATTTTGTTTATGTTAATAAAACCTAATAGATTTGATTTGAAAAATGGAAAATAGTTTCCAAATTTTAAAGTACTTGCCATCAAGATCGATGCCCTTGAAAGATATGCTATGCTTAGCCCCGTGGTTCACGCACCCCCAGTATTCCATTGCTTTCCTCTACCCTGGCTATAGAAGGGCAGGCCTGGTGTTTGCCTGTCTTTGCTTGAACGACAAAACCAGTGGCCAAGGACAGTCTAGAGTTTCTCCAGCAGGATTTTCCTGCTTTCTCAGCTAATTTCAAAACAGACCTTCATCTGGTTGCCCTTGGGACAGCTACCCAAAGGTGCTCCAGTGCTTACTAAGGTTTAAATGTCTCTCATTTCAATTCAGAGATGACAACCAAAGAGTACTTGGGTATGCGTGTGTTTAGACTCTGAGTTTTCATCAGATTAATGATTAATCTCAACCCCTTCCTTAGAATTGGCTTTCTCTATGGGCCTTATTTTGGGGGAGTCCTAGGATCCAGGGTATCTGACCCCAATGTTCCTTGCTGCTGGGTATGTCTGTGAACCCAGTCATAGTGGAAGTTGTTCTGACCTCTATGTCTCTTGGTACACTGCTTGGCATGTCGTGTGCAATCTTTTTCCTTGCTTGCAGTCTTCTTCAGCGAGGAGGACTGCTGACAGCTGAGCAGGCAGCCTCATTAGAATTCACTTGGTGAGCTGATTCTCTGTTTAACTGTTAAGGGAATTCTTGCACCAAGGGGGTGAGGAAGAGGTTCATTTCATCAGAAACCTGCTTTGCTGTCAGGAGGAGGGGGTGGCTGGTAAACCCAACCCACTTCTCCACCAATTCCAGAGATCTGCTTATTTCAGCATGTCATGCACAACTTATCTTCCTTTTGAAAAAGGGCAGCTATGCTCTATTCTCCTCAGAGAGTATGAAATCTCTGCCAGTTGACATTCCGTTTCTCCTCAAAGCTCCTTATACACAGGAATTTTGGTCCTTCACTAAAGGGCAGGGAGTGAGAGGTGAATATCCCTTTAGGTCATTCTGAAGCATTAGCATTCTGCCTGTGACGACACCAGAGAAAATTCCTTTCCATCACTGATTTGGCCTGACATGTTGCATAGCAAGGCCTGGGCTTCTACTTTAGCTTCAAACGTTCATTACTAGAAGAGGTCTTCAAGACCATGAAGTCAACCTCCTTTGGTTTATGGAGGCAGAAGCCAAGAGATGAGGTGGAAAATCACCCAACTGCAGAATAGAAGATGCTGTTTCATGTGTAAGAATCTATGCATTGGGATCTGGATCCATGACCCTAAAGACCCAATGCCTAATGGGAAAGTTTGGCCCTTGCTAAAGTCACACTGCAGTGGTTCCAGGTTCTGGGCGTTAAAGCAAAGGCTACCCTTTGTTTTTAACTAGGTTCCAGCCAAACTGGTTTATGCCAAAGGCAAACTGCAGAGTGCGTGGCCACATGCAGAATGACTTAACAATCTTGAAGGAGATTGAGCTCTTGTCTCTGAATTTCGGAAGCGCTTTGCTCAGTGCTTGCAGCTGTTTGGAACAGGCTCCATTTTCCATGAGATGGCAGGAGGTATCAGATGGTGGTTTTCTTCAGGAGAAGGAGCTGAGTAGCCTGTGACAATCCAAATTAAGTGCAGAGTTTGGGAAGATTGAGAGCCTGGTGGTATGACAAGTATGCAGGAGATTTTCCGCTTGCTTTCTTTCTTCTTTAACTTTCTCTTCTATTTTGTCCTTTTATCTTCAAACTTAAAAATAAACATGTTGGTTGTAAAAAAAGAATCAGACAATAAAGGAATGCATTTTCTACTGGTTATCTATTGCTATGTAACAAACCGCCCACAAACTTAGTGGTTTAAAAGTCTTTGGATTTTGAATCTTCAATTTAGGCAGGGCTCAGCAGGGATAACTTGCCCATCCTCCCGAAGACATGGAAGCCTGCAGCTGGGAAGAGCTCGAAGGCCTGGGGACTGGCTGGCCACTTCTTTTTTTCTCTCTTCATGTGGTCATTTCATGTGTCCTCTTCAACATGCCACCTTCAGGGTAGTGAGAGTCTTTACATGGTAACTGGTTTCCCATAAGAGACCTGGGCAGTAGCTGCAAACCTTCTCATGACCTAGCCTGGGACATCAGAGCATCACTTCCACCACATTCTATTGGTCAAGCAAGTCACTGAGGCCAGTCCAAGTGCAACAGGTGGGGCATTAGATTCTACCCCTTGATGGGAAGAATAGCAAAGAATTTGGGGCCATCTTCAGTCTACCACAAGGGCATACCCCACATGCTTGATCAATTATGCCCTAGAGGCAACTTTTGTTAACAATTTGGTATGTGTTCTTTGAGCACGTGTATTCTCTGAAAGTGTAGATGCCACTATTTATTTTACATGTAGGGATCTCTGCATTGGGATCTTGGTTAGATTTTGTTTTTGTTTTGTTGGGGTGTGGTAAGGGGCAAGGGAGGGGCACGAGCTGTAAAATCTGCAATTCTGTTGTGGGCTTTTGCATCTCCCAACCCTAAAGCACTGCCTGTGCAGTGTGGTTCCCTCTGGAGTTTTATCCATGGTTGAGCACTATGGTGTCATCAGCATTCTTATTAATTTTTGAAAACCCATGACAAGTGTACACACTGGTCTTCTCAGAGAATGTTACAATCATATACATCATATCAGTTTGTCTTCCCAGCTGCCCCGGGTAGTCAGTAGAGTGAAATTGCATTGTAGCTAGTAAGGTAAATTCAGCTGCTAATACTTTTAATCCCAGTTTTCAGATGCGTTCAAAGAGGTTAGGTAACTCATCAAGGGGATTTAGCTAACAACTGGCAATGCCCAGCTTCGAATCCTAGACAGCCTGAAGCCCAAACCCATACCCTGAACCTCTCTTATTTATTCCAATTTTATAGAAGGAAAAACTAAAGGTCAGAGAGTCCTTGGCATGTTTTCATTTCCCAGAATGTTTGTAACAGGCACAGAAACTTGACCATCTGATTCTGTTATTCTGGAGTGTTAACCTCTCATGAAGCATGTCTTGTCTTTGCCTATAGCAACAAAGTTTATTGCTGCTTCCACTTGCAGGAACTACTCTCACATGTTTGATTAATCTACAAGCAGCAGGAACATTTTCGAATGAAGAGGACTAGAAAATATCCCATGGATTTTCTAGCAAACTAAAAGATGAACTGGGAACAACTGGATCCTAAATTTCGACTGGAGCATATATAGTTGAGGTAGTAGGTAGCTGGAGCATAGACACAATTTCAAGGGCAGGATGGTTTTTTGTATTAATTGCTACTTCTCTCCCATTGGCGCTATTAGGAAGCTAAGAATATGTCACTGGGCTGATTCCTCTTTGTCTTTTTGTCACCTATTCCTGCATTGTGCTTTGACTTGATTCAATATTCATGTGCCCTCCACTTCCATTCAGATAGAAGCTGGACGGATCACATCCCTACTGACAAGTAGAGCCATTGAGATCAGGGAGCTTTCGGGCCCTTGTTAGCCACCGTGCAACATTCAGACCAAAGACCTTCTGCTTTGTTCAGCATCGACTTCCCCAACTGTGTTTCTATTGCCCTAGCTCTTTCTGTTCCCATTCAGTCTGGCTTAAATCCACGCAGGGCCGGAGTGTAGCTGTCAGTGCTGCCGCAATCTACAAAGGTAATCAACTCAGCCGGGGCCTTCACAAAAGGTTTTCTACAAAAATGTCTGCTGTGTATGGATGTCTGTAAATGTCCGTGGCCTATGAAAGTCTGCCATTGCTAAGATGGAATGAATTTTGGCAGATATCTGTGGCTTTAAGAGTAAAAAGAAAAACTTTAGTCCTAACTGCCGTCTGGAAGACTTGCCACCATTATTCATTAATCCTTTTATCTATAGCTTGTTCCTTTGCTACTGCATTCTTTCAATAAGTCTTTCTGGAGGTCATTGTCTGCCAAGAACAGGCTGTATAGATACTGGGCATGAAAGGTCGAATAAGAAATGGTTCCCGGACCTGTTTCCTGGGAGTTTATAGTGCAGTGGACGAGGTTCTAGTCTCTTGTTTTTAGGTGTTTCCTCATTCCTGTCCCTTTTTCTCTCCTAGCTTCTTCCCCCTGCCTATCTTTAGGTTGGCACTTGGGTTTTGCTGTTGAATTATTAAATTTACTCTACATTTCTATTACTATATATTTTTCATTCTTATAGGTTTTTATTTTATTTTTTTTCAAATCAGGTTGGTCTTTATTTATGCTAACCTTTAATTTCATTATGGTGTCTATTACTTCTCTTATCTACTTATTCATTTTCATGATCTTTACTTTATATTCTCTTCAGATTTTTTGATTATTTCCAGTGGTAGGGCTGGAGTCTTCCTCTTGGTTGCATTTCTTAACTATCCCTTATGGTGGTTCATTTCCTTGTGTAGCTTGCAATTTTTCCTTGTGAGTTTGTCTTTAGCTTTTAGTTCCCTCAGTGGGGGTCCCGTGTGGCCTTCAGAGTGATTTCACATTTACTTTTGCCAGGGCCCTAGGGTTTCCAAGGCCCTGTCCAGTTTCTATGTTAATTTCTCAGCTTGGATTTTCTATACCCACAGGTAGTGTTAACTCAGACTTCATATCTATAAGGAATAGATGGCTGGGTTCTTGATTTTTCCTAGGTGTCTTTTTTTTACCTCTGTAAGACCTAAATAGATAGCAGGCATTCTTATTGTTTCAGGGAGCCAGTGGACAGAGTAATTCTGTACCTTTTTAATGGACAGGAAAGATGTCTGAGGCTCCAAACTCTATATTTCAGGCACTGTGTCCACTTATACATTGTCATGCATCAGAGCCTATGTACTTTTTCTAACACATTTTATTAGAAACAACAAATGAAAAGGTGGGGTGACCAAAGCTGCTGGGGGCAGGTACAATGATAGCAGCAAATAGAGCTGATAGTAGATAATGGCCACAAGGGAAAAGAAAACTATTAAAAACAAACACAAAAACTCAAATAGGTGAGCAAATCATATGATACCCCTGTATTGTATGAAGACATCATCTTATTACATCAAAGTATAATATGTGATGTTCACAATGATGTCCCTGTGTCCTCCTCTTCCCCTAGTGGAAACTGTGGCTGTTGTCATGGTGTGTTTAAAGCATTTTGTTACTGTATGCCTGCAATCTGAGGACTGTGAGAGTTTCTCATCTATGGATATGTGGATTGGCATTGTACATGGCAGTGGTTGGGAAACCTGAATGAGTCACCTGGGAGATCATGGGTGGGAGATTACCCATTGATCATTTATTAGGTTATGTTGTGCTGATCATATCTTCCCAAATGAACTGAGATCCAGATATTTCCCATTACCTGGAAAGTAGAATTGAGCAGGAAGCCCAAAAGGAGGCACTGGTGTTTTCATGGGAAAAGATGCAGGAGGTTAGGGATAGTGCTAGTAAACTGGTTGAGGGCAGCCTCATGGATTCTAGAGAATACGGAACAGCTGCCATTAAAGTCTGGGGCTGCTGTCAAGCCTGAGCTGGTAGTTTAAAATAATAGGCAGGAAGGCGAACTTCACTTGAGGCCAGAAGCAGCTTTGGCATTTGGAAAGTGAACTCTCTTTGGACAACTAGAACAAAACAGACTTAAGGGGTAAGGAGGGAAGAGAAGACTTCCAGAGGCCAGAGAATTATTGACCTCAGAGGAGAAAGATGATGCCCGCCAAGCACTGACAGCCAGCTAGACCAGTGCCTTTCTTGGCTGGGGACCAAAGGAGGACACTCCAGTACCAGGCTGCTGCAGAAAAGAAGGGCAGTGCCCTTCTGAGACTGAGAGGTGTCTGGGGAGGGTGATGGACCCCTTACTCAGAGAGAAGTGAAGAGATAACGGTCCTGAGACCTGAGTTGGGGACTAAATTGAGTTGGCTTTAAATGAACTTTTAAAGTAGGTGCAGTTTGTTTCCAGAAACTTCTTTTTCTGTACCTTCTTTTTTTTCTTAGGACCTTCTCTTCCTATTCTTAGCTCAGTTCCCTCAGTTTCTATCTGGCTGTATTAAAGTCTTTCCCACTCCCATTACTTCACTGAAACTGCCCTCAGTAACATCACCAATGGGTGTGAAATCCAATGGAAACTTCTCAGTGCTCACCTCAGTGCTTATTTTACTCTGTACTGAGATTGGCAGTGGGATTGCAGTTGGTAGAGGAGAGAGTGGGACGTAAGGGTATGGAGACGATAAAGGTATTTAGGGTATATTTTTTCTGAGAGGACAGAAGCAGTTTCTTCTACCAGTATTTGGAGAACTGGAACTTCATGGACACCAATGTCTTGAGTTTCAGCTTAGCTTTAAGGGTGGCTGCTTACTCTCCTAAAACTCATCCTGGTGAAGGGAATGAGAAATAAAGCAGTGGGTGGGTAATTCTTTCATCTGGTGAGAACAGTACTCAGAGACCAGAAAGATGTCTACTCTAGCTGCACACCCCTTCCTACCCCAGGTGACATTAAGGAATACTAGTTAGTGCCCTTTATGTAAATTGCTTCTCATTTTTGTCTCTTACTTTTATGAGGCCATAAAATTCATATACGTTGTTGGAATGTGAGCCATATTAACTTTGTTGTAAGTTGTTTTAGGATGTCAACCTTAAATTCTGCCACTTACTAGGGTAAACCACTTGAGGGGTTTAGCACCATGACACTTGCAATTAGAAAAGGAAACAGGGTGACACTTAGACCTGCCAACTCATATATTTCCACCAATTCAAAATTGTTCATGATAACTAAAAAATTGGAAACAGCCCAAATGTCCATCCACAGGTGAATGGATAAACAAATTGCAATATATTTGTACAATGGAATACTACTCAACAGCAAAAAGGAATGCACTATGGATATACACAGCGGCATTGTAAAAATGTTTTGTTGTGTGAAAGAAATCTTTCACAAAAGTGGAGGCACTATGATTCCATTTATATGACATTCTAGAACAGAGAAAACCAATCTATGGTGGAAAAAAACAGAACAATGGTTGCCTCTGAGGTTTAGGGACAGGTATTTACTGGAAAGGGACAAGAGGGAAAATCCTGTGTAGTGATCATGTTCTTTATCTTGATAGGGGTTTGGGTTGCACATTTTTATGCCTTTTCAGAATTGATCAAATGGTACATTTAAGATGTGTGTGTATTTCACTGTATATAGATTTTACCTCAAAAGAAAAAAGCAACTGTAAACAAATATTGAACTCTCATTAATGATTCACATGCAGACATACATGGGGGCAGGAGGAAGTGAACTGATGTCTGCCACGCATTTCAAAATGCACCCCAAATTAAGATGGGCTGATGAATGGATAAAGCAATGGATAGAGGGATAGATACGTGGTAAAACAACCATAGCAAAATGCTAATTGTAGAATCTAGGTGTTGGCTAAATGGGGGTTCACTGTGAAATTCCTTCAACTTTTCTCTGTTAGAATATTTTTTGCATAACAAAAGAGGAAAAAAGCAAACCAATTCAAAACAAGCCTCACTTGGGGCTGGAATTCTGAACCTGTCCCTGGCTGAGTGCTATCTGCATGCATCTTCTGGCCCTTCTTCCCTCCTGTCGTGGCTAGAGTCCAGTTTATTATTTTCAACTGCCTAGGCAACCTCCTTAAGCTGATTTTGATAATCAGCCCTGCCCTGGGTCATCTGCCCTGCCTATCCTTCTTCCAGGGGAGTTGTAGATAACTTACAAATGTACAGTTGTTGAACAGAAAATATTGGGAAGCACAAATATTTCCTTAGATGCTGCCGATGACTCCTGATTGTACAAAGAGAGAGATGCAGGGACTTAGAGCTTGATAAATTGGCAAATACTACTCTCGTTCCCCTCCTTCCTTGTCCCCTCCCATGAACTCTATTGCTTTTGTAATGACACAATCTTTCACCTCCCCAAATTGTACTGTAAAACCAGAAAACACACATTCTCTGGAAATGACAATCCTGTCTCAAGACCTCATTTGGCCAGAGTCTTGGCCCCGATTTGCCCAGGGGTACACCTCCCCCTGCGTGGGCTTGGTTGACACCACATGAACTTCCCACCATTGCAATCTCTTGCACATGTACATTACACAGAATGCCAAGTGTAGGTCAAAAGAGGCTGCCAGAAAAGCATCAAAAAAAAAAAGTTTCCCTCTTCTCCATGCTTTTCAGTTTGAAAACAGAATGCTGCATTTGATATTTTCCCATTACTGTCATAAACCCTTTGTGCAGGGAGATGAGGCATAAATAAATAAACATATAAGTCACCCTTTATTTTGAGACAGGGAATTGTAAGTTAATTCCTGCCTTCGCATGAGAAGTTGTTTCTGCCAAGCGATTTAGATGAGATGGAGAAAACAAATTTATTTGATCTCTTCTGGGCCAAAGTTACTTGAAGGGGAAGCTGATGGTGCACATATCAGTTTCCCATGTAATCAGAAAGGCTTTGTGCTGACCGTTCAGATGTGGCCTTGAGTGGCCTCTTTGAGAGTCAGAGTTGGCCTGGGAAGGAAAGCCAAGTTTCAACAAGGAGGGCCAAAGGCATTTGCATTGTATAAGAACAGAGGACAGGTATGAAGCTCTGCTGCTGATGCAGGGCTGCTTTGTATTCATTCATTCAGCAAATTCATTCAACACATACTTATTGAGTGCCTACCACAGGAGAGGTTCTTGGGCTCTCAGGCCCCTGATATGGCTCTGTTATTTCTTCGTAGGTCAGCAACTCTGTCAAGCTTTGACACTTTGGGTTGTGTTTTATTTTTTCACCCCAGCAGTTTTATCACCTCTGTTGTCACACTGGGTGAGTTAACAGGCTCCTCGTGATTGGTGAAATGCAGATGTTCTGTAACTGTGACCAGAGCTTAGAAATGGCCTGAGTGGCAGACCCTGGGAATGTGGCAGCAGCAGCAGCTGTGGGCTCGGGCTCTGGCCAGTTGGCAGCTGCCAATGTCTCCTTGAAAATCCAGGCAGGACCTGGTGGTGGCAATCTGAGCAACACCACGCACTGGGAAGAGATGGCATTCTTTGCTGTAACCTTTGAGTGACACCAGGCACTGGAAAGAGAGGACATTCTTTGCTGTAACCTTGAACATTGAGTAACTATCTACTTTTGGCCAGTCAGTGGATATCCGTGTGCACATACATTTCAGGCTTACTCAGGTGGTGAATGATGTCCTTTATGCCTGCAAGCCTGGGTGAAATGCCTCAACGTAACTCACTGACAGCAGGTTGTGGGTGGTTGCTGTGATACCGTGGCCTGCTGCTCAAGCCTGGGGTCTGATAGTGGTCACTTGGCTAGTGCAGGGATCCAGACTTCCCAGGTGAGAACATTTGCCTTCTTATTCTTCTTTAGGCCAATCCACGTGCTTAAAAGAAACTTTTATTAAAGCCAGTGCCCTTCCCCCATCCCCCAGCTTGTTAAGTCTAAGGATGCATAAGTATCCATGGATATTTGTGTGTGTTCTACTGTGTGCACACGTGTTTACATGAGGAATGAGGTTATGTGAAGAAGAAGGGCACTTCCAGATTCAGATGTTTCAACCATGAAACACCAGAAGCACTGATTATGGAATGATGCTCTTTGTATCAGTTAGCTTTTGGTGTGTAACAAACCACCCTGAAAGTTAATGGCTTAAAGCAACAATCATTTATTTGCTCAAGATTCTGTGGCTTCTGCTCTGGGCTAGCTCGGCTAGTACTGGATAGTCTAGGATGGCCTCACTCAAATATCGAGTTCAGCAGGGACATCTGGGACAGTTGGAATTGCTGGGGCATATCTTTTCACCTGGTCTCTCAATATCCAGTAGGCCAGTTTGGGCTTCTTTACATGGTGGTAGAAAGTGTCCCAGAATTAAGAAAGAGCAAATCCTAGTGCACACGATCTTTCAAGCCTCTGCCTGCAACAGATTTGCCAGTGTCACATTGGCCAAAGCAAGTCATGTGGCCAAGCTTGGGATTCAGGGAACTGGAGAAAAAGACTTGACCTCTTGAAGGGAGGAGCTGCAAATAATTTGTAGCCATTTCTTTATAATCTACCACACAGTTGATTATGACCAAGGGGACAAACACAAGTTTTAGAGATGGAAGATGTAATCAAATCACAGTTCATCTGCTTAATAGACAAGTGACCTTAGACAGTCACCTACCTTTTCTGAATTTCAGTTTTCTCATCTGTGATATGCAGAAAATAACCCCACCTATCTCACTACATGAAATAAGATCTTTCATTTATCCATTTTTGCAAGGAGCATGTGCTGAGCCTATGTGCCAGGCATAGACTAGGACAGGCATGGGATATGGCAGTAAATACCATGGTCTCACCTTCATGGAGATGCCAGTGTAGTAGATATTTTGTAAAAGTACTTTGAAAACTACAAATCATGACACAAATATTTTCAGTAGTATGTGTGACATCCTGGAGGCTCATCTTTCCTTTTCCTTTTTTCCTTTGTGACATTTCCTCTGCCACCATTTCTGGTATATTATGGAACCCTAAAGGACCACTTTGCCCTAGGAAACAGTAGCCCTATATTACAAGGTTGTGGACACACAGCTTTTGTGAGTTGATTCATTGTTGTGTAGGGGAGGTGATCACTTTGTCAAGCCTGACTGGAGGGAGCATCATAGATCATCGAAAGTGGAGGAGGCCCCAGAGATGATCTAGTCCAATTTGTTCAGTCATAGACAAAGATATTAAGGCCTTGAGAGGGTACATGACTTACACAAGGTCACACAGCTAGTTGGAGCCAATATCAAGATTCCTGATGATATTGATCTCAGTGGGTTTATGTTTGTGTCTGTGCCTCCCGCTGGCCCTTTTAGCCTCTTCACCCCCTCTCCCCAAATTATGACATACACACACACAGGTAGGTTTTTAATGGTTAGGAAAGGAGAATTAATGGAACTTGTTCCCTTCATGTTCCATGAGAGCAAAGAAAATAATTTTCATTTACCTCTCCACATCTGACCAAAAGAAAAGAGGTACAACAAATATTAGTTGACCAAAGCTTACATATGCCTTTTGTTTAGAACTTATGAAGCACTTTCATTTACTCCTCACCATGAGGGGAGGATGATGAGGGAGTTTGGCCAGGCATTTGAATCCTTATTTTAAAGATGTGGAATCCAAGGTCCAGAGAGGTTAAGTGAGTAGTGTGAGGCCACAGGGTTAATAGTGGTAGGTCCAGGACTGTGTACTTTCCACACTCTGGGTCCAATTGGAGATAGCTGGTCATTCAAAATCAGTTGTTTCTGTTTGTTATTAGTGGGTTTTCCTGGGGGCCAAAATGAACAAAACTTTGCTTAAGAATTATACTGATTCAGTAAAATAGTTCTGGAGTGGATGTTGTATGAATTGCTGTTGAGACATGCACAGATAAATATAAAGGATTCTGGATGCAGTGGTGTATATAATTATTAACAGAAAAGGAAAAGTATTTAGTGTCATTGAAAACACCATTTTATTTTATTGGCCAACTACCCTGGATCTTCCTTCCCTTTTACTTAATTTTGTTATTGACATTTGTAGTTTGGAAAAAAATCATATGTACCTGGTATTTTATGGAATAGTAAACATTTTTCCATTGTAAAATAATTTAACATACAAACTTTATCAGATAAATTTTAGAAAGTACAGAATGAAACAATACAGAGAAAAACAGTTCAAATAAATTCTGAGTCATTCAGAAGATAGAACTGCTTTTAATATCCCCTTCCAAAGTGGAGATATTTGGTTTTCAGTATTTGGCTGTTCATTTGTGCAACACAGTTTTTTTGAAATGGGGAATATAGGGCCTTTAACTTCACCATAATCTTTTTTTTAACAACTATTGAAATAATTGGTCACTCAATCTGTCTTGAGATTTAGTTACACATAGCAAATTCCAGGACACTTAGAAAGTTTCAGAGTCAGGATTATAAACCCTAACTAGACTTGTCTATATTGATTCCTCATCATAGTTAAGATTTCATGTATTGAGTGTTAACAATGTTTTCCACACAACACTGAGTATCTCACATGGATTAGCTCAGTTAATCCTCAAGACAGCCAGAGAGAGAGGGAAGTTGTCCCTATTTTATACATGAAGACACTGAGGTTTAGACGGGCTGATGGCTTGTTACAATAAGTGGGCGATCTGGAGTAGAATGAAACTAGATATGAAGTAGAATGAGGCAGATGGATGTTGGAGTCTCATTCCTAACCACTGGTGCTTTAGGGCCATGGGAAAGAGAAAGAAACCAATCAAACATCTCTATATGGCAATTTCATGAGCTCTTCCCTTTTGGAAACATGATTTTTCTATAATAGCAAATCTGTCCACCCTAGCCTAACATTTTGCCTTTGGGATTGGCTAATATCACTTCTAGAACATATAGAAGAGGAACTTAGCTCAGCAGATGCCTACCTTCAGTGCAGGCAAGCAACTATCTCTTGAAGAAAAAAAAAAAAAAAAAAGGCCACTTATGGGCTAAGCAAGACATCGTTGTGCCCTCTAGGCTAGTTTTTTCAAACTCTAATGTGTACCTGAAGCTCCTGGAAATATTGTTAATGGAGACTCTGATTCAGTGGGTTTGGGTGGGGCCTGAGAATCGACATTTCCAACAGATCCAGGTGAGGTTGGTCCATGAACCACACTTTGAGTAGCAAGGCATTATTAATAAAACCCTACATGCTTCTGTTAACCTTATCCATGCCTCAGTTTCATTCCTTATAAAACTGGAGTTAATAATGTCTCCCTCAAAGGATTGTCATGTATCAATGCAGGTAAAGTACTTAAAACTGGGGTTAGCAAATGGTAAGCACTCCATAAATGTTAGTTATTACTATTATTAGTCTTTTATGCTCTCACATTTGTCTGTTTGAATTTCATACTGGCTCACACACCCAGGCCATATATTACCTAAGTTCAAATTTCCAACTGCATTATCCTGGCCCTTCCCCTCTGATATTGGAACATCTGTGCAGCAATGAATCAAGGCAGCCCTCAGACTGCCACACGACTGCCACACAACTTCCAGTTGACCCTGCTTTTCCTTCCTCCTTCACTGTAGCTTTTCCCCACATGTTCTTGGAACTGCAGAACCTTAGAGCTGGGGTAGTTTCAGGTGGTTAGTTAGTCCCTGCCGCCTTAGTTGGAGATCTGGGCACAGGGAAGGAAGAACAGGATGGAATCTTCCACGGGTAGAGACATGGAACAGTTCATAGCATGCCCACTCTCTGCTCTCTGCTCATTCCTGTTCACCATGCTGGGACACATCAGGGAAATCCCTGTGACCCAGGAAAGTTTGTTTCTGACACGGAAAACTACCTCCTCTCTAGGCAGCTCTCAAAACTATGGAGCAGGGGTCTCTGGAGTAGGGGCATAAAAATTCCAATGATATTGACACAATCTATTGCAGTAGAAGCAGACAATATTGTAACTTCTCTTTATATTTATTTCTTTATTTAAAAATAAATTAATCAAGCACAATCAAATGTTTAATATATGGATTGGCTTAAGTACATGCATATGATTTCTATATAAATGCACAACTCTTTGGGTACGGGCCTAAAGGATTTTACCATTAGGGGTGAGCAATCAAAAGGGTTTAGAGATCATGTCTAGAGATCACAAAGTTCATTCTTTCATGGATGAGAAGGGAAAAAAATGTTTCTGTGTCAGAGACAATTCTGGTGTTTACCATCCTGTCATTTTTTTCCTCCAAACCCAAGAAGGACTCTTTTCCATCTCCTTTGCATTGATATGGGATCATTCCCTCAGCTCCCAGGCTTGGCTCCTAAAATAACTGGTGAAATCCCCCACTTGCTCTCAGTCTTCTCCAGTCACTTTGCAGGATGCAGACAATTCCCCAAGGCTCCAGGGAAGAGTAGAACCAGGAAAGCAGCCCACCTAAGAGTGTCTGTGATGGATTTCGTAGCAGCAGGAAATAAACATTGACTTTTTAAAGGCACTGAGATTTCAGGGTTTTTGTTGTTGTTGTTACTGCAACATATCCTAGCCTCTGAATAATATCTGACTAATACAGTCATAGCTCACCTTCCTCCCTCAACTCCATTGCTTGTATGGCTCATGATCTCCAGCCAGAGACTCTCTGGATCCTGAACATTTAATCTCTTAAGGCCTTTAGTGCAAGGGAGGCTGTAGCACAGAGTAGAAATTAAGAAATCAGACTCTGCATCCGACATGTGGATTCAAATCCCAGCTTTATCACTTATTAACAGTGTGATCTTTTCTTTAAAGATTTATTTTATTTATTTATTCCCCCCCGCCCCCTTGCTATTTGCAGTCGCTGTCTGCTCTCTGTGTCTGTTCATCATCTTTTTTTTTTTTTTTTTTTTTTTAGGAGGCACTGGAAACTAAACCCAGGACCTCCCATGTGGGAGGGAGGCACCCAATCGCTTGAGCCACATCTGCTCCCTGCTTGTTGTGACTCTCATTATGTCTCCTCGTTGCATCATCTTGTTAGGTCAGCTCGCTGTATCAGCCTGCTGTGCCAGCTTGCTGTCTTGCTTGTCTTCTTTAGGAGTCACTAGGAACTGAACTCGGGACCTCCCATGAGGTAGGCAGGTGCCCAACTGCTTGAGCCACATCCTTTTCCCCAGTGTGATCTTTTGAGAAGCCATTTAGTCTCTTTCTGAGTTCATTTCCTTTTCTGAAATGAGATCATATTAGTGATTTTCATAGGGTTGTTAGGAGAATTAAATAAGGAAAAAATCCTTGCAGGCACATAGTAAATGCTTAATAAATGCTAAAGTTGGTATTGTTATTGTTATTATTATTATTGCAACTCCAAGTTTATCTCCCTTCTACAGTCATAAAGCTTTTCTTCCATTAAAAAGACCAATAATGCTGCCATACTCCTGCCTGGATCACTCTCCCCACACTGCTTTCCCTCAATCCCCAGCCTGTAACCAGCCTATCCAGGAGCCACCCACCCCCGCCAAATACTCCCAGCTCCCAATCCCACGTGCCAGAAATTAGTGTGGAATTCCTGCAGAGCTTTCACTACCTCCTGGCTGGATCAACAATATAAGAATCAAGGCATACAATCCTGGAGGGGACAAGAGATTACCCTGATTCTTCTGTGACTCACAGAACTGTAGGAAAATTAGTACAGCAGCCTTTGCCATTCCTGGGATTAACTCACTGAGAAATGTTCTGTGTATTAAATGGAAAACTGCCTACTTCTTACTCAGAATAATCTTATTATTGCTCCAGGGATTCTCACAATTGAGAGTGCATCAGAATCCCCTGGAGGGCTTGTTAAAACACAGATGGCTGGCGCTGGCCATATAGGCAAAATCTATGATAAGGTGGAAGGGTGTGGTTGGGCACGACAGTGGTGCAGTGATGTGATTGGGATCAGCGGTGCTTGTCTGTGAGGGGAAGTAAGACGGGAGGGGTTGTGTTGGACTCTCCATAGAACTAGGGGGAGGGTTGGAGGAAGGAGCAGGTGAACTCTGGGGATTTGCAGGTCTGTGGTTAAAACTACAATGGTGGGAATGTTCTTTTGGCAAATATGGCAGGAAAGGGTCACTGGTGCAGAGTGTTGTGTGTGTGGGGAGATGCAGGATAGGACGCACTTGGGGTAGGCTTCCAGGGAGTGTGTGAGTGTTCATCTTGTCATAGTGCATTATCTCAGTGGGTGGAGACCCACATGATAAACAAGAAAATATTAAGCTCCTATCCTGGGGAGTCCTGCTACAGTCTCAATTAGAAGTACAAGAATCCCTCAGGAACATAAGAAGTACCCGATAAAAGAATGTCAAACCCTCAATATTATTGCAAGTAACTACGAATCTTACTTTTCAATAATTGAAGCTTAGTGGTTACCATAGGTTCCAAGGAGAGGGGGAGGGAAGAATAGAATAGATGAAATATAGGGCATTTTTAGGGCAGTAGAATTGTTCTCCATGATCTTGCAATAATGGATACAGGCCATTTTAAATTTCGTCAAAGCCTATAAAAGTGTACGGTCCAAAATGGAAACCATAATGTAAACCATTGACCATGGTTAGTAACAATGCTTCAATATTTGTACATCAATTGTAACAAATGTACCATCCACATGTAAAATGTTATTAATAAGGGAGAGTGGAAAAGGGAAAGGATGTGGGGTATATGGGAATCCCTTATATTTCCTTTGTGACTTTTTTTGTAAAGTAAAGCTTCTTTGAAGATAAAATGGAAAAGATAAGACATTGGGGGAATATATGGATGAAAATGTCACCGTACATACAAGACAACAGATCTTACAGTGATGAAAGATACAAGGTCTAAACATTTTTATATTATTTCAATTAAATTTTTTGGTATTTTATTTGTTATTTTTAAAACTATTATAATTTCATTTTCTTATTAATTTTATTTGGTTATTTTGTTGGCTTTGTTATTGGAGAGGTTTTGAATCACAGAAAGGTCACAACTGTGGCAGGGGAGAATCACTAGTGCGGGATGTTGGTGATGGGGGGATATGTGGGGAGGGGTGCACCTGGGACATGCCTCTAAGGCATATGAATATGTTCCAGTGTTCATGGGACATTGTCTCAGTGGATGGAAACCCATATAATAACCAAAAGAATATTGAATTCCCATCCTGGGGAGTCCTGCTACATTCTCTATTAGAAGGGCAAGAATCCCCTGGGTATGTGGGCAGTGCCTAGTAAAGGAAGACAGACTGTTATGCCAGGCTCTTGATATTGATGATTGTACTTATGAACCTTTTCTTGTGAAATTGAAACTTAGCCTAGTATTATATATTGTCTAAGACCTACCTCCTGAAAGCTTCCTTGTTGCTCAAATGTGGCCTCTAAGTCAAACTCAGCATATAACTGCACTACCCCCGCCCCCACGGGCATGGGGCATGACTCCCAGGGATGAGCCTCCCTGGCACCAAGAGATTAATACCAAGCACCAACCAACAAGCATTAAGAAAAAGACCTTGACTAAAAAGGGTAAATATTAAAAACAAATCAGTTTTTATGGCTAAGAGATTTCAAACTCAGTCAGGAAGTCATTCCAGAGGTTACACTTAGGCACATCTCAGCAGGCTCTCATTGACTGCCACAGCAAACAGTGCCTCAAACAGCTTGGCTCCTGAGGGCTCTAGAGACATCCAGACACTATAAGCAGGACAGACAAGCTCAGAATTCAGCACCCTGTCAGTGGGCCTTACTCTGGAATTTATGCTCCCAGTGTAACAGACTTAGACTCATTTATAGTTTCCCTACACATGGTTCTTCTGCCCCCTTTTATTTGAACCTATAATTGGCACTATACTTGTTAAATATATGTCCCAGAAACTTAAATCTTTGGCCTGTTCATGTGCCAATTGAGTCCTGAATCTCAGCGGAGTTGCAATACTTATTCTCCATTTCACTGAACTCACCCAGGACAACTAATGAGGAGACAGTGATGGACAATGCCCATCCCAAGGAACAGATAGTGTCTGCAACTGCAAGCAAGATAGTTCCATCTTCCCCATGGGACTTAGGCCCTTTCTCAATTAGAAACAGAGTGGGCATCCCCATCCCAAAATCTTCAAGATTTGGGAATAAACAATGAACTAAAGTAGACAGTATTATTCTATTACAGACTTATTGTTATTCTGGCAATGGAAAAACTTGTAACTTTGATATAAAGGCAGTGGTCACCAGAGGTTCTGAGGGGAGGGAGAGGGAAGAATAGGTGTAATATGGGGGCATTTTCGGGACATTGGAATTGTCCTGCATGACATTGCAATGATGGATACAAGTCGTTATTTATTTAGTCATAACCTATAAAATTGTGCGGGATAGGGTATAAACTATAATGTAAACTATAGTCCACGGTTAGTAGCAATGCTTCAATATATGTCCATCAATTTTAGCAAATGTACCACACTAATGAAGGTTGCTGTTAATGTGGGAAAGTGTGGAAGGGGGAGGGGTGGCACATATGGGAATCCCCTATATTTTTGATGCAATATTTATGTAATCTAAAGCTTCTTTAAAAATAAAAATTAAAAATTAAAAAAAGTACACAGATGCCTGGTCCCCACCCTCAGAGTGGCTGATTCAGCAGGTCTAGGGTGGGGCCTGGGAATTAGCATTTCTACCAGATGCTCAGGTGCTGCTGATGCTGCCAGACTGGAGACCATGCTTTGAATAGCTCTGTATTAGTCCATTTGACAACCTTTCAGAATTTAAAGACAGTGAGTTGATCCCCACTTCCTTCCACAGTCTCCTCTTCTCTGGGTTAAACTTCATAGGATGCTAAGTTTTTCCTTATCTTGGGTCAGGCTCTGTCCTTAGTCCTGGGTATTCAAAGATGAAAAATAGACTCTTCTCAAGAAGCTTAGAATTATGTGGAAAAACAAAAAGGAAAAGAATTCACTGAAAGGTGACCACAAGAAATATTTACTGTGTGTCTACTATGTGCCCCGCCTATCCCCAAAGGCTGTTGCCTCATGGAGTCCACAGGCCAGTTAACAGGAAATGATAACCCAGTGTGATAGGGTGTGGAGAGGAAAAGCCTGAGAGCTCAAAGCCCATCATCTGGCCAGAGCATCACGGGGGGGAAAGGCTTCTTAGGGGAGGTTATGGCCAGGGTGAGACATGGAAGATACATAGGCTTTAAACGGTAAGGGATGGGAGTGGAGGGAGATTGAGTGAAGCAGAGGGAAGGGATGCACAAGAGCCTACTGAAATTCAGGATTGTTGAGAAGTACTGTGTACTCAAAAAGACCCTGTGGGGAGGGAGTGAGAAGAGAGGGTAGAACTGGGAGAGACTGCCGCTTCACCAGTGAATATACCTTTCCTGAGTGCACCTCATTTCTTCCCTGATGGTGTTTGAAATGGCAGATCCAGACCCTACATCCAGCCCACTCTCCATTTGGGGAAAGGAGAACGGTTCCACCCCACATGTTACATGGTAGCTGGATGCCTCGAAGCTCAGCACGTGGTGGGGAAGAGCTGGTCCAGGATTAAACATTGCCCAGAGTCCCAGCAGGACATGTCTGGCCTGGGACCTCACCACCGCGTCAGGGTCAAGTACACTGCAGTGGGTCAGGTGTGTGCTACATGTGTGTAAGTGGGTGGCGATGATGAGAGCTTAGGAAGAGCTCAAGGGGAATCTTATGGACAAAAATCTGGAGGGGAGCAGACAAGCAAGTGCAGATTTCAAGGCATCCCATGATGCTCTAGTGCAATTTAAAGGTTATAGAGAGCCTGGGCAAGAAGTTAAAAACATGGTATCTAGGAGATATGATTAGTCATAGAGATAGAGATAAAGACAGAGCTAGAGATCAACATAGAGATAGAGATAGAGAGATGGGAGATGGAAGATGAGAGATGAGAGACAGAGAAAGAGAGAAAAAGCAGACCAAAGCAGCAGGTGGGACCTAGGAATGCTATGGGAAAAGAAAGGCTGGTACTCACAGAAATGATCTTTGATGGAGAAAGCATCTTCATTTTCACCCTAAAGAACAAAGCTTAGATTCACCAATAGGAAGACAGGGTCCTGGGCCTTCTTTGTATCATCAAGTACTAAGAATGTAAAACAGGTTCTACTGTTACGTTCAATAAAGTACATTTATGTTACAATGCATTGTAGACTGGGGATACTGGTTTACCCATCATTTTATAGTTTTAAATTACTTTCTTGGACAGCATTTACTTAACCATTCAACATACATTTATCGAGTAACCAGGTTGTGCCAAACACTCATCCTATTGGGTAGTCACTATTGTTACTTTTAAATTGGCTCTCCTTTGGGAGATTTCCCTTGCCCTATATTCACATGAATAATCAGGAGTGACCATAATTTACTTTTGACTTCAGCCAGACCTGGGGAAACTTCCACTTGCATTCCTTCCTCCTTTGGGGACAGCTGAGTGGTGAGCTATATGTGGCTAGTCAATTTTGGTGGTTAATGAATTGAGCAAAGAAGTTAAGGTCACAGTTTTGATCCTCAGGAGCTGGTTTACCTGTCTACATTTGTGCACTGTCTTTCTTTCCCTACCCCCAAAGTATATGCTTCCTCTCATCTCAAGGCCTTTGTACATTTTTCTCACTCTGCCCGGAGCCCTTTTGCTCCAGCTCTTAATTATTAACATTCAATGTCATTTCCTCAGCAAAGTCTAACTTACCCCCAGACCTGGTCAGGTGCCTCAGTTTACATTGTCATGGAGTCCTGTACTCCTCTAGTGTGGCATTTATTAATGTATGTATTTATACATTTATTTGATTATTATTTGATTGATATTTGTCTCCTTGTGTCAGTTAGGGTCCTATCTGGCTGCAAGTAATAGGAAACCTGACTGATCGCAGCTTCGTCACAAAGGGGTTTATTTATCTCCTATAACAAGATAAGCAGTCCAGCATAGGTATAGTGGCTCAGAGATGCCACAGCGGACTTAGACTCCTGTTCTTTTCTTTCTTGGCTGTCTATAGCAAGTATCTTTAATCCTCATGTTTACACGATGTCTCCAGCTACTGCAGGCATGTCATCTGTATTCCAGTCAGAAAGAAAGGAAAAAAGGAAAAGTCAGCATGGATTGACTACTGCTTATGTCTCATTGGCCAGAAGTGGTTCACATGGCTGCTCCTAGCTGCAAAGGAGTCTAAACAATTAATTTGTTGTCGGTGGTGGTGGTGGTGGTGGTTTTTAGCTTTTACAACAAATATAGTAGAGGCACACCAGAGAGAAAGGGTAAGCCAACTAAAGTGGACAAACCTATAGTGCCTTCCAAACTCCCTTACTGAACTTCAGTATCTAGAGAGGGCAAGAACCATGTTTGTTTTGTTCACGATCACAAGTCCACCTTGTGCAATGTCTGTCCCATTGTAGGTACCTGATAAGTACTTTGTTGCATGTAAATGAATGAATAAATGGATTCCTGTGGAGGGCATCTCCCACCCGTGGTCTTAAGAGGGCCCAGACAAGGGTAGAGAGATCAGTGTCATCTTCTCACCATGGAATTCAAATAGACACATCAGGGGCCCTCACTTAGCCTTTCCAGTGCCTTTGTACGAATTCGGAAAAAGCACCCACCTCTTCCTCAAGCCACATCACTGCCATCTGCTGGAATACTGTCTTAATAAAAATACAAATCAGCCACATCTATGTGAATGACACCCATTGAGATGTGGTAAGGTTGTGGACCAAACAGCCTGCCCAGCCATATGCGGTCACCTTGAAGGAATATACGAACAGATATCACCAATTGGGTGGATGTGGCCCCACACTGTGGGACCCTTCCCACCTCTCCCGAAGCAGAGGAGGAGCACACTTCCTGCGTGGCAAGCCTGAAGATTTTTACCAGGGTTAATGAGTGCTTGCTCACCATAGGTAAGGGCTTATTCTGAGGCAGCAAAGATAGGCTGCAAATAAGACCAGAAGCTGTATTTGCTCCCTACTCTTCCCTTTCTGCCTCCATAATACTGTGAGAAACACTTAATCCTTCTAAACTTCAGTTTTGTCATCTCTAAAACGGAGACAAGAGCTCTTGCCTTAAAAGATGTGCTGAGTATCCAATAAAATAATGCTCATGAAAGAGTTTGGTGATCTGCTAAATATCAGAGAGATGTAAACTATAGTTAGCCTGGAGGAATAAATAGTGAGGGAGTGTTCAAATCTTGTTCCTACCACTCTCCAGCTGTCTGACTTGGGGCATGCAACTTAATTTCTCTGGGACATAGTCCTCTCATCTGTAGAAGACATATGATAATATTAATAGCTACTACCCAGGAAATTTGTTAGGGTTAAAAGAAATAATAAATAATAATAAATGCTAGCCACTACCATTAAAGAAGCTGTGTCTTGCATTGTGCCTTGCATTTTCCATTCAGGGTTTCATTCCAGATATTTAATTATATTGCCCTGGACTTTTAAAAAAGAAACATAAAATGAAATAAAACAAAAAGACTCCTAGGCCTTTTTGCAAAGAGAGCTGGAGGCTGTGGGTAAAGGGTGATTCAGCATGTTTCTATGACTCTGGATCTGTCCCAAAGTCTCTAATGCATGAGTATGTATTCTTCTTTTCACTGACCTTCTCTTCCCCTCCCCACCCCACACCACCACCAAACACTCTTGGCCAAATCTGGATGCGGGTCCTACTAGGTTGGAGCTGGAATTTCTAAGTGGTCAGTGACGTTGATTTCATGGAACTGTCACATGATTTATAAAGCCAAAAAGAACAAAGGGGAAGGGAAGGCCAGCCAGGCAGAATTGTGGTTCCCACATACTCTGGTTCTCTCCTCCCCTCCTCTCCTCCCTGCATCGCCTTTCTTTTCTTTTAGCCTTCCACCCCTCCCCCCCGCCCCGGGAATAGGGCTGGTCACTGCTGAGGAAATTGGTTCAGAATCTGGGATAGTGCAACGGGAGGGCCAAAGGTTTTGAAGCAGAAAGCAAGCAACAAAGTTGTTCATTTGACTTTTGCCCAACAGTCCACTTTCTCATGCACAATCTCCCGGAGCCGGATTTGCCTACCTGTGTAGGAGCAATATTTTATCATGCTTGTCCTCTTTTCCATTTGACTACTCTTGACCACGGCTGCTGTCCCTCCCCTAAATCTCCTCAAGGTATAGAGTTATGGAGGAAACTAGACGTTTTTTTTTTTTTTTTCCCTTGATTTCTCACATCAAATTTGGAGTAAGTAACACTTCATTCTCCTTCCTTCCACCCCACAGAAATGGTTTTAGGGAAATTGTGCCGAGCACCCAAAGTTCCTGGGCTTGGTTGCTATGTGGCCTGAAGCCGACATCCTTTGTGTGTGCCCTGGTTGATAGTCAAAGAGTTAAAAACCAGCTCCCATTCTGGTGACTAAATTTTATTGACTTTTCCAGGGCCTGTGGTGGGACCAATGTGTCCCCCATTTAATTACTTCCTCCTTTTTTGAGAGCAGATTATGTTAACCGGAGGCCATGCAGGTGGCTCCAGGGCCAGAGAATTTGGAGTGGCCGTGGCTTGGCAGCTGAGAGGGGCCCGGGGTGAGCGCAGGGCGGGGTGTGTGTGTGTGTGTGTGTGTGTGTGTGTTATGTGTCTAACGGACTGCTGGCAGTTGTGAGATGTGGTTTTTATGGCCACATTGGGGGCAGTAACAAAACAGTGGGTCTTTTGGACTCATTTGAAGAATGCTTTGCATAAATCCCAGCTGCTAGCCATATGTCCAACCCTTGTAGAGGGGAGAGTGGGTTTCCCTGAGCTCTTGGTCTCTTCCCTGGAAGTCAAAACTAATACCAACCACTAAATGCCCATCTGGGGTCTTTGGGGTAGGGCAGTTGGCCACAAAAGTTTGAGCTGATTTAATCACCACCTAAATATTTATTTTGCTTTACCAACTTTTGCCTTCCAATAATGTCACATCATTTTTTCTTCATGTAACAATAGCAAACATTTTGGAGCTAACTATGCATCAGGCACTCTTTAAAGGCTTGAGAAAAAAATCATTCATTTCATATCTTCATTAGTCTACAAGGCAGATACTATTACTATCCCCACTTCATTGATAAGGGAATGGCACCCAGAGAGGTTACTTTACTTGCCCAAGGTCACACAGCTAGTAAATAGTAACGCTGGGATTCAAACCCAGGCAATCTGGCTCTAGAGTCTGTATTTGTAATGTGCTGCCAGCCAGTTTGGCAGTGACACAGCTGATATTCCACGTGGATACTCACAGTCCAAGTTCAGGTTTTCCCCTAAGCCATAGTGCTTTTCTGAAATTTGCTCCTTAAAGATCCCTTATTCCTGGAAGCATTAGCAGCAGCGATTTAAATTTGGATTCTTTTCCTCTGGTATCTCAAAGTCTTTCACTTCAATTTCTTTGATTAGTCCCTCCCTACCTACTTACTATGAAGTCAGAAGCATGCCCATCTAAAGAAGCTGTAATGCGGCAGGAAATTATTCCCAAACTAAGGCTTTGGAAAAACACAGGTATGTAGGTGTTGGGAGTTGCTAAGGCTTGGCAGCCTCATGCCTGGAACAGGTATTTTCTCTCCTGTTTGCTAAGGAGGATGGGTGTAGTGCTCAGAGCTGGCTCTTTGTGTGTGAGTATGCATACTCCAAAGTTTCACACGCCCAGAGTTTGCCTCTCTCTTTGGGGAAAGGTAATCCCCGCCCCGGCTTCCCTGACAATTGTGCACCTCTTAGCTAAGGTGTCTCCACAGGCTGAGGTAAGTATGAACAAACCACGTGGAAGGGAGGGAGCTGTTTTAATGTGATAGTATCGCCAGCTGCCCAGGCCGACTTTCTCGCAAGAGAAAACTCGTAAAAGCTTTGCTCCAGCATTCACGGGCATGCCAAAGAAAATCTCCAGCTGAGTACCGAGTTTTATAAAATTTCATAGCCAAAACCAAAGCTACAGGGCATTAGAATTTGTGATAATGGCCAAAAAAGAAGGAATATGACTCCCACTTTCCGTTTTGATTTAGCAATTTTCTTCCCTCGTTTGCAAACTAACTCTGTAGCCAGGCATTGGGTAACACAAAACAAGTAACACAGTGCTTCGGCTGAGAAACCATTAGAAGGGGGAGAACAAAATGGTTTGGGTGGCAGTAATCATTAGTCACATTTACTTAGTTATTTGGCTACTATCTAGTTCCCTAGGTTGTATTTCTGCAGAAGCAGACTCCAAGGCAAGGATTTGGGTGCAGTTAGGTGACTTTGAAGGTGATTCCGGGAAGCACCAGTAGGGAGTGAAGAAGTGAGATAGGGAAGGGAAGAACACCAGTTCAGAGTGTCAAAAGATGTCACTGCTGTAGGTAACTGAGGCTCAACCGTGCTGGGGACCTCAGGAAGATAGTGTGGATCATGCCTCAAAGTCTGATCTAAGGGGCAAGGAAGCTAGGAGATTTACCCACCCACTCCTGGCGATCACTACGTTTGTTAATTCCCTGGCACCCTGGCCTCTCTCACCTGTGGGCTGAACATCTTCCTGAAGTCAGAGAAAGCCCTCAAGTAAGAAGGCATTGGGTTACATGGGGACAGTGAGTGCCAAAGAGTTACAGGTATGGTATTGACATCATCTGCTACTGTCAAGAGCCAACCCAGTTTATGGAGGAGGAAGATGTAAAGGAAGACAATATAGAGCAATTAGGATTCTTTCAGTTGCAAGTGACAAAATCCCAATACAGCTTAAGCAGAAAAAAAAAAAACAAAAACACATACACACACACACACACACACACACACAAAACAATTCATGTGAGTTATATCACTGAAAAGTCCAGGGGTAAGTGACCTCAGGCACACCTAGCTCCAGGTGCTCAAACCATGCCACTGGGGCTCTGTCTTTTGTCCGGTTCTTGGTTCTGTTCCCTTCAGTGTTGACTTTATTGTCTGGCTAGCTGAGAAAGAGTGAGTGGAAAAGATGGCAGCTCTAGGCTTACCTGATCCTTTTATCTCTTGATCTCAGAAGAGAAGAGCATTTTCTTAAGAGCTCTGGTTAAAATCTTGGGGAAAGCTTTGACCCACCCCTATCATGGGTCATGTGCCCATCCCCGTACCAGTTGTTGTGGCCAGTACTACGATTGGCCAGACCCAGGTCTCATATTGGGTTGGGAAGCATGGTACCACCCCCCACCCCAACAACAGGAGCCAAGCAGCATTGCTTGGACCTGGGGGATGAGTGGTTCTAGTGGCAGGCTGATAAACCAGCTCTCAAACACACACACACACACACACACGCACGCGCGCCCGATTTTTTAGTATTTGCTGATTTCACTGGTATAGATATTACCACCATGGCTGATTCCAAGCTACCAACATGATGTCCCTGAACCTGGAGTGAGCTGGTAGCCATGAAGGTCCAGATCAAGAACTGGCCATTTAGCTTGCTTTGTTTGAGGTGTATAATGCTTGAGAAAGACTGATATGTAAAAACAAATGGACTTCTTCCTTACACTCCTTATTTTGTAAGTACCTCCAGGGAAACACTACCTGACAAGTTCAGGCAAATAAAATAATATTTGGTACCATGTAAGCTCCATGAGGGCCAGGCTCTTTGCCTGGTTGATCCAGTGAGTGCTTTGTCCTCCAGATCTAGAAGAGTGCTCAGGAAAACACATAGATACTCAATATTCATTGCATGAATGCATGCTAGTATGCCAGTTCTATTAGTGAAGGCAATTTCTTCAGCTTACACACACAATTTGCACATTCTTCTGCTTATAGCTTCTTGCCTAACAGTTGTCACTTGGACAACCAGGTCTCCAAACAATCCATGAAATTAGGTGCATTCTTCAACAGCACAAACCCATCTCATGGTGCCCATCCGCTCGCTTGTGATGCTGAAGATATGTAGACCTCGCATTGCACCTCCCAGCTGCCAAATCAGGCCCTTCTGACTCTCTGTCCTAACCTGGTGCCATGATTGGTAGCTGATGCCTCAATCCACCATGCCACATTGCTTCCCAGTGGGAGGAAGATGCAGCTGTGGTTCTTTGTCCTGTCACTGCCACTTTGTTCTCCTGGCTCCTAGATTTCTCTAACCAGGTGGTGGTAGTTGTTTTAGATCAGGAGGGGCAGCTCTCTCTTCCTGCCTTGGGGCTCAGCCCTTCCCAGGCAGGAGCAGACCATTATGGTGCCTTCTTATTAAGTCACCAGAGCCTGCTGGGGCTTGTCTGGTTAGAGTCTCCTTACACATTAGTACGGAGAACTTTCTGCCTTTGCGGTTCTTTTGTTTCAAAATAAAAAGCATAGCTCGGAAGCTGCAAGGCTGAAAAGTTGTTAAACACACAAACACACTCACACCAAACCAGATTTGCTGATAACGGGAGAATGGGAAGGCCTGAAGCTGAGGGAGCATTTCAAGGTCACAGGCAAGGAGGGGCCTGTGGTGGTGGTGATGGAAAAGATGAATAGACAACACTTGAATGCATTATTTAGTGTGTTCCACATCGCAAAGCCACGAATGGTTCCCTCGCACCAGAAGATTTGATGTAACAGGCTGGCTGTCTCCTCAGAGGACACCCCCCCGGTCTCCTCTTGAGTTCATGGAGACATGGTTGTCTAGGTGACAACTGTCAGGCAAGAAGCTTCAAGCTGAAGAATAAAATCGCCTTAGCTAATAGACCTGCATGCTATTATGTACCTGAAGGTTTAACTGCTATATTACCCTGAAAGAATCATTTGGAGGAGAGGAAGGAGCTCGCTTTTCCCTGGGCTACATCAGTGAATTCAATTTCTATTGAAGAGAGACTAGCATTTTAAAAACCACTGTGTGTGGAGCTTCGAGTTCTTTTCTTCTTTTGGTGAGAAATGATTTAATAATGAACTTACAACTGCAGGGCCTCCAGTCAGCCCCCTGGAGCCCTGGAAGAGGGAAGGGGCGGTGTGGAGGGGCCAGGGGCTGGCAGGCTCCAACCTGTTCTGCTCCTGCTCAGGCCCAAGTTCTGTGACTGAGGTTACCCCAGAGCAACTTGGTTCAGACACGCATAGAATCTGAGCGATAATTTCCCTCCCTCACTAGATTGCTCGGTGCTTCTAATTAATGGTTGTGAATTCCTTAGATGGGGTTGTTATTAGATGGAAAGGGGCTAATTGTACCGGTCACAATAGTTAACCTCTTCCAGAAGGAAGGTTGTGTGTGTGTGTGTGTGTTTCTGCAAATGAAGCAGAAAAGCTCAAGAATAATCGAAATTCTTTGGCTTCCAGACACAAGTAAATGAAAGATTGTATTCATGGAGACTTTTTTTTTGCCAAGCAAAGAAGGACCAACGTTTACCAGACCCTATGTGCCTGCCACAGTGCTGAGTGCTCTACTAGCTTGATCATGTTTAACTCTCAACATTCCCGAGTCTTAAATGTGATTATTATTATCCTCAGTCTCCAGATGGAGAACCCAAGGCTTAGTGAGTTTAGGAGACTCATCCAAGATCCCACCCACTCCAGCAACAAATGGGGGCCTTTTGCATTCAGAAGATTCTGCCCAAGGCCTAGAGCTGAGCAGGGGACCTTGAGCTTCCCTGATTAAGAGGCAGGCAAGCCTTCTGCTCCATCCTGACTCTGCCCTGTGTTTTCTTTGGTCCCTTTCTTGGACTACAAACAGTATTTCTGTTCTTTCCCCTTATAACTCAAGCA
Organism: Tolypeutes matacus; assembly: GCA_026826555.1. Classification (NCBI taxonomy): domain Eukaryota; kingdom Metazoa; phylum Chordata; class Mammalia; order Cingulata; family Chlamyphoridae; genus Tolypeutes; species Tolypeutes matacus. The sequence continues at coordinate 8,788,907 of JAKSZT010047090.1, forward strand.
TCTGATCATGAAATTGCCTACACCCCAAGAGGCAACCATAATAAGACCTACATGTGTTGGTCACTTGCAATGTGCTGGGTGGCACTCGGCAACGGAAGGGACAAAGATAAATGGCATCACAGTCTGGAGAAGGAATGAGACATGAAACTCCAAAATCAACAAAGCATGATCAGTATGATAATAATAACAAGTATTTTGGAGTGCTTCCTGTGTGCCAGGCCTTCTGCTAAGCACTGGAAATGAGCCTATGAAGTAGGTACTATTATTATTTCCATTTTGTTGGTGAGAAAATTAAGGCATACAGAGGTTAGATCACTTGTCCATACAGAGGTTAGATCCCTTGCCGAAGGTCACACAGGTAATAAATGGCAGAGCATGGATTGGAACTAAGGTACTAGGTCTTGAAACCTGATGCTATTAATCATTATGCTGTACTCCACATATGTAGACCAGTATAGAAGCATGTATACATTATAAAGGAAGCCCAGATGAAGGGACATAAACTCCTTCCTAAATAGAGTGGTTCACAGCAAGCAATAGAGAAAAGGGACTAATAAGAGAGGGAGGAACACCAAGTGCTCACAGATCAGACACTGGGCCCCAGTTTTTGGCCTTATGTCCTGTATCTAAGGTTGTCTAACAAATCACTCCAAAGCTTAGTGACTTAAAATAACCATAAGTATTTACTATCTCTCATAGATTAGGAATTCAAGAGTGGCTTGGGTGGGTGGTTTTTGGCTTTGGAGCTCTCATGAGGTTGGCTGGAGTCATCCAATATGGCTCATTGATATGGCTGGTAAGTTGGTGTTGACTTTTGGCTGGAGGTCTCAGTTCTTCTTCACATGGTTCTTTCCACAAGGCTGCTTGGGTGTCCTCATGACATGGTGGATGGCTTCCCCCAGAGTGAGGATCCAAGAGACCAAGATAAAAGTTGTAATGCCTTCTATGACTTATGTGGAAGTTGCACAGTGTCGTTTTTGCTGTATTCTCTCATTCATACACACCAGCTCTGATTCAATATGGGAGAGGACTACAAAAGGATATAAATACCAGGAGGCAGAAATCATCTTACAGTTTACCACTTGAGCTTAAAGTTCCTATATGCTAAATGCAAATGAAAAACTATCCAATCCCCTCACTTGACTTAGGTGTTTTATTCCAGAAGCCGGGTGTTTCATGAGAAGATGGTATGTTCGATATCTTAGAAGCCATGTGGTCCTGGACAAAATGGTGGCTTTGATGAGGAAGGAAGAGGTAAAAGCAAGGCTGATGGGGAAGCCAGGAAGGGGGGCTGGCAATGAGGGACAACTGTAGGTCTCTTGGTAACTAAGCCAGGATGCTGAGCACCCTGGAGGTCTAACATCACTTAGACTGTTGGCCAGGCCCATGTTCTGGTCCATAAATCCTGTGGAGACCGAACCTATTCAACCAGAAGCTTCTCTTCCAGGTTGAATGTCTACCTGTTGACCACACACAGAGAGACACTACCAGCAAGGTCATTTTAATAGACTCAATAGTTTATGACATCCTTCTGAGTGCTGGGCCAGACACCATGGCCCATACTGGGGGAAAGAGGCAAGCAAAAAAAGACATAGTCCCTGATCGTATGGTGCTTGTGAGACACAGATATTAATCAAATAACAATACAGATAAATACGTAATTACAAACTGAGAAAAATACCATGAAAGAAAGGATGTGGTCTTGGGAGATTACATAAACACTGAAGAAGTGGTGCTTGGTTCGAGATCTGAAAGATGAATAGGGAAAAAATTGGGAAGAAAGGAATTCCAGGCAGAGGGAACAGCATGTGCAAAATGTGTTTGCAGAACTGAAGGGATACTGCTGAAGCAGAAGGAGCAAAGGGAAGTATGGGGTGAGATGAGGGTGGAGAAGTCATCAGGACCAGTTCCTGCAGGACCTTCTAGCCCTGTTAAGGATGTTGGTCACTACCCTAAGCAGTGGGCAGCCATTGAAACTTTTTAAGCACTACGGTGACCATGACCAGATTTTTGCTTTGAAAATATCACTGTCTGCCATAGGGAGACTGGATAAGAGAGGGCAAGACTGGAGGTGGGAAGGCCAGTTAGGAGGTTATGTCCAGAAAAGAGAGGCTGGTGGTTTGTACTAGGATGTTGGTAGCGAAGTTAGTGAAAAGAGGATGGAATTGAACTAAGTCATTGTGATCCAGAAAGCAAAAGCAAGCATCACATCTCATGGGCCAGGTGGGGGTATGAGGGGAGATTGGGAAGTCAGAATGGAGGTTCTAAGATGTAAGAAGAAGAGGGTGACATGTGAAAGAGAGTTTGGGTACAGCAAGTCAGGATTTAGTCTGCAGAAGAAGGGCTGTGTTGTGCCTGGGGTATTTGAGCAGTGGACTTTGTTGCTAAGAGGCATTGGCCATTGCTACGTAGGGTTCCGGTGTGTAAGTGGCTGTGGAACTGTAAGTGATAAATCTGTAATGATCAATGTGACTATTCTATCAAATGCTCCCTAAGGCCTTAATTGAATAGGGCAATTCTTCCAGTTGTGTTTTTTTAATTGTAAAACAGGACAGATTGTGACAAAGGTGGGTTTACAGATGGGAGTTTTAAGACTGGCCAGTCCTCAAGAGTGACCTTTAGACTGCACCTCTGAACTTATAATTGGATTTTAATTAAAAAATATAGATAGGTATATAAATAGGAGGACCCAAGATCAGAGGAATGGATTGGAAAGTCTAGAAATAGAAACAAATAAGCATGGGAATATAGTATATAGTATATTATAATGGTGGCATCTCAAATCAGTGTGGGAGAAGATGGACTGATTAATAAATGGTTTGGGGACAACTGGATAGCCATTGAAAAAAATAGAAATGAATCCAGCCCTCATATCACATACCAGAAAATTTCCAAATTTGATTAAAAATTCAAATGCAAAATGATGAAATCATTAAAAAAATTATTCAAGGAAAACATGGGGGAATTCTTGTATAACCTTGGACTAAGCAAGGACTTTGTAACTGTGACTTGAATCCCCAGAATCCAAAAAAGAAAAGGTCCATAAATTTACATTAAAATCAGACTTAACTCTCTGCATGGCAAAAAGTACAATAAACAAAGTAAAAGACAAATTATAAACTAGAAGAAAAGTTGCCACCCATATCACCGACAAAGTACAAATCTCTCTGGAAAAATCAATAAGAAGAACAATGACCTAATAGAAAAATGGGCAAAGGATATAAACAGACAGTTCACAGAAACATAAATATAAATGGCTCTAAAAGTTATGAAAAGATGTTCTGCTGCACTCAAAATATGAGAAATATAAAATAAATCTATACTAAGAAACCCTTTCTTTTTACCTATCATATATATATGCCAACTGCCTATTGGCAAAGCTATGGGAAACGGGTATGTTCATACAGTAAGTCAATTTTGGGACATTTTCCTATAGAAATACTTGCCACCTTGTGAAATGATGTACATGCAAGGCTATTCATTGCAACATTATTTGAAATATACCAGATTGGACACAATCCAGGTATCCAAAAATAGACGTCTGAATTAAACAAATTATATCATGTTCATTTAGTAGAATAATATGCAGCTGGAAAAATGAATGAGGGAGATCTCTATGTATTGATAGGGTACGATCTCCAGGATATACTTTAAAGTGAATAGTAACAGAACATTATGTACTATTTGCTATCGTTAGAGTGTAGAACTCACATCTATACTCATATTTGCTTGTCCATCCATAAAGAAATTAGGAAACATACACAGAGAACATATCATAATTTACTGAGTCTAAGATATGCATTTTTTCACATTTCAACATCTATGAAATAAGAATGTGTCTTTCCATTAAATGATATTTCAGAATTACAATTGATCATATTTTCTTTCTTGGTTGTGCAATAAAATAATGGTGCATATTAAAATTGAAGGGGCTTAGATTTGATAGGATATAGTAATAACAGTGGTGAGGAGGAGAGTTCTATTTATTAATAAAAATCAGATAAAAGGCCAGATAATAGGAACTGACATATATATCATATATGTTAGTCATATATATTAAGACATGTTTATGTATACATGTGTCATACATAGTAGTCATATATTATGACATGTATATTATGGCATATATGTCATATATACATTAATTCCCGGATCGACATCCTCCTGCAGTGATGGTCTAAGTGAGAGACCCAGTTCTAAGGTATTAAAGTGGGACACAAACCGACCCACTCCTTGGTGCATGTTTATTGGTGACAACACAAAAGCCGTGTGCTGTGCTGACCTGGGTCCACCTGGAAAGCTATCGACTCCTCAGCATTACACCTAATTTGACCAGTAGACAAGAAGCATTTTTCTAGATGAAATGAATGCAACCTTAGTTGGGTAGCCAGAAAGATATTGTCTCATCACAAAGCCCTCTGAAAGGTGGAGGCACACCATCAAGGCTTCCATGACGATCTCGTGGACATTTCCAGAACACTCAGAGAAAAATCAGCACTTGAATGAACACACAACTGAACCAAGATCTTGCTTTCACTTTTTTTCTCTCTTCAAAAGGTGAGATAGGTTCCGAATTAGATAGCTTTTTCATTTGGGCATTTATTTTAGTGATGAGAGCAGTTGCTTATCTTCCCTTCCTGCCTCCGCCCACACACCTGTATCAGCCTCTTCTGTGTGAAATGTAGTTTCTAGGGAGGAAACTGATAAGAATCAAAGTAACATGCCACGGGAAGAGTCGGACACACAATCCTGAATTGGGTTCCAAAGAAATCTTTTTAAATGAAAAAGAGAACTGAGGGGAATCCTAGCACATCTTTTCTTTGTTGTGAGAGGAAAGATACATAACTTTGTGGAGCCTCTAGTTTAGCCACCCTCACTACAGGAGGATGTAGATCCCACGCTGTTAGTGACTCTTCCCCTCAGTTTTCTTATCTGAAAAAATGGATGCCATGGTATCTATTCCACTTTCCTTAAACAGCTGTAGTGGGAATAAATGAGATAGTATTTGGGAAGACGCGTAAGCATAAGTCTAGCAAGGTGCTGCAGATAGAGGTAAGGTTTTATTTTTGCCATCATTGGCAGGTGAATTGGAATTTGTATAGCACAGCTGTTTGACAGAGTCTAGTCATGTCTCAGCTAGAGATTCCTCTTTCCCAACTTCTCTGTTGGCAGTTGGGAAAGCATCCCCGAACTATAACAACTGAGAGCAGGGCAGGGCCAGGTCTGTCACCACCAGATGACAGAACAAGAATAATAACTGAATTGACATTCACCAAGTACTTTCACACCCTTTATGTCACATCATCTTCCCCAAAATCCTGTGAGGTAGGTACCAGTATTATTATCCCTGCATTACAGATGAAGCACCTGAAATTGCGAGCTGAGCTGGGATTTGGAGCCAGGTTTTCTGCCTACAAAATCTGTGCTCCTTCCACCATGGTCCTGCTCACTTTCCTCTCTGCTCCCAACTGGTCTCACCAACATGTTGCAGAAACCACAGAAAGCTGGGGCCTTGGCTTTTCTGGTGAACAGAGGTAGAAACAGGGGACAGGGAGGGGCATGACAACTTATTCTACTTCTAACACAGGCTGTTAAGACACGTGTCCTAGGACATATGGTGACCATCTGCAACTGAACCCACTTAGGTCACTGCTGAAATTCAGCCTGACAACAATGTACTCAGGTTAGACAGCATCGCAATGCCCTACTACCCCTAAATTTTGCCGTAGGGAAGTATGGCCTTGGCAAACAGCGATCAGGAGTCACAATATATCTGTTGACACACAAAATAAAATGTAAGTTGATGTATGGGGCCATGGTTTCAGTTGATCTAAATGTCTTCAGGCAGATTGTATTCTACTCTAACCACAGATGTCACCCTTAATGGCCATGCCATGCAAAATTATATAAATGGAAGGAGCACTTACAAAGGGATCAAACTCAGTTCCATAAACCAGGTGCCTCTACTGAAGAACCAGTTAACCAGTTCAGCTGGTAGTGTGCAGGGCTGGACCAGGGATCGGCAAACAGTCCTTGGGCCAAATTCAGCCCCCATCTGTTTTTGTAGATAAAGTTTTATTGGAACACAGCCATGCTTACTTATTAATGTGTTGTCTGCTTTCGTGCTATAATGGCAGAGTTGAGTGGTTGCAATAGAGACCATATGACCTGCAAAGCTGAACAATATTTACTATCTAGCCCTTTACAGGAAAAGCTTGCTGATGTCTGCTGTAGACAATGAAAGTTCAGGTGAGCAGCCGAAAGCCCCGACCCTGCTGATGAGACACAGGAAAAGAAGGACCAACAGGAATCTCTGGATAAACTTGCTTCAAAGGACCTGACTCCAGTTTGAAGAGGAGAATGGTCCCATGGATTCAAACATCAGGGAGCCCTAAACCATGTATAGATAGTATATCCATTTTAGTAGGTGTCTGGAGAGCCTCAAGGACCTGGCTGGCTTATCTACTAACCTCTGTGAGGTTCGAATAAAGCTTAGATAGAGTGAGCCCTTGTTAGAAGGCTACTGTGAGTGATGTCTCTGGGGCATTGAAGGTGTATCTTAGACAGTTAAGTGACTCAACAGTCAGTCTTCAAGGAATGGCTGAGAACTCAGGAATAGCAGTGAATCAGGTTCTCACAGCCCTGGAGGAGCCACTTAAACCAGGAGCCCAGACTGGTAGTTCTTGAAGGAGCCTCAGAGATTACCTAGGCCAAAAAGAATGGAATGACTTGTTCAGGGGCTCACCATGAGTTAAGTGGTTAAAGTCTTCTGAATCCTGTTCAGGGTATTTCATATCATGCTATACCCTGTAACCTAACATCAGTCCATGGCACATTGTCTCAGCTACCCAGTGGGTTAAAGGAATGTTTAGAGGTTAAGCATGGCCTATCCTTTACGTTCTGTACCTGCTAGGCAGAGATGGCTGTTTGAGGGAAGCCACAAGCCTGTGGTCATCTCTGAAGCTCAGTTTCTTACAGGTATTAAGGGGATGGGAAGCACTGTGAGAAAGGCTTTGTGGACATATGAGAGAAGAAAGAAAGAGCTATCTGCAATTGTTGATGTACAGCTCTTTTGTAAAGGACTGGAGCAGTGAGCCTGGGTCAAAGCCAATGGGGCAAAAGCCAGAAGAAGAAGCCAAGGCAAGGGAGAAAGCATATCCCAAGAACATTGCCAGGCTCCACACCTTGGAAATGGGTTATTCCAGATCAGCATCAGAATCCAAAGTCAGGGTCACTAAGTATAAATAAGGACCACCCAGGAAAAGGTAGCAGTTTCATTCCAAATGCTGGGACAGTGTGGTTAGGCTGAGGTCATGGCAACGATATAATAAGGCACGTTGGCTTAGAGATGTCATGCGCTGAAACCATAACAACTCTCCTATAAAAATGATTGCAGTATGGGCTCCCAGGGGTTCCAGAATGCCAGTGTTGTTATGTAGGTGATTCTGTAAAAGCCTAGGAAAAAAATGTGCGTAACCTTGGTCTGCTTGGTAACCACTCTAGTTACAAATATGGGAAAGGATGTCCAATTATAACACAGAACTGCTTAGGAGCTGACTGGTTGCATAATCAAGTGCCACACTCTGTTTAGCAAGAACCGAGCACCCACAAACACAAGGCCAGGTCAGTAGAAGATAGCAGCCTTGTACAAGCTAAAAATGTAGGCTAAAGAAGATCTTGACTAAATACGGTTTGGAGATGTTCCTCTGAAAGTGGAGCTCTAACCCCAGCTGTCCTCACCACAAGTCAATTTTATAATCTGGCCATCCCTTAGAATGTGAGGCTCTGAGTAAAAGAGAGAGAACGTGTATGTGGTAAAATGAAATCCTGAATATATTGTTATGCCAAAAATCAGTCTACTCTGTCTTTGGCACTTGTCTAAGCCAGTTGAACACATTTGATTGCATATCTGTGGATGCTCTGTCCTCTCTAATAAGCACTGGGGGTAAAAAGATGAATGGACACAGCCATTTCCTTTTGGAGCCATCTTGCTTAATGGGGGAAACAAACACATAAACCTAATTTTGATATACTTTAGTAAGGCCCAGAGTGCTGTGGGAGCACAGAGGAGAAGCACATAGCTCAGCCAAGGATTCCATGGAAGCTTCTGGAAGGAGAGGACAGCTGGTTTCCCAATGGGATCAGTAATGGGATAGTCAGTGAGGCAGGAGGAGAACCAGTAGACATAGAGACCAAGGGAATGGAGAGTTTCAAGAAGTGGTGAAAAGGCCATAGTGTCAAATACAAAAGTTAAGGATAAAAAAAGTTTCCATGAGATTTGGAAATGTGGAGGTCATTAGTGACCTTAAAGATAGCCTGTTTCAGGGAAAGCGGAGGCAAGAGCCAGTGTTGAGGACTGAATGGAATTGAGGAAGTGGAGACAGCCAGTACTGACTACTCTCTGAAGGGTTGTGACTTAGAAAAAGAGAGCAATGGACAGTGGAGGAGTTTAAAGGGAGGTGTGTGTATGTGTTTTGTTTTTACTGCATTTTTTAATCATGTCTATAGGCTGAGGACAAAGGGAGGAGAAAGGATGCAATAACAGACAGAGGAAAAGAAGGGGGACTGATAAGGGCTCTGAGGGGAAGCTGTCCTTGAACAAGATCTTCTAAGATTAGGGGTGGAGCTTATGAATAGTGAGTATCCTGGAGTTAAGTCAGTAGGTGGGAAAGGGTGGCAGTGGGGGAAGCCTCAAAGACCAGTTTCCTCAGTTTGTTAGAGGCATCGTCAGCCTCAGAGGGCCTGGGCTGTGGAGGCTGGGCAAGAGGCCTGAGGAAAGGTCCCTGAGGGGAATGGGGGAGGGGCTGAGCTACATAGAGGTTAGAGCTTGCTGGGGTCCCAGGCACCCGTGGTGTGGAGATGGCACCACTTTTTGTGTTTCCCTCTCGTCCAAGGTCTCCCTTATGACAAGGGTCAGCTCCTGAAGGCCCAGACTATGTCCTCTGGCCATTCTGCCCTTCCCTTATGCTTTAGGCCATGAGCCCAGGGCACAGAATAGAGGCCTCTACTGCAACCATTGTCCTCCACTGTGGCCTCCCTCCCAAGTTTGCAGCCCACCTGAACTGCCCCCCCATCTTCCCTGCCCTCCTTGAATGCCACTACACTGTCCATGCAAATTTCACATCCCACCTCCCCCATGACTTCAGGCTCACTGATCTCTTGGTCCCTCCACCCTTCCCTTCTGTTGCCCTTCTAATGCACTTCACATCAACTCAGTATAATTCCAACAACCTTCTGTTTTTACCCCTCTCTCCGCATGTATGACCTAATGCATAGTTGTTGCTAGTTTTTCATTTTTAGTGTATCGTATTTCTTCCACAACACAACGGCGAGTGACCTTCTTGAGGGCAGGCATGGAATCTTGCACATTCGGTTTTGGCATTCCTCAGCACCAAACTCGTAGATGCTGCTAAATAAAGCCTGCTAGTTTATTTCTGGGTGAGTCCAATGAGCTGTAGAGTAGGAGTTACTGCTCCACCGAGGTTCCAGGCCCAGCTGTTTGGCTGGCTGGACTGATGGCTAAAGCAGGCATGGGTGCCCTGCCTTGGGTCAGGCTGGGTTTTTCCTGACCCATGGACTGCCAGGGTTTGGAGAGCAGCTTCACTATCTGGGTGGAGCCAGGGAGAAAGTTGCCCACCAATGTGACTTTCTTATTGAAAGTGTGTGGATGGTGATTAACAGCTGCTTGCTAGTGTTTCCTGATTGGAGGGTAACACTGTAAGAGGACATTTGGAGAAGAAGGGTGTGGAGTGGAAACCCGCACCCACTGTGGCTCTCAGGTCTCCTGCAGCTCCTCCAACCAACCCATCCTCGTCCATCTTGTCCTTATTTCCAGACTTGTTCATTACTGATGGCATCAAAGAAGTGGCCCCATCAAGCAGAGGGTGTGGCCACCCAGCACTCCTACTTGCAGGTGATTTGTCCTGCTGCAAAGGTGATACAAGACTTTCCTTTCTCTGTCTGATTTATGAACCCCAGAGAAAACTACTCTTCCTTCTTGGGCCTTGTTGGAGATGTTTTTAAGATTTGTACTTCATGAACCTGGGCTTCACCTGCTGAATCAGTTGTATCTGATTATAGGGCAGAACTACAGAGAGCTGGGAGGCTGAACTCTCTTTAAATGTTGGTCTAACGAAATCCCTTCCTGGGATTTTCAGAGGTGGAATATTGTTGAATGAGTAATAGTCTTGAGCATCTTTATTAGATAAGATGTTTAGATTTGGTCTTAAAGCTGGAACAAATCAAAAAGCCATTTCATCGCTTCTTGCGGTTAGAAGTAAATTAAAGTCATGGATTTTCTAATTCACTCAAGGCCAGAATATCCTTCACTTGAAGCCTTGATGTGTTTGCATTTATCTTAGTTTCTTGGGTTGTTTCTCAAACTAAAAAAGGACAATGCAACACATGGGCAGTGCAAAAAATGGTTTCAAAGCATTTAATCATAAAACCTAAAATTCCCTTTGTTCTTGCTAGCTCCATTCCAGGCCACATGTCAGGTACCCTTTACACTACTCCTGGAACAGGCCACTCATGCCATCTCTTCTAAAATACCACCCAAAGCCACCATTGTAGAGCAAAGGGTCACATATTTATAACTCTAACAAGGGAAACCTAAAGCTTAGGAATGTGACGTGATTCTCTTAACCACACTTTTTGCTTCATCCTCTAACATTTGAACTGATGGGTTCCGGAGCATTGGTTTGCTCCTGTGATGTTTGATCCCAAGGAACAAACTTATTTCCCTGTCCTCTCAGACACCATCAGGTTCTGAGCTATAAGTTCTCTTTATTTCAGGCTAAACCCAGCTTCCTGATTCAGCCTGGAATCTCTTGGATAGCAACTGTTGGCTTTTCTGCCACCACCAGAAGGTATTTTACAAATAGGACAGTCGTAATGCCAAATATTCTGTCTTATTGTCCACATAAATATGTTCATACTTGTCAGGTCATGTGTCCCATATGTGGATTGCAATATATGGCCGTTGACAGCAGAAGACAGCAGCAAGCACGATTTTGTCAATTGTAATGTATAGCAGTGCTTCTCAAATTCCAACGCACCTGTGAACCACCTGAGGAGCTTATTAAAATGCAGATTCTGATTCAGTAGGTCTGGAATGGGGCTTGAGATTCTGCATTTCTAACAAGTGCTCAGGTGATGGATGCCACCCATAAACCCAGTCTCTCTTAAGATAAGTACATGTTTAAAACCAGACTCTAAATATGTATTTTAAATTTGGTAGAACGAAACCATCTGAAGACGTTTGGCTTCTGATCTAGTCTTGCAGACCTTCTCTTTAACTCTCAGTTTGCCTGCTTCTGACCGTGGAAGACTTGAGAGATTTAATTCCAAAAGACAGGAACCTTTGGGATCTGCCATTATTAGGGCTTTATGAATGCTATTTGCTCTTGTTGAAACTGACTATGAGCGTCTTTTGATACTATGAGTGGCTTTTAAGTTCTAAATCAGCCTCGCAAACATAGCAGCAACCCCTCGCCACCAAGAGCTTTCATCAGGCCACACTACTTACCTGGCTTTAGATATAGCTAGTATCTGTATATGTGAAAACCTCATCCTGTAATTCACCTGCTTCTCAAATTCAGACCGGTTTCCCCAATTAATTCAAGGTAGAATTGTAGCAATTCAAGACCAAAAGGGACTTCAGGGGCCAGGGCTGGTATGGAACACTTGTAGATCATTCTTGAGCTTCCTTTGCACTGCTTTGGGTGACTGGCAATGCTGCTGCCTCATAAAGAAGCCCATTCCATGGTTGTACAGCTCTGATTGAGAGCTTATTCTTCAGAATCTCAACCACACATTACTGCTTTGTAATTTCTGCTGTGGTTTTGCCCTCTAGAACCAGCCCCTCTTCTACAATGTGTGTCATCAACAAATTCAAAGCTGCTCTATTTTTCTTTTCTCCAGGCACAAATGTCCCATTTCTTCAGCTATTTATTGAGTATCAAGGTTTACAGACCTCTCATCCTCCCAGCCATCGGGTCCTGGCATGTTCCAGTTTGGCATTGTCCTCCTTCTCCAAACCTTCTCTGATATGGCCTGACCAGGCCTTGTTCTGAACACCTATATCCGCAGCCATGTTTTGCCATTGACTCATGCCAAGGCAACCCCAGGTTTTTGTTTTTTTTTAAAGGGACCTGCTTTCCCCCAAACTGTGCCATTGACTATTTGAATCCAGCGCAGATGTTTACATTTACCTTTATTGGATTTCATATTGTTTCTTTCCATCATTTCTTCCCTCAAATTGAGATTTCAAGTCCTGATTCTATCATCTGATATATTAAGGCCTCCTGCCAGCTTCTGCCTCCACAAAAATTTTCTCGGTACAATCCTTACATCTTCATTACTGGGGATAAAACTTGAAATGGACAACATTGAGTGCTGAGTCCTTTGATCTTTCATTCCAACTATTTGCCCACTCATTTGCTTATCCTTCCAACAAACCTTGGTTAGGGGCTACTGGGTTCCAAGCACTGTGCTACCTGCTAGAGACCCAAGGCAAATAAAACCTGGTTTCTATGCTTGCAGGGCTCAGCATGTAGCATAGTCTTCTTGTCATCAGGATACCCACATTCTGCTGGACCTTTCTGATCCTATCTGTCACCTGCCAGTTCTGTCTCCCATTCCCCTTACCACTTGCTTTCCTTATAAAGTGAGGGCCAAGACCCTGGGATTTGGAGGAGAAGTGTCCAGAAACTAAGAATATCAAATGCAATGGGATTTCCAGTGGGGAGTGGGAAGGGAAGGAGAGAAAGAAAGAGAAGTGGAAAGGGGGAAGGAAAGCCCAAGCAGAAGAGGTTGGGAGAGAAGAGAACCCTCTGACTTCTTGGCTGGTTGGAAGTCCATGGGGCGGGGGTGGGGGGGCGGGGGTTGGTTGGATGTGGTTGAATGTAAGTGTGAGGTAAATATGCATAAGTCAGGACATGCCTGTGTAAACAGTAGGCCAGCCAACTATAGCATCTGATGTGAACAAAGTGAGGCTTTATTGTTGTATTTTATTGGGAGGGTAATCTTTCCCTAGACCTGAACACAAACCTGAGCAGGTCTCATTTCCACTCACTGTTAGGTAATGGATTGTTATGGTCCTTTCAAGTTATGATTGAGCACTTAGAATGTTCCAACCATGACGTGAAAGGTCAAAACTCCAAAACTCCAAACTTGACTTAGTATTAAATCTTTTCCCTGCCAGGCTCAGGCCTCTTTCAGCCTGAAAGGCTACAGCAGGGAAGAAGGGTGAGGTTGTGGAACTTTTCTCTCCCTGATCACCTCCTTCTCCATATGTTAGCTGCTGTTTTGCTGTAGCGACTGTTGAAGCTGGGAGAAGGAGGAGAGGCCAGGGGACAGACAGCTATGACTTGACAGAGTGGCATTGCTCTTTCTGAGCCTTGTTCTCAGATGGTTAAAGCTGGGTCCTAACTGGCACCTCTGAATAAAGCCAACTCTTTCCCTCCTCAGGTGTACTTCTAGGCCCCTCAGATGTCCCCAAGCCTGGAGACCTTTCTCCTTGACCTCTGGCCGACATGTCTCCACAAAGGGTGGCAGATTAGGATTGCTCCTCAGCTTGACATCTGGCAGGACACTGCCAGCCTTGTTCTGCTGAGATTGTCTAGCACCACTGGTCAGGACCCACATCGACTCCATACTAGTTCTCCTCTGTGGCCACTCCTGACCTATGGGCAACTCTGTCATATCTCTTGTTCCAACATACTCTGGGAATCCAGGCTCACCCCAAGGCAGCAGCCTCTCCTGACCTAAGCAGTTAATGGCTCTTCTCTTTCCTCTAGATGGCCCTGAGTAAGAGGCAAACCCTGACCCACAGCCTACTTTAGCTTTCATAGATATGAGTGAGGTCCCTTATGACTCCTAACTGCAGGGAGCATACTGTGTTGCAAAGCAGGCTGTGTGGTCACCTTGAAGGCCCCCTCCCTGAGCTTTGGGGTAAAGGGTAATGCCACCAATTTCTGCCTTAAGAGGGGCAACAGGGAGAATTCACCACAGAGCCATAGCTTTTCATCAGTCTCCTCACATACAATCCTCTCTTTCTACACTCTGACCCTTTTTTATAGTCTCAAAGTAGAAGATAGGGTTCAAGAGTCCTTGAGAACAGCCACTTAGGAAAGTAGTTTGGCATTACCTCCTAAAGTCGAACATTCACACACCTAACCTACGCATATGCCCAAGGGAAACCCTGGCATATCCAATAGGAGACATGTAAAAGAATATTCATAGCACCTCTGTCCCCGACTTAGGTTTGCCAGATAAAATACAGGATACTCAGTTAAATGTGAATTTCAGAGGAACAAGACATTTTTTTAGTATATGTGTGTTCCAAAAATTGCACAGGATATACTTATACTGAAAAATCACATTATTTATCTGAAATTCAAATTTACCTAGATGTCCTTATTTTTACTTGCTAAATCTAGTAACCCTACCCCAATCCAAATGACCATCAAAGGGTGAGTAAGAAAATACGTTGTAGTAAATGCACACAGTGAAAAATTACATGAGTCAAAATGAATGGAAAATAGTTACACTGCAAAATATGGATGCATCTTAGAAATATAAAATCTACTGAAGAAAATAAGACTGCAAAAGATTATACACAGCATGATGCTCCCTCTTTTTTGGTTAAAGTTATGAACAACTAAATTAAAATGTTTGTGTATTTTTCAAGAAATGTATGAAGCTGCAATAAAACTATATAGAAAAGAAAGAGAGAATGGTGAAGATAGGATTCAAGATGATAAATCATCTCAAATGGAGAAGGAGTTTTCTGTCTGCTAAAACAAATACTACATAATGGGTTGGCTTATTCGATGGGACTTCATTGACTCATGGTTTTGAAACTAGGAGAAGTCCAAAATCAAGTGGACAGCAAAGCAACGCTTTCTTTCAAGAGATTGTGGCATTTTGGGGCTGGCTGCTGGCAATACTTGTCAATGCCCATGGTGGTGTCTTCTCCTTGGCTGCTCCTGAGGCTTCTCCTTCCATGACCAATTTCCTTTGCTTATAAGGACTTCAGCCATATTGGACTAATGTCCAGCCTCATTCAGTGTGGGCCCACCTTCACTAATAGCATCTTGAAAGGTCCTATTTACAAATGAGTTTACACTCACAGGGCCAGAGGTTGGGACCTGAACATACCTCGTGTGGGGGACATGACTCAATCCCCAACAGGGAGAGAGCAGTAAAGGTTGGCTAATTCTCCAAAGGCAATCACAAGAAAAATGAAAAAGCATGAACAAGAAACTATCAGGAGACTCCCTTGCTGGTGCCTCCAGAGTTCTTACATCTTGCCTGCGTCAGCTCCTCTTCTGCCTCAACCCTCCGTACCCATGGAATTTGTTCATCCAATTCATTCTGTTCAATTTAGCAAACTCTACTGCACATCTATTACCACATGTCAGGTATGTTGGGTGTTGGAAATACCAAGATGAATAAATTATAGCTCATGTCCTTATTGAGGTTACAGCCTAGCAGGAACACAAACACTCCGCAAACATCTATAATAATGTTTGGCGAGTGCTGGAATAGAGTTGTGTACAAGTTATTGCAGGAATGTCGAAGAGGGGGCAATTGGTACTGCCTGGAATGGGAGTGTCAGAAATGGGGTGGCATTTGAGCTGGATCTTAAAGGTTGAGCAGAAGCTGGACAAGCAGATGGGAGGTGGGGGGTGGCGTGCAAAGCAGAGAGAACAAGAGCAAAGGCCTGAAGGTGACACTGCCAAGAGCAGGCTGGAGTTGGGTTGGGAAAGGCCTTCTAGATCTTTCTGAAGAGGTTGTATGTTGCTTTACATGCAATGACTTTTAAGCAGGGCAGTGCCAGGACCAGTTCTGGTTCTTTGGAACAAGCTTCCTAGCGATGTGTGGAAGAGGAAATTAAGGGGGTGGTTGAGGCTGAGGCAACTGCAAGACTTCCCATGTCTGTGGGGATGGAGAGCCAGTGAAAAGGCCTGGCTTCTTCCTGAGGTAGATTCTTCCCCTCCCTGTGAGCTGCATGGGGTGGGATCTGTGTGTGAGAGACATCAGCCTGGGAGGAAACTAGAGCACAGTCCAGGAGTGGGACTGGATTTGGGAAGGGCCACAGTAGCAGAGAGGGTGTTTCCACTGTACACCTGCCAAAAGAAACCTGTGACTCAGTGGCTGGCATGTCTGATTACCCAGAAGACTTTACAGTCCTGAATTACCCTGGCTTCTCTATTTCCATAATTCCACACTGCCTCAGAGATGGGACAGCAGCCAAGGGGTAGAGCCCATAGTATCTTTTCTTGAATGTAAATAACTTCCACACCAGCCATGGACCTATTACAGGGAGCTCCTTGGTAGGAGGCACATACCACAGGAAGATTGATAAAGAGCAGGAAAAACCTCTTTTTTTAGGACAATTCTCACACCTTATTATAATGACTTTGCATGTGCAAGAATTGAGTTATGTCAGCCATGTCTAATATCAAGTTATCTCCGGTTTAGAGAGCACTCACTACATGCTGGGAGCTGGGTTAGATGCTCTCTTCTACATTAGCTGAATAACCATCTGAGGTAAATAGTATTAGTGCCATTTTGCAGGTGGGAAAGTAAGGCTGAGAGAGTTCTAATGGGCTAGCCATCAGGTAGGGTCTAGAAATAGTCTCCCTACTGGAACTGCTGATGGCATTGCTTGTAATCTGACCTATATATCAGTTTCTTTGTTAATGTCCAGAACACGGACCTGTTTTGTGTTAGCATAAAGGCCCTTCCCTCCCTCCCATACTACAAGGTACTTCTCTACAGCACAATCATTCTGAGAGCCCTGTTTAGTTGCAAGGTCTTAAATAATAATAATAATAAAAAAAAAACCTGACACCATGGGAATTGCATTAGTGAAAGACCGGGGCTGCGATGGCATTCAACACAGCCTGAGATTCTGTTTGCTTCATCTGATATGTAACAGTCCAACGGTTAGAAGATGGAAAATAATTATTCAGTCTAGCTGGGAGATTGGGTGATAAAAGGAAACTTTGGGCTGCTGATTAAATTGTTTACTTAAGCCCCGGCTTAGATGGGTCTTTGGCATCATGTGCCGTAGGAAGAAGATAGGGATCTGTCCTCACGGAGGGGCTGCGGCTGGGGTGGCAGTCATCCCAGCCCGACTCACTCACGCAGCCGCCTCTCCGCAGCGTGCTGTGCCTTTGTTTCCTGCTTGGCTCAGGATTTTGAGGACTTTGTGAGGCTGCGATTGGACAGGAGGACAGAACGTTAGAGATGGAAGGTTCCCTTGGAGCATCGCGTTCTGCAGAAGAGGAAGATGGGGTCGAGAGAGGAGTTGTCACAGCGCCGGCCAGGGTGGAGAGAGGCCCGGAGGAGTTCTGGAGCTGTGCTCCCTAGGGTTGCCTTGTGCTCATCCAAGTGTGAGCTGCCTTTACAAGACATGCATTGCCTTCTCTTCTGCCTTCTCCATATTTTTCTCCCTCTTGCTTATAAAATAAAAATTGGGTTTCTCTTCTGCCTCCTGCTCTGTCAGAACGTATATAATTTGTATATAATGCATAATTCAAACCCTCAGTTTGCCCATATTTTGAGCACATGCAAGTACCACTTTCTAGAAAAGTACTAGACCAGCAGTCAGCAAACTATGGCCCACAGACCGCCTGTTTTTGTAAATAAAGTTTTATTGGGACCCAGCCACAGTCATTTGCTTAAATATTTTCTAGGGCTGCTTTCACCCAACAACACCAGAGCTGAGTAGACAGGGATGGGATGGCCCACAAACCCTAAAATGGTTACTGTTCGACCCTTTACAGTAAATGTTTGCCATCCCCTGCACCAGATAAACATATTATAAACTAAATTCTAATGTAGGTTGTCCTTGCTCCCACAGAGGCATGGAGCTAACTTTTGTGCCTGAATAATGGGAGATTTGAGCCGTGTTGACACTGAACCATTAAGGGGATGAGCATTTCATAAGAATGTAATGATTCACTGGCTTAAATAGGATAGAGTTTCTAAACTTCAAATTTCAATATTCTGAACACAGATGATTCTCAAATTCCTGTTTCCCTCCCACATTTAAGGACCTTCAGTGCCTCCTCCTCTAAGCTCTGTAGCTGGGACCCTCACAGCCAGCTCAGCCCCTCCTGCTGGCATGTCTCTGCACCTCGGAGACTCCTGGCTGAGGACCAGGCCATCACCATCATGTTCCAGTCGAGACACACATATGCTCTAGCTGTACCTTTCTCCAGGCCAAAGTCCAGAGAGCATAATTTCAGGACCACAGTCTCATTCAGTGTTGTGCTGATTCTGTCTCCCAATAAGCAAAAGTTCTTTCTTCCAAGAGGTGCTCTGAATTAAGGCATTCATACTGGCATTTTCCTTTCCTTCCTTTCTTTGTATCTCTCGTATGCTGACATGGGATCTCCTAGCTTGGTTGAGATTTTGTTGATGTTTTCCTCAGCTCAAGGAATTTCAGAGGAGACCTCAAGTTCAGCCTCCCTTCCACCATGGGAAGGTCAGACACTCTTTAACAACCATCTTCTTTTCATTCTTTATTTCCTTGGTCATGCATGAGAGTCTTTCCTTTTTTTTCTCTACAGTTTACTTTTTTTGGTCTTGGTTGTAGTCTCTTCCTCTCTCTCCTCCCTCCAAGGCATGTAAGATCAGTCTGCAAAGAACAGAATTTGCAGAAAGCCCTCCACAGATTACAATGCTCATGTTCATTTGCTCAGAAAGGTTTTCACTAGGTTGTATTCAGCTTTTCTGGAGTCACCTAGAAGGTGGACTTCTGGTGAAAACATTTGGGTCTAGATTGCTAACTGAACTGTGTGCAGCCTCAAGATCTTTCTGCAACCTCCTGGGATGTCTCCGCCTCACTTTTGGAACCAGAACATGGACCTTTGCCACCTGATGTTACCACCTCACCAGGTGACTGGGGCCAGATCAGCAGCGTGCCAAGCCTGAGGTTTACTGCCTGAAAAAGATGGATGATAATGTCTTTCTCCTACAGTCTAGGATGAGGGGGGAAGTGGGGCGATGTGTGCACGCAGAGAACATGGAATGCCTCAGAGGATTCAGGCTAAGATGCTGGAGTCATTTCAACGAGTGGAGACTCCCAGTGTTGCAACAATACCTAGTTTCTCTGGCACCTTAGCAAGCAATCCAGGTTGACCTGGCACCTTGTTCTGCCCTCACTGGCTTGCCAGGGAAGGTGAAAAATAACTGCTCTTGCAAGATGATGCTCCATGAGTTTCCCTAGGGTCAAACCCCAGATGTCACAGGTGAGGAAACTGAGGCCCGAGGTCAAAGTCATGGCTTTGGCATGGCTTTGCACCATGCCAGCTAAGCTGAAGCTATGTTTCACAGAATTCCTTTCCCTCTAAGTGAGGGTTGGCCAGGACATGAATTGTGCAAGATTTGGAAGGTAGAAGTGAAGGGACAGCCATGTTTATGCTCTGACAATTGGTGTCAGACAGGCGCTGTTGCACCTCACACACGTTGTCCACTGAGCTGCTGGCTCACCTTGGTGTGGCTTCTCTGAGTCCTGGGGCTGGCGCGTGCATGGCCATGCACAGTCTACCTGCATCAGCAAAGCTGGAGGTAGTGAGACTGAAGCAGGTCCAGTCTGTCGAGGTGGGCTCTAGTTTGTCCTCGTGGTTCCATTTGTCCCTGTTGGCCCCCACTTGATGTCAATCTCTTCTTCCTCAAGGTCAACTGTGCTGACTTCAGGTCAAACCCCAGACACAGGGCAAGAGACTTAAATGGTCTGCTTAGCCATCTCCTCCCATTGCGTAGGGTCTAGTCCCTATGATAAATCTTTTATTCTTTAGCCTCACAGTGGTTTCTCTTTCTCTGGTTGAACCCTAACTGATTCAGTCACACA
The DNA here is from genome assembly GCA_026826555.1 of Tolypeutes matacus. Lineage (NCBI taxonomy): Eukaryota > Metazoa > Chordata > Mammalia > Cingulata > Chlamyphoridae > Tolypeutes > Tolypeutes matacus. The sequence continues at coordinate 8,808,777 of JAKSZT010047090.1, forward strand.
GCTATGCAGCGGAACCCAGGTCTCTAGACTTCCAGAACAACAAACTTCCTGCTTCCAGTGTCACCTCTTCTCAGAGGCTCTATCTGCACAGCACAAAGCTAGTGTTGATAAATGCTGGAAAATGAATGGGGAGGTTCTGGTCAAGGAAATCCTCAGGGCACCCAGCCAAAACTTAGTCATCAAAATGCCTGTATCACCCCCTGCTCTGACCCATCTCATATGGTGCATGCCTTTCCAAGTCAGGACATTGGAGTACATAAGTATGCCAGCTACTGAACCAATCTTGGGTTCTTACACAAGAGATTCTGAGCAAAATCAGATGAGTCTAGGAGGCAGTTAATTCTCACTGGAAGTTTCTCCACTTTTTATGTGGGGGAAAAGTGGATGGAGATGGTCAGCCAAGTTCTCATTTACTCTGGGCATGGGTGAGATAGGGGGAAGAGAGAGAGTGTCTCCTTTGCTGTGGGGCTTGGGAGGTTGGTGAGGGACACTTTGAAGTCACTTTCCCTCTTCCCACACATCTCCATCCACAAGATGCAGAGTTGGGAACTCTGCTAAGACGATGTTGAGGGGGAAGGGTTGGTATCGGAGACTTTCTGGTCTTATGTCCCCAGCACTTTGTAACAGGGAGAAATCAGCAACTCCCGGTCCTCTTAAGGTATTCCGCTATTGCTGCTTGCTGTTCGAAGCCTGGCCAGTCTTTAATTATTGAATTTTTGAAATGCGGATGATTCAGCTAGTTGGAAGGAGGGTAGGGGGCTCACCCCTACCTGGTTATTAATTAAACAGGACAATATCGCCATATTAAGGACTAGTTGCTAGTTAGTGGAGAACCAGGGAGTCCCATGCCCCCCATGGGAGAGGGGCTGTTGAGATTCCAGCAGGTGGGTGGGGGCACCTGCTTTAATGGTCTGTGATTCTCTACTGCTCTCTGCACCTGCAGAGGCACCTCCATCTCACCACTCCAGCTACACTGGTTCCCATGATGCACTTTGACTACTCCAGGCACACTCTTACCTCAGGGCTTTTGTACTTGCTGTTCACTCTACCTGAGTCCCTCTTTCCCTAGAGAGCCTCTTAACAGGACTCATACCACCACTCCTTCATGCCTTTGCTCAAAAGTTCCTTGATCTCCTGACCAACTTCCGGTCACTCTCCATCCCCCTGCCCCCAAGGTGATTTTTGCACAGCACACATCACCTTCTAACAAGCTATATAACTTACTAATGAATTCTATTTATTGTTTCTCTCCTGTCTCTCTCCTACTAGAATGTAAGATTCACCAGGGCAGAGATTTGGTCTGTTCTGCATGCTGGCATGTCCCAAGTGGCAGCACACAGTGGGTGCTCACTCAGGCCTCTGTGTTGCCTCACTCCCCGGGGCACCATTAGCACTGTATTCACTACTGAATGACACTTCCTGGAACACAAGTCCATAGGATTCAGAGAGAATAGCGCCCCCTAGGGTTGTACGATTCTGCTGCACAGAGCCCGATATTTGTTGAAATGAAGACATGGGTGGTCTCTTGGTTCTGCCTGATTCATTTGCCTCTTGAAAGTCCTATTATCAGATTCTAATTCTTCAGCTTATATTCGAAATCCTTGCGTCAGTGTGGGGAAGCTGGCACAAACACCCAGCCTGGCTTTGTTTGTGGTTTATGTTCAAACTCGGGCATCTTATTTTTAAGAGATGTGAGAAAGGCACTCGATGAGCTGTCTGCAGCAGTTTCTCCTATGGGGTCTGCCAAAAACTGTGTGGGATTTCAGGGTCAGGAGGACTGCCTCCTCCAGGTAAGCTTGTTTATAAGGAGGAAACATTTGTGCCACCCAGCAGGTTTGAGAGCCCCAGTGGGAATGGCTGATTATTTGTCTTTTGATCACAAAGCCTAGGGTTTGGCTCCAAGGCTGAAAGGTCTCCAGGTCTCTTTATCTCCTCCCCGTGAGACTTTAATCTCTCCTCTGACATTCCTTTGGCCCCTGGGGTGGTTGAGGAGCAGGGAGGGGGATGCTTGCAGGTGGACAAAGATTTCCCGGCCTCCTCAGAGTAGTTGTCCTTAGTCTGACACCCCCCCCCCCCAGGGTCTGTGGTTCCTTTTGAGATTGGCTCAAGAGCCTAACCTGTCCCTCCCCTTTGTCCTACAAACAACCGAAAGGAAGGGAAAACGAAGCCACCCACCCTCCAAGAAACCCCAGTAAACTTTTAGTCTGGGTAGGGAATCTTTTGTGTCTTAAGCCATATCTTATCACTTGCCTTTTACAGAATCTAAGAACCAAAGTGAGGTGAAGGGTCGCAGTGTGCACTTCACTCATTTCAGAGATGAGGACACGGCGGTCCGCAGGGGTTCTGGGGCCCACCAGGATCACGCCGCTTCTCTGGAAAGATGGTGTGGCCAGTTCCCAGGTGGGGTGGCCGCCCCCCAGGCAGGTTTCAGGGTGCCCTGCAGGCTTGTGCAATGTGAGCTGCCCGTGACTAGCCTTAAACCCCTGTAAGCAGAGACAATTTTCTTTGAATCATCATGCAGCATCAGGCAGTGTTCCTCACAGGGGGCCATATTGAGAAAATGAAATTCAAGTCACCCCTCTTGTATGCTTTCCTGATAACGTGGGGAGAGCAGCTGATTCTGTAGGTGAGCAGGTAGGCATTTACCAGGCCAGGCGGTGGGACCTACAGGAGCCCCCCCCCCCAAGGCTCTGTCCTGTCCACAGATGCTTCTAGGACACAGGGGAGCTTCCAGGACCTTGCTCTTTGACTCCAGGGGCTTGTGCCTCTGAGGGGATGTGGCTGCACCCACATACTACCCCATCACTTGGCACCGGGCTAAGGGAACACCTGGGTGTTCAGTGACCTCCTGAGATTTTGGAACCAATTTTGAACTTGCTACCTCAAGTCAATTTGGTGTCACGGTAGATGGTTTTAAGTCTTTTTAAAAAAATTAATTAATTAAAAGTCCTTAGCTTAACAAAGTGATTTTACTCGTGCAGAAAACATTTATGGTAGAAAAGCAAACTCTTGTGCTCACTGGGTCTCCTGGAAAAAAAAAAAAGGGCAGGCAGGGCTCGGGTGCGTGCGGCGGGAGCTGCTTTGGCAGAAATGGAAATGCTCCCTCGTCTTCCCTTGCACACTAAAGTTGCTTCATTATATTTTCAGGCGAGCAAGTCATGGGTTCCTGGTGCGCGGTGCTGTCTTTTTCAATTAATGCTTTTCACAGAAGTTCAGGTTTTAAACATCTCCCCCTCTCTTCCCAGGTCTGTTACATTTCCCAGAATGGTTCCCAGCCCTGGAGATAATTCCTTTTCGGAGAACCTACATTTCTCACCTGCTGATTGCAATTAGCCACTGCCAGCTGGGGCCTGGTGTGCAGCTGAAAAGCTAACAAGAAGTGGAGACCACGCGGAACCCAGACAGGGCACAGGACGTGAATAAATAAGGAACAGGGCCTGTGTTCACGAGCCGCTCCTGTGAATCTGAGGTTTCCGGACTCTCTGGCTGGCTCTCCCTCTTCCAGCCCCGTGCTCCCCCACCCTTCCCCTACTTTTTTTTTTTTTTTTTTTTTTTTTTTGTCTCCGGGTTTGTAGCCTACACTTAACATCACAGTCACGAATTTACCACTAAGTACATTTTGTTAGGCAATAAACAGCCTCGGAAGAAAAATGAAATCCGACTAGGACTTCTGTTCCAATCATGTTTGTGAGCTGTAGTGGATTCAGGCAGGCTCTGCATACAGGTCTTAGAGCTAACCTTGCCCACGAGGACTAGCGGCGCTTAGAGAGGCCTCTGCAGCCACCTAACCTGACCCTTCTATTTTATGGATGAGGACACTGGAACCCAGAGAGGAACCTTGGCTCCTCCAAAGTCTCAGGGGAATTCTACATCACCTAAGCCCCAATGCGGAGCTCTAACCACTGAACTGCCCTGCCCTTGGCCATCATGAACAGCGTCCTGCACTGTGTATGAGGAGAGCACCAAGGAGATTGCTTTGCCAAGGGTTAGAAGGTGGTCTTTGCTGGGCAATGTGGTCTTCTGACCCCAGGAGACGTTTCTTTCCTTTCTCATGCGCCATGCCGCCCGAACAAATGGTACACCCCTGGGTGTTTTCATCCAGGATGGTATCCATGTCTCCATGGCTCACAGCTGCTGACCTCAATCGCCCGCCTGCCCCATAAGAAGTGCGTCCTTAGCCTTTGGGGCTGCCTTGGGTTTGTACTGCAAGCAACAAGAGGGAAGAGACAGAGCAACAACCCACCAGGGGAAAATTAGACAACCAGCAGCTGTTCCCATTTCCAGAGAGTACATGGGGGGAGGCTGGACTGGTGGTGGTGTTTGTGGCCTCGGGTGCAATTGTAGCTGCTTGCTGGGGCTGTGCCAAGCACTTTCCACCCTCTCCAGTTTCCACGAATGGGGTCAGTCATTCTCCATCCAACTCACCTTCCAAACAGGGAGAGGCTGCCTTTCGGGGCTTGGGATCAGATAGATGGATGGGTTTCCAGGCAGCAGCAGGTGGTGAAGGGGCCTGGGCTTTGGACTCTGACCCCTGCTCTGTCTCACAGCCTCTGTTTCCTCATCTGTAACGTGGATGCCTGGCTCACTGGGCTGGCTGAGAGGATGAGGGAAGGAGACATTGGTAAAGATAAGTTCTTTATAAGTGTTATCTCTTTCCTTCTAGTACTAACTCTCCATTTTAGAGATGAGGAAACTAAGGCCACGGGAAGTAGTTACTGCCCCAATGCCATTGACTCTTCCATTGACCACCGCCATCTCCTTTGTCTCCTGTGAGGCACTCAAAGCAGAAATGACAAAAAAAACCTTGACTAACACAAAGAGAATTAGTTCTGTGTGCTGGTAAATATTTCACAACTGGCTGGGGGTGGAGGGAAGAGGGAGTAGCCCTAATTAGTAAGGTGGTTGATTTCCATGGTATAAATACTGTACCATGGCCAATGCTAAAATACCAATATGGTGTCACTGACAGGAAATTGGGGAGAAATGGACACAGTCAGCTCTCAGGAGCCAAATAAGCTGGCTCTCAATCACTACTGACTGTGACTACAGGGAGACTCAGAGGCCAATATTCACTGCCCATTTCTTCTATTCAGATTCCCAGTGTAAATTTTTCTGGACATTATTATTTCCTTCTTTTCTAAATTAGGAAATATGACATATGCACAAACATCATATGATGTTTTTAAATTCAGCTTTTTATTTTGAGGTATTTGTAGATTCATATGCAGTTGTAAGAAACAATAGAGACCCCTGTACCCTTGACTCAGTTTTCCCCAAAGGTAATATATTGCAAATCTGTAGTATAATAGCATGATCAGGATGTTGACATTGATACAATCCACCAATCTTATTCAGGTTTCCCCAGTTTTACTTGTATTCGTGTGTGCACGTGTGTGTGTGTGCACATGTGCGTGCATGTGTATATTTGGATATATGCAATTTAATCAAATATATAGGTTTGTCATAATACAAAAGAGTTCCGTCATCACAAGGATTTTTCCGCTGCCCTTTTATGACCCATTTCCCTTCTTCCTTAACCACAGACAACCTCCACTCTGTTCTCAATTTTGAAAATTTTGCCATTTCGAAAATGTTATATACAGTATGTAACCTTTTGGGATTGACTTTCACTTAGCATAACTTCATAAAATCTCATCCAAGTTGTGTGTATCAATAGTTCACTCCTAGAAAGCAGTATGGTGCTGCCCCCCAAAATAAGTATATAATTACTGTATGAACCAGCAACTCTACTTCCACGTATATAATCAAAGAAATTGAAAACAGGGATTGTAACAGATACTTCTACACCAATGTTCAGAGCAGCAGTATTGATAATAGCAAAAAAGTGGAAACAAGTCAAGTGTCCATTAACAGATGAATGGATAAACAAAATGCGGTACATACAATGGAGTATCATTTGGCTGGGGAAGGAATGAAGTTTTGCTACTTGTTACAAGGATAAACCTTGAAAATATTAGGATGAGTGAAATAAGCAGACACATGAGACAAATATTGTATGAGTTCCTTTATAGAAAATATCTAGAAATAGCAAAGTTGTAGAGACAGAAAGTAGATTTGAATTTACCAGGGGATGGTGGAATAAGGGAGGTGGATCTGTTGCTTGGTAGGTACAGTGTTCGTAAGTGTCAGAAATTTTGAAATTAAAAATAATAGTTCATTCTGTTTTATTGATGAGTAGTATTCTATGGTATGGATGTACCACAGTTTCATTCACCCCCTGAGGGGCATCAGATGGTTTCCAGATTTGGGCTATTATGAACAAAATACTATGACTATTCATGTACAGGTTTTTTATGTGGACGTAAGTTTTCATTTCTCTGGGTTGAATGCCCAAGAGTGAATTTTTGGAGGTTGTATGGTAGGTTGCACATTTAGTTTTATAAGACCTATTTTCCACAGTGGCTGTACCATTTTACACTCTCACCAGTAATGAATACATGATTCAATTTCTCCACATCCTTTTCAGCATTTGATATTGTCCCTATTTTTCATTTTGGCTATTTTGAAAGATGTCTAGTGATTTTTCATTGTGGTTTTAAGTTGCATTTCCTTAACGACTAATTATGTTGGACACCTTTTCATATATATGCCATCTGCATATCCTCTTTAGGGAAATATCTCTTCATGTTTTTTTACCCATTTTCTGATTGTACTGTTTGCTTTTTTACTGTTATTTTGAGAGTTCTTTACATATTCTAGATACTAATCCTTTGTGTCAGATATGTGGTTTTCAAATATTTTCTCCAAGTCTGTAGCTTGTCTTAAAAAATAGAACTTTCAAATTTTGATGAGATCCATTTATCAATTTTTCCTTTTATGGATTGTGCTTTTGATGTCAAGTTAAGAACTCTTTGCTTAGCCCTAAATCACAAAGATTTTCTCCTGTTTTTCCCTAAATATGTAGTTTTACATTTTACATTAACCCATTTACATTGGGTTAATTTTTTATATAGTTAGGTTAAGGCTTATTATTTTTAATTTTTGCTTATGGATGTCCAATTCTTCCATTACCGTTTGTTGAAAGGCTGTTCTTCCTCCACTGAATTACTTTTGCACGTTTGTCAAAAATGATTCAGACATACTTATATGGGTCTATTTCTGGGTTCTCTATTTTATTCCATTGATCTATGTGTCAATTCTTCTATATGATCTTTATTAATGTAGCTAAATATTAAATCTAATATCAGGTAGAGTGATTCCTCCTACTTTTTTCTTCTATCTCCAGATTGTTTTAGCTATTCTAGGACTTGTGTCTTTCCAAATAAATTTTAGAATAAGCTTGTCTATGTCTACAAAAAACTTTCCTGGTATTTTGATAAAAATTGCATTAAATCTATATATCGGTTTGCAGAGAATTGAAAACTTTACTATGTTGAATCAATGAATCCATTTATTGTAATGCCTCTCCATTTATTTAGGTTGTCTTTGATTTCTTTCATCAGCATTTTGTAATTTTCAGTATACAGATCCTGTACATGCTTTGTTAAGTGTATACCTAAGTATTTCATTTTCCTAAGCGTGACTGTAAATGGTATTGTGTTTTTAATTCTGTTTCCACATGTTCATTGCTACTACATAAAATGTAATTAATTTTTGTGTGCTGATCTTGTATTCTGCAAACTTGCTAAACTCACTTAAGTTTCAGAATTTTTTTTTAGATTCCTTGTTTGTTTTCCTACATAAACAATCATGTCGTCTGCAAATAAAATCAATTTTATTTCTTCCTTTCCAATCTGTATGCCTTTTATTACTTTTTCTTGTCTATTGCACTGGCTAAGACTTCCTGCACTTGTAAAATGAGAGTGGTGAGAGTGGGCATCTTTACTCTGTTTCCAATCTTAGGAGGACAAGTCTTTCAGCATTAAGTATGATGCTAAATGTAGGTTTCTTATAAATGCTTTTTTTATCAAGCAGAGGCCTTTCCCTTCTATTTCTAACTTCTTGAGAGTTTTTTTTTTGTTTTTTTTGTTTTTTTATCATGAATGGGTATTGGATTTTGTCAATTGCTTTTTCTGTGTCCATTGACATAATCATATGATTTTAATTTTTTGGCTTGGTGATATGATGGATTACAGTGGTTGATTTTCAAATGTTGAACCCAGCTTTGTAGACTTGGAACAAACTCTGCTTGATCATCTGTATACAATTATTTCTGCATGTTGTTGGATTAGATTTGCTAATAATTTGATGAGGATTTTGTGTCTAAGTTCATGAGAGGTATTGGTCTATAGTTTTCTTTATTTGTACTGTATTTGATTTGGGTATTAATATAATACCCGCTTCATAAAATGAGCTGGGAAGTGTTGCCTTTTCCTCTATTTCCTGGAAGAGATAGAGCAAAACTGATTTTATTTCATTAAATGTTTGTAAAATTCTCCAGTGAAGCCATCTGGGTCTGGAGATTTTTTTGGAAGCTTTTAAATTACAAATTCAATTTATTTAGTGGTTATAGGAGTATTCGGGTTATCTATTTAATCTTTTTAAAAATATATATTTTATTTTTTTAAAAGATACTTAGATTACATAAATGTTACATTAAAAATAGAGGGGATTACCATATGCCCCGCTCCCTACACCTCCCACATTTTCCCACATTAACATCTTTCATTAGTGTGGTACATTCGTTACAATTGACGAACACATTTTGGAGCATTGCCACTAAGCATGGATTATAGTTTGCATTGTAGTTTACACTCTCTCCTGCACAATTTTGTAGGTTATGGCAATATATATAATGGCCTGTATATGTCATTGCAATGCCATTCAGGACAATTCCCAAGTCCCAAAAATGCCTCCGTATTATACCTGTTTTTCCCTCTTCCTGCCCTCAGAACCTCCAGTGGCCTCCACATCAATGATATAAGTTCTTACATTGCTAGAATCACAATAAGTCTATAGTAGCATACCAATAAGTCTGCATTAGTCCATAGTTCATTCTCCAGTCCTGAGTATTCTGGGATGGTGATGTCCATTCCACCTCTAATTGAGAGGGGGCTTCTATCCCATAGGGCAGATGGATGGGACTCTCTTGCTTGCAGTTGTAGACTCTCTTGGTTCCTTGGGATGGTCATTGTTCATCATTACTTCCTTATTAGTTGTCCTGGGTGAGTCCAATGAACTGGAGAGTAGATGTTGCAACTCCTTTGAGATTCAAGGCCCAGCTGGCACAAGGGCAGACCAAAGATTTAAGTCTCTTGGACATACACCTATCAACTCTAGCACCTAATTATAGATTCAAAAAGAAGGGTCAGAAGAGCCATGTGTAGGGAAACCACAACTGAGTCCAACTCTGCACACTGGGGAGAATAAATTCCAAAGTAGGGCATCAAACTCCTGAGCTATCTGCCTTGACTATAATGTCTGGATGTCTCCAGAGCACTCAGGAGCCATGCTATTTGAGCTGGTATTTACTTTGGCTGTCAATGTGATCCTGCTGAGATGTGCATAAGTGTAACCTCTGGAAAGACCTCCCAACTCACTTTGAAGTCTCTTAGCCATATAAACTCATTTGTCTTTACTTTCCCCCCCTTTTGGTCAGAATCTTTCTCTGGTTGCATTGCTAGTTGGTGCTTGGTAGTAATCCCTTGGTGCCAGGGAGGCTCATCCCCAGGAGTCATGTCCCACACTGGGAGGAAGGTAATGCATTTATATGCTGAGTTTGGCTTAGAGAGAGGCCACATTTGAGCAACAAGGAGGCTTTCAGGAGGTAACTCTTAGGTACCCTATAATATATCTATTTCATCTTGATTGAGATTTGCTGGTTCATTGTTTTTGAGGAATAGTCTCGTTTTTTCTAAGTTGCTAAACTTATGAGTATAAAATTATTCATTGTAGGTCTATTATCCTTTCAATTGCTTCAGTAACTCTAGTAATAGTCCCTATTTTATTCCTGATATTTGTGATTTGTGTCTTCACTGTTTTTATATTTACCAATTTTGCCTAGAAGTTTATCAATTTTATTTATTTTTCCAAAGAATCAGCTTTTCATTTCATTGATATTCTCTATTATTTTCAATTCCATTGATTTCTGTTTTTATTTTATTATTTCCTTTTTTTCTGTTTATTTTGGCTTTGTTTTGCTCTTCTGTTTCTAGTTTCTTGAGGTAGGAACTTAGATGATTGATTTGAGAATTTTCCTCTTTTCTGATGTAATAATTTAATACTACAAATTTCACTCTCAGAAATGCTTAGCTGCATCCCACAAATTTTAATATGTTTTGATTTTATTTTCATTTAGCTATATGTAGTTCTTATTTCCTTTGAGACTTCTCCTTTGACTCATGGATTGTTTAGAAGTGTTTTGATTTCCAAGTGTTTGAAGATATTCTTCTTGTCCTTCTATTATTAATTTTTACTTTGATTCCATTATGGTCTGAGAACACACTCTGTGTGATTTCAAGACCTTAAATGTGTTGAGATAGATTTTATGGCCAAGAATGTTGTCTATCTTGATGTGTTCTTCATGGATTCTTGGAAAGAATGTGTATTCTCCTGTTGTTGGGTGGAGCATTCTATAAATGTCAATTAGATCCTATTAGTTGAGGGTGTTGTTCAAATCTTGTATATATTTGCTAATTTTCTGTCAGTTAGTTCTATTGATTACTAATGTTGAAGTTCCTAACTATAATTGTGGAGTTGTCTATTTCTTCTTTCAATTCTTTTAGTCATTTCTTGTATTTTAAAACTCTGCTGTTTAATGCATACATATTTAGGATTGCTATGTCTGGTTTGAATGATTCTCTTATAATTATGTAATGTCCCTCTTTGTCTCTAGTGAGAACCTTTGCTCTGAAGTATATGTTATCTGATATTAATATAGCTAATCCTAAACTTTTAAAAAAATCAATATTACCATGATATATCTTTTACTATTCTTTTGCTTTCAACCTTTCTATGTCATTGTGTTTGGAGTGAGTTTCTTCTAGATAGCATAAAGTTGGGTCATGATATTTCACTTACTCTGCCAATATTTTTAAATTGGTATATTTAGGCCATTTGCCTTTAAAATTAATTTTTGATATGTTAAACTTGTATCTGCCATTTTACTTGTTTTCTGTTTGTTTCCTCTATTTCTTGTTTCTCTGTTTCTCATTTCATGCACTTCTGTGTGTTAGTAGAACATTTTTAAAAAGAATTTCATTTCATTTTATTTATACTGTTGTTGAGTATATCACTTTATATAGTTTCCTTAGTCATTGCTCTAGATATTGCAATATGCATATGTAACATATCACAACCTATTGGTATTGCTGTTTTACCACTTTTAGTGAAGACTTGAAACCTTACATTCATTTAAGTCCCTTTACTCTCCTCATTTTAAAATATAAATGTCTCGACTACTTCCTCTATGTTCATTAAGCACTAGAAGAGGTGTTGTTATAATTTTGCTGCAACCATCAAATATGATTTTAAGAAACTTGAAAAGGAGAATAGTCTATTGACCCCTATTTTTACTCATTCTGTTTTTTTCTCTTAAGTTCCAATCTTTCTTCTTTGACCATTTTCTTTCCATTTGGAGAGCTTCCTGTAGCCTTTCTTTAAGGATAGGTTTGTTAGCAACACATTCTCATAGTTTTCCTTTGTCTGATAATATCTTTATTTCCCCTTCTTTCCTGAAGGATAGTTTAATTGGATATAGAATTTGTAGTTGGCAGTTCTTTTCTTTCAGCACTTAGAAAATGTGCCACTTCCTTCAGGCCTCCATGGTTTCTGATGAGAAATACTCTGTCATTTGAATTACTTTTTCTCAAAAATAATACAACTTTTCTCTCTGGTTGCTTTTAAGATTTTTTTCCTTCGTCTTTAGTTTTCAGATGTTTGGGGAACACTCTACTTCCTGATTAATTATGTTTAGGTATTCTGCAAAATTTGGGAAATTTTCAGCCATTATTTCACCAAATACCTTTTCAGGCCCAGATTCTTTCTTTTCTCCTTCTAGGACTCTGATGGTACAAATGTTAGATTTTTTTTTTTTTTTTTTTTAATCTTACAGGTCCCTGAGGCTGTTCTTCTTCTTTTCAGTCTATTTTCTCTCTGTTGTTCAGGTTGACTAAATTTTATTGTTCTTTCATCAAATTCACTGATTATTTCTTCTGTCACCATCACTTTACTATGAGCCCATCTGGCAATTTTTTCAACTTCGATTATTGTATTTTTCAGTTCTGTAATTTCCATTTTGGTACTTTTCCATAACTTCTGTTTCTTTGCTGAGGCTTCCCACTCTATTTTTGCAGGTGCCTCTGGGGGAAGGAAGAGCCTACCAGGTTGCCTTCTGCCACTGGATGAAGGATCAGGAATGCAGGGTCTGATTCGCTCTCTATCAGTGGGTGAAGGGTCAAAAGATGCTAGCCCTTGGTCATCTTCTGTCACTGGATAGATGGCTGGGAAACACCAGGTCTGCTAGTGTCACTGGTACTTGTATAAGGGCCTGCCTGTTGCTGGTTGGTGTGGAGTCAGCCTTTTCAGGATACTTTCTTGTCACTGCTGCAGACAGATCACTCCCATTGCTATTGGTAGGTGTAGGACAGGGGATGATTGGCCTCTTGAGCTCTGCTGGTACCACTAGGTATGGATGTCCCTGCTAAATCCCTACTGGGCTTCACCTTTCCTTTGATATGTGTGTGTCTGTGTGTGTATTTCAGGTTGCAGATGTCTCCAGCAACCAGTCAAGTATATATGGGAGATAAAAAGTGAAAAGCCAGTGGGAACTCACCTCAACGTCATTCTTCAAGTCCTGACATCCCTAGCCAGTTCATCTTCTATCTAGCTTTCAGAGTTCTCTCTTTTGTCATTGTCTGTTCATTTTTTTCCAGCATATTTAGCTATATTTAGAGGAAAGAAGCAGGGAAAATTGAGTATATGCCATCTTTTCTCAGAGCCAGAAACCAACGTGTGTTTTTTCTTTAAATAAAACAAAGCAAAAACAAAATTACTGCTCAGGAAAGGAGTCTTTTCTGGTAGGTGTACAAGTGTTCATTTTATATTATTGTTTGTACATTTCTGTGAGTATAAAATACTGAATATAACTGAATATAAGGCTATACCAGAAACAGTTATCTCCTGTTGCCATCACACTGTTTTTCTTGTTATGGTCTACTCTCTATTATATTTATTTTGAACAACAAAATACTCATTTGGCCAAGACACATTAACCAGAACCAATTTCAATCAGTGCTGATTTTGGATGGTCATCTGAAAAAAATAGATTTAAAAGGAGGCAAAAAATAAAATGTAGTCATTATGCATGGGTGTATTGCCTTCCAATTACAAGAGTGAGATGTTGGTACAAGCAAGCTTTTTAAGGACCACTTTTAAAAAAGCAATGAAGTAAGTGGCTACCTTTGAGGATAGTAAATATAAACATAAAGGATGAATTAAAAATATAAAACTGTCTTAATATTCTGTGGATTGGAACTTGAAGATTCAGATATTTCCAGTAACAGCATCACGCAGAAACTAAAAGAGTGCTCAACTTTGAGAGAAATGAAAATGCATGACCTGGAGAACTGTGTTAGATGACTCAGAAATATCTTTATGATTGCTGAAAAACATACTGATGTCAAAGATGTGTGATGAGTTTAAATATAATTGTTTCACAAACGAAAAAGACACTGTTTCCAAATTAATATTTTATTTTAAATACAATGTGGGTTTAAATATGTACATATAGCCTTACTATAAGACTAAATATTATAATCACACCTTTCCCTATACCATCTATAGCTTTGAAAGTTTATGTCTTTGAGGTGACCAAAAAACTTTGTGAGTGGCTTTTATTTGAAAATTTGGAAATTACATTATATTTGATATAGCCTTATGGGAATTGCACACCCCAGTCTGGGCAAGTTTTTGGTCTTGGTCCACATTCTGGTGGGTGAGGACCCATTATAAATAAGATCTCTTCAAGATGTTACTCCAGTTAAGATGTGGCCCCACGGAATCAGGTTGGATTTAATCCAGATTACTGGAGTCCTTTATAGAAAGAATGAAAATCAGATGGAGAGAGAAGCCAAGAGAGACTGCCATGCACATTACCATGTGACAGAAAAGCCAAGGACCAAGATCCCTGACAGCCAGCCTCAGAATGTCACAGTCTCCTGGAAGAAAGCATCGCCTTGCTTCAATTTTGGACTTTTCCTAACCTCAAAACCATGAGCCAATAAGTTCCCATTGTTTTAGCAAATGGTATTTGTTTTAGCAGCTTGGAAAAAAAAAAACACATTTTATATAGTTATTTTGGTATTTCAAATGCCCAGAAAAGACTTATGAAATACTAACCTCTTATTATATTTACTACAAAATTTTTAAAAAGAAAGAAATTGTACAGTAAAAGTCCTCAGTACACTCTACTTCCATCCCATTCACCCACTTCCTTCCCCCAGACGGGATTACTCATCATTTCCTAATGCATGCATGCATTTCCTCATGCATATTTTAATGCATTGAGCTGTATAGATATCCACACAGATATATATCTGAAAACAACACATAGAATTGCTTTGTGATTTTTCAAACACTACACCAATGGTACTGTACTGCGTGTGTAACTGAACTTTTTTTATCATCTTATTTTTTGTTTTTTGCTTGTCACACTTTTGTTCTTCTTTCCAGACTTCTGATAGATTAAGGGGGTAAAGTCCTTCTTTTTCCACTGCTAGTCTGAAAGCTGTATGCTGTATTTTATTTTAGTAGCTGTTTTTACACTTTCAACATGCATATTTAATTATAAATATTTGAAAATTTTAAAGTCTAAAGCTATTCAATATCTCTATTCACCTTCCACAAGCCTTTAGCTACCTCCTGATAACCTGCCCATTTTCTGTATTTTGTCTAGAAATTTAAATCCATCCTTTTTTAAAAAAACATACAATTTATAGCTTTTACATTTCATTGGTCAAAAATTAATTAAATTTAGTATCCTGTATTATTCCTGTATATTTCATTGCTTGCCATTGTTTCTAGTAGCCCACTCTTTCTCTCTGGGAATCACTTTTCTATTTATTGAAGTATATCCTTTCAGTGTTAATTTAGTGAATATCTATCTGTGTTCTATATTTGAAAGTGTCTTTAATTGTCCCCACCTTTAAATCATATTTTTGCTGAAAATGAAGTTCTTGGTTTACAATTATATTCCCTCAGCATTTTGAAGACTCCATTGTCTTATGACTTCTATTGTTGCAGATGAAAAGGTAGGATGTAGATCTAATATTTTTCTTTTGAAGATAATTTGTCTTCTTTTGGTAGTTTTTAAAATTTTCTTTTTGTCCTTGATATTCTGAAGTTTCAATATAATATGCCTAAGTTTGGATTCATTCTTATTCCTACTGTTTAGAATTGGGTGTGACTTAATGTGAGTGCATTCTGGCTTTCCTTAATTTATATAACTTTGGAAAATTCTGTTTCCTTGTTGTGGAACACCAATTAAATGTATATTGGAACCTCTTAGTCTTACTCTTAACTGTTCTTTCATTTTATCTTTTTATCTCTTTGTACTGTGTGTTATAAATTAGGCAGCACTATGTTCCCATTCATACATTTTCTCTTTGACTAAATCTGGTATAGAATTGACTTCATTTATAAAGGCATTTATTGGTTTGTTTCAATAAGTATATATTTTTATTTCCAGGCTTGCTAAATGGTTCTTTTTCATATCCACTTGTTCCTGATTTACTTTGGCTACTTTGCCTGCATACATTTCATGATTTCTTGTTCTGTCTTTCACTTTCTCTCTCTAATGGATATTATTCCTTCCATTATCCTTTTGAGGAGCCTAAATATACTAATATTAATGTTATTTTAAGATCATTATGTTAGTTTCATTTTATCTGGAGTAAATTTTTATCCCAATCGTTTATTTTATCAACCGTCTTTTTTTGGTGTTAGTTTTCTTCATGCGTTTGGAATTTGGGTTTTCAGGCTTATCTTGAATGGGAATTCGTTGTTAGTTCTTTTCTTACTCTCTTTATGTGGTCACTTCACTTTATCTAGCACTTTTGGGTTGCCTACACCTGACTCTCTAGGAGCCCAGGTCTTAAACTGGTTGCTCAAAACTCCCATCTCATGATGGCATTGGGATGTCATCAGTCCAGTAGCAGAAACATGAGTACCTTCAACTAAGTCCTAACTACAGAAATCTGGATCCAATCTCCAGCTTTGTGTGTACACATTATTACTTCCATTTTTACCTATGGTTGATAAACTCCATGCCTCCCCCACCACATTAAACCTGATCCCTGTTTCTGATTTATTGCTAAGAAGACCTATAGCTTTTGTCCAATTACTGCTTTGAGTTTTTATTTTATTCCCCACCCCCTGAGGTATTTTACTTATTTTATTTATTTATTTTACCATGGCTGGGGTTCTTTAAATTTCTCTTATAATTTTTTATGTATTGTCCCTCTGGATCTTTGCTTTTACTCTCCCTTGCCCTGATTTCCATATCTATTTGTTTTAGCCTAGTGTTTCAGATGTTTTTATGTAATCCACCTCCAATACTTCCTGGCTTGATGAGTAATATAAATAAATAAGTATATATAGAGATAAATAAATAATACAACTCTATTCAGCCTACAGATTTTGGGCTTTGTAAGACATAAAATCTCTCTTAGTTTAGTCCTGTATGTTTGCTTGTCAGAACCAAATCTTCAGATCACCATCCAGAAGTGACATCAGGTTGCCTCTGCATCCTAGGTCTAGTTCTGAGGTTTGCTGCTGGCTGTGGAACTTTAGTCTTTCCCTCCAGTTCCAAACTATCCTACATTCCCAAGATACCAACACATACCTTATGGCTTTTCATCTTACCATTTTTACTGTATCCGTGGGGAAAAAAATGATCAATCATTCAATAAACATTTGTTGGTAGGTGTTGTACTTATAGAGATGAGTGAGAAGATACCTGCCTTTGATGAACCACAAGTCTAGTCAGGAAGAGAAGCAAGTTAACAAGCAACTGCCCATGGTCCCTTAAGTACTGAGACAAAAGCATGGTGCCGGTAAGTATTGAAGAGTGGCTACCTGAAAATCTTAAAAACCAGCCCTAGGTAAATGCTACCTGAACTGAGCCTTGAAGGTTAGGTAGAATTTTTTTCAGGTGAATAAAGAGATAGAAATATGTGCATAACAAAGAGAACAGCTATGCAAAGTGGAGCAGGAACGACTGTGTGTGTCGGTAGTGGACAAGAGGCATGAGGAGATCTAAGGGGAGAGGTGAAAGATAAGATGAGATGAAATTAGAGAGATAGGAAGGGAAAGGGTAATTAAGGGTCTTGTGCACTCTGTTCTTGAGTGTGAATTTGTATCATGAAATTAGTAGGGAGTCATTCAGAAATTTTAGGCAGAGAAAGGATGTGATTATATTTGGATTTTAGGAATATCACTCCATATTACAGGAGCTCATGGATAGAGATAGGAAATGACAAGGATTTGGATTCTGGCAGCAAATAGAAGGGATGGAGAGGATGGGGTTGGTAGGAGATGTAACTGAACTTGATGATGGAGAAGCTGAGGGGTCTGAGGAAGGGCAGGAATCAAGTATGACTCACAAATTTGTTGGTTTTGTAACTGGGTAGACAGGAGCTTGTCATTTACCAAGGTTGAAATTAAGGAGGAGCATGTTTGTGGGGAGGGTCTAAGAGTGGTAATAAACAGGTGTTGAGGCATGTTAAATTTTAGTAGCTTGTGGGACTTCCAGGTATAATAGAAATGTGCAGGAGCAGGTGGACATGAAGATTTCAAACTCACAAAAGAGCAGTTAGAGTCATAGACATGAGAGTCATTAGCAACAATAGCCAAAGACTTAAGTATGAATTGGGGGTGCCCAGTGAAAGCATAGCAAAGAGAAAGTAGAAAAGTTGTTGGTAATATTACTCCACTGAATATAAAAGAAGTTGTTGGAATCATCTCAGTGAAAGAGGCAAATGTAGGAAAGTGTCTCTTTTCCATGTATCATCCTTCTCACAAAGAAAGATCTTAGATTCCCACCATCACTAATAAAAGAGGGTGAGAGGACCTAGAATCATTGTCCCCAGGAAGAGAAAGCTGCGGACAGTTCTCACATCTCTCTTGGAGTGCAGTAAGATTCTGTTAATACCAGTCCTTATTTACTGGATGCATCAGGTCCCTCCTCATTCAAACTACCATGTGTAGCAAAATGCTTGACATCAACTCAGTTAACTTATAACACAGGGGTTTGACTTATTCCTGAAGAGCTTGCCCCTGTAAGGGAAAAGCATGAGAATGACAACCAACATGTTTTAGGTCTATCAAACAACAAAAAAGAAATACTTTGTTAAATAAAGAGATTTAGGTTAGAGAAGGAAAACTTCCAGGAACACCTTGGCTAAAAGCAAGAATGGTTTACACAAAGTGCCAGGGACTCTCTTTCCTCAAATGCTTCTAAGAATGGGAAAAAAAGTTCATTTTATTGGAAAATTTTAAAATAACTCAGTAGAAGAATAAAAATCTTTTATTTGCTCTCACACTTCCCTCAGGATAAAATATAAAATCTTAACATGGCTTGCATGGCCCATCATGGCCTCTTCATTACCTAACTCTTAACTCCAAACTTCCTCCATCCTCAAATCTATTGAATTTTCATTCTCTCCAAAGCTCCATGCTCTCCCTCCTTGGGTCTCTCTACTTTCTATTCCCGTCTCCCTCCTTTCTAGTTGCTTCCTTCAAGTGTCAACTTTGGTGCTACTTCTTTTAGGAAACCTTTACTGATCTTCTAAATAGCAGCTGTCCCTCTTATGTGCTATATTTATTAATTAAAACGTTCAATAAATATTTAAGTGCCTACTATGTGTTAGGCACCTTGTTAAATTCTGAATGAATAAATTTGCCTAATAGAGTCTATTGGGGGAAGAGAGACAATAAACAAGTCAACCAACAGTATTAATTGATACAGAAGGTGAATGGCTGTACTAAAATATCCAACAATAATGTAGCATGAAGGGTAGGGAACTACAGGTGAAGAGAAGCACCCTATACCTCCCCTATCATAGTACATTACAAAGGCTGATTTGTCTCTACTTGTAAAAGACTGCAAGCTCCATGAAGATCAGATGCAATGTTAGTCTTGTTCATTCCTGTTTACTTACTTCCTGGCACAGTTCTTGTCATATGTGGGTATTTAAAATTATTTGTGAGCACACATGACAGGTTTTACTGCCTGCTGGATCTATGTCTGCATTTCAGAGACTCTGGCCTCACCTATAATCCCAGCTTCAATAAATGGGTTTTGTGTCATGTGACCCTACTCCCTGGCACCCAGCCCCAGGAACAGCTTACTGATCAAGGGTGGCACCTAACCCAAACCATCCAAGCCATTGATTGGCCAGCAACCAAAAAGATTGACTTCCTTAAAAATTTGACCTATTGTGTTTCATTAGTTATAAGATGGACCATGATTTTATGTACTACCAAAAAAAAAAAAAAAAGAGAAAAGGAAAAAATGCTGCAAATTAAACTGCGATAATGCTTTCTTAGTCACATATAATTTTTATTTAATACATACTGAAAGAGTCTTTGGGGTTTCCTAGGTACGCACACGTGAAAAGAAATATGTAACTGAAAAATAAATTCCTAACACATCTTTGAAATGAGCCTGACTCTTTTGAAATACTTTTCAAATCAGAATTGTCAATATCTGTGGTTTTCTGCACAAGATCTTTCTCCACGCCACCCAGAGTGTGGGTGAGGCAGAGTTTCTTCAAAGAGTGCTCTACTATTGTCTCCAGGATTTTCTTCCAAGATGCTGACACTCATTTGGCAAGCTTTGATGCTGGTGCTTTACCAGTTGACTAAATTAATAGTATTTTTTTCTCTCAATTGAAACAAATGTTGCTAGAAGTTGAGCAGTTGATGGTAAGCAGATGTTCCCTGTCTTCACAATGGTCCTGCTCAACGCATGACTTGGTTGCATCAGCCTCTTGTGGCTTTGACATTTTTTATCTGCTCTGAAAGATTTGGCAAATCCTCCTGCTTTTGACTGCATTGTTTGGCATGAGAAAGACAATCCTTTTGCCCATATCTCAGAAGCGAAATAGAACACAGCTTCATCTACTTGTAGGTGTCTTCTTTTCTTAGGTCTTAAAAAGCACTTGGCTGATGCTTTGCAAGAAAATATGAAATTGCCGCCATTTCTCCGATGGCGAATATTTGCTATGCTAATATCAAATGTATGCCCCATTGTTCTGTTTACTTGTCCTTCTGTGTGCACGATACCGTTTCACTTCAATGCTAAATCATAGTATCACCTTTCTAGGGCCAAGTTCAACAATAATTCAATTTAGCAAGTGTAGCACCAGCAATGTACAGATCTCATATGATGACAGTATGAATAGCTATGACCAAGTTTGCATATTCGGGGGCAGTGACAACCATTTCATGACTGCCATCTAGCCTACTGTAATGGTAAGATGCCATGGATTGGGGGGCAGGTGTCCATGCCAGGACAAGCCCAAACCAAAGCCAAGCCAGTTATGGGTGCGTTAAGAGGAATCTGGCATACGGGGAGAGAGAAGGAAAACCCACATGAGTAGAGAGAGGAAAAAATGGTAGCCCACGATAGCCATGAGAGGGAGGAAAAGGCAACAGAGGGAGAGAGGGAAGGAAAGAAAGAGGGAAAGTTGTTTTCTGAAGACTTTTCAGCTCTAGGCATCGCTATATACCTATACCTGAACCTATGCCTATACCTATAACCATACCTGTACCTGTCTGTACCTGTACACATACTTGTACATTTGTATATATACACATATACATTATACATACAATACACACACATATATAGGAAGACACATATGTGTACATACATGTGTGTGTTTTAATCAGTCCATTCTTACTCGAGCTAGTTCAAGTGGATTTCTGTACTTGCAAACAAACAAAGGCTAGAACACTAGCCTCTTAAGCTATTTTTGTAGTTCAAGGGCTGACCTGCAGAAAAGGTCCAAAGAAGCTCATCTGAACCACAAAGGGAACTGCATCTGTTGGGTCAGTTTGGCAGATTCTGACTAAAGGAGAAACATGAATTTCATGCAGCTTAATATGAGCTGGCACTCAAGCACACACCCTCTGTAAGATTTCACCCATGACTAACAAGCCTTTTAATCATGGCAAGAAGACACGGAGATTTTGCACACACGCTTTTGCAGTACCCACATTTGGTGTTCCTGACCCTGTTTCCTTGCCAGATTGCGAGAAGCACCTGCTCCTTTTCAAGCAGTTGTCAAATCAATATTTAATCAATTGCCTTTTGATATTTGGTAGCGCTGAATAAATGGGATGCCAATATTTCTGCTCAGAGCCATTCCTCCAGAGTGCCTCATTCTGTTTCTGCGGGCACCTTCAGGAACCTCTGAACACTAAGCGGCATGTCCTCAGAGTTCGCTGTTATTCCCTCTCTGCTGCAGAGGGACTCTGTGACTTGAGGAGACCCAGGAATTTGGTGCCAGTCCATTCTTATTAAAGCAACGTCCGAACCGAGTCAGGAAAGCGGGAGAGCAGAGCTGCGCTCAGGACACTGGGGCGTTTTGCCAGGTGAGAGCTATTTAATAGACCAGCCACATTAAAGAAAGGCAATGATGTAGTGAAAGGAGCCTAATGAGCAGAAGTGAGGCTACCGTATCTAAAGAGAAAAAATAATGAGCTGCGAAATATCCCCCAAGGCGAGATTGCCAGCCTTCCGCAAGGAGGTCTCAGCCTATAGGTAAAAAAGGCTCATGTGGTCCTTTTCCCTTGCATGGTAAACAGAAGTTCTGTGGGCACTTAGGGGCTGAGCTGAATGCGAGATGGAAATCTGAGAATTCTGTTGCCAACTCTTTGGCGATTTCCCCACCCAAGACCCCAGCCTTAATTCCCGAAGGAAACAGGGAAGGTAGTCAACCTGTGAATAGAAATTAGGAGCATCACATCATCAAAAACAATCCTCTCCGTTTCTGTGCAGCAGATGGACATATGGATGCTGGTTCTACAAATCTCAGAGACTTGCACTGCAGACTCTTTATAAAACTGTCCTTAGGGGGCATGCCATGGGGCTGCCTTGAGGGCAAAACTGCCTTCTAATGAGCCCCTCTTGGTCTTTCAGTAATGGCTTCTCCTAGAATGGGATCTAAGCTGGGGGAGCCCTACCCGTGATCTTATTTGTTTTACCATTTGCGTGGGAATGCCAGGTCAGATTTTGGTACATCTGGGTAAGGAAAAAATATATAATGCACAAAGCACTGAAGTTTCTATGTGAAGGAAATAAGAGAAAGAGAAGATTTAGTCCCTGCTCTCAAGAAATGTACTAACCTACACCAAATAAACAGTGGATCATTTCAGAGAAACTTCTGAGTTCAAGTTCACATAGTAAGAAAGAGGATGGCACCTCTGCAAGGAAGGAGACAGGGCAGTGAAATACAAATAACAAAACAGTAAAAATAATACCACTTTGTGATATAAATCCTTATCATTTAAAAAAGCACTTTCTTTAGCATTTTCTAAATTGGTGCTCACAGCCATATCCAAATTTAGAAGAAATTCAAATTTCTGCAGTAAGCAAATAACATTACAAACTTTATTGGGCAGGGGGTGTGAAACAGCAAGAGGCATTTAATTCATTAAAATTTTACAAATAATTGAATAATGTAATCAACCATTTAAAAACCTCAAAATATTATCGGGAAAAAAAGAAATATAGTCAATCAGGGTTCATAAGTGGTCATAATATTGTTTTAAATCAATCCATCTATGGAGCCATTCACAGACCATTGATGATAGTGTCTGGTCCAGTTACTATTGCTACGTAACAAATGACCTCAAAACGTAGTAGCTTAATACAATTACAGCAGTTTATTCTCTCCACTTTTTCTGTGGGTGATTTTCTCTTGGGATTTCTCAGGCAGATGCAATTGGACGGTGATTGGGGCTAGAACAGGTGAGGGTGGCACAGCAGCTCTCTCTTCAGGTTGTCTCAGGTCTTCTCCCTGTGGCCTTTCTACATAGACTAATCTGGGCTTCCTTAGAGCATGGCAGCCTGGGATACCAGACTGAGTGTTCCAGAAAGCAAGACAGACACTACATCATCTTTTCTGATCAACTTTTCAAAGTCCTGCAGTGTCACTTCTGCCAAATTCCACTGGCCGCAAGTGAGTCACAGTTCTGTCCTGTTTCAAGGGGAGGGGACAGATATCCCACCTTTCAATGGGAGGAGTGTCCAGGTCACGTTATTGATGAACATATGGGAGGGAGATATTGTTGCAGTCCTTTTTGAACAATAAAGTCTACCAGAGTATATCATGAACTAAGGATTATGATTGTTGTGCCTCTGTGGACTGCAAAAGGAAAAACTATGGTCAGCCAAATTTTCTTAAATGGAACTTATTTTGGAGAAAATGATTCTTACATTTTTCCAGACTTCCATTCCATGGGTTATTTTAAAAGGGCAGTAAGTATGCAAATTGAAGGAAAATGTAAATGAATCTTATTTTATTGTTTAAAATCACAAAAGTTAGGATTTATAGAGCATTCACATCTTACTATGAACATGAAAAGCATTTTACAATTTCACTTCTATCACTGTGTCTGCCTTTTATCTGGAAATTGATAACTGTTGTGTCATAGACCGAATGCCCCTAACACCATTTTCACTTGTGTGCAATGCACGACTTTTGCTTTCCCTGTCTTTCCTTTTGCAGTCTTTTTTACTAAAAAATTATTATTGTGGGAGCAAATGTAGCTCAGTGGTTGAGCACCTGCCTCCCACGTACGAGGTCCCAGATTCAATCCCCAGTACCTCCTACAAAAAAAAAAAAAAAAAATCAAATAAACAGAATATTATTATTGTGTGAAATTTAAATGAAAATAGAAGCAATTGCAGAATCATAACTCTGGGACACTGTAAAAAATCTATAGTCATTACTACTGGTTTGGCTGAGGTGTGGTTTAAGAGTTTCACAAACTTTTCCACCTCAGGACCCATATCAGCCAATATATATATATATATATAACCCTGAGCCCTTAGAGATATAGCCCTAAGCAGCCCCAAGTCTATGGGTGATCTGGAAAATTCATGCACATTTTACTTCTCTTCCAGAAGGCATCTGTGTTACTGGTTTAATATAAAAAACATGTTTTAGATACTGTCAGTTAACATTGAATGACCATGTCTGTCACATGGCTTCCAAATTGCCCTGACCATCCTGTCATACCAGTTCAAGAGGCAATGGATGGGTTGTGCTCAGTTCCGATTATACTGGCTATAATTTCCCTAACCTGTTCTCTTCTTTTTTGAGAAAATACATCAGAGTGCAGGTAAAGAAGAATGACGTGATTATTGGCATTATTTTGAATTCACTCTAATTTATGTATTTTAAATAGTTTTCAAATGTTAGTGCTTCGACTATTATTGCTAACTAATTACTTGAGGCACACTTCACAGTGATGATGACATCCTAGATTGTTCTAGGCACCTCTGCTAAGAATTGCTGGATTTAGTGACTAACCCAAGGTCATGTGGTTAATTAATAACAGTGCTGGTATTCAACCCCTATCTTTAGACTCCTTATCTTGTGTTTGCTCTGCTACATTATAGAGTCATAAAAACTACTAACAGAAATCCACATTCTTAAAGAAGGCTGAGCATGAAATAACATTTTGCAAAGAAAGTAAATTTAATAACTTCTGCTATGTTATATATACATTGAATTACTTATTGAGTTCAGAAAGGTCTAGGGGATCAATGTGTGGTATTGAAGAGTCCCTGCTTTTTAAGACAATGACCAATTGGCCAAGCCAGACTCTGCAATCTCTGCACTGCCTCCCCCAGTTCTACAGCAGTGCTATTGCGTTCTGGGCCCTACATCCCGTGTCAAGGAGCTGCACGTAGCTATGAAGCTGGGGCTCCACCGAGCTTTAATACCATGAAGCAGAAATGCCATGTACGGCTCTTTCACCATGAGGGCTGCAATCAGTGCAGAGTGATGGGGTCACACAGCAAGATTGCTTGAGCCACAGAGTGTAAAAAGTGGTGTAGAGTTTAGTATCATAGTTGTTTCAGTTCTCCCTGGAGGCATTCACATCCACACGGTGGCTGGATCTTAATGTTCCTTGCCACCATGTTGTTCCCAGAAGCCACCATTTGCCTTGGAGACTTATGCCTTGCTGTTAACGGCCTTCACTCCTTTCCTTATAAGGAATTCCCTCTCAGGGGCCCTGTTTTCCTCCATTAGATCTTGCTTCTACCAAAGACCTTCTAGATAAATATCATATATATGGCTGTGTCTCAATCCCAAGGTTTTTACCCAGGAAACTTCTTAGCTCCAATTAAAACAATGGATGCAAATAGATACATGGTGGTTTGCTCTATTGTACTCACCATAAGCATCCAAGGGACAGCTTCGTATATTCTAATAAAGCTTGTCACACTGGTAAGTGTAAAGCTTTATGGGGGATCCTTGGTGAAGGGTCTGAGAGAGAGGAACACTGGTGCTAGGATAGATTTGTTAATCTAGCTCATTCCATGCACTTGAATCCACCAAAAAATACTGAACTAAAAGTGTAGACTACAAGCTATCTGGGTGGTGGTGTTCACTTTATTATTATTTTTTAATCTTCATTTAATGTTAGCAAAGAGGCTTGAAATGATAGAAAAATCCTGGAATCCAGCAGTCCTGGGTTTTGGTCCTCATTCTTCATAACAACCTGGCTAATCCTCCACCCTGCTGAGCCTCGGTCCTTCATGTTTCCTGGAAGGTCAGACTAGATCAGGCGGTCTTAACCAGGGGTCCACAGACCCCCAAGGGGTCCGTGAGCTTGAATTGATAAAAAATCAATTTATTATCTTTATTTTCTCTGACCTCTAACTGAAATCTAGCATTTCCTTCACTTATCAATGTGTGCAATAAATTACAGTAGTATTCATTTCATATCACATTACAGTTGTTGAATATCTTGAAAAATCTCTTACGCTCATCCATACCTCAAAATTACGGTGGTTGTTAGACCCTGCGCTAGTTGAGTGTCACAAAACTAACTGCCGCTACATTCTGAAAAGGGGTCTGCGGTTTCCACCTGACTGGCAAAGGGGTCCATGGAATAAAAAAGGTTAAGAACCCCTGGACTAGATGGTTCTCAGAGACTTCCCAGAACTAATGTGCTATGGTTCCAGGAGTTTGTGAATGCTACAAAGTGATCACAGCTGTTGTGAGCTCCCAACATAATTACCCCCCAGCAAAGTTTCCTGTGAACTCCAAAGGAATTGGCAGATTGACTCATGTGGAAAGTGTACTGGCCCTGAGTCTCTAATGGGAGGCCTTTGCAGAAGCCTGAAACTTAGACTCATTGATTACATGGCCCCTCTTAAGCCTTACTAGATAAAAAAATATATATATAAATAGCTGGGCTTCTGCTCTCATATATATATATATATGAAGCAAAAAGAATGCAGGCAACCTATAATGAGGAACTAAGAACTATGTTCCAGAAACAAAAATCTCTGCAAGTAAGTGTAAGTAAAATAGCTGTTGTTTTGAACCGTCTGTGAAGCACTGACAACAGGGTGAATCAAATGCCTTCAGAGCACAGATTTCATTGAAATTGTCAACAGGACAATGAAGTAATGCAGTGAGTTGCTCAGAAGAGCTGAATGAAGCAAGTGGCTGCTCACCTTTCTCCTGGGTCCCCAGTCCCTTAGAGGATGCTGGTTCAACTTCAGCTCCATGCTGGGGCTCTGGCTGGTGCAAGGGAGAGGGAAAAAGTATAAGGTTTTGGGAGCAGATGTGACTCAAGAAGTTGAGCACCCACCTCCTACATGGGAGGTCTGGGGTTCAATTTCCGGGGCTTCCTAAAAACAAAAACAGCAAGCAAACAAATGAAAAAAACAACCCAAGGGAGCAGACGTGGCTCAGTCGTTGAGCACTGGCCTCCCATACACAAGGTCCTGGGTTCAATCCCTGGTCCCAGTACTTGAAAAAAAAAAAAAAAAGTATAGGCTTTTATAAGGTTTTACATCAGAAAATGGCTTTCCAGTCTCTCTCAAGAAAAGAGTCCATTTCCCTAGCTAGCACCCAAACCATCTGGGTCTTCCAAGCTCTACATAAAAATATATGAATATATCTCAATAAAACTACTTAATAAATACATAAATAAATAAATAAATAATTGTGCAAGAATAACCAGAAATAGCAGCTATGTACAGTAGGAGAAACACAGAAAGGTTGAGAGGTGAAGAATTTTCTTGTTCGTTTGTTTGTCTGTTTTTTTGTTTATTATTATTATTGAAATAATGAAAATGCTCTAATAATTATTGCAGTGATAAATACATAACTATGTGATTATAGCAAATACCGTTGGTTTTATACTTTGGATGAATTGTATGCTTTATTAATAAGCATCAATAAAATTGATTTGTTTAAAAAAAGGCTTATTGTATTTAAAGGCCCTTTCCCTGTTCTACTTGATCACTTCCTATTTATCCATCAAGATCCAGCTCAGGGTCTCATCTCCCTGGAATTCTCAAGTCCCTAGATGGGAATAGGAATTCTCTTCTATTCTCTTCTCCCAAAGCACCAAGATCTTACCAAACCTCACTCCTCTGTTACAGGGTGGATGACGTTATATCATAACTATTTTCTTTTATTTTTTGTATCAATTGGTTTTTTTTATTACAAGTGACAAAAACCAAAACAAAGCAAAAAGAGTGGCTTATGCCAAAATGAGAATTTACTGGTTTATGTCATTGAAAAGTCCACCTTCAGTTGCAGTGTCATTCAGCTGCCCAACAATGTCTCCAAGATCTGGCTGAGCAGGCTCTGTTCTCAGGTTTCCTGTGTTCTTTGGCTTTATATGTTTTTTCCTCAGGAGCGTCAAGCTTAAATCATTTTAGAACTCCTGCTAAGAAGAGGAAAAGACTCCTTTTCCCTGAAGCTAGAACAAAAATTCTGGACAAGTTTTCTCGATCCTGATTGGCCAGGCTAGCATCATATACCTATCTCTAACCAATCACTCCTGTCTGGAGGATGGAAGTGTCTTACTGGCTTACTAGAAGTCATGTGTCCTGCACCTGGAGTCCAGAAGTGGAGGTGAGTTGCCTAAGCCTTCTGGGCTGAAAACAGGCAGAGGGGTGGTTCTTTGATGGTAAAATTGGGGATGCTGTTACTAGAAAGGAATAACGTAGATACTGGACCACAAAAATAGCAAATGTCCATCCCTGCACTGGGAGCTCGTCAGGGCATAGTGCTGTGTCTGGCACACAAGAAGGAGACAGAAAACCTAATAAGAGAAACCGAGGCAAAGGCCTGCTTGCTACCATTAGCTTGCTGAGTCACACAGGCAAGTTAGGAAGGGACAGTTTACAGTTCAAACACCCTGCAGCTTACAGCACAGAGCATACACCCAGCGGCTGCATTATCAGAAGGCAGCCAGCAACATCATTGCATGGCAGGAAAGAGGGAAGGGGTGGGAGGGGCACCACCCTCACCCCCACCCACTTTCAGGTTACTTCACACTTCGTGGACAGTGACCAGAGACCAATCACCACCAGCCAACACGGCCTGCAGAGTTCGTGGGCAGCAGCCAGAAGCCAGTCACCACCAGACAGCAACCCCTAACCCCCTAAGAGAATCAAATCACCCAATAGTTTCCCTGCTTTGTCTCAAATATGCCAATTGGCGCAGGCCCTAGAGTCCTGTACCTCCATAAAACAGGAGACCCCAGGGCAGGACTTCTCATTTCTCTCCCTTGAGAATGCCTGCTTTCATCCCTGAAGGTGTAATTCTCTACTTGCTTAATTAATTTGTGGCTGGTGCTTGAATTCTTTGTCATGACGAAGCCAAGAACCTAGATACCTGGACACCATCTCTGATCACCTAGGCACTTAATAAATACCGACTGAGTTAATGGAAACAGAAGAGAATGAATTCAGCCTGACCTCACTCTCTTTTCTCCTCTCCATTCCCACCCATTGTCCACCCATGGCCATCAGAAGCCATCAGCCTTCCTGGGAGTGGGGCTTAAGCAGTTGACAGCTTTCTACACTTTTCTGCCTCCTACAATTCATTTGGATGGCCTTGATTGGATTGCTTTTCTTCAGAATCCATAAAAGAAATGATTCTTGAAGGATTTTTCCACATGGGGATTAGATAATTATTAATCTAATAAGATTCCATGCTAATTGTGATAGTAATAATATTATGTGATTTTTCCCAGCAAACACACTGCTGACTCAACTTTTCAGAAAGGTTTTGGATGACCAAGATATATAGTTAGTTGTATTACTCCATAGCCACCTCATAGCACTTTCATAAAAACAAGCAAACAAGTTGAAATTTTATATTCTTATCAGGATTTTCACTTTCTCTACAATAAGCATTCATCAGTTCATATTTTGGATACTTTTTCGGTTAAGAGGGGAAACATAGGTGATTCCATTCTCATCTACTTAATTTTCACTTTGGGCAGACTCCCTTCAGACTCAGGGTGGATTGGATTTGGCGAGTTCCAGAAGCACAGTCTCCAGGCCCAGACCTGACCCTAACATTTGTGAGAATCAGAGCAAGAGTACAAATGAAGGCCTGCATGCTGTATGTCCAACTATTTACAAGATATAGTTAAACTTGTAAATGTTAAGTAAAATATGCCTGTCCTCTTACATTGACCAGTATACCTTCGTAGTGATCTGGAAATTCAGGTTTGATTTTAGAATCCTTGGATTTCTCAGAGTTGAGTCCCTCACTGGAATGTGGTAGTATGGGAGAGTGTGCCCCTGGCCCTTGGCCTGCTCCCCTTCTCTTCCCATCCCTGGCGTTCCAGCTCATATTGCAAGAGGTCCCACATGTATGCCTCTGTGTGCAAACTCCATCTACTTTACCATGCAAACAACCATCCCTTGACTACCTCTTGGGTCTAGGGGTGCACGTCAGCTGTATGGTCCACCCTCAGAGGAAAGGACCTAGGAAAGAGGTCTTTGCAAGGCTGATATATATTCCCTTGCCTATTATGTGTTGAATTGTGTCCCCCCAAAAGATATGTCGAAGCCCTACTCCCCAATACCTCAAAATGTGACCTTATTTCGAAATAGAATTATTGAAGATGGAATTAATTAAATTGAAAATGTGGTCATGCTGGAGTAGGGTGGGCACTTAATCCAATATGACTGGTGCCCTTATAAGAAGAGGAGAGGAGGCAAAGGCAGAGATAAAGAAGACAGCCATGTGAAGAAGGAGGCAGAGACGGGCGTTATGCAGCTCTAAGCCAAGGCTTGCCTGTTAGCACCAGAAGCTAGAAGAGGCAAGAAGTCTCACCTAAAGGTTCTGGGGTGGGGGTGGGGGTGGGCAGGAAGGAGCATAGCCTTGCCGACACCCTGATTTCAAACGTCCAGCCTCCAGGACTGTCAGACAATAAATTTCTGTTGTTCGAAGCCACCTAGCTTCTGGTACTTTCTTATGTCAGCCCTAGAACACTACAAAATTGCCCCTCTCAACTCCTCACACCCTGGGGAAGGGTGCAGTGGGAAGAAGGCCAGAGTGGAATCTTCTGAAGCACAGGGTCCCAAGGAAGGGCACCTCTTGTCTGGGTCCAGGAGTGGAACTGCCCATTACTGAGAGGGCTCGGGCACAGTTAAGCTGGGGTGGCCCCAGTCCTTATGACTGCTGCTCCAGGAACACCCCTCCTCACCACTCACACATGTATACACACACACACACACACACACCGTGGCCTGGGTCTTGGGCTTCCCTCAAAAATGATCTCTATAGTAAAAAGGAACCTGTCATCAGATGGGACCAGTGTTGAATGCAGAAGCTGCTGGTTAAGAAGCCACAAGGAGGTGGATGCTCTCTGGTCCTGGGCCCCTGGGTCCTTAAGGCCCCCACTCAGGGACCAGCCCACATGGACCTGGTCCAGGCAAGCATCAACTGAGCCTTAAAATGTGCTGTAGCAGATGTTGTCTCTACCCTGCTCATATCCCCTCAATACTTTCTATTCTAGTCCTCACCAATGATATCATTTTATAATGTAACATAAAAATCAAATCCATACTCGTTAAGGAAAGATTTCATTGGGAAAGATTATTTATAAGGGGGAAAGGGTACTATTGCAATAGGGAGAACACTCTGACCCTAAGGTCTGCAAGTGTCTCAAATGTTAAGCAAAAAGGGATTTTCAGTGATGGAGAGGAATGAACCGGTTGGAGGGAAGTGGAATGAGAGGTTGGTGTGATCAGATATTAGTTCTGTGAATATTTTATGCAGGAGCAGCCTCTTTTCTGGGAGGGGTCTGGAGGAAGGATAGAAGCTTAGCCAAAGTTTGGTTAACAAGCATTTTGTTCCCATTGATTGGTGGGGACAAGCAGGTCAGCCAATCATTTCTGAGCCAAAGAATGGGAATGTGGAAGGCCTGTATCCTGCGACAAGGCATTTGTGAGTCTTCTCTAAGTCGTATGGGGAAGTGAGCCCTTTGGGGGACCACAAAGAGTAAGAGGAGTTCTTAACCGTACCTGTTTTCTAGAAACACAGGGCTTGGGTAACATTAAACATTGTCAATAAGCACCCCTAACTCCAGGAAACCAAATGGATTCTCTTTGCTGGAGCATGGGCATGCCAGAAGAGCTAAAGGAGTCATGCCTCCCTGAGCAGGGCTCAGGCAGTGATGAATGCAGCTGGAGGGTGAATGCTCCCTCATCCCTCGGGTGGGATAATTCCAAGGCCCAAGTTCAACACCATTTGCCAGACATAGCCAGTCGGATTGAGTCTCTGTTGCCCACAGCAGTAGCCTGATCATTAAGGTACGCTTTATCACTTTCCTTCCCTTCCCTACCTTGCTTCTCCACTCCTCTACCAGGTATTTTCCTTGGCTATTTCCCTAATGGACTCTTTGCACCTAACTCTTTCTCTCAGGGTCTGTTCATCAGGGACACAATCTAAGGCAATTCTCTATTGCTCTCCCATTGATTTTGATTGCATATAGCTTGTCAGGCCCTGTTCTCTGCATTTTACTATCATCTCAGTTTTACCGGTGAGGAAACCAAGGTTCAGGGAAATCAGATAACCTGCCTGACCTCTCACAACTAGAAAGCAGCAGAAACAGGAATTGAACCAGGTATTCAGACTCCGGAACCCAAATGGTTCTTTATTGAGCCCCAATTGCCATTATATGTCACCACAATGCCCACACGTGGCTTGGGCTTAGATTCGAACAGAAGAGCAGTACAGGGGCTTTTGGAATCAGGTTTGAGACCCTGATCTACCATTTTCCAGGTGCCTGGGTTTCTGCATGCTTCCTTATGCATTGGCAATAAGAATAGTAACTACTTTCCCAAGTTGTTGAAGTTAAATGCATGATACATGCAAACTGCTTCGCACTGTGCCAAGCACACAGGCGTGGCCATGTGTATATGTTGTTTGACTTTCCGCCTCTGCCACTTCCCCTTCACCAGGCCCTTTCCCTTGGCTGACAAGAGCCTGCACAATGGCGGAACAGAATGCAGTCTCAAAAGCCTGTTGTTTCCAGCAAGTATCTGGTTAATTTATTTCAAAAGGTTTTGCTTCTGTGAAGTTTAATAGAGTTGATGAGTATTAAAAGAATCATTTAATCTTCATTTGAATGTGAGCAGTAAATGTGTTTTGGAGATTATATTCATTCCCCAGTGACTCCAAGTACTTTCCTATTCCAAAACTGATTTTCATCCATCAGAGCTAAGATTTTTTTCAGCTCCCTGGAGTTGCCTGAATGAAAGCAGGAGTTTTTAACAGACGACACTGTTTCAACCTCCTCTGGAGCAGGGTGGTGGCGTTTCCTTCTGGGGGTAGGGCCACGCCCACTGGAGGCCAGAGTGTAGACATTCGGCCCCTTCCTGACGCATCTATTCCTATCTTAAGCGATTCCCCTAACAAGTATGAGACTCTGTGTCTCTGTAAAACAGGTTTCAGAAGCACACAACTCGAAGACAGGGTCTACCTCCCCTCTCACAGTCTGCTGGCCCTTCCACTTTGCTGCACCCAGTGGAAGGCCAGCCACATCCACTAGAGGTGAAGCTGCCAAGATCCATCTGGGGAAGCATTGCACCAAATGAATTTTAATAGCTGGGAATCAAGTTAAACTCCTGAAGATGAGAAGGGAAGGGAGACTTACTTGGTATTAGATATGTAATACAAACTTTTTACATCCCATAGGCACTTGGGATCCACACGATGCTTTGAAGGCATGAAGAATGTACCAAGAGCAAATCGGTCTTTAGTTAGGCCTGGCAGCATCGGAGGAAGAGCTTGGAGTTTAGGACTGCTTCTCTGGATTAGGCATGCACTGAGGCTAATTGGGACTGGAACCCAAGCCTTTCTATGGCCAAAGCCCGTGCTCTTTCTCTGGCATTGCACCACCTGTTGACCAGGAGGGAGAAGACCTGAACTCTAGGGTCAGCTCCAGCACTTATGTGGCCTTGGTCAAGTCACTCCCTTGGTTGGGTACCCAGGTCCATTTTTTCAATGGGAATACTAATGCCAGTTTACATATATTATATGATTGTCATAAGGAGCAAAAGAGTCAATACAGGTGAAAGTGCTTTAAAGGCTGTTGAATGTTATTCAAATATAATGCACTGTCAATTATTGATGATGGTGATAATGAGGACAACAATGGTGGCAATCATTGTATCATCAGAGACACCCCAAAAGGAGAGTGTTTCAAGTGGGGGCACTGTATTAGTCAGAGTTCTCTAGGGAAACAGAACCAACAGTAGATATCTGTAAATAGTATTAGATTTTATAAAAATTGTCTCATGTGACCGTGGGGATGCACAAGTCCAAATCCTGAAGGGTAAGCTGCAAGCCAGGAGCTCAGAGGAAGGTCCTCGATGAGTTCCTCAGGAGACACTGGCTGCCTGAAATAGAGATGGGAATTCTCTCTCTGAATGCTGAAATCACTTCCCCTAGTAAGGCCTTCAACTGATTGGATGAGATGTCTCTTATTGCAATCTCTTCAGTTGATTGTAGGTGTTAACAGCCATAGATATAATCACCTTACTGATGATTAAAGTCCATACAATGTCTTTGTATTACAATTACCCAGTGCTTGCTTGACCAAACAACTGGACACCATTACCTGGCCGACTTGACACATTAGCCTAACCATCACAGACACTCAATAGCATGAAGCTCTTTGTGGAGAAAGCCATGGGAAATGGTATTTGGGAGGCCACTGATGATCAAGCAGAAAGATGAAGCCAGATGCTCCATGATCAAAGGCCGTGTGGGTCATGAGGAAATGCAGTCTTGTTCAAGTATTCTGGTGGTGAGCTGACACAAGAGGCAAGAAATAGGGGAGAAGCTGAGGGGTCCGCCGTCTCAGGGGCCAGCAAGGCAGCAACTGAGAGTCTTTGTTAGCTGTCAGTTTCAGATCATATTTTCAAACAGTGAGCAAGCTGCCTTATGCCAAAACCATCTGGGCCTGCTCTGGGACAAGCTCCCAGCTGCAAGAGTACATGGAGGTGGAGTCTTACAATATTTATGGAATTCAGATGCATGCCCTCTGGAGCTCCAGGAGGCAAAAACACATTTCATATGCGGGAAGGCTGAGTTTCAGTGTCTGAAACACCATGGGAGGCTCTGGTTAAGATGGTCCCAGGGTGAGGCTGGGCTGCTGCAGATGGAGGCGAGGAGTCCAGGAGCCTCAGGGCAAGCAGGCCTCAGGGCAGGCAGGCTCTGAGTGACTCCTCAGGTGTCCTTTTGCAGAAATACCCCGGGGGGACCCTTATTTTGGGGGCTTAATTTAAAGTGGCTGCTTTAGCTTCTCCTGTGGGAGTGGGAGCATAGCTGTCTGTTGGCTCCTTCCCCATTTAAAAGTTAACTCTTCAGGGTGAGAGAACTAGATTACTCTTGTTTCTGACAGTGCTAGGACTCCTTCCAATATTTCACAGTGTTCATTACGTAAGAGGCAGCTTGTCCTCAGTGGCTGGAGTGGCTGCAGTACCTTTGGTCCCAGACCTTGGTCTAAAGTCTTTTGGAAGCAAGAGAGAGAGAGAGAGAGAGAGAGAGAGAGAGAGTGAGTTTACAAAGGAGTGACTGTAAGAAAGCATAAACGGCCACAGTTTGCTGAAGGTGAATGGGAGAAAGGATGGGAACTTTTGTCTTTTCTGGGCTAGGAGGAACCGCCTGGGGCTTCTCAGGTATGAACTTGATCTGTCCATGACTCTGATAAGGCGTCCCTTCTGTAGACTCATTCTCACCCTTCCACACCAGCCCCTTCACCAGCTAGAAGGGTAGCAGTGGCTCTGAGGAGGCTGTGAGAGGAAGCTCAGGGGAAGAGAAGTGGGACATTTTGTGATTTAAGACCATTTCAGCTTCTGGGGGGTAAAATGGAGCTGAGAGCAGGTCGGTGGGGTGTCTCCTTGAATGAGGCTCTTCCTCACTTCAGAAAAGGGAGACCCACCCCAGGCAGCCCTTCTCAGGGAAGGAGGATGCATGGGATGGCTCATGGAAAGTGTGAGGACAGCCTTTTTCCATAAATTTGAGCGATTTGACACTCTCAATGGCAGGTCTCAAATACAACAAGAATAGAAGGCCCCCTAAAGAAATGATACTTTGAAACCTCGACACTGAAGCTATTTTGTGGCAACCACAGAACCAAACAATGGTAACCTCAGTGGGCCCTTGAGAGTCACTGAGGTCAATGTTTGTGTTTTACCAATTTGGAGAGTGGGGAACAGAGTCCCCAGTTCTCAGCTGGGTCTTCTGGAAGCATCTTTCCACTGCTCCCTTGCCTCTTCCCTACTTTGCAGCGTGCTTTTGAGGATGTACATAGAAAACTAAACAGCAGCCATAAGTGCAATGGGTAATAACTCTTATTAGTTGCATTCATCTGATGGCAATGACCATGAGAAGCGCTTGATGAGGTTCTACTGCTCAGGTTCATAGTCTGTGCACACTTTTCCCTCCCAGGGTCTGGTTCTAATATGGAACACCCTTCTGGTAAATTCCTCTTTCGGCTTGCATTAGCCAGAGTTGATTTCTGTTCCTTCTAATTGAAGAACCCTAACTGATGTACCCATTCATTTTGCATTCATTTATCCAATAATCATTTCTTCAGCACCACCATCTGTCAGGCAGAGATATACTTACAGATAACGCATAGTCCCTCTCTTCAAGTACCTCAAGGTGTAATGGGAAAGAGAGACAAGTAAGAAGGGGCATGATGGAGTTCTTAAGAGGGTGCCAGGGATGTACAGACGAGGAAACAACTTAGATTTGTGAAATCAGGGAAGGCTTCTGGAGGAAATGATGTTTGAGTTAAGTTTTGATGGCTGGGTAGAAGCAGTCCAAGCAGAGAGAAGGGGGAGAAGATGCATGCTTTGTAGACAAGAAAGTATTGCATGAAGGCCCAGAAGTGTGTGGAGACAGGTCACATCTGAGGCGCTGCTAGCAGAGCAGCTGGGACACAGGACAGGCATGGGAATGTGGCAGGAGGGAAAGCTCGGAGAGTGCGACAGGCAGACACAAGCCCAGGACGTGTCCTGGTGATCCACCAAAGAGTCTGAACGGTCCCTTGGGCGATCACAGGAATCACTGAAGAAGTTGAAACAAAGAATGCATTAGTCAGGCTTGCATTTTAGAAAGATCATTCTGGCTTCAATTGCAGAGTGATTTGGGAAAGGCCATAGTGGAGGAAGGGGGCCCTAGTGGTCCAGACGGCAAGGATGAGGTCTGAACCAAGTATCTTGTCATGAGAATTGTAGTCTTTTTTTTTTTTTTTTTTTTTTTTGCCGGGAGGTCCTGGGGATCGAACCCAGGTCCCTCCATATGGCAGACGGATGCCCAACCATTTGAGCCACATCTGCCCCCCGAGAATTGTGGTCTTAAGATTCAGACCAAGGAGAGAGACAGTTAGAAGGTAGAATATTCAGAATATACTC
Organism: Tolypeutes matacus; assembly: GCA_026826555.1. Taxonomy (NCBI): domain Eukaryota; kingdom Metazoa; phylum Chordata; class Mammalia; order Cingulata; family Chlamyphoridae; genus Tolypeutes; species Tolypeutes matacus. Next base: position 8,845,675 of record JAKSZT010047090.1, read on the forward strand.
ATCTAAATGGAGGGATAAGAGTGAAAAAGCCAGAAGATGGAGTCACACTCTGTTCTCTCTTACTTCCTACATCTAATCTGATCATGACCTTTAATGGGTTAATATCTTTCTATGATTCCCCTTAACTTCCAGAAAATGTTCAACCTCCTTCGTTAATCAAATAAAGCTTTTCCTAATCTGATCCCTGATAACCTCTCTGTTAGCAGGAGCAGGGGCAAGGTTTGTTTGCTTCTTTTTCCGTTTTACTTTAAAGCATTCCAAACCTATGGAAAATTGATAGACTAGTACAATGAACAACTCTACATGCTTCAACTAGATGCACCAGTTGTTAGTCTCTTGCCATAGCTGCATCCTCTCTCTCGCTCACTCTCTCTTGTTTGCTATGTATATATATTCCCACATATATGTGTATGCATTTGTTAACTAAACCATTTGTAAGTTGCAGACATCATGACATTTCATCTCTAGATCCATCAGTGTGTATCTCTTAAGAGTAAGGTCATTTTCCTACAAAACCACAATACTCAAGAAATTTAACATTGATCCAATAATATTATCTAATAGGCAGTGCACATTTAAATTTCCCCAGCTGTCCCCAAATACTTGCTTTATACCTCTTTCTTTTATTTTATTTTTTAATCTAGAACCCAGGGACCATGAGTTGTACCTTGAGTCATGTCTCTTTAGTGTCCTTTAATTTACAACAGTCTTCTCTGCCTTTTTCTGTCTTTCATGACATAACATTTTCTAAGAGTCCGGGCCAGTTGTCTTGTCAAATGAGCCCCTGTCTATGTATGGCTGATGGCTTCTTTATGATTGGATTCAGATTGTATGTTTTGAGTAAGAATTCTACAAAGGAGATGTGTCCTGCCTGATGTGTCACATCAGGAGGCACATAATAGCTGTTTGTCCCATTATTAATCGTGCTAAGTTTGATCTTTCCACCATAAAGGGACTTTTCCTCCTTTGTAATTAATCAGTAATTTGGGGGCATGATTTGATACTGTGTAAATATCTTGTTCTGAACAATCTTTCACTTATTATCGTCCATTAATGACCCTCACCTGAATCAATTATTTTACTGTTGGTTGCAAAATATTAATTTCTTAAATCTATCATTCCTTATACATTTATTAGCTGGCATTAATCTGTAAAGAAGAGCTTTCTCTCTCCCGCTTTCCCATCTTCCTCACTTTTTATTTAAAGTATTACTCTGGAATTCTGGATTTTTAAATACAGTGTAAGCCATTACTGTTGCTATTCTTTGGATAGCCTAATTTCCCCAAATTTGGCCAGCAGGAGCCCTTTTAAGCTGATTCTTCTGTCCTTTTGACATGCCCCAAGTAGCCTTTAAATGCCTCCTTGCTTTCTGACATAATATTGCTTTCCAGCATCATCTGGTACTTCCTCAGGGACAGGGTTTGGGAGAAAATAATGAATTCAGTTTTGCTCATGCTGAATTTGAATTTGACGTACCTCTATGATATCTGGTATCTAGTAGGTAGCTTCACATGCACGTGTGTGTGCACAGCACACACATACACTCACATCCTCAGTTTTGTTTTCAATGTCTTTGAATGGTAGTCTTTGCACTTGACAGGCTAGTCAGACCCCTTCCAGCTATGTTGCAACTGTGGAAGGGGAATATGAATTTTTGGCGGCCGGCTGACTGTCTCTGCCATAGGGAATAATCAGTTTACCAAGCAGGATGTGAGCAAGATGATTCACTGGGATGGGAGAAGAAGTGATTAGAGCACCTCTATATTTATATTATATGCAGGTTTAATAACGTACAAAGTAGATATGTGCAGCAATGCACATATGTAAGCCATAAATAATTAACTATACATGCAGAAGGCTGTGTGCTCAAGTTTCAAAATGATAGCATAGCAAAAATATTTGGAGAACCCTCATGTAATTGTAGTTGAAGCTATGGGTTGAGATGAATCATTGGGGAAAGGTTTCTAGAATAAGAAGAGCAGAGAGTCTAGAATGGAACCATAGGGAAACCTCAGCCTTTAGGGCATGAGTTAAGAACTGGACTAGACACCAAGAAAGGAGACTAAGAGAAAACCCTTCAAGAATAAGGGGCAAACTGGGAAAGTGATATCACCAAAGTACATAAAAATGGCCAACAGTTTGAAATACTGAAGAGAGGCCAAGAAAGAGAGAACAGAAATGTGTCCACTGGATTTGTCCATATGGAGGTCATCATATTGTTAACTCTTTGCAGTGGCCTGAGGAATGAATGTCAGGAGGCATAGAAGACAACTCAAAAAATGTGGCTGTGAAGGGAAGGAGAAAGCTTGGACAGAACCTGCAGTAGTATATGGAATCAGTTAGCACAATAATAACATTAGCTGCTATAACAAATAAACCCCAGCTGTGAAATGCGAATGTTATTAAGAATATGGCATGGACCTTTTGAGAGACCCATGAAATAGTCTAAAGGCTTTGAAAGAAAGTGGCTGCAGAAGTCTGACTTCATATAGCTATAAGCAGAAAGAATCACAAATATACTTTGGGGCATGTGTTTTGACCTTACAGGGCCAGGCACAGAGTATGGACTCAATCAATATTCTCTGAATAACCAAATGACCTTCAATTCACTTCCATGGTGACTGGACCCAGTCTGAAGTGCTCCAGTGTTACCTCTTACATGGCCTGTACTTGCTTGGGGCAAAGCTGTGATAGACTCTGTTCTGTCTTTAGGACAGCCTGCTTTTCATTTGGAGTCCTGTCTTGTCCTATTGAAGTGTCACTCCCATTCCAGGACACATAGTCTTGTTTTGTGGCCCACCTAACCCATTCCATGACTCCTCTCCTGAATAGAACACTTCATGCTAGACCTTCCCTTACACTTCCCCTATCAGTATTGGCTGCTCTTGGGATTTGTTCCCTGCCAGATGATAATTGGAAAAGAATCTGTGCTAAAAGGTGTACTTGCTAATGTGTTCATGGGAAATGAGTTTTTGCCCAGCTTTAGGTGAGGAGACATGGAAAGGGCCCAGATGTGGGTGTCAGAGAGACTTCTGTTCTCATCTGGGCTCTACCACTTCCTACAGGTAAGACTTCAGGCAGGTTTTCTCTTCTATAAAATGGGGGTGATGATGCCAATAATATCTAGCTTCCAAGTTTCTATGAGCATTAAATGAAGTCTTACTTGAACAGCTCTTAGCACAGGCTGACCTTTAGTCAACCTGTAATAAATTCATTCATTCACTAAATATGTATTTAACATCGATTTGGGGCCAGGCATTGTTCTAGGCTCTGGGAATACAGCAATAAAAATTTTAAAGGAACAAATCCTTGGCCTCATGGATCTTGCTTTCCAGTGAAGGAGAGGAAGAGTAAACAAACGTATAATATAATGTCAGACCATAATAAGATCTATGAAGAAAAATAAAATAGGGTGGGGCTTAAAGAACGTGTAAGAGTGAGAATTTTGATAGGGGCTCTGGATTGCCTCTCTGAGGAGGTGACTGAGTACACCTAAATGAAGCAAGATTGTGATTATAGGGGGTGGGGAGCATTCCAGGCATAGCAAACAGCAAGTTTAAGGGCTCTCAGACAGGATAGCACCCTGAGTGTGTGTGTGTGTGTGTGTGTGTGTGTGTGTGGTGGGAGGGAGGGGGGAAGGAGATGAGATCAGAGGGATAGGCAGGGGCCAGATCATCAGAGTCCTGTTGACCACTGTGAGAACTTTCCATTAGATTTAACCTAAGGAATACAAGAATTCTGCTCCACCCATTAGAGAGTGAGAGCAAAGACATGATACAATTTACCTTTTAAATGATCCCTCTGACTTGTGTGGAGGAAGGATTGTAGGACTGCCTACAGTGGAGGCACGGTGACCAATTAGTAAGCTATCATGGGAGACCAGGCAGGAGATGATGGTAATTTGGAGGCTAGGATGGGAACAGGAGACATGGTGAGAAGTGATCAGATTTGAGATGTTTTAAAATTAGACCTGAGACCATTTGCTGATGAATTGAGAGTGGAACAGGAAAGAGAGGAATCAAGGATGATGTTAAGGCCTTTGGCCTGAGAAACTTGGCAAATAGTAGTAACATTTTTATATGAAGAATATCAGATATCATTATCATCAACATTACCATCAGCTGCACCATCTTGACTTTGGCCCTATTTAATGGCTATCTGGAACACTGTCTTGAGAAGAGGCCATGACCAAGGTTAGTAGAAAAGTGTGCACTGACTGATTAGCTCTTTCTGCTAAGGGCCCAGGAGCAGGACAATATATCTTATATATGAAAGAGTTACCAACTTGGGCCTGGACCAGAGCTTTTCAAAGTGTATTCCCTGGGACACATCAACATTACCTGGGAACTTTTGAGAAATGAAAATTCTTGGGTCCCACCACAGACCTCCTGAATCAGAAACTCTAGAGTTGGGCCCAACAAGCCCACTAGATGATTTTAATGCAGGCTGAAGTTTGAGAACCCCTGGTCTAGACTATTTCTACATTGATGGGCACCTGGAGAAAGCTGTGACGTTTCTCCAGGGTTAGGTCATTATGCTTATATATCCAGGTCTGTGTGACAAGAGAGCTCTACCTGAAAAGGACAAAACAAGGAAAGGAGGTGAGGGATGAGCCTGGGAATAAAAAAAATGGTATTTTTGTTTTGGGTGTTGGAACCCTTGGAAATGGGCCTGAGAACTGGGTGAAGAATCAGCTAGACTAGAATCAGAAACCTTTCCTTAGCAAATACAGCTTGCTTTATACTTGTGTGTGTTTATGTTTATTCCTTCTCCTTTGTTTGCTCTTAGAATTTTATATTTTAAATTCAGAACTTCTCAGCAGCCTGGATAACCATGTCAGGGCCAGAGTTTTAAAGTGTGAGCCCCCAAGACTAGCCTCTGAAGTAATAGTGGCTATGGGAGCATGAGAACTCTATGAAGAAGATGAAACTTAAGGTAGGATCTCTCTCCCACCTTCTTGCAACCTATTCTAAAGACGTGCCTTCTGGAAGTTGACTGACCTCAAATTTTGGATGGATTGAGGCATTGTTTTTATAAAGGAGGCCTCTTCTCCTCCCCCAAAATAAAACAAGCAAAAAAAGGCATCTCTTTGAAAGAAGGCCCTAGAGGTGGGCATTTTAAGGCCTGCCAGGAGATATCTCTGGTTCAACATGCCTCGGTCCCCTCATTCCAACTGGCAGCTACCATGAGCAGCCCACCTTGCCTGTGAGTGAGGCTGACCCTCTGCTTCCCCAGCCCCCTCAGTAGCCAGCTGCAGGACTTCAAATTGGCTGCCCCATTAGTCCAGTTACTGAGTGTAATCTTGTGATGCTTGCACACCTGTGCCTCTCCACGTGCTGAGGAACAGCAGGGGGAGGATGAGGTCTGTGTTGTCTCTGGAGCAGGAGTTGAGTCCAACGCCAAAGAAAACGGCCTCCCTGTGTGAAGCTTCAAGCATGCTTTGCAGCAAGCTGTGAGTAAATGGGAACCCCCAGCGATTGCCTTCTGTGCCATGGCCAGGACCTCTGTGACTAACTGGGTGGCCTTGAAATGCCCCTCCTCCACCTTTGCAGTCTGCCCCATGCCACTGACCCTGCTCTCCTTATGGGGGCTTCCCAGGTCTCAGCCTATGTGACTTCCCAGCAGTATTTGGCACAGATGACCACCCGCCATCTTGCACTTCTCTTTTCCCTTTGGTGTCTGTGACCACCCCCCCCCACACACACACACACCACTTCAGACCTCTCTGGCTGCTAGCAGGCTCTTCTCCCCCCAACCATCTCCTAAGGTTTATTCCTCAGGATTCTGTCCTGGGCCCTCTTTCCTTTTCCTCTGGTGGTCTCCTCCTTTCCCGGAGTTTCAACCACCACCTGCTTATGTTCTCAAGTGCCCCAATCTCCACCTCCAGCTCAGACTGCTCTACTGAGCTTCAGGCCCTGTGTCCACCTGGAGTCCCACTACCCTCTCACACCCAGCATGTTGAAAACCTGCTCACCTCTGCCCCTTGAAACCTGCTCCCATCCTTTGTCTCTGAGAACAGTGAATCCCTCTGCCATGCATCCTGTCCTTCAAGCCTGACACTTGTGCACCATCCTCGTCTTCTCCTTCTCTTTCACTCCCCATAGCCAATCACTCACTGTGTCCACTCCACCTACAAATGTCTCCTGGATCCACACACCTCTCTCCAACTGCATCCTCCCCAGTTCCAACCCACACGATCCCCATTCCCCCTTCTCATTCTCTTGGCTCCAGCTATGCCAAGGCTCTCCTTTTCCTTCTCCTCTGAAATCGTTCACTGTGCTACTTCCTCTCTCTGCTTCTTGTATTTTCTGTGTCTCCCAACCAGTCTCCCTTACTGGATAACTCCTCATTCCTCCTGTCCTGGCTTAGATGGCATCTCTTCTAGGAAGCCTTCCCTGATCGCCCCAGCCCCATGTCCCAGGCCACCCAAGTTCATCTTGCTGTGCTGTTACTGCCCATTTACACACCGCCATCCCACTCCAGCCATAAAGGTTGGCTCTATCTTATTCACCATAGTAGTCCCTGCACTTAGCAGAGTTTCTGGCACATCAGGACATTTGAATGACCAAGCCAGAGATGCTTGGTCTACCCCAGCAGACATTTAAACCAAGTCCGGGACTAGTCTGGGGCTTTGAGTGAGGCGGGTTCTTACGTGACTATTGGTGTGGGGCAGGCAGCAATTCTGTGGTGGGCTTTTGCTCTGTGCTTTGTCTGGCCTCAGTACAGGGAGAACAAAAGACCCAGAACGAACTCCAGGCACACTTGCCAGTTCCTTCCTTTCATCTGGGTAGACGACCCTTGCAGCCTGGTAGCCGACAAAATCAATCACCACTACTCGGCATTTTGTAAATGAACATGCGTTGGTGAGAAATGGTCCTATCGGGCTCTGTAATCTCTGACCCAGGAGCGACAGAGGAAAATGACACCTACTGCTAGACCCTTATCTTGGGAATGTGGCACCTCCTCCTTTTGTACTCCCTTAGCCAGCAGGTCACACACACCTCATATGGCATTTGTCACACTGCTTGGTAATTATTTCTTTATGTACCTGTCACTTTGGGAGTTCTTTGAGGGCTGGGACTAGATTTGACTCATCTCTCGGTCTTCAGCTGGTGACATGGAGCCTGGCACAGACTAAGGGACCACCAGTGTTTGCTGAAAGAATGCCCCAGGCTGGGAGGGGTAGTGATGAATTACTGCTGGAGCTCCTTTCTGATTCCTGCAGCCCCATCCTGCAGTTTCTTGGTGTTGTGCTTAGGAAAGACTCCATAGGCTCTTTTCGCAGGTGCTGGTGCCCCGGATTAGGTAACAACACTCCGTGATGCAACATTACTGGGTCAAAGTGTGATGCAAGGGACGGCAACAGCCAGCCGGGAGGAAACGATGGGAAGAGCGAGAGGGTGGACTCACCTGGACCGGGCCCAGGACGTTATGAGCCTGCAGTTCAGATAGTCCAGCCCGTGTTGCTACCTCTGTGTGCTGCGTGTCCTGTTAGGAAAGGAACTTAAGTCCTAGGCTCTCTACCCACTCCGCAGGACTGGGGCAGGTGTAAAACTGGCCACAAAGGATTGCCCTTTCACTTTGCCAGAAGATAAATGCATAAAGTTATGTGAATTCGGGAAAGAAACTGCTCCCACATAGGACTCCCGCCCACTGAGCTGACATTCCTCCCCTCTGGGAGACGACCTTTCTTCCCGCCGCCACCCCCCCCCCGCCCCCTGCAAAGAAATGTGGGTCTTAGATTGAGTCTCCTGGGAAACACACTGAGTCAGAGATTTGCATGCACAAAGTTTATTGGGAGTGCCCTAGGGAGCAACAGCTATCAGGGAGGGAGGAAAGCAGGATGGGGCAGAGGGAGAAGTTGAACTGCAGTTCTGTTGCAATAGAGGCTTTGAGTGATCCTTCACGGAGCTCTAGAGCCAGGGTGGCTTCTCACAGTTGTCCCAAACTGATGTCGGCTGCCCCACACCCCCAGAAGGGATTTTGACCTGGGGCAAAGAAGCTCCCATTCCCTGAGAGAAGTTCCTAGAGTGGAACTCAGCAACTGACAGTTCTGGTGGCTGGGGAAGGAGTGCCCCCTGGGTGATCTGGACATCCCAGCACGACCTGAAGATGAAAATGCAAGTATACCTGCGAAAGGGCAACAAGCAGTTTAAAACTGATAACAAGGAGTAGAGGACTGATAACAGAGGCTTTTGTGATAAGGCTCACAGAAGTAGATTTGAGGACAAGATGGACGAGACCAAGGTAGGGGAGGAAGAGAAGAGGGTGTGAAGAGGAGGGGAGAGAGGAAGCTGGCTTCAGACTATGTAGTTGTGTCCTTGGGCCTCCCAGCTGTGGAATTTTGTTAGCTGGACCTCTAAGAGGCAACGGATTGAAGAGTAGGAGCTACATCCTGCCCTCAGAGAGACTGTGGGCAGAAGCTAATTTCTCTGTTTCAGCTGCCCCACTTGGAAAACGAGGACCGGTGTTGCTGGCCCTTGGACTTCAGACTTTAGGGAGGAAATGGCAAAATGCTCCACATGTGTGTTTGCTGCAAGGGACACGCAGATATAAAGAGCTCTTTGTGAATGTGAAGTGAGATATAAATCATTATCAGAAATACAGAGGCTCAGAGCTGGATGAATCATTTGGTAAGCTCAACCCAGTCATTTTACAGAAGAGGGACTGGACTGGGGTGGGGGGGGCAGTGACTTGGCCAAGGTCACCTAGCTCAGTAGTGTCAAAGTCAAGAATCAGCCCAAGGTCCCTGATTCCTGGTTCCGGGCCCTTTCCTAATGCCCAGCTTCTAGAAATCTTTACAGGACTGCCTGTGTTCCTAAAAGCAACCCCAAACGCAGGCAGACTCCTAAGTTTCTAAGTCAGTTTTGTTTAATGCTCCCCTTCTCTGTTGGAAATACCTCTTCTTTGAGAGTTCTGTTGCTGCTCCTCACACTAGCCCTGCAGAAGGCCCTGCCAGCCAGAAAGGCCTTGAAGACATTTGCATTTGGGTGAAAGGGGCTGATGGTCTTGGACTCACAGCTGAAGGTTTTCTGGGGTGGAAATTAAAGTGGCAGCAGGAAACAGTATGCGACCTAATTAGCAGTTTGGTCTCAAGGCTGACCTCCTTTCCGGAAAGCTGGCACTCGTAGGAGTGCAAAGCAGCTGTTGCCTCTTCCCTGCCTGGCCAGGTGGGCTCAGAGTGGTGCCAGCCCAGTTGTATCCCGATGCTGGATACTCTCCTGGAAAGGGGTCTCACCTCACCCCACAGAGCTTGCCATCTATGGCCCCACGTGGCTGTGAAAACAAACAGCACACCCAGCATGAAACCTCTTTTTAAAAAAGGAAAGGAAGACAGAAGACAAAAGCCTTTCACGTCTCTCGGGGCAGGGAGAGGGGCTTGATGACTTGAAGGGAGCTCAGGAGACAGGGTGGGAGGAAGGAGCAGAGGGCAGGCCTGTGGGCAGCTGACGTTCACAAGCGTCTTGCACCTGTTGTTGTCTGCTGTGACCACACGTGTAGGCGACCCCGGGAGCTCCAGCTAAACAGGCGAGGAGTGTAATTAATCCATTGTTTAGCATTATTGGAGCTCACTGCTGCGCAGATTCTTCCTGGCAGTTCTCCCAGCTAAACAAGGGCGGTTCGTCAGCCTGATGGCGAGCTAGAAGGGGGTTGGATGGATTGAGACGTCTGGTCCGGGGAAGGGCAACTACTTATTAAATGATGCTTATGCCTGGAGGGGGGGGCGAGGGGAAGACAGTGCCCAGCACTCCTCCCTAGTGGGGCGCTGCCCACTGCTACGATATAATGTCGGTTTGGCTCCTGCTGAGAAAGTGCGTTTTCTACCTCGGTCCTCAGAGGCTGGCTAAGCTGTGAGCACAATGTGGATAATGTTTGCTCAGAGGCCAGGGTCTAGTATCGGTGTCAGATTGGCCTGCTCCTTCCTGTCTGACTTCTCATCTCGTGTGTGGTCAGCAGCTTTCACCTGATATAAATCAACCAGCATAAGAGCAGGGACCTTAGCAGTCTCCCCAGGATAAGAGCCAACATGTACACAGCTCTTGCTAAGTGCCAGTCCTTGTTCTAAGCATTGAACAGGTATGGTCTCCTTGAATCCTCACAATGACCCTCCAATCAGTATATGTGCTACTATGATTCCCATTTTACCAATGGGGTAAGGGAGGCACAGAGAGGCTAAGTAATTTGCCCAAAGCCACACAGCTAATAAGAGGTAGAGATGAGATTCAAACACAGAGAATCAAACCCACAGACTCCAGAGCCCATGTGCCCCAAAGCTGCATTAAACAGCCTCTTCCTAGCACGGGCCAGGGTCCTTTCTCTCTCAACTCGAGTATCCACCTACCAGGGGGGCATTACTTTTTATGACCTTTGGATTCAGATAATCTGGTGGAGGGGCCTGGAAGGCTGAATTTTTAACAAGCATGCTGCATACATTTCATGATCTAGTCTCTTTGGGAAGTCCTAGGGGGCGCAGTAGGTTGAATCATGTCTCTCCAAATTCATGTCCACCCGGAACCTCCACGTGTGGTCTTATTTGGAAATAGAGTTTTGGCAAATGTAATTAAGGTATGAATTAAGGTGAGATCATTCTGGAATTGGGTGGACCCTAAATCCAAGAAAATATGTCTTGAGAAGAGAAGAGAAGGGAGAAGATGGAGGCAGAGATTGGGGTGATGCATCTACAAACCAAGGAATGCCGGGGATTGTTGGCAGCCACCAGAAGCGAGGAATCAGGCATGGAGCGGATTCTTCCGCAGAGCTTCCAGAAGGAACCAACCCTGCCAATACCTTGATTTTGAACTTGTGGCTTCCTGGAGTGTGAGAGAATGATTTTCTGTTGTTTTAAGCCAGTTTGTGGTAATGTGTTAACGGCAGTCCTAGGAAGCAAGGGTGGGGGGGTGGTTACTTAGGCTCAGTGATTCTTAAATTTAGGGATGAAGGAAGAGCAAACACCATGGAGGTTATTAACATACCCCTTGAGCCCCCCAGATTGTTAGTTTTAGACCCACTGGTTGGTTTTCAACACTTCCTTTCTTTAGTGGATACAATTAGAACTGTTAAGTCCAAGTGCAGTCTTTGCTCCATATTGGTGCCTGAGGCCAGGAGCCAGCCCTAGGATGAGGCAGCCCACACCTACTTGCAGATTCTCAGAGGCCCGGAGCAAAGGAAGGCAGACTGAAAGGATTGGCTAAGGGTTCCTGAAGCAGCCCCAGTGATTGCTGCTATTTAATAGGATGGCTATTGAATTGCCAGGGCTGGGCCTCGCTGGTTCCTTACTTAACAGCAGGCAGCCGCCCAGTTCCAGAGAGCAAGTGAGGTTTTTTGCTTCGCTGGCCCCACGTGGACAGTGAACAGTGCTTTCTTTCTCCCCCAGTTCACATGCACTGGGAGGAGAAAGCACATTCCTGGAACTTGATATTGTCAAAGAATAAAGCAAAGACCATTCAAGCTTTACACACACACAAACAGCTCTAAGGGTTGTCTGAGGGAGACCAGTGGGGTTTTTAAGTGCTAGGCAAAGAAGTCCATGGTTATGCTAATTAAGGATAGAAAACTAGCCATCGAGCTAGGAGTCCAAAGCTCTGCTCTGCATGCAGTTGGTTAAAACAAGTCCCACCGTTTATTGGTCAGGAAAGTGTCTTTGGCTAGGTCCAATGAAGGTCTGACCTCTGGATTCTTTGACAACACAGCATTCGTTTTTGCTATCTCCTAGGCAAGTTCTACTGCAGATGAAAAAGTGTCCTTTTACACCTTGCTGCTCCTGTAGCTGTTGCAGGACCGGACAGCCTAAATCTGTTTGTTGAAGTCACTTGGAGCCCCTTCTGGGATTGCTGCTGGGCTGGGCCATCCATCAGCTGTCCACTGGAAGGAAGGGCAGCTGCTCCCAGGAGGGCTCTGATCGGCGATCCTCCCCTTGCTTGGCAAGGGAGGCGCCTAGGGCGAAATATTTAAGGAGATACTCACAATCAGGGATGTGCATATGCAGAGTTAGCGCTTGAGAGTCAGGGCCTCCTTAAATTTCATGCTTGCCTCTGCTTAGTCCCACTGCTTTCCTTGCTGTAAGTTAAGGGATGACGTTTTGAATGTGTTAGTCTCGCTGGGAAACATCCTAGGTGGATGAACTATGATTTCATTCCCGCCAGATACATGATATTTCCAGTGGCTCTTATTTCCCCCATAATAGAAATGGATTAGGTTTCCTAAATGAAAGGCAAGGAAGAGAGAGAGAGGGAAGGAAGAAACCTCAAGGTGTGTCAGAGCCCTGTCTGTCTGGTGGGAGGGGCTTGATCAGGCTCCGCCTAGTTCCACAGATTTTTTTTTTTTTCTCACGTGGTCTGATCACAGTGGGGCAAGCATTCTGTCCCCTTCCAGGACTGTACTCAGGGTTCTCTCACTGCCCCCTCAGGCTCGGAGATATTTTATTTCAAGAGATATTTATTTGAAGTTTCAGGTCACAGGAAAATTACTCATACCAGATCTTTTCTGTGGGACTCTTTCTTCCTGCCATTCATAAAACAGCATCAGCAGAACAAGTGCCAGAATATCGTTTCCTGATTTGAGTTTCTTCAGCGTGAGTCCTCCTACAGTTTTAGAGAAAAGCACTTGAGTCCAATCCCAGGCACACTGGTTTGCAAACAGACATGAACCTCTGGACGCCTCTGCATGCAACCGAATCTTCCATGCACCCGACTCTGGCTTGAATTGGAACTTCACTGGCCTGGGCAGGTACAATTCTATTCTATTTTTAGCAGCCTTTCATGAAGGCTAGCTGTGGCCTGTAACAGTCTTGATGTCAGGGCATACCCTCCACTCCACGGTGGGCCAGGGTTGCCTCACGATAGCATCTTTGTTCCTGGAAGAATCAGTCCTTTCCGTCTAATTTAAACTTTACCTGTTAGTTCCCCTCATCTTGCGGCTATTACTAAGCCAACCACTCAGTAATAATTCTTGGTGGAGGGCTTCTGAAATATACACAAGAACTAACAGGACTAATGCAAGAGCTGCGTTCCAATTCATTCATGCTGGGACCTCAGGAAGTTTTGTTTTGCATTTTTCCTGGACATCGGCTGAGTGTAATGAAGTCGGTTCATGATGGGCTTTAAGCCCAAATTCACTTCCTTTGGGATTAGGCACTTGGGCTTCTATATTAAATCCACCTTGGGGTCTATGGTAAATTTTATTTAATGTTACTTTCCTCTTTACAGCTAGCATAAACATTTATTATACATCCTGTGATATATGTTTCCAAGAAGTAAGGAAATGCTGTTGTGGAAAGATATAATTCCTGAATGATTTGAAATATAGACGAATAACATGTTTTAGAAAGGGGCCAGGACTTTAATGGGGAAAAAAAAGTAGTTACGTGATTTTTTTTCTTGTCTTTCTCTGCCTTTTCTTTTGGCACCAGTTAAAGGAATATTTCTCAGCTTTTCTCCCCATGCACACAAAAGATGATATCTGATATGAGATGCTGTCAAATCCTGCTTCATTAGAGCCCACAAATACTAATGCACAGCTTCCCTCACGCTGCCCTAAAATAGGAACAAAGAGGCTGAATAATGTCAAGATAGAACACAAAGGAAAAGAGTTTGTCCTCTGGGCCCAGGAGATGAAAGACATCAGGAGTCATCTGTGGCCGTTGGGCCGGGCCAATGTTCCTAGGGCTTGTTTTGTAGATGATGGGGGATTGGCAGGGAGGATTATTTGCCCCAAATAAAGACAGCCAAACAGAGAGTACAAAGTCCCCACTTATTGTGCAGTACAACAGCACAGTAGACCTTCGCCCCTCCAGGAGAGAAGGTCTAGGGGCATAAGCTTGGTTGAGGGACCCTGGTTGGGGGACCCAGAGAATAGACAAGTGTGAGGGGCATTCTGAGTTCTTAAAGGGAGATGGTTGTAGTAAAAAGCAAGTCATGTAAAAAAGCTCTATCATCACTGGTAGCAGAAACAACCAAGAAGACCAAGCCACTTGGCTTCATGGTTTATTAACAGGGCTCAGTAACTCACAGATGAGGTGAATGTGTTCCATCAAGTCAGAGCACATCCTTTGGTAGAAGTGATGGGGGAAAATTCAGAGTAGCCTAGGAGGCCAAGGAATGGCAGAAATAGGACTTGAAATCTAGCACTATGGGATGCTATCAGTAAGAGCAGTGACAGAACATGACCCCAGGTCCAGACCCTTCCCACCGTCCCTCACTGCTTCCCTTTCACCCTTCTTCCTCCTCCTCTGGGAGGAGAGAAACAGTGAGGGCTGCGCAGCCATTGGAATCCCACCCTCTTTGGTTGGTAAGCAAGGCCACGTCTTACTTGGGTTAGTGTTAAAGCAGAGCCTGAAACAAGAATTTGAGAGCAGGTAGTTTGGGAGGTGATTCCAGGAAGCAGTAATGAGGGAATGGGGCATGTGAGACAGGGAAGGAGGGAAAGCCAATATAAGGGTGCACTTATCAAGGTCACTGTTATGAACAACAAAAGCCCACTTCTGCCAGGACTTCCTGAGAAGTGTAGAGAATGCCTCCCCAAGATGACCATTTACCAGATGCGAGGCAAGAAGCATTAATCCACAAGCTTCCCTTCCCCCATTGGTTGAGGATTGCTCCTACGGATGTTGACATCCTTGAACTTCTGAGCTGTGCATGCAATGTTCTGGACCTCATAGGTGCTGTGGAGCAGAGAACAAAGGTATGGCGCTCTCTCAGGGTGAGAAATGTGAGCCCAAGTTCTCCTAGAACAGTCCACCCCAGTCATGGCTGGAATCAATGGCCAAGAGGATGTGTGATAGGCCACCAGATGCATCTGTTACAGGATGTAAGTCTGCCAAGGAGTCAGAGAACGGGAAGATAATACATGGCCACTGGGGAGCCAGAGAATGAAGGTAACGTGGACAAAAGCCCTCTCAGAAAATAAGCTGTTTTGGGAGACTCAAAATGGAAAGAATTCAAGAGGTTCAAAAGAAGAGTGGGGGAGGGGCAGGGTCCATTGGGAATTGGGTGTGGCAGAGAATAGAGCAGAAGTCCTTTTGGATACCCAATATCTTATGCATTAGAATACACTAGAGCCCTGAACCTGCGGAGTCTTCACCATGGAGTCATAAAGAAGGTGAGGCCACACTATAATGAGGTCTCCTGGTGCCAACCATAATAAACCTCCAGAGACAGGGACCAAGATGGCCTATGGAGTATTGATTCCAGGGCTACATCAGGGCCATGCCTTTGTCAGGGTATTTAGAAAGCTTGGAGTGCAAAGAGACAGTTGTGCAAACAAGGAAGGCACTGGCTAGAATCTTGATTAGACTTTTGGAGCTGTTTGCCCTACAAAGCCAGAGTATAGACAATGTCACTCCTACCTGTAGCAAAGTACCTTGGGAGCAGTCAAGGATCTCAAGCACTGCAAAGCAAAACTTGTAAAGAGAAGGGAATCCTCCCCTGTGCATTTATTTTGTAAATACCTACCTTCTAAAGAGAGTCTGAAGATGACACGCTTCAGAGATGAATAGGATGAAGTCTGTGGGGTTGCAACAATTAAGTATATGAAGGGATCATAGAAGATGCATTTTGGGACGACCTATTAAGTCACCCATCAGCATTGCATAGGTGCCTCCAAATAGCACAGTCCTGGAAGATGTCACGGACATAGGTTATTGCTTGATCAATGCCCTCTCTTCTGGAGAATTGACTCACCTCCATTCTATGTGGTTTTCATGGCATATCAATCACGTGACTTGCTCTCTACCCCCCACCAGCACCACTATCAGATGCCCCAGCCACAGGTATTTGATTGTTTCATGCAAGTTTGAGTCAATCAAATTCCTCCAGTCCTCTAGTCATAGTGATTCATTCAAGGGTGGGTGTATGACTCTTCATTGACATTTGATGTATGGATGCTGGCAGAGTGAAGGTCCCTCAGCTTTTTAAATGGAACCTTCTAAAGTATAAGGCAACACCCAGAGGTAAGAAAAGCTGAAAGATGGAGAGACTGAAAGATACTGTTGAGCCCCTGGATTCAGCCATGCCTGATGTAAGAAGTACTCTTAGACTTACCAGTTATGTGAACCAATACATTTCCCTCTTTCTTAAAATTGTTTGTGTCACTGGCAAGGGAGAAAACTTCTAATACAGTATTTGCTGAGCACCTAATATGCTTAAGGTGGTCTATGCTAGATGCAGTGGGTTGAATGGTGCCCCACCCCCCCGCAAAGATATGTCCACGTCCTGGAACCTGTGGATGTGACTTATTTGGAAAAAGGGTCTTTGCGTATGTAATTAAGTTAAAGATCTTGAGGTAAGATCATCCTGTATTATCCGGATGGCAAGTGTTCTTATAAAAGACACCCAGAGCGTAGACAGACAGAAGAGGAGAAGGTATTGTGGCGATGGAGGCAGAGACTGGAGTCAGGCAGCCACAAAGAGTGCTAACAGCCATGAGAAGCTGAAAGACACAAGGAAGGATCCTCTCCTGGAGCCTCCATATGGAATGCATCCCTTACAACACTTTGCTTTGGACCTCTGGCTTCCAGAACTGTGAGAGAGAGCACCTTTCTGTTATTTTAAGCCACCTAGTTTGTGGTACTGTGTTATGGTAGCCTTAGGGAAGTGATCCATGGGGTGCTAATGATTTAACTTTGAAAAGAGAGAATCATTCCTCTGGAGAGAGTGCGTCAAGATTTATTTGTAGTATTTTAAATAATTATTAAATAACAATTGCTTTAATTGAGTTTTATGCACATTGGGGTGGGAGTGATGAAGAATGGATCATGCAATGGGGAAACACGACAGAGGCAGAGCCTTATTATGGTTAAGGGAGCTGCCTGTGTTCAGTTCTTGACCCACTACTTATTCCACCATAAATAGCTGTGAATCCTTGGGTAAGTTGCTTAACCTTTCTAGGTCTCAGTTTCCCAATCTGTAAAACATGGATGGCAATCACAATGCCTTCTTCATAGGAGTTTAGTGAGGGTTAACGAAGTTAATATATGTAAAGTGCTTAGAACAGGGCCTGGCAGATGGTAGGCACTCAGTAAATGTTATTCAGGAAGAAAATGCCCTGTAATGAGGTATTCCATACCAGTGTGCTGCAAATGATTATAGTTATGTTTGTCTAGAGGACTGCAAAGAGAATCCCCAGGGAAATGGGAGAAAACTGGGTAGATCACAGAGAAGGAGGGGCTTTCAAAAGTGACCCCACAAAATTTTTTTATGAATTCCTGTGTTCATCCTGGGCTTGTGTATGCAGAAAGCACCCTTTGTCACAGTCAGCTCTCTAGCCCCCTAACAGCCTGGGCTATGGGTAGTTACCTATCTCCCAGTAGATTTGATCACAGTTGCACTGTGCTTCAGGATTAATTTTTTTTAAGTGTGTTGAGACTGATTAGCCAGTTACAGGAATCAATGTGCTTCCTTGTAGGAATAGGGGTAGGGGAAGAAAGAAGTGAACAGGATTAGGAAAGAGAATGAATGGACAATGGAGGAGGGTGGAGGTTGGCGGGAAAAATCTTTAAATTCTCTCCGCAGCCAGCTTGGGAATGATCACTCTAATAAGGGAATCACAAGGATGCTGTTAATACTCCCTGGTTGAAAGTAAGACACAGCTGTTCAGGTGGACTGCTGAGCAGCGCCTCTGCCGAAGGAGTCTGATGATTATTTATTTGCATCACGGATTCCTAATTTTGCAAGCCTGGCTGTCTCAGCCTGTGTGCTGACTGGCTGTCCAGATATGAGACCATCTCTGATGATGATGGATTTCGAGATTAGTCCCACTCTCTTCCTCCATGGAATGCCGCATAGTCCTAAATCGGCATGCCATAGAACTATGCATGGCTCTCCTTCTTCTGGAATAGGGTGCTCCTGGAGTAGGATGCCCTGGGTTATACTGGCATAGGCTTTTTCCCCCTTTTTATTTACTTTTTAAAAAAATGAGATATACTTTACATACAATAAAATAATAAAATATTAAGTGTGAAATTTGATGAATGTTTACATAACTTACCAAAGGTTTTTGAAACTCTTTACCAACCCCAGTACAGAGAATGCCTTTAATGCTCACAGCACAGTGGACACTAACAGGAGTCACCTTCATGGTAATGAATCAAATTTCACTAGCTCTTGTCTCATCATTGATAGAGGCCCCCTCTATGAGTAATCCTTCAGGGAATGTCCTATATGAGTCATGAAGAAGTCTCTCTCACTGTATCAGTTATCTATTTCCAAAATTCTGCTGCATAACAAATAAACCCCAAAACCTCCATGTCTTCTGTTATGGGTTGAATTGTGTCCCCCCAAAAGGTACATTGAAGCCTTAACCCCCCTGTATCTCAGAAGGTGACCTTATTTGGAAATAGGGACATTGCAGATGGAATTGGTTAAATTAAGATGAGGCCATACTGGAGTAAGGTGGGTCCTTAGTCTAATGGGACTGGTGTCCTTATAAGAAGGAGACGAGATAGGAGAGAAGACAGCCAGCTGACGATGGAGATTGAAGTGCTGCAGCTTCAAGCCAAAGAATACAAGGATTACTGGCAATCTACCAGAAGCTAGGAAGAGGCAAAGAGGGATTCTTCCCCACGGGTTTCAAAGGGAGCATGGCCCTGCCAACACCTTGATTTCAGACTTTTGGTCTCCAGAACCGCGAAAGAACAAATTTCTATTGTTTATTGCCACCCAGTTTGTGGCACTTTGTTATAGCAACGCTGGAAACTAAGATAGCACCCTTCTCTGTTACAATCTGAGAGTTGGATGCTTGTAACCCTGGGTCCTTCAGAAATCTTAATAAAATGTTTTATTATTATTATTATTTTAGTCCTTCTCTCCTAGAAACAGTACCACCCTTAGAGCTGGGATGGGGATGAATTTAAGTGAGAGCCACCAGATATACTCAGAATCACTTCTCTCCTCCAAGAATGTGGTCAACCTGGGTCCTATCTTCTTCCCTTCCCAGGACGACTTCAGTGAATTCTGATGAAGTTGTACCAAGTTTCCCTGCTTCATCAACAAATCGTGAGTTATTCAACATAATTCAGGCTTAAAATATATAGCTTTACCTCTCATAGTTCATGACTTTTGTCAAAACAGCTATTTGGAAGTTGTAGCAATTTTAGATCAACTGTTTTCTTTTTAATTAGTTCTTTATTTTATTTTGGTATAATGTTTTTCTCACCCCCAAAATATACTAAGTAAATACACTATAAGAAGTGATATTTTGACATTACAGTTCCAGGCAAAGAAACACTAATTTAATCGACACATCGGTTTTTAGTCAGAGTATATCGTATGGAACAAATTTGTATTGCATGCCACGTTTGGATGAACCCAAAATGCTTTCCTTGCATATTTAGGCCTAGAAAGAAGCGTGAAGAGGTAACATCTTCTTCTACAAATTTCCTTTGTTGTTCTTGTTGTGCTATTTCCATATTTCCACAGCACTCTTTTTTAGGCTTTGTTTTGCCTAGGGAATGTTTTTCTCTGCTATAACTTTGTTTTTAAGGCAGTTTGAATGCAAGATGACCATGAGCATCAATAGATTGAAAAATTGGTGAAGAATATGGTTCAGAAAAAAAGAATACAGTTTCCAAAGAATGACTCCCTAGCATCCCTCCTCCATCACCCACCACTCACTACCAAATCTTCTCTTCTGCCTTTGCCATGACTAACAAATCTTCATGACATTATATTTTATGTACAAATTTAAGTTATTTACTTTCAAATTATTTGTTATTTATAAAAACTTGTTTTTATTGTTTAATTGAATATATAGTTTGTTTATGTGGCTCTTCCTTCTGTCTTGGGTTCAGAAGGTACATATCATAATTTTCCTCATTAAAATAAGTGTGACTTTGTGTCCTGATGAAATTTAGTAGTCACATTTTACCTTACTTCTAAAATCCCTAGACCAAGGGTTCTTAACAAGGGGTCTGTGAGCTTGAATTGAAATTCAAAAAAACATTTTTCTTGTGGGGATGTGTTGGTGCAGGTGTGATATATTTATTAAATAATACACAGTGTAGTGTGGACTTAGTAAGGGGTCCATGGTTTTCACCTGACTAGCAAAGGGGTCTGTGGAAGCAAAAAGGTTAAGAGCCCCTGCTTTAGACCAATTACACAAAGAAAACATTGACAGTTTGTGGAAAGCAAAGTGGTCTGTCTAGGGACATTGGGACTTGAGGAATGCCCCGGTGGTGAGCTCCTTGTTTCTTTTCTCCTCATATATATCCTGGTATGGGTGCCATAAAAGCTCACAAACCAAAAACAACAAACACAGGGAGAAAAAAAACAGCGAAATAAAACAATATAAGCCTTCTCTCTTCACACAAAAGACTTAGAGAGTGGACAGACTTGCAGGGCAGAACTCTTTTGACAAAACCAGGTGAAGAACACAATAAGACAGGTGCCTTCTCCAACCCCACTATGCATGGCATCCAGTTCTAGCCCTGACTACGATCTCAGTCTGTCAGCAAGAAGACAGGGCCCCTCTCCCTCTGGAAAGATAAGCATCAACAGAGTCCATGTGTAAGCATAGCCCAGCAGTAATTAAGTGGCTCCCCCATCAGCAGGTAGACACCTGTGGAAGCTGTGTGTGTGAACAGAACCCTCAATATCATCTTGCCTCAGCAATTATGGTCAGTTTTCCTTTTCTTCCTGACTGGCAGCATTTGCAGAGGCTGTGTGTGTGAACACAGCCTTGACTACCATAATGGCCCAGCAATAATAAGTAACAATATATAAACAGGAACCACAGTGTCATAACATAATACTCAAATTGTCCAAGATACAATTGAAAACCCTTTGCATTTCAAGAACCAGGAAAATCTCAGCTAGAATGAGAAAAGATGATCGATAGATGCCAACACCAAGATGACACAGATGTTGGAATTTTTTTGACAGGAAATTTGATTCTACCATCCTAAAAATGGTACAATGATTTATTAAAACAATATGGAAACAAATGAAAAAATAAACATTTCAGCAAAGAAATAGAAGATATAAAGAAGAGAAAAATGAAAATTTTAGAGCTGAAAAATACAATTACTGATTTTTTTTTGAAAAAAGCTCACTGGAAGAGCTCAATGACAAAATGGAAATGACAGAGGAAAGAATCAGTGAGCTTAAAGCTATATCAATAGAAATTATCCAGTTTGAATAACAGAGAAAATAGATTGCAAAACTAAAATAAACAGAGCCACAAGGAACTTTGGCATAATAACAAAAACATCTAATAGTCATGCAATTAGAGTCTCAGAAGTAGAGTAGAGAGTGGGAGTGAGAAAACATTCAAAGAATATTCAAAGAAATAATGGCTGAAAACACCCAGTTTCTCAGAGACTTAAATCTTCGGATTGTTCATCTGCCAGTTGTGCACTGAATCCCAGCAGAGTTGTGGCCAAAAACAGGGAATATCTACAACTGCAAGCAAAACAAGTCCTTCCATCTGCCTCATAATATTTAAGTCCCCTTTCAGCCTGAAGCAGTCAGAACAGACATTGTCCCAAATCCCTTAAGACTGAGGAATGAACAAACATAAGGGTGGAGTGTAACCATGGACTAAAGTAGATTTATTGTTATTGTAATTATTATCTTGTGTTCATGGAAGAACTTGTAACATTGATATAAAGATAGTGTTTGCCAGGGGTTCAGAAGGGAAGGGGAGGGATGAATAGGTGGAACACAGGGCATATTTACGGCAGCGAAATTGTTCTGTATGGTACTGCAATGGCAGACACATGACATTATACATTTGTCAAAGCCTCTGAAACTGTACAGCACAAAGTGTAAACCATATGTAAACTATAGACTTTGGTTAGTAAAAATGCTTCAATATTGGTTCATCAGTTGTAACAAATGTACCACACTAATGTAAGATGCTAATAGTAGGGAAAACTATTTGTATGTGTGTAGGGGGTATATGGAAATTCCCTATACTTTTGGTGTAATTTTTCTGTAAATGTAAATCTAAAACCTTTCTCAAAATAAAGTTTATTATTACCAGAAAAGATGCTGATATAGATAGGTTAAAAATAAATGGATAGAAAAAGACATAACAAGCAAACACTAATCAAAAGAAATTTGGAGTGGCTATACTAATACTATATAAGGTAGACTTAAGAGAAAAGAAAATTGCCAGTGACACAGAGTGACAGACACTACATAATGATAAAAGAGTCAATCCACCAAAGTAACATAGCAATCTTAAATATGTATGTACCAAATAATGTAGCTTCAAAATACATGAAGCAAAAACTAACAGAATTGAAAGGAGAAATGGACAAGTCCACAATTATATGGGGATCTCAATCCCTTTTGCTCAATAAATGACAGAAACATTACACAGAAAATCAGCCAGGATGTAGAAGAACTGAACAGATATTTATAGAACACTTTACCCGATAACAGCAGATTTCATCATTTTTTTCAAGCTCATGTGTAACAGTCACAAAGATAGATGATATCCTGGACCATAATAAAAGCCTTAAAATTTTAAAAGAAGTAAAATTATATAGAATATAATCTCTCATCATAATGAAATCAGACTAAAAATCCATAATAGAAAGACAACAGATAAATCTCCAAATACTCAGAAATTAAACAATACACTTCTAAGCAATCCATGGGTCAAAAAAATAGTCCATGAAATTAGCACCCTATCAGTGGGCCTTACCTTGGAATATATAATAATCTATTTTCCCAAAGTAACAGAGTTACACTCATTTATAATTTCCCTACACATGATTCTTCTACCCTTTTATTTGAATATACAATTAGCACTATACCTGTTCTATATGCCTGTTGTTCATACGCCTGTCGAGCCCTGAATCTCAGCAGAGCTGTGGCCAACACCTACCCACCAGTTCTTCGGACTTGCCCAGGACAACTAACAAAATGATGATGGTGGACAACCCCCATCCCAAAAAACAGAGAGTATCTACACCTGCAGGCAAAACAGTTCCTTCCATCTTCCCATAAGATCTAACATCCTTTCGATCTGAAGCAGAGTGGGCATCACCATCCCCAAGTTCTCAAGATTGAAGAATGAACAAACATAATGAGGGAATGCAACCATGGACCAAAGTAGACTTACTATTATTGTTGTAATAGAAAAACTTGTAACATTGCTATAAAGATTGTGCTTACCAGAGGTTCTGTGGGTGGGGAAGGGAAGAATTGTTGGAACATAGGGCATTTTTAGGGCATTGGAATTGTTCTGCATGATATAGCAATGATGGATACAGGCCATTATACATTTTGTTCTAATTCTATGAAGCTGTACAGTGAAAAGTATAAACCATAATGTAAACTATAGACCTTGGTTAGTAGCAAAGCTTCAATATTTGTTCATCAAGCATAACAAATGTACCACAATGATGTAAGATGTTATGAATGGGGGAAAATATGGGAGGGGAAAGGGATGGGGTATATGAAAATCCCCTATACTTTCCATGTAACTTTTATACAGTCTAAAACTTCTCTGTAAATAACATTATCAATGTGGAAAAAAGAAACCTCAACGGAAATTTAAAAAACTACATAGAACTGAATGAAAAATAAAGTCCAACATATCAAAACTTGTAAAATGTAGCTAAAGTAGTGCTTAGAGGAAAATTTATAGCATTAAGTGCTTGTAATAGAAAAGAATAAAGGTCTCAAATCAATAATCTAAGCTTCCACGTCAACAAAGTAGAAAAAGAAGAATAAAATAAACTACAAGGCAAGCAGACATAAGAAAATAATAAAAATTAGAATAGAAGTAAATGAAATTGAAAACAAAATCAATAGAAAATGAAAGAAAATAAAAGCTGGTTCTTTGAAAAGAACAATAAAATGGGTAAACCTCTAGAAGGAGTAATAAATAAAAAACAGAGAAAACAGAATTTAGTCATATCAGGAATGAAAAGGGATATCACTATGGACAACACAGACATTAAAAGGTTAATAAGCGACTACTACAAACAACTCTACACACATAAATTCAACTTTGGTTGAATGGCACATTAAAAGAAAATTACAAACCAATATCTCTGATGAACATAGACACAAAATTCTCAACCAAGTATTGACTAATCAAATCCAGCAATATAGAAAAAGAACTGTATGTGACAACAGTGGTGGTTTATTCCAGGAATGCAAGTGTTGTTCAGCATTCCAAAATCAATCAATGTAAGCTCCCATATGAACTTGCTGAAGAAAAATATCACATGATCATGTCAATTGATACAGAAAAAGCATTTTACAAAACCCTGCTTCTATTTCTGAGAACAACTCTCAGAAACTAAGAATTAAGGAACTTCCTCAACCTGGTAAAGGTCATTTGAAAAAAATTTCTATTGCTAGCATCATACTTAGTGGTGAAAGACTGAATGCTTTTCCACTAAGATCGGAGACAAGGCAAGGATGTCTGCCCTCACCATTCTTATTTAACATGGTACTACAAGTCTTAGCCAATGCAATAAGGCAAGAAAGGGATGTAAAAATTTTAGAGATTAGAAACGAATAAATAAACTCTTCCTATTTGCAGATGACATGATTGCCTATGTAGGAACCCTTCAAGGAATCTACAGGAAAACTAGTACTAATAAGTGTGTTTAGCAAGGTTAACCCACAAAAATTAACCTCATGTCTATACACTAACAATGAACTATTGGAAACCAAAAATTAACACACAATACCATTTATAATTGCTTTTAAAAAATGAGCACCTAGGTACAAATCTAACAAAACATGTAGAGAAACTATGTGCTTAAAATTGCATAATTTTGATGAAAGAAATCAACAAAGATTTCAATAAATGAAGAGACAACACCATGCTTATGGATTAGGAGACTCAACATAGTAAAATTGTTAATTCTCCCCAAATTGATCTACGGATTCAACAAAGTTCTTATCAATCTCCCAATAATATTTTATAGATATAGACAAGTTTATTTTAAGATTCATATGGTAAGGCAAAGAAACTAGAATAAAGCTAAGACAATGTTGAAAAGAAGAATAAATCTGGAAGGAAGCATATCACCCAATTTAAAAATTTACTATATATCTAGTAATTAAGACAGCGTAGTACTGGTAGAGGGATAGACATATAGACCAATGGAACAGAACAGAAAATCCCCAAATAGAGCCACCAAATATATCCAACTGATTTTGGAAGAAGGTACAAATGCAACTCAATGGAGAAAGAATAGCTTTTTCAACAAACGGTGTGGAAACACTTGGACATCAATATGTTAAAAAAAGTGAATCCACACTGTATGCAAAGAATAACTAAAATGGATCATATATCTAAATGTAGTGTGTAAAGCTATAAAACTTATAGAAAAGAACATACGAAAAAAATCTTTGTTACCTAGGAAATTCTTGGACATGACACAAAAGACATCATCCATAAAAGAAAAAAAGCAATTAAATGGACTTCACCGAATTTAAAACTTTTCCTCTGTGAGATGAAGAGGATGAAAAGACAAGCAAGAGGCTGGGAGAAAATATCTGCAAATCACATATCTAAGAAAGGACTCACATACATAATACATAAAGAACATTCAAAACTCAACAGTAAGAAAACATACACTACAACTAGACAATGGGCAAAAGACTTGGACACTTTACCAAAGAAGATATATTAATGGAAAGTGAGCACATGAAAAAAGTGTTCAACACCATTAGCCATTAGGGAAATGCACATTAAAACCGCAATGAGATACCACTACATACTTGTTAGAAAGGCTGAAATAAAACCTAGTGACAACACCAAAGAACTGGTGATGATGTGGAGAAACTGGACCATTTATACATTTCTCATGGGAAAGTAAAATTGCATAGCCATTCTGGAAAACAATTTGGCTGTTTCTTCAAAAGGTAAGCATACATTTACCACACAATCCAGCAATCTCACTTCTGAGCATTTATCCTACAGAGATGAAAAATTTTTGTTCCCACAATACTTGTAAATGTATGTAAATCACAGCTTTGTGAGTATAGCCAGAACTGGAAACAGCCCAAATGACCTTCAGTGGGTTACTGAATAAACAAACTGTGGTACATCCATACCATGGATTACTACTCAGCCATAAACAGGAGTGAACTATCGATACGTGCAACAACTTGGATGGATGCAAGTCATTATGTAAAGTGAAAACACCAATCTCAATAGATAACACACTGTATGATTCCATTTATATAACATTCTCAAAATGACAAAATTCTAGAGAAGGAGAATATATCAGTGGTTGCCAGGAATTAAGGGAGAAAGTGGGAGGTACTACTATAAAGAGATAACAGAAGAGCTCTTCTGTGGTGACAGAACAGTTCTGTGTCTTGATTGTGGTGGTAGTTATACAAATCTATATATGTGAGCAAATTTCATAGAACCATACACACACACACACACACAAATAAATGAATGTGTGTAAAAACTGGAAGAATCAGAGTAAATCTAGTTCATTGTATTATGCCAATGTCAATCACCTGGTTTTGATAATGTGCCTATAGTTTTGTCAGATGTTACCATTGGGTAACCTGGTTCATGGGTATATGGGACATCTCTGTAGTATGTTTGCAACTTTTTTGTGGATTTATAATTATTGCAATATTAAAAGTTTTAAAATATGATTCTTTGCTCTCGTAAACTTTTATAATTGTTCCCCTGTATCTGAGGATACATTTTCTTTATTTTCATATTAAAAAATATTTTAAAAAGTAAATGGAAGGGGAAGTTAAGTCTTAAAATGTACCAGATTTCTGTCAGATTTCTATTTGGAATGATGGAAACATTTTGGTACTGGATGGTGGTGATGGTAGCACAACATTGTGAATGCAATTAACAGCACTGAAATAAATATCTGAATATGATTTTTAAAAACTATTAAATCCTAGCTTGCTACTACTGCTTGTTGGATCTGAAGGCAATTAGCAAGCATTCTAGTAGTGTGGAAGACACACTATCACCAGACTAAGGCTCCATCTTTGTGGTCACAAGGATTGCAATAGAATTGAAAGGGGAAAACCTTCTCACGAGGTGATTCAATGTTATTTAATGTTGTTTCTGCATACCATTGAGAATCCTCTCTCTTACTACCCACAGAATATAGTAACACCATCTAGTTTTCTGAAAGAGCTCAGAAACTATTCATCAAAGCAGAAAAGTCTTTAAACATTGACCTTTGAGAAAGTAGATATCTACTTTCTTCTGATCTGGCCATATTAATAAACTTGGTGATGTTTTCTGGTAAAAGAGGGAATAATGGACAATAGATTCTAATCTGGCAGAAAAACTGTATTCTCTGATTCTTCCCACATGCCACTGAGCCGGTCCTTCTATCTGGACTCCATGGTCACTTTGCGCCTGTATCCCGAGGCCCCAGTGCCATCCCCTTACTCTGAAGAACTGCCATTGCTACCTTTTCCCAGTAATTCCCTGATCATGGGAAATTATGGTGAACCCTGTGCTTTCTATTTTCCAATGTCTTATCCAAATTACAGTTATGAATACTCCTATAGGCCAGCCTTTATCCGGAAAAGGAATATGTGGGAAAGGCAGAGGGTAAATGTGTCAATGAAAGTTATGCCCAGCTACATCATCTGCCAGAGGAGTATTTGGAGAAACGACTCAGCATAGTGGAAACCTTCAGAGCTGCGATCAAGTATATTAATTACCTGCAATCTCTTCTGTACCCTGAAAAGGCTGAGTCCAAGAGTAACACTGGGAATGGTCCTTCCATAATGGCAACCACCAGCTGCTACACCGACCCCATATTTAGAATCTTTTGACTAGTGTTTCCATATAGACCCAAATAATTTCACAAAATGGAGTTTCTTATAGCATCATTCAATAGTTTTTCCTGCATGTGATTTCTGTGTGGGGCAGGTAACACAAATGCTAACCTATGCTGGATTTTATTTACCCCTATTTGAGAGGTACTACATATTACCTTATGTAGATTGAGAAGCTGCTCCTTAAACTTTGATCATCTCTTTCAGGAGCTTTAGGGGAATCCAGGGTCCTCGGTCCCTCTCATCCTGCCCTTTCACACACTTGGCCAGAGCCTCAGCTGTGAGAAGCTCTCACAAAAGCAATGTAAACTATGACTGATGACTACTCAATATTTGTCATGCACCTTGCAGATCCTTAATGTTAAGCAGTTACAATGAACCTTAATTTGTCAAAAAAAAAGTAAATGAAAAATTTTAATGTAATGGCATTGCCTAAACAACAGGGTTTCCAGGAATTAATCAAAATCATGAAATAGGGATGGAGGTATAGCCTTATATCTCTCGATGAACTGACTCATATGTTCCGGAATCTGTAGCATTTTGGGTGTATCCATGTTGCATAGGTAATACTCTATTGCAAGTAACTCGGCTAGAATTGTGTACAGAAATTGTCCTACCCTGCTTCAGGTAACTTTTGCTGCATGACAAATCACTGGCATTAGTGTTTTTTTTTTTTTTTTTTTGGTGCTGTAACACATGACCACACCACTTCATGGCTTAAAACACACCCAATTATTAGCTCACAGTTTTGTAGGTCAGAGTCCAGCACTGTGTGGGATGGTTGGTATAGCTGGATTTCTGGGGCACATCATCTTTCATCCTCCAGAAGGGTAGTTCAGGCTAGTTCACATGTTTGCCAGAGTTCCCAGCAGGAAGAGGATGAATGCCTCAATGCTCAAGAAGTTTACTAATGTCACATTGGTCAAAGTAAGTCGCATGGCCAAGCCCAAATTCAAGAGGTGGACAAATAGACTCCATCTTTTGAGAAAAGAGCTGTAAAAGAATTTATGGTCCCTTTTTGCATAATGGCATGTTTATTGTGAGCAATATTTGATTCAGTGAAATCCTGACACAACCAAATTGTTGGGTAGTCCCTGGAACTTCATTTTAATGGAATTTGACTGGTGTTAATAATTCCCACATAGGAAGCGGCTGTGGCTCAATCAGTAGGGCTCCCGTTTACCATATGGGAGGGCCCGGGTTCGGTTCCCGGGGCCTCCTGGTGAAGGCAAGCCCGCCCGCACGGCGTGGTTAGCTGACCCAGCGAGCACAAGCAGCAAGGGGGGGATAAATGAATAAATAAATAAAAATCTTTAAAAAAATAAAAAAAAAAAAAATAATTCCCACATAAATTATACAGCAGCATAGCTTCTGACTTCCAGTATCATGCTAATCACCATGCTCTTCAACTTCGGTTTGGCTGGGGGAAACGTGGACTCACAGCCCAATGAAAATTGCACATAGCATTTATGTATGTATGGGTTTGCCATTTGATTTGATCATACGGATTTCTTGTCATCTTTTTGGCATTAAGATGAACACTTGAAAACACCCCATCTAAAAGAAGGTAATAATCAAAAATCACTTTCTTGCCTATCATGCTGCAGGCTATTTAGAGTAGACACAAATGTTTTAATTCATTGCACTGGTGGTGAAAAACGCATAAGTAGTAACTACTAAAAAAGATGATATAGAGCCAGCCAAGACAAAAAAATTATGGAAAGCAGCAAAACACTTGCAGCAAAACATTGCTCTGTTCTCAGGTGGTAAGAAAGGGCTTGTGGGAAGGGCCATCAATGCCAAATATCATCCTGAAAACAATAAACAATTGACTACAAACAGTATCGGTTGACTCTCTTGGATCTTGAGCTGTGCCTGAGCATGTGAATAAATTAGGTCCTCCTGTTCAAGATGCAACTATCAAGTGAACAAAACAGATCACAAGGCAGTAGGATGATGTTTGTGTAAATGTATAATACTAATGGCTAATATTTATTAAGTCATTACTATTTGCTAGGTGTTGATCCAAGTGCTTTAACAAAATGAACTCACTTAATCTCCATAATAATTCTTATGAGGTAGGAAGGACTGTTATTATCAGAAAAGGTAACCAACGCACAGAAAGGTTAAGAGATTTGCTCAAAATTACACAGCTAAAAAACAACAGAGCAGGGATTTGAACCCAGACAGCCTGACTTGAGAGCCTGTGCTTACAATCACTATACCATTAGATATGTGTGTGTGTAAATATGGAAAGGCACACCCAAAAAGTCAGTAGTCATTTCTAGATGGTGGGATTACAGGTGCTTTTATCTTTGCTTCTTTAGTTGCATTTTCTAATTTTTATAATGTGCAGTTCTACTTGGTAATAGTACTAAAGACTCTTAAAGGTCATACAATAATCTGACTTTTTCCATACTCTAACTCACCTTTAAGAAATCCCCTCAAGTTCTCTGAAAGCTGAGTGATCTGGTCAACGACAAAACTCTTTCCTCGCTTCTGATTTGCTAAGCTGTGTGTGTTGGCATTTTGT
Organism: Tolypeutes matacus; assembly: GCA_026826555.1. Taxonomy (NCBI): domain Eukaryota; kingdom Metazoa; phylum Chordata; class Mammalia; order Cingulata; family Chlamyphoridae; genus Tolypeutes; species Tolypeutes matacus. The sequence goes on from JAKSZT010047090.1 coordinate 8,875,954, forward strand.
CCTCATGTTTGTAGACTCATGGTTGAATGATGGTAGCCACAACTCCACATATCACAACCTCATTCAAGGTCAAGAAGCAGTGTTGATGACCAAAAAGCAAACAAACAGAAAGGTTTTGACATTGGGTGACTTTCCTTTTATCATAGGAGCTCTCTAGAAGAATTTCCTTTCATATTATTGGGCCAAATTTGATCACATGTCCATTCCCAGTTGCAAGGGAGGCTGGTACATTGAATATCTGATTTCCAGTGGATGGTGGCAAAAGAGAAGGACCTTGGGAATGACTATTAGGTTAGCTAACACCAGGGTCTGCTATAGCCCATATTAGTAGGAAATCCATTCCCTTTCCTGAGGAGATTCAGCAGAGTTCTATAAAGAGATGACTAGCCAACACCCTAGTCAGGAAGTCAAGAGATCTAGGTTCTAGTTCAACCACTGACACTAGCTTGCTTGGAGACTTTGGAAAAGTCATTTCCCCTCTCTGGGCCTGTTTACTTGGCTGTAAAAAAAAAAAATACTGTACTAGTTGATCACTAAGGGCCCTCACATCATGACTCCTGATAATACTAGAAATCAATGGACCCTCCAAATATTTATATTGTGGGGCAACTCTTCAACAAATCACATTCACAGAAGAGCTTCCCTTCACCTGCCTGGTAGGGACAGCAAACAAGGAATGTGCATGACCAGGAAAGAGTGAGCCTTGTGAACACAAAATCTCAGTCCAAAAGAGACCAGTGGACTATGTGAGTCACACTTGTGAATGTAGATCTTGAGTGAATCTAAGTTTCACAAAAATAATGTCAGTGTTGAGATCCTGAAGTCCTGGAGATGACCAGCTTTGCTCAAGAACGACAGACCTTTTGGAAGGTGGCAATCAATTATTTCCTTTGGAAGCCATAGAGGTTGATCGTTTCAACTTGGTGTACCTCTCTAATTGATCATCACTTGGGTTGAAGTGTGTTGTGATTGTTTCTATGGATGAGATCACTTGCCTTTTGTAGTCAATACTGGGAGTGACCTGCTCAACTTCTGTCCCCTCTCTTTCTCAACTATCTTCCTATACTGCAGAGGGTAGAAAGGTAAACTACATTTTCCTAGATTCTTTGGTAGCTTGGGTTTGGGATGGGAATTTTAGGTTCTTCTGATTCAATAAATTCATGTAAGTTCTGTAAAACAGAAGTGAGGCAGGCCATGGTTCTGTTTTCTTTTTTTTTTTTTTTTCCTGTTTTTTCACAAGCAAGTACGATGGTGGAAATGTGAAGTTCCCATGTCCATTCTCCAGGCTTCTGGATGTTGAGAGGTAATGGGTCCAGGGACAGTGGCCCCTTCTTTATTCGGGTTTCCTGACCCCTGGAGCACAACTATAATGCTCTGTTCTTGAAGTCAATATTCCAGAGGTGGGCTCAAAGCTCGTCCTTCTCTGGTGAGTCAGTACTGTATTGTTTCATGAATCACGAATCATTCAGGGGGTGCAGCTTAGAGCCCACTCCTCCAGCCCCCAATTCCCGGTGCTAAAGGCCTTCTTTTGCATAATACTTGCAGAGATTTCTGCTTCCTTCAATGAACCCCAACTGTTACTTCTTCTAAAATACCTATCAACTTAGCATACATGCTGATGCCAAAATAAAAAAAAAAGGAACTCTTTGGATGCCAGCACTACCCAGACATTTCCATATTTTATAATATAATAGCTATGTTCCCACCCACCTTCATCTTCATCCTTGCTGCATCTTTGGTCAAGCATAATTGGAGGCATAATGGGGGAGACCACACAGAGAGGCAAGCAGGAATCTCCCATCTGGATAATTCCTTCTGAACCGCCAGGAAGGAGGGTTCTAAAATGAAGTTCTTGGTGATGAAAGGTTTTATGGGTTAGAATTTGCTGCCCCATTAAGAAACTAGCACCCTCATCATTTCACATTGTTAATTACTTTTTCTAAGTTTTTGCTGACTTCTAGTTAGGCAAAAATCTCTCTGGAACTTAACTTGAGGTGCGATGTATATAAGACGTTTGGTTTGGAGGTGCTAAGTCACTCCTCAAATCTGGTGTGAAAAGCCAGGTGTTCACACTCTACCTCTACCTGTGAATTTTTTTTTTTTCTGTCTGGCTCCAAATTTCAATAAATAAGTGCAACCCAGCATGTGTTTCTAAGAGACAGAGCCCGTCAAGTAGAGCAGAGTATTTCTAGATGACTCAGAAATGTGTAATGTGAAGGGCTAAAAGAACCACGGGGGTCAGAGATGGGCCAAGAAGCCTCATTATGAGTGACAGAGGTCCTTGCTATGGGGACACACCAGGGGTCAGATGCCTTAGGATTAAGTCCTTTTGATATTTGAAAGCCAGATACTTTTGAGAGGGTTTTTCCAACGCATCTCTACCTTCAAACATATTTCACTTTGGAATAAATGGTTTCGTAGAGAGGATCTGATGAATTAATAAAAACTAAAATATCTTGTTAGACTGAAACCATTAAAACTCACCAAATTTACGCTTGTCTTTTTTCCCCAAAATCTATAGGGAAAGGAAAATTATATGGTGTGTGTTTAGGGTTGTAGAAACAGATATCAAGGATTTTATCTTAGAGAAGAGCTTGATAGTGTGAGAAAATGGACATACTTATATACTTTCAGTACAAGATTTCTGTAGGGCAATCTGGCAATCTGTATCAAAATTTAAAATGGGCATTTTTGGATCCAGAAATTCAACTTTTAGAAATGTATATTAAGGAGAGAATCAGGCAACTGTAAAAACACGTATGTCCAAGGATGTTCAGTGAAGGAATCTTTATAAAATATAAAAGGTGGAAATAACCAAAAGGTCTGTTGGTGAAAGATCGATTTAATAAAATATGGTGGGGCCTTCTGATGGAGTATTACACTAGATCAGAGAATTTAAATGTTTTAACATAGATATCTATAACAAATTGGGTATTGATAAAGGCTGATTAGAGAATACTTTGTATATTCTTCATATTTTGAGTTTTTTTGTATATTCTGCTGCCATCTATACTTGACTCATGACAGATGCTTAATAATATTTAGTGAATTAATTCATGTAAATCTATCTAGCTTTATTAATATATGCATTATACATGCTGGAAGGATACATGCCTATCTGTTAACTGTCGTTATTTTTATCATCATTGGGTGGGGTTGATGCTTGAGGCCATAGTGGAGATTATTAGAAACAACTTTTTCTTTCTAATTTCTCTCTTCGGTGTTACTTGAATTTTTAAATAAGCATGTGTTATTTTATAATTTTAAAATTCTATCTCTTTTGAAACAATATAGACTTCTCAAATTTTATAACAGACAAAGGCACTTCGAGCATACTAGCGTTCCTACCAAGCAAATGGAAAAAGGAAAACAACCTGACAGAAGACTAGGCAAATGGTACGAATAGTCAATACACAGAAAAAGAGAACTGAAAAGGCAACAAATTATGTCAAGATGTCAAATTAAGATAACAGGGTGTCACTTCTCTGCCACCAGAATGGTAAAACTTTAGTCTGACAATATCACAGGTTTTCAAGGGAGTAGGGAAACAGGAACTCTCAATCACTGCTGGTGGAACTGTAAATTTGTAAAGTACTTTGGAAAGCGCCTGGTGAAATGGAAACCGTGCATGCTCTATGACCCAACAATTGCACTAAGTGTAAACCTCAGAGAGAATGTCACTCCTCTCCAGAAAGAGACGTACACGAGGATGTTCACTGCAACACTGTTAGAACACAAAATTTTGAAACAACCTCAATATCCATCTGTAGGAGCAAAGGCACAACAAAGTGGGATAGTCGTAGCATATACTGCAACATTACAAGGAATAAAGATGAATAGATCGAAAAAGATGTTGACTAAATAAAGCAAGTGACAGAATGGTGCAACACAATACCACTTACATAAATTTGAAAAGCACACACAATAAAAGTTTCTATATATAGTCTGTGAGAGCACGTAAATGTGCTGTCTTGGCTTGAATTCCCCATAAGCAGACCCTGAGATGAAAACGCATAAGCAAGCGATTTCTGAAGGAAGTGCTACCCCTAGAAGCCAGGAAGGGAGTGGAGAAGCAGGATAAAGAAGGGAAAGAAGCCGAGCAAGGGGTATGATTTCAGACCAAGTCCTGTCCTGACCTGATCCAGAAGGGGCGTGTGGGACTTTCATTCTCCTGGACCAGTCAGTCATTGCACCATGATGGAGGGCATAAATGTAAATGGGCACTTTGGACTCTGTACATGCAGGTGAAGTGGCTTCAGGAACCCTGTGCCATCTCCAAAGGGAGTCTTCCTTGTAGATCTTTAGAAGCCAAAGCCCACAGAAGCCAAGAAGGTGCACATGGAACTAGTGAAAGGGATCCTAGAGGGGATCTGAATGGAGTACCGACAGCGTACACTCTAGGTACAAAAAGTGGACTGGCATGATGCTTAATACAATCATGATTGTCGTTGAGAGGTGGGAAAGGAATGGTGTCTCATTTATACTGTTTTATTTATTTTATTTTTTACAGAAAGATGAGGCCAATATAACAATCATTAATAATAGCCAACTCTGGGTGGTGAAAACATGGGCAGAACCAGGGCCTCTGTATATGCACCTAAGCTGGGCATCAAACATATCCAGGCACGGCTGGTGAAAAGGTGAGGGGGGAATCCCCAAACCTGATTTGCAATAGGAACTAGGGACTTTCTTGGGAGTGTATGGACTTTGAATCTCTAGTACTAGCACAGAACCTGGCACATTGTAGGTGTTCAATAAATAGCTAATGAATAATGAAGCTTTGGGACCCCCTAAAAGATTGTTACACAAATTGATAAAGGGGCTTCCACACCTTAACTTTGGCACTTTGAGAATCTTATACATTGGTGTCAACACTCGGCAAAGAGTGTGAGTTTGAGAGGAGCAGACATGTCCATACACACCCAGTAGACACCCTCTGTGAACTTCCAGAAATATCTCGAGTAGGGGAAGCAGGTAAGGACAGTATTTTGTTAGTGGCCGACATACCTCCTGTATTAGTTTGCCAGGCTGCTATGACAAATACCACACATGGGTTGGCTTCAATGATGAACATTTATTATCTCACAGTTTCAGGGACTAGAAATTCAAACTCAAGGCATCAGCAAGGCTCTGTTTTCTCCCAGGAGTCTGTGACCTTCTGAGGTTGGCTAGCCGCCATCCCTGGGGTTCCTTGGCTTGCACCTCTGCCTCCTATCACCTGGTGATCTTTCTCTTTATGTCTGCTCTTCCCATTTCTGCTGACCTCCAGCTTGGCTTCTGGTTGCCCGTGGCCTTCTATTTATACAGCCTCTAGTAAAAAGGATTAAGCCCCACTCTATTCCAGTTGGGCCACCTCTAAATGGGACCTTAGAAAATCCTGTTCACAAATGAGTCCACACCCACAGGAATGCAGGCCACGACGAAAAACATGTCTTTGTTGGGGTACATAATTCAATCTATCACACCTTACAAGCAGGAGGGAGTTAAAATTGAGCTCTTTGTCAGGTGATGGAAACTCTTGAAAATCAGATTTGTGGTGATGGTTGCACAACTCCGTAAATATACTAAAATTCATTGAATTGTACACGTAAAATGGGTGAATTTTATGGTATGTGCATTATAGCTCCATAAAACTATTTTTCACAAAATGGAGTTATTTGTTCTTAAGGAGACTTTAGTAAGTGGCAGAGCTCAGATCCACAGAAAACCTGTGGCTTCTGAAAAGAACCATCTGTGCTTTTGCCCCACACTGTGACTTTCTATGGAATAAATGCAAGAGGGTTGTTAACGCACTGTTAATACACCTGGCATACCACGAATGTGTTACAGCTATGCTGAGATGTTACTGATCCTTGCAGTCCTTGGAGTGACCGCTGGGGCCTGGGGTGCAGGAACTCCTCTGCCAATTGTCCCTGTCCAAGAGCATGCTCCTCCACTTTTCCCAGTGTGTCAAGCAAATATTATAAATTTTCTTTGGGTCCTGTGGTTAGAAGGCACTCCCTTAAAGAAATGCAATATCTGTTGACCTTTTCTAGATTTCTTAATGTGAACCTGGGCCTTACAGAGGTGAAAATGATGCTAGGACTCCTGCTACTGGCAGCTTTGGGGCATTGCTAAACCAAAAGATGTGGGGGTGGCTAGGTAGGGGAGGGCACTTTGGGTAAATGTGAGGGCGGCCAACACCAGCTGTGGGAATCAACTTGGATGCATCCTTTACCCCTGCAGAGAATTGCATTTATTCACCTGGAAAGCAGAAACTGTTGCTAACTGGAGCAGAAAAGTAATTTCCACTTGGATGTGGCAAAAGAAGATCAGAGTATCAAGAAGAGTAACCCTCATAAAAAGAGAGAGGGTCAGCTTTGCCTTCATTTTCAAAGGTACAAAGCACAGTCCAGTGATAACTCGAAGGACTCAGGAAGCCACCTGGGAAATTCCAAGTACCTAAAGTCTGCAGTCCGATTTTAAAAGCCCCTTACTTGGGGAGCAGACATAGCTCAAGCAGTTGAGCGCCTGCTTCCCACGTACCAAGTCCCAGGTTTGATACCCTGTACCTCCTGAAAAAAAAGTTCCTTACTAGGCTTCTCTACGCTTGTCTTACTTCTATGACCTACTAATCTTTGGAGAAGATTAGAACTGCTTCCCTCCGAATCTAGAGATTATTATAGATGCACGATGGATGTTTTTCAGGATATGTTATAATTTGCCACCGAGAGTCCTTTCTGGTATCTTACTTTGGATTCCCAAGGAGCAGCCCCTGAGGCAATGAGTTGAATGTAACAAGTTTATTTGGAAAATGCAGGGAACCCAGGGAAGGTTTGAGGCAGGGAAGAGAAGGAGGGAAGCAAATAAAGGATGTGTTATCAAGCAATTTGTCACTATGGGACACTGGAGCTAATCCCACGGGAGACCTCTGGGAGTCAGTGTGAAGTCCCTATCTCAGAGCTCTCCCTGTTGAGGGATGAGAAAGCTCCCCATTAACTCTCCATTCGTTGAACACTATCCCTGGGGGCATTCATTCTCCAGGCTATCGTACAGGTGGGCAAGGTAAAGTTGTGGGGGTGGGGGGCAAAGAAATCATGCAGGCCAAGAGATGCAGGTGCTAGCATGTGAAATCAGGTCCATATGCCATGATGAGGTGAGGGAGGGGCATAGGTGGGCACCAACAACCTCTTTTACACCTAGCTTGGCTTTGCCTGTATCCTGACCATCTGTTGCTTCCCCTCTGAAAAATCACAGAACGGAGTTTCCCCACCACTTACCTCTGGGAACATGGGCCCAGGCACCAAGGCCTTCTGTCCCAGCAGCCACCCGGGCCCTGCCTGTGATTTGGGCTATGCTGATAGCATCATTCGTGATGCACACGAGAGACTGAGGGGGAAGGATCCCTGCGTGGCCCTGTGGAGTCCTCAGTCATCCGTGTCCAGGCAGGGTCAGAGGTCACCTGTGTCTCTGACAACAGAAGCCAGAGCAGTCATATCTGACTTCTAGCCAGCTCTGCCTCTACTCTGGAGGAGATGTAGTGGCCTAAGAAAGTGGGCCACCTGAGGGGCTCTTGGGAGATCTGGTAGATTGAGTTGTGTACCCTCAAGGAAAACCTGTTCTTAAGGCCAATCCCATTCCTGTGGGTGGGTAGGACCTTTTGAAAATGTTCTCTTTAGTTATGGCATGGCCAACTGAATCAGGGTGGGTCTTAGTTTGGATGACTGGAGGTCTTATAATGGGGAAGAGCTGGAAGCCAGAAGTCTGCAGGAACTCGGAAGAGAAAGAAGAGGATGTTGCCAAGTGATGGGAAAGCCAGGGAACTCCAAGGATTGCCACCCAGCCAGACCCCAGGAGGAAGCCAGCCTTCCAGCCCTGAAACCATGAGACAATAAATTCCCATTGCTTAAGCCATCACTTTGTGTGGTATTCATCAGAGCAGCCTGGCACAACTAAGAAAGCAAATGCTTCTCAATTGTCAAGACATCCTTGTGACTTGACAGTGGGGATTTGTGTTCTTCCCGCCCTCTCATCCCCGGCATGTGCGTGTGCACGCGTGTGCACACACAGACACACTTTATCAAGACAATGCAGCACAGCAGTTAAGAATGTGTATATGCTCTGGGCTCAAACTGCCTGACTCCAAATGCCAGGTTTGCTATCTAGGTTAGCTGTCTCTGTGCCTCGGGTTCCCTATCATTATACCACCTCAGAGCACTGGTGTGAGGATGAAGCTATATAAAAACATTTAGAACATTCTAGGAGCACCTAGCAAATGCTTAATAACTGTTAACAACTTTTAAATATTCACTCTACTTATGAGAAAATGAAAATACTGCAAGTGGGGAGATGTACCCAAGGTCACAGGGCAAGTTCAACTTAGAGCAGGAAAGAACTGTGCCTGGCAGGCCCTGCCTGACCTCTAGCCCAGCACATTTGGAGTCATCTGGTATTCTGGTTCTCATGGCTAACCCTAATCCATGTATCATCTCCAGCTATAGGAGCTGGGGGTTCAGCATTGTCTTCCCTACAGCTAAAATTCTGACCATCTATGGATCCAAGCCCAACTCTTGCCTTATTTCCCAGTCCCACCACCATCCATCCCCATGTGCCCTGATTTCCATGATGCAGCTTCTACCGTGGCTCCTGACCCTCTTCCTCTGGTCATTCTTCACAATGCCTGGCACTGGGAAGGTGTTCGGGAATGGGAGTTGGTTGCAGTTGTTTCTGCCTAGTTGTGTGAATGTCAAGGTCAATGTTCATCCCCCTACCGGAAACCAATGTCTTGCCATTGACAGGGGACTGCTCCCCACTGTTGGGCCCCTGGAATCATATCCTGTTTTCTAGGACGTCCTCACCCAACTCCATGATAGGTTCCTGGACCCCACGCTTGATCTCATCCATCTCGTCCTGCCTGCTAGGAGTTGGCACCGATGGAGACCAGAAGTGGCTGTAACTTCTGATGCCAGGCTCAGCCTCGAGGATAAACCTCCTCCAGCAGCACCTGCCACTGGATGAGCAGCTCCAGAATCTTCCCTAGCCCAGTGGGTGAGTCTGTGGCCCGCTCAAAACCCCTCTTCACCTTTCCATTCTGTTTGGTGATGGGTCTCTAGTCCAAAAGTTGTCCAAGGCCAAACTGGCAGTGCCATGTTCATTTCTTCTCCACATATGAGAAACAAAATGTCTCTGATGTTGGAGTACAATCTCAGATTTAGAAACTCTAATTTCTGCCAATCAGACCTTGGCTGATTCTGAAACCACTGCATTTGGAGATTAAATTCAAACTAGAGTAATTCTTGAGGTCTTACAAAGTATGTCTGCATAAACTCACCATTAATTTCTTTTTCATTACCAATTCTAGGTGCCAGAGGTACAAATTTTAATAAGTTACATCCTGATGGAGAAGGCAGATGTGTAAGCAAATAGCTGTTATATAAGGTTATAAATGCTAAAATAAAAGTATCATTAAAATGCTATGGGAATGTCAATAAAGGAGTAATTAATCCTATGGGGAAAGGTCAAAGAAAGTTTGAAAACAGAAATGATGTCTGAGCTAAGCTTGAAGGATGAGTGGGAACCTGTCAGAGAACAGGGAAAAGACATTTTATTTATTTATTTTTCTCCTTTTGAACTCAAGGTCAAGAGTGCTACATTAGCCAAATTCCTCAGTTTGTAAATAGTATTTTCAGTGGTCCATCAACATTCCCCTTTTTTCTTTTTTTCTCTTCCCTTTTAATTCTTCAATTCCCCGGGTCCATTCCCTCCCCCAGAGGCACCCTCTTGAAGGTGCCAAAGTGGTATCCTTAAATATTCTTTTGTATTTGCATAACGCTTAATGTTGTTTTGTGCATATGTATAGTTTACTTAAATGGCATTGTGCTATCAGCGTCATTCTCTTCCTTACATTGTTCATTCAACACTCTTTTTAATGATCTATGCACATGGCTATATGTACATTTATTTTTTCTTTTAACTACAGCATAGTGTTTCATGGTGTCCACCTCACTCATTTTTCTCAATTCCCCTAATAATGGACACCTAGGTTGCTTCTAATTCCCTCTTCCCATAAAGAACACCCTCACATATGTTCCTTTACAAACTCGTGCACGACTTTTTCTGAGCGATAAGCCCCGGAGTGGAACTGCTGGGTCATGGGGTATCTGCATACTTAATTCTACAAGACATTGCCAAATTGCTTTCAAAATACACACCTTCAGAGAAGATTTATTGAGCACCCACCACATGCCAGGCACTGTTCTAAACAAGGGGATATAGCAGTGAACAAAGTCCCTGTGCTCGATGAGTTTATGGTCCAGTGTGGGAGATAGACAATAAACTAATAAATGTGTAATGAAATAGTGCATAGTGAAAAGTGCCCTGAAGGGGAAAAAAAAGTAGAGTAGGGGACAGAGAGTGACAAGGAGTGCTATCTTAGGTAAGATGATCAGGGAAGGTCTCTCTGAGGGCTTGTGTAGCAGTTTGGCAGTTTGATATAGTTATGAATTCCAAAAATAGATATTGGATTATGCTTGTAAACTGGTCTGTTCATCTGAGCATGATTAATTAGGGCTTTGATTGAGCCATGTCAGTAGGCATTGAGCCCTGCCCCTTGGTGGGTGGGGAATCAAAGATAAAAGACATGGCAAAGGACAGAGTTGGAGTTTTGAGCTGGAGTTCTGATGTGGAGTTTTAATGCTGGAGCCTTGGAAGTGAGCACACAGAGGAGCTTGGTTGTGAGGAAGGAGTGAAGGCCCCAGGAAAAGACAAGCCATTCGCCTGATAGTTTATAGCTGGCCTTGTGGAGAGACTCAAAGCCTAGAGAGCCTCATAGTCTACAGCTGAGCTTGTGCAGATAGCAGAGGAGCTGAGCCCAGAGACAAACAAGCCCCGGGAAGAGAGGAACCCAGGAAGCCTGAACCCTCGCAGATGTTGGCAGCCATCTTGCTCCAACACGTGGCCATAGACTTGGGTGAGGGAAGTAACTTTACGCTTTATGGCCTGGTAACTATAAGATTCTACCTGAAATAAATACTCTTTATGAAAACCAACCAATTTATGTTATTTTGCATCAGCACCCCTCTGGCTGACTAATACAGCTTGGTATTTGAGGAGAAGACTGAATGAAGTGTGGGAGTGAGCCTTGTGTTGGGTCTGGGATAGAATATTCCAGGCAGAGGGGACAGCAAGGCCCCAGAGGAAGTGGGAGCATGTTGGGAGTGTTTTCTGGCAAGAGGGCAGTGTTCGGGGTTTGTAAGCAATGGAGTCAAATGGGACGATAATGCTTGAAAAATGCTTAGCACAGTGCTTGGCATGACAGCAGAGTTCAATTTTCACAAGCTACTACTATGATTGGAGTGCCATGAAAGTTTGGAGATTGGAAAGGTCCTTTTTATTGCAGAAGAAAGATTAGGGAGATTAGAGGCCAGTGAGAGGGGTGGAGACCTGGATAGCGGCAGTGATAGTGGGACTTTAATTTAGGGTTTCTTAGGCAGCCCTAGCAATCTTTTTTTTTCCCAAATGTTTTCTGAACAACCCTGGGGACCTGGTTTTGGAGCCAGCAATTGAGCTGATGGTCGTCATCCATCTCCATCACCCTAAAAGTGTAAACTCAGAGAAGGGTCTTTTCAGAACAGGGAGTTCCTTCAAGGACTAAGGTGGTATTCAGAAGATAAGCTGGACCAAAGTGCATCCTTGGCTCATGGGGAGTTTAGAGTGAACAGCATTTTGGCAGGCTGTTCCAGCTAAATGCCCAAATGATCAGCTAATTACTTGGGTTTGAACACAGCTGAACAAATCCACCTTCCCAAGTCACTGCCAGAGGTTTAAGCAACTTCATTTTGGCTAGATTTCAGTACCACACACCAGGGACCAGATGACTGGGCCAGGAGGGGCATTTTTCACTTTCTCTCTTCCTTCTGTTAAAAAAAGACCACAGTACAATCGGTTTTGTCCTACCTGCAGATTTGATGGTGGATATGGAAAATATGAAAAGATATTCAGCCTCTCTGGAAATCAGAACTATGCAATTACAAACAGAAAATGAGAGGCCATTTTTCATCCATAAGGATGGTGAACATTAAAATGGTTGATAATAGCCAGTGTTAGGGAGACTGGGGGGAAATGGGCACTGTTGCACACTCTTGGTGGGTGTTTTAATTGGCAAGACATTTTGGAGGGCAATTTGGCAGCTTTTAGCAACATTTAAAATGGCCATAGCCTTTGGCTCAGCAAGCCCTCTTCCAAGCCAGCCCCTAGAAACTCTATCCTGTAGATACACTTGCACATACATAAAGATATAATTTGTAAAGTGAAAAATGCAATCAACCTGAATGCCCTTTCATAGGGGAGTGGTTAAAGAAATTATGGCATATCTGTATAATGGAGCCCTTGGTATGTACCGACAGGGAAAGCCATTCAGGATTTATTATCATGAAACAAAAGCAAGCTTTGGAAAATATGTAGGATAGAATCCCAGGCATATATTTTGAAGAAAAGAGCTCTGTGTTCATTTGTGTTGTAAATACATTTCTGGAAGGTCTGAAAGGACGCACTTTAACTGTTAACTTCAATTACTCCCTGGGGAGCGGAGGAGGAAGGGGTGAAGATGGTTTGATATGTGCTTCTATGTATACTTCGAATTTAGCATTCACTTATTATATTGGCATGTAAACACAATTTTATAGGAAAGGTAGAAAATAAGGAACTGCATGACATTTGTACTAATGTGCTTCATCTTTCTCCTCTTCACCACCGTGATCATCCTCATCATCACTTTCAAACGCCTAAGCCTTTTCTCTTCCTTGGCACAGGACAAACCCTGAATCCTAAGCATGCTCTTATCGTGGCTGATAGCTTTGTCAGCTGTTAATTATTCATGCTAATGGAAGGGGCTGGAGGCACAGAGAATGCAAAGTCAAGAGAAGTAAATCTTTCAGACCCTCGGTCCACTCCCCTTTCGGATCCCCTAGGAGCACGTTGCAAACTGTAGGTATTTACTCAGCAATAAATATTGATTGACAAGGATTGGTGTTGGTCTCTGCGATTCCAAATCACCCACATTCTCAGACTTGCAGTTACACATGCCTGGTCAGTGCCTTCCATGTAACTTTGCTGGCCTGGCCCTGTGGGTGGGGGCTTGCCTGACTCCTACAGGGGTTTCCGATGAGGATGGCCAAGCCCTGAGTGTTCGTGGATAAAACAGAGATGACAGGGAATCATCATTGTTATTGTTTGTTTTTACACAAACTGATTGGCATGTCAACCAGTGGCCTTGCATCTATAGTGGGTTTTCAGCCAGCTTGTGCCCAGAAAGCACAAACAAATCAAAATAAAGCTTTCGTATCCACCGGCAAGGCGAAAATTTTAAAAAATGACTGATAACCCCAAATGTTGGTGAGGATGTGAAACAATCAGAACTCATGCATTGTTGGTGGAAGTGTAAAACGGTGCAACTGCTTTAGAAAACTGGCATTTTCTTATATCGAAGAAGTGTATACAAACATTCATAGCAGCTTTGTTTGTAACAGCCACAAAGAGGAAACAACCCAAGTGTCCATCAACAGGCAAATGGGTTAACAAATTGTGGTGTATTCATACAATGGAATCTACTGAGCAATAAAACAGAATAAACTAATGAGAAACTCAACAACATAGATGAATCTCAAAAACATTTCACTGAGTGAAAGTGGTTGCCTGTGGAGGTGGGGGATTGACTGGAAAGGAGCATGAGGGACATTTACGGGGTTATGGAAATGCCCTATATCTTGATAAAAATTCATCAAGCTGAATGTTCAATAACTGTGCATTTTATTATATGTAAATTGTATCTCAATAAAAAAGAATAAGGGACAGGGAAGTAAAATTCCCCATATTGCTGGAAGTAGAGGGGAACTGGGCAATGGTGAACACTGGGGATGTCTGCCATTCAATGTTAAAGGCACAGTAAGGGAGTTAACAATACCACAACAGGCAACATTTATTGAATAGAGCCCTTTATGCGTATTAACTTATTTAATCTTCACAAAGATCCTATGAGGTATAGGTACTATGATTTTCCTTAGTTTATAGATGAGGCGCTATGGCAGACAGGTTAAGTAGTTTACTTAAGATCACATGGCTACTAAGTGGCCAATCCAGGGTCCGAACTGAAGCAGTCTCTTCCCAGAACCTGCAAAACCACCACGCAATTCTGACCTACCAGCTAGAGAAGCAATTGATCAATGATAAATGAGAGCCCGGAAAGCAGATGTGTCTGGAAATCCTGGGACCCTCCAAAGGCAGAACAGAAGAATTCGATGTTAGAAACTAAAGGAGGTTCCTGGGAGAAATTTGCTGATCGCTACTATGTGCCAAATGCTGTCTAGCACAACGTTTGGCACATAGTAGGTTTTCAATATTATCTTTAAGTTCTTTTGACAGGTTTCTGCCTGCTGCATTCAGGTCCCCTTTTCAGGGACTCTGGCCCCACCTTTAAACCAGGCTTCCTTAAATATGTGTGTGTGTGACTTTTTATTGAGATACACACAAATTCCGGCTCATATCCTCTTCCATGGAGACATGAAGAGACCAGCTACTTTTTTTATTTCCTTCACCACTGAAATGTCAACCTGCTGACTTCCTGTGTTAGCACCACTTGACAACTTGAGACTCTGAGATTTTAAACTTCTATCCTCCCCAGCAGATGGGCCCTGTTCTTAAGAAAACTAGAACTTGTGCTGTAGACTTTTCAAAGTTTGGGAGAATTCTCTGGTGCTGCTGAGTGTTTGCTTACAGAACATTAGGTACTTAACTGCCAAGAGGATGCAAGGACTGAGAAGTTTAAACCCCTAGCAATGGAAGGTCAATCAGAAATGAGGACAAAGAACCTCTGAAGCCTGACTCCAAATCAGTGGGGGGAAAAAAACCAGCATTTGATTAATAATATTTCCATTTCTCTATAATATTCCAAGAATGTTTAAGATGTGAGCTTTGGAGACAGATGTCTGGTTCATTTACTAAGTGACCTCAGGCAAGTTATTTAACCTTTCTTTACCTCAGTTTGTTCACCTGTAAAATGCATCTAATAATACCACCTCCTCTGGGGTTGTAGGTTGATAGATTGAGATAAAGTACTTATTTAACACAGTGTCTAGCATTAAGATGCTTTTGGCTACAAGTTATGAAAATCCTGAGTCCAAATGGCTTAAACTATTAGGAAATGTGATATCTCACATAGTCCAGTGTGGGAGAGGACTCCAGGTGTGATGTAACTGGGACTCTGGCCCTGATTTATCAGACATTCTCTTGGCTTGGCCTTCCTCGGGCTGGCCCACATGGAAGCAATATGATGGCTGGCAGCAGATAGGGCAGCGGGATTGCTTATCCATGGCCAGCAAGAGAGAGAGAGCAAACCCTTCCCAATTTCACTGGACCAACCTAGATCACTTCCCTCCCCCTGAATCCATAACTGTTGACAGAGGAGTGCCCCACAGTGACTGGCTTTACTTTGGGCCTGTGAACCAGTCAGGGAAGAAGAGGAATGGATTATCATGATTGATTCACCTGAGTCAGGATTCATCTTTGCTGCTGCAGCTGGGGGTTGCCCCTAAGTTACACGGTTTGGGTGGAGAATGGATGATCACTTGAACATCAAGATTCTGTTTGAAAAAAGGAAGGGGAAATGGATTTGGGGATAATACTCAACAGTGGTGATCACAGCTGGCATAAAGTAGATCCTCAATTGTCAGCTTATTTTGCAATTCTATTATGGCAACCATAGGAGGTTGTGACATTTTATGATAAGCCAACTAATATCTGCCCTTTAGCCATCCCCTAAAAGACAAATTTGGGAACTCTGGAATGACAAATGATTTTCATTGAAAGCTTATCTTGCCTCTTCTTTTATGGAAAGTAATCTACCTGGAAAGCAAAACCCCAAGGAACTTTGAAGACTTGGATGGTCTAAGTTCAATTTCTCATGTAATTGTCCCTTGAAAAGACAAAGTTTAAAATGCACAGCAAGTTTTCCCCTCCTCAGACTGAGCAATATTTTTCTTCAAAAGTATTATACATAAAAAATTTTTTGTTCAAAATTCTGGTATTGTGTGATGAACATCTATTGTTTTGGTCTATCCACTGCCATCCCCTTTTCTCCAGCTAACCTCAACCTCTTGTGTGTGATTTGCATAAGGCTGACCTCATTTACAAACACATACACACACACACACCAAGTTGACCAATCAGAGTACATCATCCCTTCCTTTGGAGAGTGACTAGCTCAGGGATGGGCACATGACCCAAACCCAGCCTATCATTCTCTTTTTCCTGAAAATTTGAACCTGGAGATGAAGGAACAAGTATGAAAGAAGCCACAGTTGAATTTTTATATGACCAGTGTCTGGAAAATATACTTTATGCATTCCTGTTATTTATACCCAGATATGATATGGTTTCCATTGGTCCCAAATTCTCATTGTCTTCATTACTCCGTTCTGTGAGCATCCCAGGGTTTCTCTAATAAATACCAGTTCCCCTCATAAGATAGACAGTGTCAATGTCTGTTGCTTGCCAATCAAATAAGTCTTTATTTTGAGGTATCAGAGTAGCTGGTTAAATTGTCACCCCCTGTAGCTTCAGATTCAGGCAATATGCCAATCCACATTGGAACTATTGGGCTTAGCAGGGAAAATATCACGATGTTGGAATGTGTGGGCTAACTTCTTGCAGCTTTCCCCCAAGGTCCTACAAGAAAGCTTGTTCTATCTGGAAGCAGAATGGAATAGCATATAGCCTGGCTAAGAGAGGCTCTGCCTAATGTGGCCAGCAACCCCAAATGGCTGAGAAATAGATGATCTGGAGCCTTGGTGGGACTCTAAAAGCCTTAGTTTAGGCCCCAAGTTAAAATTAAAGCTCTCTTAGTTGGGGGAGGAAGGAAGCACAGTGAAGGATAAAATTGGTCCCAGGATGAGATCTATGGAAAACCTAACTCCTAGGCCCCTTCCAAACATCTCCAGATGAGTCTTCTTTGCCTGACAAAGGTTATAAATATCCTCATTGTAAATGAGCCATTCACTCAAACTACTTGAGATCAAGGGGCAGATTATCTGGCTTCTGATACCCAAACAAGGGCCAAAATGAAAACTGTTAGACTAAGAGTTGGCAGTTACCTCCTGTACACCGAGACCAATTATGAATTTAAAAAAGGAGCCACAAGGCTGTGGTCTGGGTTCAAGCTCTATAACTCAACAATACCTCCAGCCTTGATCAGAGGTGATTGAGACCACCTCTAGGGTGTGTGAGGCCCTGGACAAGTATCTTGGGGGAAAGTCACCTTGGGTCCACGACATGAAAAAGATGAAGGAACATCGATTTAGATGACAATTACTGGGCTGTAAGTAGCTACATCCAGACCTATCTTAGGAAGAGAAATTCAGGACAAGGAGATGAATTTAGTATCTAGAAAAGACTTTGGTTAATCTCCCTTGGTGGTATGTAGGTGTTCCTTGTCTGTGAGATTCATGTATTAAATGGAGTGAAGACATTTTTGGAAAAATGTGCATGGATTCCGGGGAGCCAATGGGTAGAATGTTGTGGGTATCTGTTAATCATGCTTTCCAAGACTCTCTTCCTCTTTCTTCTGGAAATAGAATCCCTTTTTCCTTTGGAGAACTAAGGTTTAGTTGGGTCTAATACCATACCATCCCTTCCCCCTCTAACCCCTGCCCCAGGGGTGGACATGGGAACTAGGCTTGCCCAGTCAGAGGATTCCATGCCCCTGGCCACAGTGGTTGGTTCAGAGAAGGACACATGTCCCCAGACAAGCCCACCAGAGTCTTCCCTGAGATATAGTTCTGCTGAAAGAATCTAGTGTGGTTTTTTGAGATTATAAGGTATAAGGACAAAAAAACAAAAACAAAACTGGAACTGCTTGAAGCAATCTTTCCCAGCTTAGAGACAAAGCTGTTTTATAGTAAGAAAGAATGAGGCTTAGGAAGAAGAAAGGACAAGCAAAGAAAAGGGCCAAGAAGAGAACCAGTGCCCCAATAATTTGCCTTGAGCCTGGAGTCTAGCCACACCTGACCTTTCCGTTACTTGAAATAATACATGCCCCTTCGGTTTAAAATGGGTCTCTGTCACTTTCAATCAGAAGATTCCTGACTTATGCACTCAGAGTGTGTGTGTACGTTCATGTGCATGTGGGTGGGTGCCTTATCCCAGTAGTTAATTGATTTAGAACCACATTTCTATATAATTGGTAGTAAGGTGGGGCTTTTTTGGTTTTTATTTTACTGAGGACAGGAAGAAGCATAGCAGTTATATAATCCTCCCAATGTCACACATACAGAAGGTGGCAAAGAGAAGATGTGATCTATTTTATTCACAAGCCCATACTCTGCATGAACTCAAATGAGATCACAAGAAAAGTGGTCTTTAACACTTGTGTTCTCCAAATTTACCTGAGTTTTGGCCTGGTTGGGGTGGGGGAATGGATGGATGGAGCACAGAGCCCCTTTCTCAGGAATTTTTCAGGGATTCCATCAACTTCTAAGCTCTCTTCCTCCTTTCTGACTTTTGCCCCCTAGCCTAATTCAGTAAGACCTGATCTTAATAGCATCATGCTGACTTATGTCTAAGGACTCTTAAAGTCTAGTTTCTATGACCATGCTTTCAAAACTCAAAATCCTTTTCCCTAGTTATTTGATCTATTGTCTCTACCTTAAATTAACAAATGCTGCTGATTGAAATGAAGGGTCCCTTTTTGGAACCTCGGAATATCTGTCTTTTTCCTTCCCTCCCTCCTCCCCTTCCCTCCCTTCCTCTCTCCCTTCCTCCCTTCCTCCCTCACTTCTTCCCTCCCTCCCTTCCTCCTTTTCAATCTGTGTACATATTTATTTTTTCATTGATTTCTCTGCGTGTTTGCAGCCCTTGTTAGCTCAGTCGACCAACTTACTGAAGCATCACATATCTTTCCCATTCCAACTTTCCATCTAGTATCTTGGTATTTCGTCCGGACTGCCTTTCTTCTGACCAGAAGAAAACTGGAATTGTGGGGGTTACAGGTGTGATATCAGGGGTGACTTTGGAGATGAGGGGTGCCAGAGCCTGGGACTGCCTAGGGATAGAGATAGTAATTCTGGTTCTGCCTTTACCCCAAGAGACACTGCATCTATCAGATAAATCCTTTTTGTTATGATGAAGCTTAATTAATGCATGTGCTGATTCGTTCTTCCCTGCTGAGGACTTCAGATTAATGATTACTGGGTGCCACATGTGCTATCTCTGAATGTATCTTTAATAAAAATGACAATGGCTACAGTTGACAGTAACCTTACTGTGTTGGGGCTCTGTACTAAGCCCTTTATACACATTCTTTCATTTACTCCTCCCACCACACTATGAGGTAACTCTTGAGCATTATTTCCTTCGCTGCACAAAGGAAGGAACTGAGGCTCAAAGAATTTCGGTAAATTTCTCAAGATCACACAACTAGAAAGAGGTAAGGCAGGTTTCACACCAAAGCTTGTTTGATTTCATAACACTTAACCACTTACCATCATGCTGTTGTATTTTAACGTTAAGGAGAAGTGAGAAATTTAATAATAGAACTTGGGTAAGATGGCAATAAAAATGAGGTAGTGTTGTTGCATCTCTCTTACAACCACCTTCTTTCAGTCCCCTTGCCTTTATGTTGCAGAGGTGCTTGGAATGCTGATGGGGCTGAACGAGCAAGGAGGATAAGATAGAGAAGGCATTGGGTACTTGACTCCGGGGTTGGCACAGCCAAGTAGGAGATGCCATTTCTGACCCAAAGTCCATCAACTAACTCTTGGAGAGCATTAGGGTCTTGGTGTGGTGGAGAGGGAGACAGCGGATGGAGTGGGATGGGTTGGGAACCCTGGCTGGTCTAGCCTTGCCTCTGACACCAACCAGCTCTGTGACCTTGGGGGAGTTCCTTAGCCTCTCTGGGCTAGCTTCTGCTTGGCAACACAGGGAGGTTAGGTTGCATTTGCTGCTGGTTCAGGCAGTCTATGATGCTATGATTTTAAGAGAGGCAAATGAAGCAGGCTGTCCTGGCCCACACAGCCTTGGAGAGGTTCTGACCCTGCCATCCCTGTGTAGGTTCTTCCCCTCCAACTTTGTGTCCGTTCCCCTCTGGCTTTCTGATGCTGTCTTGTGTCAACATATGGTTCCTCTTAATGGTTAGTGGTCAGGTGTCAGCTGCCCCTAGAACTTACCTCTGACATGGTGGTGTGGAGCTCTGGTCCAAGAGTCAGACTGCCTGGGCCCACATTCTCACTCCCTTACTTACTTTCCATGCCTTAGTTTCCCCATCTGTAAAGCAAAAGTAACAATGGTGCTTTTTTCATGGAGTTGTCTGAGGATTAAAATTTACATGCATGTTAAATGATTAGCCTGCTTTGCTTGGTGCCAGACACATGGACCTACTCTTCAAATATTAGCTATTAGTCATTAAACTTGAATCAGGAGACATTGGCCGAGTACCTCTTAAGAGCCAGTTCCACAGGTAAGCGCTGTGGAGTGTACAGAGAGGCACAGTCATGACCCCTTAACTCAGAGTCACAAGTTGTACTCTCCAGAAGCAGACGCTGAGACAAAAGTTTGGGCTGTAAGATGTTGATAAGCGATCAACACCTGTGCAAAGAAGGGGGCTAAAGCAAGACTGGTCAGAGGAAGAAGCTGAACTGTGATGCAGGCCAGACCAAGCCTTGACCAACCTGGCTAGGAGCTCTGGAGGGAGGACTGCCCACCAGAGTGTCCCAGGTCAGACTGAAATGTCCAGGCCTTCACATCCCTACACACTCACCAGATGTGCCCACTCCCACCCAAAGGACATGACCATGACCTTGGGGGATGTGGCTCTCTGCAACTGAGACAGACCTTGAAGACACTGACCATTAGGAGCTGTCCACTGACCACAGCCTGCAGCTGGGCAGAAAGTCCTTCCTTGAAGGAAGATCTGCATGACTCAATTGTGTGTCTACCACAGTCAATGACCCAACGATATGGGTGGAGGAATGAAACAGATACAAGTTTGTCCAGAGAGAAGTTCCCAGAGCCTAGATGAGCTGAGATGATATTTGTCCAGGGCTGCCAAAGAAAAACTTGCTACATGAATTCAAGTCCTTGTAACAAACAAATGGGTAAATATGAGACCTGTGCCTCATGCCATTTGAGGGTACAAAACAAAGCCCTATATAGGGAAATTAAGCTCAAGGTTAGAAACCTGGGGCCAGGATCCTTGTGGAATAAAGGGCCAGAGAAAGCATTTCAGGTCTTGCATCATGGGTGACAAGGGCTGTGGATGGGTATCAGCTGAGTGGTGTACCAGTGAGCCTGAAGTCCTAAAGACCAGGCACAGGCCCGATTAGGTAAAGACTCAATTAAATGTGTCCCATGAGGGAGAATCCAAAAAAAACATTCTCTGGTCCCTGTAAGATACTGTAAGCAGAAGTGAAGTCAAATTCTAAAATCAGAGAGAAAACCCATAAATCATGACCCCAGACACTCTCTGACCCCCTAATCAATGTGTCCCATTGTCCTTCTATCACACTCCTTCATTGATCGTCTTTGCTAATGACCATCGTCTAGACTAATGAAAACAGCCCACTTTTGATGACCATGCTGGAAAGGATCTGCTTTCCATCTTAGCGCTCTTATCGATTTGGAGACACAGGCTGGAAGCAGGTTGGGGAGGGTCTTGAAAGCCCAGACAGGGAGGTTGTGGTGACTTTGGCAAGAATTAGGAAAGCTCTGAAGACTTTGTGAACTGGGGAGTGATGGAGATATTAGACCTGTGCTTCAGCAGGAACAACTTGCTAACAGAATCCTGAATATTCTGTAACAGTGGGAGGTAGGAAGTGGAGATATAGCACTAAGGGCTATTAATCTAGGAGGTGAGGGAAGGAGGCCTGAGCTGGGGGTGGGTGCATGGCAGTAGGGAAGAAGGGTTTGGTGGGAGAGACAGCAAAGTGCAACTGAGTTTCTGAACTTGGTCATGAGGAGAATGGTAGGTCCCTCTAAAAGCAACAGGGGGGTCTGGAGGAGGAGCTGGTTTGAGGGATGGGTAAGGTAGCTGGAGAGAAGGAGCCTTTACTTTGGTTATGGGGTGTTAAAGGGAAGAAAATTGAGGATTCTGTATGTATCCATTAGGTGGGGCTGCCCAGAAGCAGACCCTGAGATGAAGATTTGTGTGTAAGTGATTTATTTAATGGGTGGTCCTAGAGGAGACCAGTGAGGTGGTAGGGGGAAGCAAGAAAAGGAAAAGGAAGAAATTAAGCAAGGGTAGGAGCATGAGCAAAGTTTCCTTGGAGGGTAGCTTCAGCCAGAAATCCCCGGAGAGCACTGGAGGGGAAGTTAGGCTTCCCAGTTGTCCTTAAGTAAGGGAGCCAGGTTTTCACCTCCCTGCTCCCATCGGTCAGTGACTAAGAACCACCAAAGGGGAAACTCCAGGGCACTTGTAGCTCCCTGCATATGTGGGCAAAGTGGCCTCCAGCAGCAAAGCACAGGTGCGGGGTGTTAAAAGTGAAGGGGTGGGTGCCCCACCCCAGGAAATAGTAACAAAGGATCCAAAGGGTTCTTGGCTGGAGTGCCAGCACTTTCTGCTACAACAAGCCATGTCTTAAGAAGGAATAGTGAATTGCCAGTGAGTATGCTGGCCTGGCTCATCCTTGGGCTGCTCCAGCCATCAGCT
The DNA here is from genome assembly GCA_026826555.1 of Tolypeutes matacus. Taxonomy (NCBI): domain Eukaryota; kingdom Metazoa; phylum Chordata; class Mammalia; order Cingulata; family Chlamyphoridae; genus Tolypeutes; species Tolypeutes matacus. The sequence continues at coordinate 8,898,623 of JAKSZT010047090.1, forward strand.
GATTCGAGGAATAGGGTTTGGAATCTTCTGCCAGGGTCTACTGCAGATTTCACCTCAGATCACTCTCTTTCTATGGAAACTGGGAAGCCAGAAAGAACCTTTCCTGATGTGGATCACCCGAAGGGCTGTGATGTGCCCTGGCCGTGGACACATCCCTGAGGCTCAGCTGCTACAGGAGGGACAACCGCTCCAGTCCTCTGAGCACTCTGCGCTCCCACTCGTTGTCAATCCCAGGACCCTGGCTCCCCTGGTAACCCTCTCTAATGCGGCCACTGGTGCTTACCCATTGGCAGATGATCCCGGCCCATTAGAGCTTTGCAGAGGACACAGGTGCCCTGAAATCCAGCGTGAATTCCTTTGGTCTGGAGTGCACTGAACCTGAACCACGAAGCGAATTAAGCCAGACCACAAGGGAAGGGGGAAGGGGG
>JAKSZT010047090.1:8899450-9102682 GCA_026826555.1 Tolypeutes matacus
GGAAGGGGGAAGGGAAGGGAAGGGAAGGGAAGGGAAGGGAAGGGAAGGGAAGGGAAGGGAAGGGAAGGGAAGGGAAGGGAAAGAAGAAAACGAGAGACTGAAGAGTCTTCGTAGGTCAGCCGGGTCACTCCCACCCATTCAGGCTGTGCTGTGAGTACTGGGTAAAACATGAGCTATCTAATAAAAGCTCTGTCTGGCTTCTGCTCTGATGGGTCTGTGTCCAAGCCCCATCAGGTGTTAAGTATTTTGCACATCACCCCTGATTGTATCCACACCTTACCCCAATCCCCATTGCCCTGCTCCGATTCTCTCAGCAGGCCCCTGCACACTTACCTCCCACGGAAGGAGGGAAGCATGCCTGGATTTGCCCTCTGCTTCCAAGCAGCAAATTAGAAAACAGCAGACAGCAGGGAATTTGCTGTCTTTTTCCCAAAGTCCAGCCACCATCCCCTCTCCGTTCCCCACCCCCACCCCCCATCAGAGAGAAGTCTGGCCCCGAGCGGCCCCTCTACGGGGCTGCCTTATTCCCCACAGGGCTAGCCCTGAACTGCGCTGTTCCTGCGGTGCCCATGCCAACATCTCCACCCCCCTACTTAGTCCCGCTCTCCAGTTTTTCTCAGGTTTGGCATTCTTCCAGTCCCACAGGAATTCAGCTGATAGATGAATTCATACTCAAAGGTTATTGACTTAATTTGTCACCCCTATCCAGGAGCTATTTGCACTGAAAAGAGATCCACAGGGGAGAGGGGGCGGTGTTTAACTGCAAAGAATGACTTTCTAATGGTGGAGTTTCAGGCAGTGTGGCTTGGGAGCAGCGCCCTTCAGATCACCACAAAGGGGACACCTTCTCCCAGCAAATTTCTGCTGCAGGGATTTTCCAACTTGAGCATGCTCCGAAGGACCTGGGGTACCCGGGAGAAAGTGCAGATTCCTGGACCCCAGAGATTTGATTGAGTAGGTTTAGATGGGGCTGGAGAATCCGCATTTTACTCTACTCATCACTTGCTGATCTAGTGGTCCATGGACCATACTTAGAAAAAAAATACTTGGGCTTGTAGGAACAACAACAAACCGAGGCGTTTAAGAGGAGGCAGTAGAGACCACCAAGTCCTCCCCTCTTCTCAGGTTGAAACAGATGGTGCAGAAAGCACTTGGGATCTGCGAGGGAATGGGGGCTGCTCGGCCCCCTGTAGGCACTGCTGGCCTTCTGTTAGGCAACCACCTTGGGTTGCCTTCTAAATTGCTTTTCCTGTTGTTATTCCTCTTTAGATTTCGAAACAGTTTTTCTTCTTTGGGCTTCATGGGAGAGAACAGTCTGTGGTGCTGGCACCAGCGTGGATGCCCAAGGCAGCCCTTGCCTCCGCCTCGGAGAATGTTTCTTTCCCCAGAAAGAAGCGAGGACCCTTCACCCTCCCCATTTATCAACACCACGGGCAATCTAATTACAACCGTGTCTTAAAAGAGGAACTCATTTACAATAGAGACTTCTTCCTTATGAAAATAGAACATCTTGAACAATGTTTTTATGACCCCCTTTTTAAAAAGTAAAAAAAAAAGGAAATTAATTGATTTCCTTGTACACAGGAAAGATTGGTGAGGTCTGGCCGGTTGTACAAGGAAAGTCTGTGCACGCGATCGCTGGCGCACTCTCTCTCTCTCCCTCTCTCTGGGCCTCCTGCTGTGTGACAGTGAAATGCTAAAATGATTTTGGCAGGAGAATATTCTCAAAGGCTGTTTTTATTTCAGCGGCAGAAGAGTATCTCAGAATGCAGGCTGCACCTCTGCCCTGTGGGGCTGTTTCTAATTGCAGGAGGTGAGCTGCAGAAATCCTCCCCCCTGGCCGGGTGGGGAGAAAGCTGGAGAGAAACCTAAGAAAGATAATCGTGTCTGCCACACTCAGCACTCGCCACTTAAAGGAATTAACTTGTTGGAATAAAATATTTCTATGGGTGCAGAAAACTATGCATTAGAATAATGAGGCTGACCCCTTCCTTACGCATTGCAATCACTGGGGTTTGTTTCTTCGCTTTCTAATCACAACATGCTATCTTCCTCCTTGCTCACACTTCTGTAGGCAAGACTGGCTGCGAATACTTTAGATTATCACCTTCTCATTTTCAGTGTGAAATAATTGCCCAAGGATGGAAACTGACAAATAATGTGGATTTCGGGAAGCAGCCCACTTGTTATTTAGGATAGCCAAAGTACGTGGGAGACAGGTGGAGTAAGCCTCACCAGCTTCTCCTATCTTCACATTCATCCCTTAAGAAAAGGACTTTTGCAGACCTGGATTGATTTGTAAACTTAAAGGCAGTTGGCATTCTAGGTTGAATTGTGTCGCCCAAAAAGATATGTCCAAATCCTTATCCCCCGGATCTCATGAATGAGACCCTATTTGGAATAGGGTCTTCGAAGATATGGTTAGTTAAGATGAGGCCGCTCTGAATTAGGGTGGGCTCTAATCCACTACGCCTGGTGTCCTTATAAGAACAGGGAAATTTGGACAAGGAGACAGACAGACACAGGTGAGAAGACCACGTGACCACGGGGGCAGAGAGTGAAGCGCTGCGGCTGCGAGGCCGCCAGGCAGGAGTCTCCCTACAGGCTTCAGAGGGAGGCTGGCCTGGCCGACACCTCCATTTTGGACTTCTGGCCTCCAGAACCGCGAAACAACACGTTTCTGTTGTTTGAAACTGCGCTGCGTGTGTAATTTGTTATGACAACCCTGGGAAGCTAAGACAGTTGGGATATCGATTTGTTTAATTAGAAATCTATATGATACAGCAGCACAAGGGTATAAGGCTCTGGGAGTTGGCCCCATGGGTTTGACTGTTGGTGCCACCACTCACCAGCTGCGCAGCTTTGAGAAAATCATTTAACTTCTCTGTGTGTCGGTATTTTTATCTACAAAAAATGGGACAATATTAATGTTTTGTGGGATTGTGAGGTTTGAATGCATTAGTACTTGTAAAGTGCTTAGAGCAGTGATCAATATATAGGAAACACTCAGTACATACCAGATATTTTTTATGCCCTTGGAAGAGAAAGAGGGGATGCCTCCTCTCCCTCTTTCAGAAATATTTATTAAGCATTGTGCTTGACTATAAGGAAAAGTAATCAAGGCCCCTGCCCTCAAGGAGCTTATCCGCTAGTGTATGTGTCAGACATGTAAGCAACTCACGGTAATACACAGCAGATTTAAATAAATGCTGAGCAAGGCTAATAGTAACATGGTATGGGGGCCTTATGAAGGGAAATGCTTAGCTGGGGTGGAAGATTCTGGAAGGTATCATGAAGGCGGTAGCATTGGAGCTGGACCTGCATAGGATAAATTGTCTGTGTAAGTAGAGAACAAAAGAAAGATGTTCCAGGCTGTGGGAGAACCAGAAACACAGGCAAGGGGAGAAGTACATGCTACCTTTAGAGAAAGGCAAGGATGCCAGTGACGTCAATACAAAAGAATGGAGGGAGCCTGGTTCTGGAATGGCAGTTTGAGGCCTGATCTGTCCCGCAGTATCCTAGCATCCTGATTTTTTTTTTTTTTTTTTAATTTCCAGGTTTAAAGAACTGGAGATGATAGTGGAGTGTTCAACCTTCCCCATATTTTTTCTCTGAAAGAATTTGAGAAAAATTCTTAGGGATGAGCAAAGTCCTATAGTTACCAACTACCATTTAGCAGGAAAAGCCCCCCAATTCTGTCCATACAGGTCATTTATTACACCCAGAGAAATCTTTGTAGTCACCACAAAAGTGCAGCTACCTCTGGGGTATGATGCAGCCGCTATTTAACTGTCACTTAACATGACAATCGAGTGTCCTATTAGAGCTAAAATTTAATTGTGAAGATGGGTACCATATTTAACTACAATCCTGGGGGGAATTTAGGTTGACAGGCTGTAATTACCTTAACTGGAACCTGGCCAGGACACACCTACTCTTTGCCAAAAGAGCTATGGGGGTTTTAAACCACCGCAGGCAGAGAGAAGCTGACATTTCTGTAAGGTGGGAAAGTGGCACTTGCAGCCCCACAGCGCCCCCTAACAAAGCTCTGGGCAAGCGCAGGCTCTCCAGGGAGCAAGCCTTTTCTGACCTTCCACATTGGCAGAGATTCTCCCCCCAAAGCCTCTCTGCCCGCACCTGACTCCAATCCATCATGGGTTATCAGAAACTTTCCATTTAAGGTTGTGTGGCTCTGGGTCCTGCCATCAGGTCCTAGCTGGGTCTTATCTGCGTCTGTCTGGCTGGCTGGCCTTCTCTGTGAGTCTCTCCCTAGGTCCTGCTGTTTCTCTCTTATCATGAAGGAAGTGCTTGTCCTGATAAAATAATTACCCATGGGAGCACAGCTGCTGTTTCTACATAGAGCTCAATTAGAGGCATCTTTTTCCTGGGGAAGTGGGGTGGTCGGGCCAGTTTACTAAAAATCCCATTAGGATTCTTACTGCAAGAGGCATTGTGCTTTGGTCTTCCAATGTGGTTGCTATCAGAAAAATTAAGAAATCGGGCCAAGAAGAGATGAAAATGTGGCTTGCTGATGTCGTTGAAGGGTTAAAAAGGAGAAAGTTCTGGGCTGCAAGCAGCAGTGTGAATAAATGTGGTCTTAATTTAAGGTTATAGATTTTAAAAAGCCTTGCTTTTTGTCTTCAGAAGTCTTTGCATTCCTATCTGTTAAAAAATAATTTAGACAGAAAATAGATGTTGGCACAAACTCAAATTATTATGTGCATTTTAAATAAACCTGTGTTTTCTGCTGCAGACATAGCATATGAATAATAACGTTAATAATGATCATGATAATTTGTCAACTGATGATCTTTTCCCTCAGACCTTCCAGGCTGTTGGTTCCTGGCCCTGATATTTAACTTGGCCGACATTCCCTTCATGAGGGGAGCTTTTGATAACAGTCCTTACTCCCTCTGCAGGGTGGAAAGGCAAAAAAAAGCCCAGGGTTCTAATCCTAGCTCTGCCTTAATTAATTAGGTGATCTTGGGCAGGTAGCTTAACATCTCTGGTCAGCTATCAAATAATGGAATGGTCTCTAAAGAGAATCAGCAGAGCTGAGCCTTGGTAAAAATTGTTCTTTTCCTTTTCTTATGACAAAAGGTCTGAAAAAAATAAAAAGGAAACAGGCTCAAAAGCCATCTACACCAAAGGAGTTATTGGACAATACCCAAAAGGAAGTTAGATTAAGACTGATTTTTTTAAAGTGTTGGGATTTTTTCCTACCTAATTTCTAAGGGCATGCACACACACATACCCACACACACATACATACATACACACACAGATACACTTTGGTCAGAGGGAAATTCACTTGAAATGCTCACTTCCCTGATTGTCTGAAAGATTTTCACAGCTCTACCAAGCCAACGATGACATCAGAATATTAATATCTGCTTAATTCTTATAATTTAATACTGTCCAGATACAACCAGCATGACAACAATATATAAGGTTGAGCTATATGAAATGACCATTTCTGTAGGTCAAAAAGAGCTGATTATCAGAAATTTCATATAGTTCAAACTAATATTTTATATATGTATAAATATATGTGATATATATATAAGGCAATATGTGTATATATGTGTATCTTTTGAAATATAACAACAGCTGTAAGAACAAGAATATTGTCCAGAGAACTGGGATTCTTCTATCTTCTTTTTTTTGCTAGCAAATATTTTCTCAGGGAAAGATTGGTAGATCCTTCATAATCCCATCCTAATACTTAGAATTGGACGACACAGGACTTATACCCAAAAGACACTGGAATACCTGGTTGCATTCCTAAAAGCAGGGGCAGGCCCTGATTTGTTCCTATAAGACTATATCCAGAAGTTGTCACTTGAAAAGTTCACTCAGAGGCACTGGTGGGGCTGTGGGTTAAGTCACTGCCTTGCAGAGTTGGGCTTCTACAAAAGGTGGATGGGCCCAATGACCCTTCTTTGCATAGCTTCACTCTGCAGCTTAAAAGAGTTATTTACGTCCCTTGGAAGAAATTTTTTTTCATTAAGAATTTAGACTAGTTCGTTGGCAATTAATTTTTATTTGTGATTTTGAAAAATAAAAATACAAGTATTATGTCCAAGAATGAATTGGGGGGCAACTAATGTGATAGAACTATCCAGGATATTTTCAAAAGAAAAAGGTGGGGGCTTCTAGGGGTAGGACAGCTACCATGAATAAAGGGAGTGGATTCTAAAGTGACTAATGATATTATGACTCCAAATATCAACAGTCAAATTTATCACTGCTTAGATTTTTCACTTCCTTATTTTTATTTGTGTATTTGTGTACTTATTTGTTGCTTCTTCCATCTCTGTAAAACAGCCATAACAACTCGACCAAGTACTCTCTAAAACATATTTTTCAATGGAGATAACTATAAATTTTCATTGTAAAAAAATCTATAAAATATAGAAAAGTATAAAAGAAGAAAATAAAAAAATCATCTTTAATCGCTTCATTCAAAAGTTATTGTTTCAGAGCCTTCTAGAGTTTTTCCTACGCACACATGCACATGCACACACATTTCAAAAATGCTTAAAAATCAGATGGTTCTATACCTCCTGTTTCTAACCTTCTTTTCTCATTTAATGACATTGATATGTCATGGACATCTTTCCATATCAACAGATATAAATCTATGCATCTTAAAGTAGCTGCATAATATTCCAGTTTGCTTAACCAATCAGCTATTGATGAACATTTAGACTGTTTACAATTGTGCTGTTATAAGTGAGACTGAGATGTTATTTTGTTATTTATATATATCTTTGTGTACTTGCTTGATTATTCCTTAGTATTCATTCCCAGAGGTGGAATCTGTGAGTCAGAGGACAAAGCTTTTGTTATGCATTGCCAAATTGCTCTCCAGAGAGGCTATATGTATTTATCTTCCTCTGAATGGCAAATGAAAATACCCATTTCCCCTCTTTTTCCTTGAGTATGATCAATATGGTTATTCTTTGCTGATATGCTAAGTGCAAGGGAGTATATAGTGCTGTTTCATTTGGCATCTCTTTGATGACCAGGGAGACTGAACTTTTTCAGTCATCATATGTAGTTGATTTGTATTTCTTCTTTTGTGAATTACCTACTCATGCCTTTTGCCCATTTTTCTACCTGAGTAGCCCTCACTTTCTTATTGATTGTAGGAACACTTTATATATTAAGGATACTCTCCTTTCAATTGTCATATATGTTAAAAATATTTTCCCCGTTTTTTTATTTGTCCTTTTATCCTGTTTCTGGGTTTTTGTTTTTGGGCACGGGCATGCCAAAGTTTTACATTTCCTTGTAGTAAAGTAGTTAGCCTTTTCCTTAGGGTTTCAGCCTTCTGCGTCACTCTAAAAAGGGAACACATTCATCGACATTTTAGGTTCCCAGGCTTATTGGGGTACACTACAGTTACAGCTCTCTTTTCCCTCCAAGTCTCATATTTCTCATTACTTCCCAGAGGTTCAGGAGTGGAAGCAGAAGGGACCTTGGAAACCAGAGCAGAGGAAACAGGACTATTAATAGTAACACTTGACATTTTTGTTTTCAGTATGCTATCAGTTCACTAATTAGCCCCCTTCCTTAGCATAGCCCCAGGAGTCACCCTGACCACCCTTCATTCACCAGACAGGACACTGAGGCACAAGAGCGAGAAGGACTCTGCATTTCATTTGGTAGGCACCACTCTAGTCCAGCCAGGACTTAAATCCAGGCTCACGCTTCCCCATCTTGTGCCGAAATCCAGGTGAGATCATTTCCTCCATGAGAGCTGGCAGATTGCCAGGATGTGATTAGACCATCGGCATGACTTCTTGTGGATGAAATATCATTGCTGTCCCTTACCCCTCCCCAGAAAAAGGAAACTATATAGAATGGTTTGCAACCTGGAGTCTTTTGACTCGGGCTCAGACTTGGACCACAGCAGGGATTGTCCTGCTATTTAATTCACTGTTAATTTTTTGCCAATCAGGATGTCGACTGCGAGAGTTATGGAGGGCAAAGGGAAAAAGATGGAAATGAAGGGAAGGGAAAAGCCTTGTAACTTGGTGAATGAGGTGCTTCAAAGAACAGCGCCAAGGTCACTGCACATGAAACTGGTTCATACCACAGAAGTTGACTAGGCTTCCCCCTTGTGCCAGACACTGGGCTAGGGCTGGGGAGACAACAGTACTTTGCAGCTGCACTGTAATCTGATCTGGGTTATTATGGGGGCAGTATAGAGCTCCACAGCGGAACAAAGGAGAACCTTCCTGGAGGGAGGGGGTGGTCTCTCTGCTCAGATCCAATGGATAATGCACTGGAGTTAGTCAGGAGAAGGGGACATCTGTGAAAGTGAGGGAGATGAAGGCAATTCACAAGGGTTCTGAACCCAGTGGTAGGGGGGAAGCCAAGAGAGCCAGAAAAGATGAAGACCTATAACAGTGCTTCTCAAACTATCTGCAGGGAAGGACTCGTATCCCCCCACCCCCATTCATCGTAGATCCGTGCATTTTATCTTTTCTTTTTTTTGAGGTACCGGGGGCCAAAGATTGAACCCGGGACCTCATATGTGGGAAGCCGATGCTCAACCACTGAGCCACACCGGCTTCCCTGAATTAGCATTTCAGTTTGTTTTGCTTGTTTGTTTTTTGCTTTTTTCAGGACGCACCAGGAACTGAACCTGGGACCTCCCATGTAGGAGGCGGGTGCTCAACTGCTTGAGCCACATCCGCTCCCCCCATGCTTTTGTAAAATGCAACAAAAAGGAATTACTAGAAAAATAAAAAGACATACTAAATATAAACCCCATTTTAAAAATTATTATCAAGTTCAGCAGACAAAAATTACTTTGTCAAAATAGCTATCAAAATTTCTATTCTTCTCACTTTCTGTACTGGTCCTGTTGCAGACCAGTGACAGTTTGCCTGCTGGGACCAGGCCACAGACCATGCTTTCTGAGTACCGCTGAGCTAAGCATTCTGGGAAGGAGATGAGGTCAGCAGTGTCAGATGCTGCTGAGGTGTTAAGTAAAATGAGGTCTGGTAAGTGTCCTTTGAAAGGTAGCAACAAATACACAGTAGCAAAGAGCAGATTCAAGGGAGTGGTTGAGACAGAAGCCAGACCAAGTGAGTTGAAGAGTTCCTCAGCATTCCCAGCTACTAAAAAGTGTGGAAGTGAAGATAAAATAAACCATGAAATGCTTGTGATTTATACTGACAAACGTCATCCTTGTTTGACACAAAAGTTAATAAAAATCGACGTTGCCACAGGGACTATGGGTGGACACCGACTGAATCAAGTGTAGAGTGTAGTAGAAAATGTATTGGTCTAGGAGGCCAGAGGTCTGGATTGTGGAGTGGAGTTAGGCATCATAAACTGTATGACCTTGGGCAACTCATTACCCACTCTGGTCGTGTTTCTTTCTCTGCCAAATAGAGGGTGGAGTTGGGCAAGGTCTTTTCTCAACACTTAACTTCCAAATTTTGCACTCTGTGAATTTAACTTCAGTTGGTTTAAAGATCGACGCTTCTCAAAGTGACCCAGTTTATTCAAGGTACTTGGGTTCTCCTGAATCAGGCCATGCACCGAGAGCTTACCCATTACCTGCAGGCAGGTGCCAGCAAACACCTTCTCATTTGTTACAACTTGTCAGATAAACTTGCCTTCCAAATATTTAGGAACCAGAAACTGGCCATTCCATGATGACCCTATAGTTAAAACTATAGGTTCAACCTGAGACTTAGGGATAAACACCAAAATGGAACTCAGAAACATCCAGGGATGCTGAGGATTTCGCTTCAGCACCCCGAGGCAGCCTGGGAACCTCCCCAGATTTCCAACATTCTAATAGATGCTGGCTAGAGAGCCATGCTTCTGCTGACCTAGGGGAAAGAGCATGGAAACCCCAGATTCTGTGACCTCCTACTGGAAAGTGAGGCTGTCATGGGCCTCTGGAGTTCATGAGGCCGGGTTCACAGTTGTGTTTTGCTCTGGAAACTCATCAAGCCAGGGCTCCGCGTGATAAGACCCTACATGTTCATGGCGATGGCATAGAACCCACTCTACGGCCCAGCTTGGAGGAAGAGAAAGAGATCGGAAGGAGCCCTTGGGCTGGTCTGGGCTCTGAGAAGGTCAAAAGAAAAGGCCATGGGAGAGTGGGGGCAAGGAACAAAGTTACAGCTATGGTACAAGCTGAGGGGTACTCCACCATTGGGCGATTTTCCCTTTTCTACCTGAACCCCTCTGAAGCATCAGGGATGCTGGCTAGACCCTTGGTCCTTATCCTTGTCCTTTCTGTAGCTAAGAAATTGACCTGTTGTCCTGTCTTTATAGTCCCTGATAGCACAGTGTCCAGATTCAAGAGAGAGTTGCACACCCATGATGTATTATCTTTGCATCTTACTCCGAGTCTTACTGAACTTACTATGACTGTTGTCCCCTGCATTTCATTCCGGGCAGAGTTAGCAGAGCACTGAGGGGTCAGAGGCAGGCAGACACACAGACACACACGCTTTATTCAGTCAGAGCAGAAGAGAAGAGGCTCAGTGGGCCCAGGTAAACACAGAATTGCCGCCTGCTCCCTGCAGAGCGACTCCCTGCTCATGGGCCGGGTTGAAAGAAGCAGGGGCTGTTTTCTATGGGTCCCCTTGTCGCTGCACATGGCTCTCTGCCCATGAGCGAAACTGGAACAAGCCATTTGGGCGGTCGCGGCCAGATCTGGCTGAAGAAGCGCCCAGCTGTTGCTCTTTCCTCTCTCCGGCTCTCAGTCGCTGTGATGTGGACTCATTATGGCTGTGATCGTTGCTGATGACATTAATGCACTGTGCTTCTTTGCCATCGCATGTGCCATCTGCTCCCATCAGCCCTGTGGGGTAAGTGGTAGGTAATTGTTTCCCATCGGTAGTCCATTTTCTCCGATAAATCATGTGAAATTCAAAAAATAAACATACACTCTGAGCCGTTGCCATGAGGCCAGCTTGGAGCTGGGGGCAGCCACCCAATCTCCTGTGAGGAGAGGGTGAGGCTGCTTTCCCCATAATTCAAGTATGCGGGCAATTTGATTCATTAACGGTGGCTCTGCGGGGAGAGGTGGTTCAGGGAGAAAGCAGTGAAAAAGAGAGAGAGAAAAAAATCCCTCAGAGTCCCTATAAACCAGCAGGGTCAGAGCAAAAGGGAAAGTTTTAGAGACAGAGAGAGAAATTGGTGATTCAGCAGCACAGGCTTGCTAGTGGATGGGAATGGAAGATAAGGGCCCGTAGAGTTTCAATGGTGGGAAATGAAGCTGGCGCTCACTCCACAGCCTCAGCTTCTTCTTCGTTAGCTCTGGCCATGGCTAACTCACCAAGGACCACACACAGGTCCCAGACAAGAATGGAAAACGTGGTATTCGGGGAGCATAGGGCAGGACTCAGAAGGTGGGGCAAGCAGAGAAGGCAATATGGGTTGATGTCAATGAGAACCGAAGGTCCAGCTCACAGAGATTATGATGGGAGAGAAACCATGATTTAGCTACATCTTCCTAGACTCCCAAGATGCCAGATAGAGTGTGTGTGTGGTTTTTTGTTTGTTTGTTTGTTTTTAGGAAATAGCATCTCGCGGTTCACTTTTAATCCGTTTTCCTTTAAGAAGTGCCACAAAGCCCTCAGTTTGAACTTCGCCTCCCCTCACAGCTCACCCCTACAAACACCAATGATTTATTCAACAAATATGTATTGGCCATGCACACTGGGAGGTTGCTAGGGGCCTCCGGAGCTGGACAGGCCCCGCTTCGCCATTTGCTAATAAATGATCCTATGCAAACCTGTCACCCCTCAGAACTTAGATTTCCTCATCTCTGGTACTTTCTCTCATCTCCCTTCCTCCTTGGGGTCCCAGCCTAGCACCTGCTGTCCCCATCTGCTGGCTCAGGTTCCGATTTCCTATCTCCTGTACCCAAATGTAGTCTCCGCCCTGGGGACCGGCCCCACCCCTCAGGGGGCAGGGGCAGGGCTTTCCACCCCGGTGCCATCCCTAGCAGCTGAGCTTGTCTGGAGGGGGTTGCGCTCCAGCTGCCTTCCTGCCAGCCCAATGCTGTTCGAGTCAGGGAAGGAGATTCCTTAACACCAAGCTGGCTCCAATCACAGCCAGTCCTGCTAATTGATTCATGTTATTTTATTTTCTGTACTGGTGGTTAGGGCCGTGAGCAATTTTATGCAAATTTATGAACCTTATGCAAATGAGGGCATCCCTAGACTAATTGCACACAAAATGGAAGCTTTGTGGGCACCTCCCCCATTCAAGTGTGCCCTGACTCTGTCTCCTCCCTTAAATTACTCTCAAATTCCCCCAGCCCCACATGCCCTGGAGATCAGCAGCCTCCTCCTTCCCTCCCCCCACCCTGTGGGGTTCTCTGGGGCCATTTTGGAACGTTCTAGGGACAGCAACAGCCCTGTTTGCAGGGACTGCTGGCTGCCTGAGGTCCTGGGAAAGGGAAACAATAGCCTTGGGACACACCACAGATTATATTTATTTCAAGTCATTTGAATCCCACACAGTCCCTTTTTTAATCCTCCCAGGAGAGGTAAGACCACCAGCCCAGGGCAGCCTGGGACTTGTGGGATGCTCAGAGAGATGGCCTGAGGTGGCTGCTTCGGGTAGGGGCAGGGCTGTGTGTGCTGCCCCTTACCTCCAGGGGAACCAGCCCCGAATCTTTGACCCATTCTTTTTTTTCCTTTTTAAGATTTTATTTATTTATTTCTTTATTTATCCCCCCTTGCTGCTTGTGCTCGCTGTGTCCATTTGTTGTGCGTTTTTTTCTGTGTCTGCTTGTCTCCCTTTGTTGGGTCGTCCTGCTGCGTCAGCTCACCGCGCCGCGTGGGCTGGCTTGCCTTCACCAGGAGGTCCCGGGAATCGAACCCGGGGCCTCCCATATGGTAAACGGGAGCCCCATCGATTGAGCCACAGCCGCTTCCTTTTGACCCATTCTTGATCCCAGCTCACAGACTCATCCTCAGGAAGGTGCTGTCTAAGCAGTTTCCCTGGAAGCAGAGCCTGAGACGGGAATTCAGGCACAAGTGGCCTGTTGAGGGAGGGCTGTCGGGAGAAAGATGTGATGGGGTAAGGGAAACAGGGCAGGGGAAGAAGCTGAGCAGAGATGTGGGCTCAGCTGAAGTCTCACCTCAGCGGCATCCTGCGGGGAGCTCTGGAGTGTGAGGGTACCAAGGAATGAGTTGCCCACCTTGAGGCAAGGAGGTAGGTTTTTGTATCTCCCCTTGTCTAAGCAGCCCCAGGGGCTGGGGAGGGATAACCTCCCAAGCATTTGGGGGCAAGGGGCTCCGGTGGGGAACGAGTCAGCCAACACACACGGGCTGGGAAATGGGCGCACCAGCCCAGGTGGGGCACCAACAGCGTCTCCTACAGGTGCTAAATGAAATGTGGGTCACTACGCTTGAGATTAAAGCCTTTGCGTTTCTTTTGCTTGTTTAACTTAATTTAACTTTAACATCCCTGTAAAGCTAAAGCAAGCTTTGGGATTATCCCCGTTTTATAAATGTAACTAATGCTTCCAAGGTCACCTGATCAGCGAACCGCCTGGACAGAGGTAGGGATTAGAACCCGGACTCACTGGCTCTGAAACAGGGGTTCTTAACCAGAGGTCCGTGAGCTTGATTTGAAATTCCAGAAAACATTATTCTTGTGGGGACGTGTTGGTGTAGGTGTGATATAGTTATTAAATAATACACAGTATAGTGTGGACTTAGTAAAGGGTCCGTGGAACAAAAAAGGTTAAGAACCCCTGCTCTGAAACCTGTGCTCCTTGCATGACTGCAGCTGCCTTCAGCAGGCTGAAAATCCAGTGGCCTCCAGTTGAGCCCTATATCAGAAAGGGGAGAGGCCTCCACCGAGCCAGGTTTGCTCCAGGGATTTACTGACCCTCCTGCTGGCCTGTCCATCCTGGCAGTGGACCAGGACTTTGGACTCCAGCCACTCCTGTGTCCAAGGACAGGATGTGCCACTTCAGAAGTCTCTTACATGGTCGATTTTCTCAACAACCCCCTTTCCTTATTCTCCTTTTTTGTATGGCTTCTTGTCACAAAATTCCTTATTGAAATGTGGGTGTTTATGCATTGCAGGGCTGCAGGCACTGAAATCAGAGGGAGACAAGAAGCGGAATCAGAGCTTTCCCATCTTCTCCTTTCCTCCTCCCCTTCGGTCCCATTTTTCCTCCCCCCCCCCCCCCCACCTTTCCTCTAGTTTCCTCCACCTCTTCCCTTCTTTCCCTTCTAGGTCCCCTTCCCTCCAGCTTCCTTCCCCCTTCTCCCCTTCCTCTCCCTTTCCTTCAGCTTGCCCTCTCTTCACCCTCCTTCCTCCTCCTCCCCCTTTTCTCTCCTCCTCTTTTTCTCTCCTCCCCCTTTCCTCTCCTCCCCCTCCCCTCCTTCCCGTGGGCTCCCTTCCTCCTCCCCTCCCCCTCTCTTCCCTTTCCCTTACCTTTTCACATCTACTCTCCCCACTCCCATTCCTCTCCTCGCCTCCTTCTCTTCTCTCCCCAGACCCCTTCCCTTCTTTCCCTCCCCTTTACCTTCCTCCGCCCATTTCCACCCCCATCACCTGCCTCCCCCCTCCTCTCCTTCCCCTTCCTATTCTCTTCCTTCCCGGCCCCCTCACCCTCCACTACCGCCTCCTAGAGGGCCGCCATCCCCACCCCCGCCCCCAGATGAGTCTAGTTCTGTCCCCATCAGTCCAGCGCGGATTAGCGAGACGCACATTGGGCGGCGCGCTCTGTGCAGTTCTGGAGAAGAAGGCAACTCACCTCCCCGCGCGCCGCGTTTCGCGACTGCGCCCCCTGCCCCCTCCCCTGGGCCAGCTAGGTGGGGAACCGGGGGCCTGGGTCGGCGCAGAGCGTGGGGGGCCAGTGCTTGCCCTCCCGGGGACATGGGATTGCGGGGGCCAGGGCGGGACACGGAGGCTGCGCCTAGATCCGCCTTAGCGTGGCAGTCTCGCTGCGGGGAGGGGAAAGACCCGGAGCTGGGTAGGAGACGCGGGCGGCCGGAGGGGATCATTTTTATCGTGACTTGTGGGAACCGCCTGCCGCCAGGCAGCCAAAGAATGAATGGGTAAGCGGCTAAGCAAGGATCGCGCTGCATCTTAAGTCGAGAGCCCGGCTTGGGTGTGAGTAGCAAAAAGTAAACCTTAATGCCAGGTCCTGGAGCCTCAGCCCCACACTCACTGTCCTTCTTACAGGCCACAAGTCCCAGCATTCCCCCCACGCACTTCCCCTCCATTAGGCCTGCGATAGTCTGAAGCAGGGGTTCGTAATCTTTTTTATTCCACGAACCCCTTTGCCAGTCAGGTGAAAACCGCGGACCCCTTACTAAGTCAACACTATACTGTGTATTATTTAATAACTATATCACACCCACACCAACACGTCCCCACAAGAATAATGTTTTTCTGAATTTCAGTTCAAGCTCACCGACCCCTGTTTAAGAACCCCTGGTCTAAAGGAACCTCTGTCGCCCACTGCCTCTTCCCAGGATCCGACTCTTCACAGCATCCCCTCTGCCCACTCTCCTGGATCATCTGAATCACCAGGCCCCAGTCTTTCTTCCTGACTCCCTCCCTCACATGGGAACCTGCCCAACCCCATTTTGAATTTTTTTCTTCTAGTTCCGTCTACTCAGACAAATTCAACTATTACCTCTAAAAAAAGCATACCTCCCACAAGTGTGGCCCACCACCCTCAATGGACTTACACATCCTGGGGACTTGCCACCAACCATAGACCACAGTTCACATCGTAGACCACACTCTCTCCCACACAGTTCTGAGTGGTGTGTGCTGATTTAAAATGGCCTACATCCATTGCCACAACGGTACTCAGGACAACCTCCAAATCCCGAAAAAGCCCCTGTATTTCAACTGCACATCCCCTCCCTGCCCCAAAAGTGTCCAGTGGCCACTGGCTCCACCTCATTGTTATAATTTCTTCCATTGCTAGAATCACCATATGTGTACAATAGAATACCATCAAGTCGACTCTAGTCCATAGTTCTTCCCCCAATCCTGAGGGGACTGGGATGGTGATGTCCACTCCATCTCCAAGTGAGAGAGGGCTTATATCCCACGGATATGGTGGGTGGGATGATCCTGCTTGCAGATGCAGGCCCTCTCCGGATGTGGTGGGAGGTGTGGGAGGTGGGCAACATGGGAATCCCAGTGGGTTCCTTGTAGTATTTTGGGTAATCTAAGCACCTCTTAAAATATATTTATATATACATATAAATAACATTTTTGTAAGCAAATGCACATATATGCATATATATTTATATATCATTTTGCAAATGTTGGTATGTATTGTGAAAATTTTGATTTTTACCCACAATGAAAAAATTAAAAAATTAAAAAAAAAAAAAAGCATACCTCTTTGGAGCGTTTACAGTTTAAGTTCTCTCAAATGAATTTCTTAAGGAAATTCCCATGGATACCCACTCTAGGAAGCAAAGCAGCCTTTAGTCCCATTTTACAGGTGAGGAAAATGAGACTCTGAGGAGATTAGGGCTGTGTACACTGCTGCACATGGCCCCTTAGGACTGCCATTTAGTGATGTTCAGGTTGTGTGCTGCACAAGAGCACCACATTCACTGTTCAAATGGGAGAGATCTGCTCACATATGAGAGTGCACGGGCAGGCATGGAGATGTTAGGTTTCCAGGCCAAGTCCTGAAGCAGTGAGGGAGAGCCCCCTGTCCCTCCCACAGGGCATCCATGGATTTTCACACATTCCTGAGAACATGCAAATGTGACACAAGCAGAGTGTTGAGCACTGCTTGCCTTCTTGCATGATCGGACTTCCCCACTCTTGCTCTTCTGGCTTGGTCATGAGAGCATAACCAGATAGCCTTCAGGAGAATGAGACAAGTGAAGCAGCACTGAGTTGGCTCAGATGTTCTGGTCATGGGCTTGGACATCTGAGACCTCAGTCTAAATCACCAGAGCCCCCTAGCTGACACACAGCTGACCATGGGCATAGAGTGAGCCTTGCCAACCCCAGCTCAGATCAGTAGAACCTCACAGCCGACCCAAAGACACATGAGAAATAATAAGTTGCTGTTTTAAGCCACTACAATTTGGCAGTAGTTTGTTACACAGTAATATCTGACTGATTCAGGTAGGAAGGAGAAGCTTTTGCTAGAAGAGACAAAGGGCTGGAAGTTTCACTTTGAGGAACAGCTCAAAGTAAGAGTAGGAACAGAAAGAGAATGAAAATTTCTAGTGTATGGTTGTCTTGCTTGGTGCTTTCCAGCTTACAGAGTGCCTTCATAAACATTCCTGTTTGAATCTTATAATACCCCTGGGCAGTAGGGTAGGCAGTTATTTTATATCCATTTGGCATATGAGAAAACTGAGACTTAGACAAGTTGCCTGACTTGCTTGGGGTCAGTAGCTAATAAGGGATGCAACCAGTACTGAAGCCAGGCTTTTTTCTTTTCTTTTCTTTTGGCAGAGGAGAGGCTCTGGCCCCTGCACTTGGCATTGCCTCATGCTGGGAACATGATTAGTGGGAATAGGGGCTCTAGAAAAGTGGCTGCTGCTGGGCAACCGGGGACGTGGAGCAGAGGAGCAGATGGGAAAGCGGGAAAGCTCTTGACTGACCATTCCCAGTAAGGAGAAGAGGAAAAGAAGTGGGCATGAACTGAGGATCCAGATCTCCTGGTGAAGCAGGGAGAGCAAGAGCTCTGCTGGAAAGAGTGTGCTAGATCTGTGGGGTCCTTGGACTTATTTCTTTAGCCGGACCAGGCATCCTGTGAGGCTGCAATTGCCCACTAGGCTAGAGGTGACCTACCTTCTTGCTGAGTATTGTTTCCAGTGTGGGGCAATTGGCCATGGACCATAATCATAATCATTATCGCCAACATTGCTACAGCACTTACCATGTTCAGGCACTGTGCTAAGATTCCCCATTTCACAGATGAGGAAACTGAGGCACATGGAAATGAAGTCACGCCGGTGGTAAGCGAGAGAGCCAGGACTCAAATGCAGGAGTCCAGAATGGAGGCCCTTAGTCATGACATTGGCTGCCTCACCCTGCTTAGTGCTTTGTTGTTTGAGATGCTCCAGGAGACTAAATGAGTGAGGAGACAATCATGGACCAACTTTCTACAGACAGCAGCCCACACGGGAGGCACCCCATTTCCCTGGGGACAGTGACCACCATGCTCAGAATTTCTCTCCACCCTTTCCCAGCAGCAGCGGGCTGTGTGCCTTGGGTTCCTGCATCTCTGATCCTGCCTTGTGGTTCTGACCTCCTCTTAAACCATCAGAAGCCTATTTCCTCAGGAATGGAAGAAAAATGTGTGTTTCTTCTCTCCCGGGGACTTGGCCCAGGAGCCTCCCGCCATGACTGTTAACCATATAGGATGCAGAGGCCTCTGAATGATGTTCTCACGCAGCCCTCTGCAGCCCTTCCATCCCTGTGGGAGACACATAGCCTACAACCTCAGCCTCTCTTTCTGCCATCACCCCAGTGTCTGGTCAACTGGAGAGAGTCACAAGGGGCACGGCTTTTACTGTAAAGGAAGGATTTACATCACCACGGTGTCCTTCATGGTCCCCTACGAATAGGGTAAAAAACAGATACATTCCAATATCCCTTCTAATTTGGGCACTAGTGACAGTAGCAGCCATTTGCTGACTCCTTCCTCTGTGCCAGGCTCTTTACAAACATTTGTACTCATCCTCCCAGCACGTCTAAAAAGCAAGTATCATTATCCCCATTTTAGAGATGGGAAAACTGAGTCTCAGAGAGGTTACGTGATGTCCTGGCCCAAGGTCACACTCTACTTTTCTCACATCATGTCTTCCTGCTAAGGGTCAGTGGGAGAATGAGATGCCTGCCTCCCTAGCACTTTCCACTCCACTTCTCAACCTTCAGAAGGAGCACTGCGTCTCTGAGAGTCCTCCTCACTGCTCCTCCCTGCCATCTCCTGCTCCCTCTCCTTCCTTCCTTTTTCAAGGTTTCTAGCTCCACTTTCACCTGCCACTCCCCCACATTAGAAACCACAGGGGAAGGAGTTAAGATGGTGGAGGGCAACATTCCATACCTTTTGCCCCCACCTTCACTCCAAGCCCTGGCTCAATTACCGTCATCCCGGTTGTAACAGAATCAAAATCTAAGAGCAGGGGAGCAGATGTAGCTCAAGCGGTTGAATACCTGCTTCCCACAGATGAGGTCCTGGGTTCGATCCCCTGTATCTCTTAAAATCAAACAACCAACCAATTAAAAATCCAACTCGGGGGAGCCAATGTGGCTCAGTGTTTGAGCACCAGCTTCCCACATATGAGGTCCTGGGTTTAATCCCTAGCCTGGTACCTAAAAAAAAAAAAAATCTAGAAGCAGACGGCTCACAAAGCTGGGGACACAGCCAGACCAGGTGTGAGTGAGCATGCAAGCAAGCACATGCGTGGGGGTGCACATGTGCAAGTGAGCATGTGTGTGAGTGTGTGTGAATGACTGTGTGCATGTGTGCGAATGTGCCTGGATGTGGGTGTGTCCCTGCACACTCAGCAATCTTCTTAACAGGGCACAGGTTAAGGCAGGCAGCAGAGTAGACTTTCGTAGGCTAGGAGAGGGGTTTTTCTTTAAGCTCATGCCTTGCTCCATTCTGGTGGTGATGCAGGTAGCTAAAAGCTGCATCTAGAGAGCCGGGTAGCTGGAAGTGCACACACCTCAGTTTCAGGGGACCCGTTTTCTTTTCTGGCTGCCATGAGAGCTGAGAAGTGAAGGGATGCATTCACAGCGGAGGTGTATTTGGTCCGCTTGGAGTGTCAGAAGGAGCTGGGCTGAAAAGGAAGGCAAGGATTGGGAGGGCTGCTGGAGACAGAAACCCACTGGTGGTTGTGGGCAGCAGGAGGGAGAGGGGACACATTTTGGCCTAAGAATAATGAGGGAGAGTAGGCTTCCCTCCCCCCCACCCCCAAGGCAGACCGCTTTTGACTTTGGGAACTTGGAGAAAGAAGGAGGGGAGTGGTGAGAGAACTGGAAGGGGCAGCTGGGGCTCTAAATGAAGGCTTTGGCTGGCCAACCCCTCCCCCCACCCCAGGAAGCTCAAGTGCTCCTGTTAAAGTGCTCTCCCTTCAAACTACCTCCCAGCCTGTTGCCTCAGCATCAAGCTGAGGCAGGAAGGAGAGGCAGGAGGGGCAGGTGGTCATGTCTGAGGAGAATGCAGCTTGCCTAAGCGGTGGTTCCCCAAGGCCTTGGGAAACCTCTCTGTGTGGGCCAACCTGTCCACCCCACCGTCCCAGCCCACCAGGCTGGGCGGGCCCTCGCGGATCCGAGGACATAGGCTGCCTTCTTGCTCTGAGGGCTGTTGTCTGCAGTGTGGGCAGGGGCTGGGCTCTTTCTCCTGCTGGAGTGCTGAGAAATTAAGTTTAGGGACCCACCAGTCTTCTTCACAGCACGGTTATGTGCTAAGAACGCAGCTTCTAATAGGGAACCTACCAGCGCAGACACATGCTTCCCGAAGACTTAGACGGGGACCTGATTCCAGCAGGCATGAGTCTTCATCTCTTCATCTTTGTTCTACTTTGGTACAAACACTGGAGTCATTAGGGAAAGTAGAATAAGACAACCGGGTGGCTTCCAGTGTTCTGTCGCCTGGAAGAGAAGAAAGCCAGGGCCATCTATATTTGAGATTTTCTGATTGCCCGCCAGGAACTGGAGCGTTGCTGGAGCCACAGCTGGGTTTCTGGGTGGCCTTTGCCTCACCCACTTCTGACCTGCTAGAAGGAGAGCTTTTGCTGCGGTAGCTTCCAGTTTTCATTTAGGTAGTGCTTCCACAGTCCCCATTTACATGAAGGAGGAGCGGTGACACAGACTCTAGTCTCGAGGAAAATGCTCCCTGCATCCTCCCCACGCATTCCACACTTTGTTTCTTTGAGAAGGCTGAGCCAGCCTGCCCTAGGGCCTACCTCCTTTGGGCCCCTTCTGACTCCAGCTTCGGGGAGGATTTATAATGAAATTCAAATGATATCGAGGCAATCCAGGGTGAACAAGGCTGCTCCTTGTTACCCCTTTCCTCTGGAGGGAGCTGCGGATTCTAAAGCTTAAGCATCTTCGAGGATTGTTTTGAAAGCCGAGTTACACAAGATGGAATAGATACAGGCTGGGATGAGAGCAGGAAACCCCCTTGAGGTTCACGTAAGCACAGTGATTGCCATTCTTTAGCTAAAAGAGAACAAGAATGAGGGGCTTAAAACACAACCCAAATGCCTGGGTGGGTCTACACTAGACTTCCCGAGTGGGCCCATTTCTACTTGGCCCACGAGGAAACCGAGGGCCACTCCAGCCCTGGTTTCCAGATTTAAGCTCAGCACACTGGGAAGGAGGGGAAGTGTTGCTTCATCATTGGCCCTTCTGTCTGAGAATGCCATCTTACTTATCAGCCGCCATCTTTAATTTTGCCACCCCAGGGATTTAGGGCATCTCTGGGCTCTCCTAAACTGACAGAAGGCAGACTGGTTACTGCACAGAACTGCGCTGGCTGTGCCCTTTAACCTGTGGGCGGCCACACTTCCTGTGTGCCCAGGGAAGGGCAGGACCTCCGCCGACTGCCAGGCCGGGCCTGGCCAGGCAGCGAGCCGTGTGCTGACCTGCTCCCAGGAGTAACGCAGCGCTGTAGAACTCTTGCCTCCAGTCTGCGGGATTCCAGCAAGATGCCATTTCCATATTCTCTGGCAATAACTAATTAGCGATTATAAAGTTCTTTGAAATATGAAGTGCTGCATGATAATATCTGTAATGAGACTGGTTCTTTCCCTCTTGCATGAGGGGAATAGGTTTTCCACCCGTGCCGGGGAGTTGGGAGGGAAGGTAGTTTCCCTGCCCTGACCCACATCAGAGTCCTGTGGTCCCAGGGAATGGCTTGAGCCCTAGTAACAGGACCGGGAAAGAAGCACACTGGCAAAACAGCACTTTGACCCGTCCATCTATCTTCTACCCCCCCCATCAGCTGCTTACCAGCTGCCGATTTACCCTCCCCTGGGTGGGGGAAGGAGGGAGTGTGGGGATGATGGATGGAAACGGGAGAAGAGAAAGGTGGAGTTAGGGTGAGGAGAATGAGTTGGGCTCGTGGTATTCTTAATGTGATTTAGAATTTCATATTAATATATCACCTCAGAAAAAAATTAATGAGAAACGTGAAGAAAATAGGATAATGAATATGATAATATATGGGGAATGCTTTGGGCTTCTTGGAACAAAGGTGCAAGGAATTATTGCTGTGATTTTCTCACGGTGCATATATATTTTTATTAAACTCTTAAAAAAAATGCCAGTAGATTCACTTCTTTGTAAGGTATTAACACCCCACAGAGAAGTCGTTCTTAAATTAGTTCTCTGAGCCTCGGCCCACCTCTTGGCGGTTTTCTCTTCACTTTTCTGGAGACTTCCCACTTCAGGGGCATGGAGAGTAGATTAGAACACTCAGTGGCTTTGCCCAGAGTATCTGAAGCACAGGTGTCTGGGGATATGGCTTCTTAAGGGAGTGAGGTTCAGGAGGGTGGAGTGGGGAGGGCATGGTTGAAGGCAAAACAGAACTAGAAATCAGGGCCCTCAGAATGGACAGATGAAAATTTGTCGTAGCTGGAGGGCAAGTGCAATTTGTGTTCACTTTACTTGCCTCATCCCCCTCGCCGCAGGGTCTTTTCAGGCCAGACTTCCTTTGATGATTTAAGTATGTATATATCAGTTCCCAGTTGGAAGGGAATTTGTGGCGCCACCTTACCAAGGGACCACAGAGACTAGAATTGAGGCAAGAATGACAATCTCAGATTATTTGCTGTTTCCCTAGACCAGTGGTTCTCGCAGCGTGGTTCTTGGGTAGCAGCCGCAGTAAGCCTCCCCTGCCACCCATGTGTTAAAATGCAACTTCCCAGGCCCAGCCACTAGACCCTCTGATTCCAAGGCTCTGGAGGTGGGGCCCAGCCTTCTTTGTTTCCACAAGCCCTCCAGGGGATCCAAGTAGGAGAATTGCTGCACTTACATCCTGCTGTAATAAGCATTACATAGGAAGCTACAGATTGTCCTGCTCAAGGAGAATTAAAAAAATAAAATAAAAAAGAGGTGCTGCCCTTGGTAACCAAGCTAAAGCTAAATGGGTGATAAAAAGGTCTGGGATACTGAAGGTCCCAGGTTGGGTTTCCCTGGAAGCAGATCCTAAGGCAGAGTTTAGCATGTCAGGTGTTTATTAGGGAGTGCCCTTTGGAATGGAGATGGAAGCAGGAGTGGGCCAAAGGAGAAGTCGTCCTCATACAGGCCTAGGGACAGCCTAAGGTGACCATTCTGGAGCTGGATTGGTCCTTCAGCATTGCACTAAGTTAAGTCATGATGGCCAGACCAGCGCCCCTAGAAGGGAGTGGCCTCAGGCGAGGTGGCCCTCTGCAGCGGAGGCAGACTCTGAAGGGGCAATGGCTGCTGACCCTGCCCCCAACAGCCCCACAACGTGTCCTTCCTTGAAGGGGGAATTGGGTGGCACATCACCTTCCCGGGACTATATCGTTTGAGTTGCTGCAGGTAAACAGGAAGCCAGAGTGAGTCCCCATCCTCACCCTGTCCCCACCCTGGGGCACTGATCTCTCACTTCTATCTGTACCCTTTGGGCACCTTCAGTGTCACAGAATTAGGCCTTATACCCAACCAGTACCCAACAGAGAAGCTGCTGTATCTAGTGAGGAATGCTGGGACTGGGGTCAGAGGGCCATGCCTCTCACTCTTGGCTCTGCTGCTCCCCAGCTGGGTGACCTTGGCCAGATTTCTCTCTGCCTGTTTCTCAGTAGAACTTGCTGTGAGTATTAGATGTGGCAGTTCATAAAGGACACAGGAAATTGTAAATGCACTCATTCATTCACTAGATATTTATTGAGGGCCTACTATATGTCAGGTCAGGCTAGGACACCCTCCCTGCCCATATGGAGTTGAGAGTGTAATGGGGGAATCAGGTGTTCAAGACGCATGCAAATATTTAACTACAAAATTCGGTGTTACAAAAGAACAGAACAGGATGGTGCTAAAGAAAATACAAAGTGGGGGTGATGGGAGAGGAAGCTTCTCTCCAGAGGTAACATTAAAGTGCATTTCCTGTGGAGGGAACAGCAAGTGCAAAGGGCCTGAGGTAGGAAGGTGTCTGGTTGTTTAAGGAATGCTAGGAGATGAGATTAATGCAGAGCCCTGAAGGCCATGCTAAGGAGTTTAGATTTTATGCATAGTGAGATGGGAAGCCATTAGAAGATTCTAAGTAAGGGAATGACAAGGATGATTCTGGCCACTGTGTGGAGAGCCAGTTGTAGGAGCAAGAGTGAGCCCAGGTAGGGGCTATGGTGGCGTCCCTTCAAGAGACGATGGTTGCTGGGACCAGCTGATGGCACGGAGGTGGAGAGCTGTGGATGGGTTTCAGATAGACTCTAGAGGGAGAGCAAATAGGGCTTGGTGGTTGTTTGGAGGTGAGGGCTGAAGGAGAGGAAAGTGTCAACTTCAGTGCCTTGGTTCCCGACTAGAGCAGCTGAGTGGAGGGAGGGGCTGTTCCAGACAATGGCCAGAGAGAACCAGATGGAAGAACAGAGGGAGGTTCCCTGAGGTGTCTCGAAGACTACTGCAATACAGGCAGCAAAGAGTTGGGATGCCTAACAGGAAGACCCCACTTAAAGCACAGTGAGACGAGGAAAAAGGAGACGGGTGTAAAGGAAGAGAAGACAATGTAGCAAATCAACAACAGCAAGTCTTACATACAATAGGCTGGGCACTACTCTAAGCACTTTATTATCTTATTGAATGCTGACAATCACTCTGTGAAGCATATAAAATTATTATTCTCGTTTTTCATGCAAGGAAATGGAGACCAGAGAGGTTCTATAACTTGCCCAAGGTCACACAGCCAGGAAATGGTGGAGCCAGGATTCGAACCAGTGAGGTTCTGGAGCCTGTGTTTGTACACACAGTTCCTCATGGCCCCTCATAATACAAGCTGATGCTGAATAGGCATCTACATGAGCTCTGTGAGCATTTTCATATACATCATCTCTACACCTCCCCCAGCCCTCATTTCATCAATGGGGAGACGGGAAACTGAAGGTTCAGAGGTCCAATAAATTTCCCAAGGTCACATGACTAGAAAGGGGCTGAACTAGCTTTCAAACACAAGTCTATCTGACTCCAAAGGCCCTGTCACTGCATTGCACCTTTCCCCAGAGGTATACAGACAGTCTTCAAGAGTAAGGATACAAAGTAAGTTTCCTATATTTCATTTTAATGGCCAGCTTTTATGCCTGTGATACTAACAGACACACTGGATCTCCTTGAGACTCTCTCACAGTCTGCTTGGGACTCAAGTTTTCATCCCTTGTTCATCTGGGCACATGGCCTCTCAGTGTACAGACTATAATTCCCAGCTTCCACTGCAGTCATGTGGCGACACATGACTAAGTTCTTGCTAATGGGATATAAGTGGAAGTGTCTTGTCACAGCTTCCGGAAGTTTTCCTTAAAGCTGGCTGTAATGCATCACTCTGACTAGTTCCTTAGCTCTTCGGCCTTTCTGCTGCCTGGAACACAGATGTGATGACTGGGGTTCAAGTCGCCACTTTGTGCCCTGAGGACTAAGGGATGGTGGAGTGGTGGGCTAGAATGTTCTTGGGTCTCGGAGGGCCTTGTGTAACACCACTGCCCATCCAGTCCTTGATTTGTTACATAATATTGAAAGCGAAATAAACCTCTATCATATTGCATCACTATTTTGGGATCTCTGTTAGTCACAACAAAACCTAATCCTGATACCAGTTGCATATTTTTATATATGGAGTGTCATTTAGTTCTGATACAGACCAGGTTATGATTAAGTTTCAAATGACTGATACCAAAGCAAGTGTCACAGGAGATGGCAGAAAAGATGCCTGTGGGCTGGGAGAATAGAGGATGGGTAATAGGTAGACATCTGGAGGGCAGAGGTGAGGGGGAGGACTTTCACAGAGGGAGATGGGGATGGGTGAACTTTTGCAGGGGTATAGAGTGAGGCATGTGGAGGGGGAGAGCAGGAACATGCGCCTGGCTGAGACAGGGAGAATTATTTGGGGACAACACTCCAGATAAATGTGGAGAAGTCACCACAGCTACAATGTGGCAGGCCTGCCAAGCCAGTCTGCTTCCTGTGGAGTGCTGCCAAGGTGCTTACGTGAGCAGTCAGGCCTACTGGCCCTGGCTACCTTGACTATCCAACCCTGGCTGGGAAAAGTGGGGTGTCCTGGGGACAGAAGCCTGTTTGGAATCTCAAAGCGAGTCCTAAACACACCCCTGTTTCGGGAAGTCCCAGGTGGGGATGAGGTAGTGACAATTAGGCGGTGACAATTCAGCCTTCTCGTAGATATTAGCTGGTCCCTGTCCCCTCCCACCTACCTTGCAGGATCCTGAGGACCTCCCACCCAGCACTCAGATGCCCACAGTTGCTCAGCTGTCTCTCCATCCCTGGCATCATTCATTCAGCACCTGGCAGGACAAAGCAACCAGTCCCAGCCCCCGCCCTCAAAAGCTCCTGGTCCTGCTGCTAACATTAGAAAGGTGAGGCCTCGTGGGCTATAGGATAGCCTCAGGTGGGTGTGGAGTTCAGTGAGAACAGCCCTACTCAGAAGCAGGAGACACAAGCTCTGGCCCTAGAGTCCATCTCCCCTGGGAGAGACTTGTGCAAATTACTCAATTTCTCCAGATCCTTTTGGTCTCTGCTGAAACAAGAAACCATAGCTGTCCACCAGGATGCCTTGTGGTGGTTGCGGGGTAGAAGGGATGGGGGTGGGTGGGAGACTTGACCTTTTAACTCCAGGGTACTTGAGTTTACATTAACTTCTCTCCTTTAGTTGAGGAGCTGACCACACGTGTAGAGTGGATGAGTTTGCATGCGTGTGTGAGCAGTACACAGCAGCAGGCACCTGCTCAGCTGGTCACACCTGGGCTTATCTGGCCATAAGCAGCCTCACCCCGAGTTCTTTGTGAGTGTGGCAAAGGAATAGCGATTAGTATGTGCCCAGCACTGTTTATGCACACAAGAGGTGCTCAGTAATATATATTAAAGATAGCGATTATGATGGTGAGATTTTCCCAAAATGGGTTCCCTCACCTTCCCAATTGGCCCACTCCCCCAGCCTGTGGCAGGTCCTCATTTCCATTCCTGTACAAATTGGCTCTTTCTGTGCATGCTTAATTAATTAGGTCAGTGGCTTTCAAACTAAATTCCTAGAATTTGGAAAGGTGTTTCAGTGTTGTTGTGAGCAGTGAGGGGAGGGTAAAGGAGCAAGATTTACTTTCTCCTCCATTCCTGTACTAGCTACTCTGGTGTTACATATTTGGATTCTACCCAGAAAGTCTTTCTTATGGGTGCATGTATGTGTTCCACAGTAAAAGAAGAAAATTATTTGAAAACCATTGATTTAGGTCTTTGTATCAGTCAGCTATTGTCACATTAATGTTGCCTAACAAGTAGCTCTCAAATCTGAGTATTTAGCAACAACATACACTGACTTTTCTTGTTTGTGCATATCTGCCGGGGTCACATCGCCTTAGGCTGCAGATCATCTGTGCTTGGTTCCAGGCTGCTTGGTTCAGGGCTACTTCATGTGTCCCTCATCCTGAGACCAGAGACTACCTGGATCATGTACTTTGTATGGTGGCTGATAGAAGCATCAGAGGCCAAGTTAAACCACACAACAATGTTTAAAGTCTCTGCTTGAGCCATGTCCACTGATATCCATTGACCAGAGTAAGTCATATGGTATGGCAGACATACCCAAGAGTGACTGCAATGAGTCACACCTTTTTATAATCCCTGTCCTCTTGAGGGTGGGTGGAATCTATTACTCATTTCTAGCTAATAGAATGCAGCAAAGGTGATAAGATATCACTTCCCCTATTACACTACACTATATAAGAGTCCATCTTAGCAGACAGAACAAGATACTTTCCCTTGGTGGCTTTGAAGAAATAAGCTGCCATGTTGAGAGAGGGCCCATGAGAGGACCTGTGGCAAGGAAATATGAGGGCCTCTTAGGAGCTGAGAGCAGCCCCTAGCTGGAAGCCGGCAGGAAAGCAGGGATCTCAGTTCTACAACCACAAGGAACCAAATTCTGCCAACAGCCACATGAGCTTAGAAGAGGATCCTGAGCACCAGAAAGGAATAGTCTGGCTGAAACCTTGATCGTAGCCTTGCGAGACCCTGAGCAGAGGACAGTTAAGCTGTGCTCAAACTTCTGTCCCATGGAAATGGTGAAAACTTCCATTGTGATGAGCCAGTACATTTGTGGTCATCTGTTATGAAGCGTAGGAACCTAATGCTGGTGGACACAATATGCCCTATCCTACATCTCTTCTACAATATGACCTTATTCCTCCCATCAAGAGGTGGAAGAGTCGAATATCCCTCCCCTCGAGTCTGGGTAGGCTTCTGGCTCTTTTGAAAATGGGACACAGTGGAAGTAACACTGATTGCTGAAACTGGGTCATAAAAGATGATGCAACTTCCACCTTGTCACTGGATCACTTTCCCTGGGAACCCTAGACTGTCAGGGAAGAAGCTGGACAACTTGGAGCCTACCATGTTGTGAGAAGGCCCAAGTTAAATGAAAAGGCTGTGTTGCGGCATCCTGGTTGGCCACCCTTATCTTCAGATGATCGCAGCCCAGGATCTAGACCTGTGGGAGAACAAACCTTCCGATGATCCCAGCCTCCAGCCATCGAGTCACTCCCAGCCTTCTAGTCTCTCTAGCTGAGGTTCCAGCCACTATGGAACCGAGACAAGCTATCCCCAACTGTGCCCTAACCAAATTCCTGACCGGCAGCACCCGTGAGCATAATAAAATGGTCACTGTTTTACATGACTAAGTTTTGGGACACTTTGTCACCCAGCAATTATAATCAGAATACATGGCCAAACCCCAAATCCATGGGGTGGTGAAGTCATCTCCACCTACTCTAGTGCAAAGTCCTGCAAATTCATACGGCAAAGAACATGGATGTATAATTCTAGTGTAGGAAGGGCAAGAAGGACTGGAAGCAAAAACGCAATCTACCGTGGGTTTTTATATCCAATTATGTTTTGGATTCAGCTTGATGCCCAGGGAAGGCTCCTGCCCCGTCAATAATCACACAGCACTTGCATCGAGACTTCAGAGTCAACCCTGGCGGGCATCCGGGACCATCTGCATCTGTGGATTTGCAGGACCATGGGCAAATGAGTTGAGTGAACTTGACCTGAGGATGACCTTCCCAGTGAAAGAGGAATCCAGTGAATGTAGACTGAGAACGATTTCCTGAGCTTTAAAAGCCCCGGGCTGGTACCTGTTGTAAGTGTTTGCACAGTATCGATATTTATTGGACTTCAGCAACCTCTGAGTCTGTTTCGTGGCTGCACGCCCATGATGGGTCACGATTTTTTAAAAAAGATTATAAATGTAACATGCAAAAATCATATTTGTTACATTTATACATATTTATATCATACATTTGCAGTATAGAGAGGCACTCAGAATATATATTATTTATAAGCATCGCTGCGGCTCAGGTTTGTTAGAAAGGCTCAGAGTGAGAGTGTGTTTGTAAAGTGCTCCAGGGTCCTCTGGGATGAGGGCAGCTATGTAAGTGTAAGTCATTATCATTAAACTAAACTGCCTTCCTCCGATTACTGACAGCATTGAAGAGCTTCTCCCGCCTCCCTGGCCCCTGCACACCGCCTGGTAATGCTGGCATAATATAAAGATAATATTACTGTAATAAGTGCTTTGCAGCATTTATGCCTTTATTAGCAGCAGCCATATTGTAAGAAAGGGAGAGGCCTGCAGAACTGCCAAAGATTTGGTGCCGAGGCTGAAAAACTCAGAGAGGCGAGCAGAATTCTGGGTCCAAGGTAAGAGCGGGGGCAGTGTGACATAAAGTAGCAATCTCACGCTTCATCCCTTCCCACAGAGCCTGTTTCCAATTTCAGTTGATCCCTATAGGCTATTGAGTCCAGCTGGGGCTGGGGTAGGGTGGGGTAGGGTGGGGTGAGCTTGATACAGGGGGACTTCTGGACTTGTGGCCCCAGGGGCATCCCACTGCATTGTAAGGGACCTTTGAGTTCAGGGGAGGCCCCGAATTGACTGTAGAGGTCCCCAATTTGATTGGGGTGTAACTGAGAGTGCCCCGAAGCTTTGGGCTTTCCAGAATGAAAGTAATCTCCATGCTTGAACAACATCTTCTGTTGGTTGCCCTCATTTGATTACAATAGAGCATGAAAATAAGAAGGAGCTTCTGAGTAGTTCCTGTAATTTACAGGGGGCCTTTTCCTCTTAGAATCGCATGGGCTGTGTAGTGTTTGCATGTGTGCGACACTTGTTATAAGTCGCCTGTATCTTTCTGCCATGCGCTGGCCATATATGGGGAGGCCCTCAAAAGAAATGCTACTTAGAGATCTTGTATCTCAGGGCTTTGTGGAGAAATGGAGAAGTCACATCTGCCATCTCGTTTGACCCTCCCAAAAAGCGAGTCTCATCCAGCACCCCCATTTCACAGATGTGGAAACGGAGGACAGGAAGGGTTGAGTGACTGGACCAAGGTGACATGTCAGGAAGAATCAGAACTGGAACCTGGGCCTCTGGGGCCTAAGATTGGCAGCCCTTTCCTGCAGGCTGTGCTGCTGAGAGAGGATTTGTACAGCAGAAGAGGATCTGCCTTCCACGGTTTGGCTTTCCAGAAAACAAAAGGGAGAGGCTCATTGTCCTGGTTACCTATTGCTGCCTAACAAACCGCCCCAGACTTGAGCATGTAGCTTGCAGCGATCATTTTATCATTACCTCTCATGGTTCTAGGGTGACTGGGCCCAGTAAGGCCGCTCTTTCATGGGGTCTCGCACACATTTGAAGTCAGGTGGCTGGGGTTGAAGTCATCTCGAAGGCTCCTTCACTCACATGTCTGCCACCTGGGCTGGGAAGGCTCAGCTGAGTGGTGATGGGGGGGCTGGCACATCTGGGGCTCCTCATCTCTCTGTGCCGTTTCTCCCCCACGGTCTGTCCAGCATGGTGGCTTTGGGACAGCTGGACTTCTTCCATGGGAATTCAGGGTTCCCATGGTAGATGTTGAGAGAGAGAGAGAGCCTGGCAGAGGCTGTATTGCCCCCATGACTAGCCTTGGAAGTCACACAGCGTAACTTCCTCCTTATCCACTGCCTTAGAAGTGAGTCACGAAGGCCAGCCCAGATTCAAGGGAAGAGGGATTGGGTGCCACCCCTTGGTGGCGGGGACTGTCAAAGGACCTGTGGACAAGTTTTAAAACCCTTGCAGCTCTGTTCAGACCCCTCCTAATGGAAGCTCCTTTCAGGACCCCGACCAGGACTCAGGCAGGGGTTAACCACCTCCTCCCAACCTTTCCT
This sequence comes from Tolypeutes matacus, assembly GCA_026826555.1. NCBI lineage: Eukaryota > Metazoa > Chordata > Mammalia > Cingulata > Chlamyphoridae > Tolypeutes > Tolypeutes matacus. Next base: position 8,930,837 of record JAKSZT010047090.1, read on the forward strand.
TCCACCTGCCTCCTTGAACTGGCCAAACTGGCCCCCGAGTGGTCTGGCGAGATGACTGGGACACTGGCTGGTGGCACCATGATCCTGCCCCGACAACACCAAAAGGCCACAGCCAGGCTGGGCTTCTCAGGACGACCCGTGCCCTGGAAAGGGTGGAGGGCGTTAGAGCAGCCTTTAATCAAAAGCCCCCTTAAAAGGGCCTCAGCAGGAGCTGCCCTATGGGGGTGGCAGCCCAGCGCCAGCCCCTGGCCAGAGCTGCTGAGAAGGTGTGTTTGCATTTTGGCTGAGACATCGTAAAACCCCAGGGACTCGGTTTCATTTTGAACCTGACAGATAAAAGGCCGACTGACTTTGACTGCGAATATTAACTTTCTGGCTCCCACCCAAGAAAGCCGAACAGATGAGAAATAATATAAAATAAAAGGCGTCTGCAAACACTGATTGTCGGCTGCTTTCCATAAAATACGCCCACTGTTATGTGTACTCTCTGAGTCTTTCATTTCTCGCCCCCCTCTCTCTTTTTTGCTCCTGGTGCTGAAGGAACTACCTTTTCTTATTTGGGAAAAAAAAAAAAAAAAAAAACAGACAGAAAGAGAGGAAAGGGTGCATGTGCTAAAAACACCCCCTAGCTCTTCTTCAGGAGGCACCAAGCAGGTGCACCTACAGGCTTCTTCTCTCTCCTTGATGAGGAGAGTGCGGGAGACTCCCTTTGCCAGCGCCAGGAGAACCCAGCCTTGGGGTCCTGTGGGCTTTGGGGACTGTGCTTCCCCTGGCCCCTGCTGGCAGCTGGTTTCAGGCACCAGGGGAGCAATGGCTGTTAGGATGGCGCTTCTGGCTGTGGGTGCCGAATGGGACCTGGAAAGTTCTCTTGTAGTGTGGGCTGCTCCATAGTTGTTGCCCATTAATTGAGAGCATGAGGCCTGGGCTAGGAGGGAATCACCCTTGTCAGACCTCGCCTGCAATCTAAGAAAACAGGATGACTCTGTAACCTAATAATGAAAATTAAAATAGATCCATGCCCCCCACCGTGTTTCAGAGCCGCCTTCTCAGCCCAGCACAACTGCTTCATGGACGCCTCACACTGTTGGTCACCCCACCTTGGCCTGCCCCTGTGCCCGGCTGCCTCTGACTTTTGGCCTCCTTCACTGCCCAGCCAGCAGAAGCCCAGAGCTGGCAAGCAGGAAGTCAAGGGGCTCTTAGAAAAGCAGAATGCTGGAAAGCCTCAACTCTCTGCATCGCCACCCTGGATGCTGAGCAGCTGCCCTGGTTCATAGAGGAAAGCCTCTGGGCTCTCCAGAAATAAGGAAGGAAGGCAAGGAATAGAAAGTGGCTGTCTACCCTGAACACTTCCCATGCATGGTTGGGACAGTGGATGGAGAACTGAAACGTTGCCACCATCTAGTTCTGGGATACTGGGCATGTTGCCACAGTTCTCCACACCTAATTTTCTCATTTATAAAATGAGGTAAAGGAAATCTATCCATTTGCAATTGGAAACCCCCTTGAGTGGTTCCAATCCACCAAAGGCTGGCTCCCTCTGAAGGCTGGGACCATGATGTCAGGCCATCCAGCAAGCCAGCTGAGGGGACCTTCTGCTGCACATCTCAAGGAAAAAGGTCTGAGGTTCCCAGTGGCCCTCTCCTTGCCTCACACCCTTTGTGGGCCCACATTCTCACTTCTTTGGCATCCGAAGGCCAAAAGTAGTTGCAGGACCTCTGAGTCAGCCTTCAAACAAACAAAATGAAGGGGAAATTCAATTGCTCCGAGAGCATGCTTCTTAGGACTTTTTTACTATAACCCACAGTGACAAATATATTCTCATCACAACCCCTAACATGGAGACACACACACACAACAACAACAACCTATACCTTCAAATTATGTCCAGGCCTGACCACTTCTCACCACCTCCACTGCCTCAACTTTGGTCAAGCCACCACCATCTGTCACTCGGTTTCTCCCAATAGTCTCCTAACTCATCTCCCTGCTGCACCCTTTGCCCCTTGATTCAGTTATTTCTTAATCCAGCAGTGAAAATGAGCCTGTTAAAAGATAAGTCAGATTATGTCACTCCTGGGCTCAAAACCCTCCCATGGCACACCTCAGAGGAAAAACCCAACTCCCTCTGGGAACCAACAAGGTCCTCTCTGCAACCCCTGGCCTCACCTCATCCTATCTCCCCCTCACTCCTTCAGCTCCAGACACATTGGCCTCCTTGTTCCTCAGACATACCAGGTGAGAACCTTCCTCAGGGCCTTTCACTTGCTGCTTCCTCTTCCTGGAACACTCTTCACCACTGTGTTGGCTTCATCTGAAAAAGTTATGAACAGTGGGAGGGACTCTACAGCTCTCATTCTAGGGGTTGAGGGGAGAGTTAGAGTCCTTTCAGCCCAGGGCTCCCTGGGGCCACCCCTACCCTGATTCCAGAATGCCAAAAGGAGCCAATGTCCATTTCTTGCCACTTCATCAAAAATCAGCTCTCCAAACTTCTATAACTTTTTTTCTGGACCCTCTATTCTATTCCATTGATCTATGTGTCTATCCCTTCCCCAGTCTTACTTGCTGTAGCTATATAGTAAATCTTAAAATTGAGTAGTGTGATTTTTTTTTACTCTTTTTTTCAAATTTGTTTTAACTATTCTAGTTACTTTGTCTTTTTATACACATTTGTTTATATATGCAAACATCCTGCTGAGGTTTTGATCGGTATCGCATTAAGTCTATAAATCCTTGTGTAGAGAATTGACATTTTTACCGTCAAGCTTTCCAATCTATAAACATGGTATATAGCTCCATCCTTTTTTAGGCCTTCTTTGATTTCTTTCATCACTGTTTTGTAGTAACATACAGATCCCATACATGTTTTGTGACATTTATGCCTAAGTAGTTCATTCTGTTGGAGCAATTATAATGGACTTGTTTTTTTGTTTTGTTTTGTTTTATAATTGTGCATTGCTAGTGTGTAGAATTCCAGTTTAGTTTTATACGTTGACCTAATCTGTGACCTTGCTAAACTCACTTATTAGTTTTAGGAGTTATTTTTGAATTTAATTTAATTTTTGTAGATTCCTTGGTATTTCCTTTACAGACAATCATGTAGTCTGAAAATAAGGAAAGTTTTATTTCTTCCTTTCCAATATATATGTCTTTTATTTCTTTTTCTGGCCTTATTGCACTGCCTAAGACTTCCCATATGATGCTGAATTGGAGAATTAAGAGTGGACATCCTTGCCTTGTTCCTGATCAGAGGCAGAAAGCATTCCATTTTTTATCACTAACTATGATGTTAGTGGTAGAATTTTTGTAGATGCCTCTTTACTAGGTTGAGGAAGACCCTTTCTATTTCAAGTTTACTGAGAGCTTTTATCATGAATAGATACTGAATTTTGTCTAGTACTTTTTTCTGCATCAATTGATACAGTCTTGTGGTTTTTCTTCTTTAGACTCTCAGTGTTGTGAATAAATTTATCCATTTTAAAACATTGGACCAGCTTTGCATTCCTGGGATAAAACCACTTGGTTATGGTGTATTATTGTTTTATATATTCATTGATTCAATTTGTTAATATTTTATTGAAGATTTCTCTGTCTATATTCAGGAGAGATATTCGTCTGTAGTTTCTTATTCTTGTACTCTCTTTGTCTGGCTTTGGTATCAGGATAATGTTGGCCTCATAAAATGAGTTGCAAGGTCCGGGAGTCCTAGCACACTCGCTGTCTGCTTGCTACCGCTTCTCTCTCCTCCTAAGCCAGCCTCACCATGGTGGACGCCTTCCTGGGCACCTGGAAGCTAGTGGACAGCAAAAACTTTGACGACTACATGAAGTCTCTCGGTGTGGGTTTTGCTACCAGGCAGGTGGCTGCCATGACCAAGCCCACCACTATCATCGAAAAGAATGGGGACACTATCACCATAAAGACACAGAGCACTTTCAAGAACACGGAGATCAGCTTCAAGCTAGGGGTAGAGTTTGATGAAACAACAGCCGATGACAGGAAAGTCAAGTCCATCGTGACACTTGATGGAGGCAAACTTGTTCATGTGCAGAAGTGGAATGGGCAAGAGTCAATACTTGTGCGGGAGCTAAATGATGGAAAACTCATCCTGACACTCACCCACGGCAGTGTGGTTTGCACTCGCACTTATGAGAAAGAGGCATAAGCATGCCTGCTCCTTCACTGACTGCTCCTCTGCCAATCAGCCACCACTGGACTCAGCACCAGATTGCCTCATCTTTTCCTCTAACATTTTGTATAAATCCATTTTTGTTGGTGAATCCTCTTGGGTCAAGTGGCACCAGCCTAGATCCAGTTCCAGTTCCCATTATGTGTGTATGTTTGTTTTTTTAACTGCATCTAAAGGGTGCTCTGAGGTCAATAAAGTAAAGCCCAAGGCCAAAAAAAAAAAAAAAAAAAAAAAAAAAAAAAAAAATGAGTTGCAAAATGTTCCATACTTTTCTATTTTCTGAAAGAGATTTTGTGCAATTGGTATTATTACATCTTTAAATGTTTGGTAGAACTTACCGGTGAACCCATCTGGGCCTGGAGACTTTGGGGGGAAGTTTTTTAACTGTGAATTTAATTTCTGTAATAGTGAAACAACAATTCAGATTATCTATTCCATCTTGGATGAGTTTTACTGTTTTGTGCTTTGAAAGAAATTGGTCCATTTCATCTAAGATGTCAAATTCAGGTGAATAGAGTTGTTCATAGTATTCCTTTATTATCATTTTAATGTTTGCAGGGTCTGCAGTTATATTCCTTCTCTACTTCCTGATCCTGGTAATTTGTGTTTTCTCTCTTGTTTTCTTTGTCAGGCTTTCTAGAGGAGTATAATTTCTATGGATTTTTTTTTTTTTTTTACTTTTTATTTTGCAATATTTTCAAACTTACAGGATAGTAACAAAATAATACAAACCCCATGCAGAGAATTCCAACATACCCCTAACCCCCAGATACTAAGATCCACCAATTTTAGCTTTTTGCCACATTTGTCATATCATTCTATCTATCTATTCATCTATCAATCCATCTATTCATCTATTATCTATCTATCTATCTATCTATCTATCTATCTATCTATCTATCTATCTATCAGTTGATTTTCTGGACATTTGTGTGTAGGCTGCCTACATCCTGTTCCTTGAACACTTAATACTTCCATGCACATTTCCTAAAAACAAGGATATTCACTTGTGTAACCACCTTAAGTGCAGTTATGAAGTTCAAGAAATTTAACATTGATATAAGTCTTACAGTGCATATTCCAATGTTTTCATATGCCCTAATAATGTCCTTTTGAGCCTTTCCTCCTCCCTTGTTAGGATTATATATTGCACTTAATTGTCATTGTCTCTTTAGTTAATCCTTCCTTCCTGCCTGCCTGCCTGCAAACATATATACAACATAAACTTTCCCATCTCAACCACTCCCAAACATATCATTTAGTGGGATTAAACAAATTCACAATGTACCCTCACCAACTTTCATTACTAAAAACTTTCCTATCTTCCTAAACAGAAACCCTATACCCAATATGCATTAACTTCTCATTCCCCCTACCCCCTACCCCTGGCAATCTGTACTCTAATTTTTGTCTCTATGAGCTTGCATATTTTCTGATCATTTCTTTGTAGTTACCATGGGGTTTTAATGTCCTAAATCTATAACAATCTTATTTGCTTTGATGCCAACATAACTTCAATAGTACACGCAAACTATGTTCTTTTGCCCCTCTGTCTGCCTTTACCTAGTTGCTGTCACAAATAACATGTTTATGCATTGAATCCCAAACCACTGATTTATCATTAAATTTTATGCATTTGCCTTTTAGATCCTATAAGAAGTAAAAAGTGGAGCTACAAACCCAAAATACAATAGAACAGGCATTTATATTTACCCATGTTGTTACCCTTACTGGAGATCTTTATTTCTTCATGCAGCTTTGATCTATTGTCTATTGTTCTTTCCTTTCAACCTGCAGAACTCTCTTTAGCATCTTTTATAGGATCAGTCAAGTGATGACAAACTCCCTCAGCTTTTTTAAAATTTGAGAATGTCTTCATCTCTCCCTCATTTTTGAAAGACAGTTTTACTGGGTATAGAATTCTTGGTTGGCATTTTTAATCTTTGCTTTCAGCACTTTAAATATGTCATCATACTGCATTCTTGCCTCCATGGTTTCTGAGGAGAAATCATACTTAACCTTATTGAGATTCCCTTGTTCATGACATGTTGCTTCTCTCTTGTGCTTTTGGAATTCTCACTTTATCTTTGGCATTTAACAATTTGTTTATAATATGTCCCAGTATGAGTCTACTTGAGTTTATCCTGTTTAGAGTCCATTGACTGCCTTGGATATGTACATTCACATCTTTCATTAAAATTGAGAAGTTTTTAGCTATTATTTCTTTGAATATTTGCTCTGTCCCTGTCTTTCATCTCCTTCTGGGACTCCCACAATGTGTATATTGATACACTTGGTGGTGTCCGAAAGCTATGTTCACTTTTTTTCATTCTTTGTTCTTCCTGCTCCTCAGATTGGATGATTTCAATTGCCTTCTCTTCAAGGTCATTGATTCTTTCTTCTGCCAACTCCAATCTGCTGTTGAACTCCTTTAGGGAATTTTTATTTCTGTTACTGTGGTCTCCAGTTATATTTGGTTCTTTTACATAATCTTCTTCTCTCTATTGATATTCTCTTTGTGTTTATCATTTTCCTGATTTCTTTTAGTTCTTTGTATATGTTTTCCTTTAGCTCTTTGAGCATATTTAGGACCATTTTTTTAAAAAAGTCTTTGTCTAGTATCCCTCAGGTCTGGTCCTCTTCATTGATGGATTCTAATGCTATAATCTTCGTTGTCTGAGCCATTGCTTCCTCTTTCTTTTTATGTTTTGTAATCTTTTTAATAAACCTAGACATTTTTATATTTTAATGTGTTATTGCTGGAATTTAGACTCTAAGGTATCTGTTCCTTGTGCTTGTATCCAGCTAGTGTTAAGACAGAATTTTCCTTGAATGCCAAGAGCTAACAACAACAACAAAAAAGAAACAAAAAAAGAAGACACCTTTTCCAGTTTCTGCAGATTGACCTATGTGTGTGATTTTCTTCAGAACTTAGCCATACAATAAATTTAGAGAATAGCTTGAAGCCAAAGGATAGGGGTCTCCCTGATCCTTTCTGTGCATGCTGCTTGTCTTGGACATATGCACATGGCCCTAGGAATCCCCCCATTTACATGGATCTGAATGTCCCCTCTTCCTTAGGAAACAGTTTTTTCATGGTCCCAGTGCACTCTATGTCTGACAGCCAAGAGTCCCTTGCCCCAGGCAGCCATGATTTGACTGCTTTCCCACAGCATTTTGTGGGGGAGCTCTGTGAGCTGCCTTCTACATGCAGGGAAAGTTCTGGGATGGCAAGCCCGTGACAAGTGTCCTGGTTCAGCCCCTCAGGCCACTATCAGGCAAATTGGACCAGACATACGTGCTCCCCATATGTATTCTTTTTATTTTTTTTTTCATTTTACCGGGAGGTCTCGGGGATCGAACCCAGGTCCCTCCATATGGCAGACGGATGCCCAACCATTTGAGCCACATCCACCCACCCCATATGTATTCTTAAGGGTTACTCTGCTCCCTCCCGAAATGGGACCAGGGACCCACATTAAGAGTGTGGGCCAGCTCCGTGCTGAGCCAGTGAGGAGGTAGGAGAGGGGCCAGCTAGGGCACCATGAGATCTTCCCTTTTTGAAGATGCCTTTTTCTTGATTTGGTGCTTGTCTTATTACTGCAATCCTTTGTTTTCTAGAGCTTTGAAAATGATGTTTCTGCTAGTTCTTGCTAGTTGTTCAAAGTTTCTTTTGATCCTGAAGCTTCTCATTTTTCCATCTTTATTAGGATGGGGCTCTATTGATCATTTTAAAGAACCAGGTTTTGATTTGCTTAATTTTCTCTATTGTTTGTTTTCAATACCATTGATTTCTGCTCATTATTATTTTCTTCCTTCTGCTTGATTTGGGTTTTGTTTTGTTCTTTATTAATTTCTTAAGATGGAAGCTACTAATTTTCATTTAAGACCTTTCTTCTCTTCTAATGTAAGCATTTAATGCTATAAATGTCCCTCTAAGCACTGCTTTAACTACATCTCCCAAATTTTGATATGTTATGTTTTTATTTTTGTTCAGTTCAAAATATTTTTTTTAATTTCCTCTTCCATCCATGTATTATTTAAAAGTGTGTTGTTTACCTTGCAACTGTTTGGAGCTTTTCCTGGTTGCCTTTCTGCTATTGATTTCTAGTTTAATTCCATTATGGTCTGAAAACATAGTTTGTATAATTTCATTTTTTAAAATTTGTTGAGATTTGTTGTACATGGTCTATCATGGTGAATATTTCATACTCACTTGAAAAAATACATATGCCACTGTTGTTAAGTGTACTGTTCTATAGTGTCAATTAGATCCAGTTGGTTGACATCATTGTTCTGCTTTTCTACATGCTTGCCGATTTTCTGTCTACCAGTTCTATCTATTACTGAGAAAGTAATGTTGAAAAGTTTCTAACTGTAATTGTGGATTCATCTATTTCATTTTTCCGTTCTGTCAGTTTTTACTTTGTGCTGTAGATACTCTTTTGTTAGGTGCAGGCACATTTAGGACTATTATATTTTCTTGGTGCATTGATCCTTTCACTATTATGTAATGTCCCTGGTTATTTTCTCTGCTCTGAAGTCTCTTCTGTTGGATATTAATAGAATCACCCCAGCTTTCTTTTGATTATTGTTTGCATGGTATATCCTTTTCTTCCTTTCCCTTTTAACCTATCTGTATCATTTATATTTTAAATGAGTTTCTTGTAGACAGCATATTATTGTGTCATGTTTTCCTTTTCTTAATCAATTCTGACTATTTTCCTTTTAATTGGTGTGTTTAGACCATTCCTATTAATATTATTGCTATGTTTGGATTAATTCTACCATTTTATTATTTGGTTTCTTTTCATTCCCTCTTTTTTTTGTTCTTCTGTTTCCCCTTCCTTGCCTAATTTTGAGGTTTTTTGTTTTGTTTTGTTTTGTTTTACCGGGAGGTACCGGGATCGAACCCTGGTCTCTCCATATGGTAGACGGACGCCGAACCTCTTGAGCCACATCTGTTTCCCAATTTTGAGTTATTTGAATATTTTAAAAATATTTAAAAATATTTTATTTTGGAAAATTTTTAGACTTACAGAAAAGTTGCAATAATACAGAGAGTCTTATATATACCCCTCATCCAGTTTTTCCTAATGTTAATGTCTTATATTAACACAGTACATTTATTAAAATTAAGAAATCATGACTGGTATATCACTATTAACTGAACTCCCAACTTTATTTGGACTTCAGTGATTTTCCAACTAATCTCCTTTTTCTCTTCCAAGATTCAATCCAGGAAACCACATTGTATTTGGTCATAATGCTGTTTTAACATTTTCTAACTTTCAATTTTAATTTATCTATTGTGATTTTGACTATACGTATAGCTATTTTAGTGGTTGCTTTAGGGATAACAAAATATGTACTTAACTTTTCACAGTCTGCTTAGAATCAATGTTTAGCTACTTCAGTTGGAATTTAGAAAATTTACCACCCTATAGGGTCCTTTGCCCTTCTCCTTTTGTGCTGTATTTGTCTTATATATTCCATCTATGTATATTGAAAATCCCAGCAGATAATGTTATAATTTTTGCTTTCAATAGTCAAATATATTTTAAATTTCTCAAAAGAGAAGAATAATCTAGTATATTTATCTAGATATTGACCATTTCTGTTGCTCTTCCTTCATTTCTAGTATTCCAAGTTTCCTTCTGTTATGATTTCCCTTTTGCTTGAAGAACTTCCTTTAGCAATTCTTTCAGAGTAGCTCTGCTAGTTACAAATTCTCTCAATTTCCCTTCTTCTGAGAATACCTTAATTTCACCTTCTCATTTCTGAAGTATATTTTTGCTCAAGTTAGATTTCTGTGTTGACAGTTTTCTTTCAGCACCTAAAAAAATGTTTGTACTGCTTCTTTCTGGACTCCATCATTTCTGGTGAGTGATCCATAGTCATTAAAATTGTGGTTCCCCTATAAGTGATGCAATGTTTATCTCTGTCAGCTTTCAAGAGTTTTTCTTCACCTTTAGTTTTCTTCAGTTTATGATGTGTCTGGGCATGGATTTCTTTAGGTTTATCTTATTTGGGGTTCACTCAGCTTCTTGAATATGTATGTTTACTTCCTTTGTCAAACATGGGAAGTTTTCAACTGTTATTTCTTCAAATATTTTTCAGCACTGCACTTTCTCCTCTTGGTCTCTAATGACATGAATGTTAGACTTTTTGTTTTCTTCCTACAAGACCCTGAGGCTTTGCATTTTTTTCAGCCTTTTTCCCCCCAGACTGGACAGTTTTTATTTATCTTTCTTCTCGTTCATGGACTCTTTCCACTATTATTGGGTCCATCCCATGAGTTTTTTTTATTTTAGTTTCTAAATATTTCAGTTGTAAAATTTCCATTGTTTCTTCATATCTTCTACTTCTTTACTGAGACTTTCTATCTTAACATTTGTTCCAAGAGTGTTGCAATTGTTTGTTTGAACATTTTTAATAGCTGGTTTAAAAATCTTTGTCTGACAATTCCAGCAAACATGTCAACTCATCTTTGGTGTCTATTGATTGTCTTTTCCCATGTAAGCTGAAATTTTCATAGTTCTTTGTATGCTGAATAATTTGGAGTTGTATCCTGAATATTTTGAGTATTACATTATGAGACACTGGATCTTATTTAAATTTTTTGGAGGATGTTGATAATTTTGTTTCAGCATGCACTTCATCTAGTTAGGTTCAGGCTACAAGTTACAATCCCACATTCTGTAGGCTACAGTTCCCATATCAGTTCAGTTTTCAAAGCTTTTGGATCTGTGTTCTTCAGATCTGTCCTGGGTATGAATCACCCAATGGTTAGACCTAGGCAGTGGTCTATTTCTTAGTTCAGTTATCAAACTCTTTGGAATGCTAATTAGAATCAGAACCATGCACGTGCAACTTGAGGGTGATTAACAATAAGGTTTGGAGAAATTTTTTGGTGTGTGGGGGTGGCACAATGAAGTAGGAAAGAATTCTAAGGATCTCTAGATAATAGAGAGCCACACTAGGATGTTAGGAATCTTAGGAATGGGGGCTGCTTTTACCCCCATCACAAGCCTACCCAACTGGCCCCTGAACAGTGACATCAGTGGAGGTCCTTGGCAACTGAATGGAAAAAGAAAGAGATTCTCTTATAAATATAATAAAAATAAATCCTTTCATCCATAGATGCCAGGTCAGGGTTGTCAAACATCTCTCACACTTCCAGTCCATGGTTTCTTTTCTCTTTATAGGCTAGGTAAACTGGAAAGTAAGTGCTACCCAACTGTCCATTATCTTATGATTACTGCCATCTGAAGATAATTTAGCATGTTTTACTGTGGCCACTTCTTTTTTTTTTTTTTTTCAGGAAAAAAAATGAGCATTGAAGGAATTTTCTTAAGAAAATGTCTTAACCATTGTGGTAAACTGAGTTATGTACTCCAGAAAAAAAATAAAAAACATTTTCTTAATCTTAATCCATATTCCTGAGGGTGTGAACCTATGATAAATAGGACCTCTTGAAGATGTTGTTCTTAGTAAAGTTGTGGTCCAACTAAATGAGGGTAGATATTCTTCTAGATTATTGGAGGCCTTATAAAAAGGACCTGGAAGTCACAGAAGCCAGAAGGGAGAAAACATCGCCATGTGACAGGAGGCAGAGATACCAGACAAGTAACCCCAAAGATTGCCAGCAGCCAGCACCAGAATGCTTACAGACACTGGGAGAAAGCAAACCTTGTCAAACTCTTGGTTTTGGACTTCTGCTAGCCTCAAAATGTTGCGTTAATAAATTCTTATTGTTTAAGCCAACCCATGGTGTGGTATTTGTTCCAGTAGCTCAAGAAAACTAAGACAACCATTTAATGTTGGAGTAACACCAGCCTGAGTTCTTGGTCCTCCTCTTCTCTATCACCAATCACAACCTTTGTGATTCAAGCCAGGCTCATGGCCTTAAATCATATATATATATATATATATGTATATATATATATATGCTAATATAGCTAAGATTTTAATCTCTGGCCCAGACCTCCCAGTAGGAGGTCTACTGGGAACTCCAGAATTGCATACCCAAATCTCTACTCAACACCTCACTTAGATATCCATTAGGTATATCAAAATTGAAATGTTCCCAGTTGTAGTCTCCCTGCTTCCACCATTGGTCCCTACCTCCCTAACAGTCTGTTCTTAGCACAGCAGCCAGAATGATCCTTTTAAAGCCTAAGTTGGAGCAAGTCCTTCCTCTTCCCAGAACTCTCCAATGGTGTTTGTCTTAGTTTGCCGGGCTGCTATGACAAATACCACACAATGGGTTGGCTAAAAACAAGAACTTTTTGGCTCACAGTTCCAGAGGCCCAAAGTCTAAATCAAAGCATTGGCTAGAAGGCTGGCTTCTACCTGGGGTCAGTAGCATTCTGGTTGGCTGGCAATCCTTGGGTTCACTGGCTTTCCCATCACATGGTGATATTCTTTCCTTTCTCTTCTGGGTTCCTGCTGACTTCTGGCTTCTCCTTGTGGCCTTCTCTGACTCTGGCTTCAGGTTTCTTTCTCTTTATAAGGCCTCCAGTAATCTGGACTAAGACCCGACTTCATCCAGTTGAACCACACCTTAATTTAAAATAACGTCTTCGTGAGATTCTATTTACAATGGGTCCCCCCCCCATAGGAATGTGGATTAAGATTAAGAACATATCTAAAGTGGGGTAGATACTTCAATCTACCACAGTGCCCATCTCACTCAGAGTTAAAACCCAAGTCTTTCCAGGGCCTGCAGGGACCTACACAATCTGGCCCTTACTTCTTCACTAGTTTCTTCTCATAGTTCTAGTCCCTCTTGCTCACTTGGTTCTAGCCGCATTGGACTGTTTGCTGTTCCTTGAATACTGCAGCATGTTCCAGCCTTATGGCCTTTGCACTGACTGGTCTCATTCCCTGAAACTTATAGAGCTAACTTCCTAATCTCTGTCAAATCTTTGTTCAATTTTCCTCTTTTCAGTGAGGCTTTCTATGACCACCCTATCTAAAATCACAACTCTTCCTTTGCTTTTCCCTGCTTTGTTTTTCTCCTGCTATATCATTATCTAACATAATATATGTTTTACTTATTCATTAATCCTCTAGAACAGGGATTCTTAACCTTTTTTGTTCCCTGGACCCTTCTGCCAGTCAGGTGAAAACCATGGACCCCTTACTAAGTCCACACTATACTTTGTATTATTTAATAAATATATCACACCCACACCAACACGTCCCCACAAGAATAATGCTTTTTTTCTAAATTTCAATTCAAGCTCATGGCCCCCTGGTTAAGAACCCCTGCTCTAGAATGTGAGCTCCAAGTAGGCAGGGATTTTTTTTTCCTATTTTGTTTCCTGATGTATGCCCAAGGCTGACATGTAGTAGAAGCTCAATAAAGATATGTTGAAAGAATGAATAGAAATATCTCCTGGTTATGCCTTAACTGTTGCCTATAAAAGACAGAAATCTTAGCTGTTTATCATTTCCCATGTGTGGACATTTAAAAGTTCCTGGGTATTTGCAAGAGGAGACCTGATGCCATTGATGTGTAGGCTCTTTTAAAAGAAATGAATGGTTTTAGATACCTGCTAGTACTGCATCCTCCTAGATCTGAGTATCAGAAATGCCAAGAGCATGAGGTTCTGCACAGATTGACTCTTTGCAAGGTGTTGGAAACAGGTACCAAATTAGAAACAGAGAGATTTGTACTTGGATTGATTCACAGGTTTCAGCTCTTCAACTTCCCAAGTGCTGCTACGGCTGCTAGTTTCTGAAATATCTGGCAAACGGCCACTGCAGCTCTTGCTGGGGTGTGCACGTGCCTCCACAGGCACCCTCACGTGTTTCCCTACACCAGGTGCTGCTGCCGACAGAGCCCATTCCTGTCCCCGCCTAGGTCTGGAGTGCTGAGATGATTGTTCAAGGAAGCGCTTGCCAGCACAGAATTTCCCAAGCTCCCCAGTTCCCGAGGGACTGAAATGTCTGATGGTGTCCACAGTTCCCTCCCACATCTGTCAGCACAGTAATATATGCTACATAATAGGATTTCACTGCGTTGTGGTGATTTAAACATGCCTTACAAGATTGTGATTTCAAAGCTGCGTAAGTTATAGACCACTGAGTGATTGTGGCTTCTACATCTTATGGACAGACAAGGTCAAAGAGCTTGTGATTCTTCAGTCTTAGAACTGGTCCTTGACCCATCCTTCCCATCCACTGTGCAAGGATGGACTTTCAGAACCTTCCTCCTTTTTTCACCATGACCTGGTGTCCCCAGGAATCCAGCTCCCAAAGGCTCCAGAGTTCTGTGATGGAAACTGTCTGCTGGATTTGTAACAAAAGCTGGTTATTTGAGATGCTGTGTTTTAAGTTGTGGCCACTCCTGTAAAAATCCATCCTGAGGAATAGTTGTACACTTTTTCTGTAAAATGTACTCAGGTTAAGAATATTAGATCTCTTCAATCATTATTAGAACATTTTCATTATTTCAGTAATAACAATAATAATTAACAAAAAACAAACAAGAAAATTCTTCACCTCTGAAAATGCTCTAATGATGATTGAGGTGATGAATGCACAACCATGTGATTATACTAAATACAATTGATTGTGTACTTTGGATGAATTGTGTGCTTTATTAATATGTATCAATAAAATTGATTTGTTTAAAAAAAGAAAAAAAAGAATATCAAATCTATTGTGTCGGGGACTTACTTTTTTTAATCATCTATATCGGAGTAGAATTAACATACAACAAAGCATACCTGTTTTAAGTGTTCAGTTTGATGATTTTGACAAGTGTATACACCTGTGTAACTACCACCTTTATCAAGATGATATAGAACATTTCTGTGGCAGTTTGATATTATTTATGAATTCCAAAAAAAGATATTTGGTTATGTTTGTAAACTGGTCTGTTCCTCTGGGCCTGATACCCTTTGATTGTGTTAGATTCAGCTGAGATGCTTTTGATTAAATTATGAAGATTAGGGCTTTGATTCGACCATGTCATTAGGGCATGCAGGGTTGAGTTCCCACCCCCTTGGTGGGCTATACAAATGGATGCTCAATCAAGAACACAGTAGTAGACACACAGAAGTAGATACACAGAGAAGTAGATACACAGGAGAAGAACACAGAGGAAGAGAGACAGCTCCATAGACACGGCAGAGGCCCTGGGAAGAGAGATGAGCCATTTGCCTGATAGTTTACAGCTGACCTTGTGAAGAGAACAGAGCAGCTGAACCAGAAAAGAAATGAGCCCCGGGAAGAGAGACAAGCCGTATGCCAGCCTACAGCTGAGATCAGAAGAAGCCAGGCTCAAGGAGCCTTAAGAGAAAAGAGGAAGGCTGAACCCTCTCAGATATCATCTGCCATCTTGCTTCAGCATGTGGCAACAGAATTTGGTAAGGAAGTAACCTTGAGTTGGACTCCTTAGGGCCTTGTAACTGTAAGCTTTTATCCCAAATAAATACCCATTATAAAAGCCAACAGATTTCTGATACTTTGCATCGGCACCCCTTTGGCTGACTAATACAATTCCCAACTTAGAAAATGCCCTTGTACTCCTTTCTAGTTGAATCCTCACCCCCTCAAGGCAACCACTATTCTGACCTCTATCACCATAGATTAGTTTTGCCTGTTCTTGAACTTCATATAAATGGAATCATACAGTATGTACCTTTTGTATCTGGCTCCTTTCAACCTGTTTTTGAGATTCATCCACATTGTTGAATGTACTGATAGTACACTTTTACAGCAAAAGTATGATATACCACAACTGGTTTATCCATTCACCTATTGATGGACATGTGGGTTATTTCTAGTATTGCAGATAAAGCTGCTATGAACAGTCATGTACAAATCTTTGTGTGGATGTATGATTTCTTTTCTCTTGGGTCAATACCTAGGAGTGGAATGGTAGGTGTATATTGTTTGTTAAGAAACTGCCAAACTGTTTTTCCAAAGTGGTTTTTTACCATTTTTCATTAACACTGGTAGCATAGAGGAGTTTCAGCTGCTTCTTTTTTGCATGTCAGAAGAAGAGTCTAGGGAAAGAACAATTTTTATCTGTTAAAACTAACTATAATGGTGTAATTTTAGGTGTTAGTGGTGGTAACGATGGAGTATATAGAGCTTAGGATTCTTCCCAGAGCCTCACAAATCACTCCACGAGTCATCTTCCAAGTTGATGTCTCTGCTTCCTTCAGGAAAGAACTTCCTGGTGCACATGTACACATAGGAAGGGAGCCAGGGAAAGGATGTGTCTGCAAGGAGATCAAGTAGGGTAAGGCAAGGTGGAAAGAGAGTTCATTACTGGACTACATTCAAGTCCCAGCTCTGCCATGTACCAGCTGGCAATCTTGACCTGTACCTTGTGCCTCAGTGTTTTCATCTGTGAAATAGGGATAATAAAGTCCATTCTACTTGATTCACAGGCTACAGTGAGACTTTAACTTTTAAAGAGGGGACACGTGTAAGGGCTTTACCAAGGGCAAGGATTGTGATGGCATTCATATTACTGGTGCAACTGCTCCTCCTAAGATCTTAGAAAACCCAGATTCTCAGAATTTTAGAGACTTGGGGTTCTGGCAGAGAAGTAGAGCAAATTGCCAGATGCCATCATTTTCTGGGTAGGATCAAAATTTTATAGAATTCTGGGAAGATGGCAGACTAGAAAGACACAGGATTCTCTTCCTTCCCAGAAAAATAGCTAGAGAATAAGCAGAAACAGCCTGGGAAAAAAATCTAGGCTTTAGGACACCAGGGGAAGGCCGGACACTGCCCATGAGAGAGAGGGACAAAGGAAAAGAATTGCGAAAGAAAAACTGTGAGTTAAAAGTGGCAGCTGCTACTGCTGGCAATCTCCCCCACACTATAGACACTTCTGAATTCTCAGGCCTCAGAGATGGTGGCTACAGATAAAGGGTACCCCAGGGAACTACCTTCCCAGGAAAGGGGAGCAAGAGGGACACAGCCTAAGGCTTACTCAGCTTTTGACCCACAAATTTGGTCTCCTGTGTCCCATGAGCCCTTCCAGGCTTGGTGGGGCTGCACCATTGTTTGCCTTGGAAGCCAGCTCAGGACTAAAGAGATCCAAGACTAAAGAGATCTACCCTGTCAATCTCCCCCTCTACTGACTGGGACTGATTATTGAAGATGCAGAGGGGATTGGAATTATTTCCTTCCTGGGAAAAGGGAAGGGGCTGCTAGCAAATGGTGAACGCCTCTGAGAAAGTTTGAAATACAAGGTTCTCAGCCTCTATCACATTGAACTGGTCCATATTGCAACAAACACACTAGGACCAGGCATTTCACTGAGAGGGCTGCAAAAGAGTGCCATCTGCTAGCAAACCAAGGAAGTGCATGTGAGGAAATTAAAAGTAAATAAGTGAGGCTTTTTCTGGCCTTTCCGGCCTCCCTCTCCAAGGCCCTAGGAAGCAGGTCTGCAACCCATTACTGGGTCCAGAGCAACTACCAGGGACAATCCTAAAGACCCACAACATGTTGAACCAAGAATCAAAGAACAGTAGTGATACACAGCCTCCTGCCACTAAATCCCTATGAGAGAGAGAGAAATTAAGCATCTGAGTAAACTCACCATTCTAATCAAATGCCTAGACATCAACAAAAAATTATGAGCCATACTAAGAAAATGGAAGACATGGCCTAAGAAAAAGAATATATCAAAGCCCCAGAAGAGATGCAGGATTTGAGACAACTAATCAATAAGATGCACACAAATTTCCAAAATCAAATTAATGAGTTGAAAGACAATATGGCTAAAGAGATAAATGACATCAAGAAGACATTGAGGGAGCACAAAGAATTTGAAAACCTGAGTAGAAAAGTAACAGAGCACATGGGAATGAAAGACACAATAGATGAGATTTAAAAAAAAAAACACATTAGAAGCATACAGCTGCAGACTTGAAATGATAGAAGAAAGAATAAGTGATACCAAAGACAGAACAGCTGAAATTGAAGACAGAAAAGAACACAGAGAGAATAGAATGGAAAAAAATTGAGCAGGGGCTCAGGGAGTTGAATGACAACATGAAATGCAACAACATACCTGTAATGGGAGTTCAGAAGGAGGAGAGAAGGGAAAAGGGACAGAAAGAATATTTGAAGAAATAATAGCTGAAAATTTCCCAACTCTTATGAAAGAAATGAGCTCACATGTCTAAGAAGTACAGCGCACCCCAATCAGAATAAATCCAAATAGGCCTACTCCAAGACATATATTACTCAGAATGTCAAATGTCAAAGATAATGAGAAAATTCTGAGAGCAACAAGGGAGAAGCAAACCATCACATACAAGAGATGCCCAGGAAGACTTAGTGCAGATTTCTCATCAGAAAACATGGAGGCGAGAAGACAGTGGTATGATACAATTAGGAAACTGAAAGAGAAAAACTGCCAGCTGAGAATTCTTTATCCAGCAAAATTGTCCTTCAAATATGAAGGTGAGTTTAAAATATTCACAAACAAACAGAAACTAAGAGAGTTCATTAAAAAAAAAAAACACCTTTGCAGGAAATATTAATTTCTTTCAGGCTTTCAGGCCTTAGAGCCTGAAAGAAAAAGATAGGAGAGAAAGGCCTAGAGGAGAGTATAGAAGAAAGAATAGCAGAAAGGATAATTAAATGACTAAAAAGACAGATGAAAATAAGATATGATATATGAAAGCCAAAGAATAAAATGGTGGAAGTAAATAATGCATTTACAGTAATGTCATTGAAAGTGAATGGATTAAACTCCCCAATCAAAATATATAGACTGACAGAATAGATTGAAAAAAACATGAGCCATCCATATGCAGCTTACAAGAGACTCACTTTAGATCCAGGGATACAAACTGGCTGAAAGTGAAAGGTTGGAAAAAGATACTCCACGCAAATAGTAATCAAAAAAGAACAGGGTAGCTATACTAATATCAGACAAAACAAACTTTAAATGCAAAAAAAATTATAAAGGATAGAGAAGGCCATTATATATTAATAAAAGGAGCAATCCACCAGGAAGAAATAACAGTTATAAATATCTACGCATCTAACCAAGGTGCCCCAAAACACATGAGTAAAACTCTAACAAAACTGAAGGGAGAAATAGGCATCTTTACAATAATAGTTGGAGACTGCAACACATCACTCACATCATTAGATAGAACACCTAGACAGAAGATCAACAAGGAATCAGAGAACTTGAACAATATGATAAACAAGTTAGACCTAACAGACATGTACAGAACATTGCACCCAAACTCAGCAGGTTATACATTCTTCTCAAGTGCTCTTGGATCGTTCTCTAGGATAAACCACATGTTAGGTCACAATGCAGCTGTCAATAAATATAAAAAGGTTGAAATTATACAAAGCATCTTCTCAGATCATAATGGAATGAAACTGGAAAACAATAATAGACAGGAAAGAGGTAAATTAGCAAATGTGTAGAGGCTGAACAGCACACTCCTAAGTAATCAGTGGGTCAAAGAGGAAATTGTAAGTGAAATTAGTAAAGATATTGAGACGAATGAAAACGAGAATACAACTTACCAAAATTTATGGGATACAGAGAAGGCAGTCCTGATAGGGAAATTTATAGCCCTAAATGCCTATATTAAAAAAGAAGCAAGAGTTAAAATCAAAGATCTAACTGAACAACTGGAGAAACTAGAAAAAGAAGAGCAAACCAATCCCAAAACAAGCAGAAGGAAAGATACAATAAATATTAGAGCAGAAATAAATAAAATTGAGAACCAAAAAAAAAAAAAAAAAATAGAGAAAATCAACAAAACCAAACGCTGTTTCTTTGAGAAGATCAGTAAAATTGACAAGCCCTTAGCTAGAGTAACAAAGAAAAAAAGAGAGAAGATGCAAATAAAATCAGAAATGAAAGCGGTAAAGTTACCACTGACCCCACAGAAATAAAAAGGATCATAAGAGGATATGAGAAACTTCATGCCAACAAACTAGACAACCTAGATAAAATGGACAAATTCCTAGAAACACACAAACAGCTTATGCTGATGCCAGAAGAAATACAAGAACTTAACAAACCAATCACATTTAAAGAGATTGAATCAGTCATCAAAAAATCTCCCAGTGAAGAAAAGTCCAGGACCAGATGGCTTCACAGGTGAATTCTACCAAACATTTCAAGAAGAGTTAACACCAATCCTGTTTAAACTCTTCCAAAAAATTGAAGAGGAGGGAAAATTACCCAACACATTTTATGAAGCAACATCACCCTAATATCAAAGCCAGATAAAGACACTGCAAGAAAAAAATTAGGCCAATCTCTCTAATGAACATAGATGCAAAAATTCTAAACAAAATACTTGGAAATAGAATCCACAGCATATCAAAAGACTTATATTATGACCAAGTAGAATTTATTCCTGGTGTGTAAGGCTGGTTCAACATAAGAAAATCAATTAACATAATACACCACATTAACAAATTGAAGGAAAAAACACACATAATCATCTCAATCGATGCAGAAAAGGCATTTGACAAAATCCAGCATTCTTTCTTAATAAAAACTCTTAGAAAAATAGGAATAAAAGGAAAATTCCTCAATATGATAAAAGGCATATATGAAAAAACCCACAGCCAACATCATACTCAATGGGGAAATGTTGGAAAGCTTTCCCTCTAAGATCAGGAACAAGACAAGGATGCCCACTGTCACCATTGTTATTCAACATTGTGCTAGAAGTTCTAGCTAGAGCAATTATACAAGAAAAATGAAAAGGCATCCAAATAGGAAAAGAAGAAGTAAAACTCTCACTATTTATGGATGACATGATCCTATATTTAGAAAATTCCAAAATGTCTATGACAAAGATACTTGAGCTAATAAATGAGTTCAGCAAAGTGACAAGACACAAGATCAACATACAAAAATCAATAATGTTTCTGTACACTAGTATTGAACAATCTGAGGAGGAAATCAGGGGGAAAAATTCCATTTACAGTAGCAACAAAAAGACTCAAATACCTAGGAATCAATTTAACCAAAGATGTGCAGGACCTATATGCAGAAAACTACAAAACAATGCTAAAAGAAATCAATGAAGACTTAAACAAATGGAAAGACATTCCATGTTCATGGATTGGAAGACTAAATATCGTTAATATGTCAATCCTACCCAAACTGATTCAATGCAATACCAATCAAAACCCAACAGCTTACTTTACAGAAATCAAAAAGGCAATTACCAAATTCATTAGGAAAGGAAAGTGCACCCAAATAGCCAAAAGCATTCTAAAAAAGAAGAGTGAAGAGGGAGGAATTTCACTGCCTGACCTTGAAACATCTTACAAAGCTACAGTGGTCAAAACAGCATGGTACTGGCATAAAGATAGACACATCAATCAGTGGAATAGAATTGAGAATCCAGAAATAAACCCTCACCTCTACAGCCAACTGGTTTTCGATAAACCTACAAAGTCCATGTTAATGGGACAAAACAGTCTCTTCAACAAATGGTGCTGGGAAAGCCGAATATCCATAACCAAAAGAAGGAAGGAGGACCCCTAACTCATTCCCTGTACAAGAATCAACTCAAAATGGATCAAAGACCTAAATGTAAAAGCCAGGACCATAGAACTACTAGAAGAAAATGTAGAGAAACATCCCAAAGATCTAGTGGTAGGTGGTGGGTTCTTGGACCTTACACCCAAAGCATGAGCAACAAAAGAAAAAATAGATAAATGGGACCTCCTCAAAATTAAACACTTTTGCACCTCAAAGGATTTTTTCAAAAGGATGAAAAGGTAGCCAACTCAATGGGAGAAAATATTTGGAAATCACAAAACTGATAAGAGGCTTCATATTCATGGTATTTAGGGAGATGCTACAACTCAACAATAAAAAGACAAACTACCCTATTAAAAAATGGGCAAAAGGGGGGCGGATGTGGCTCAAATGGTTGGGCGTCCATCTGCCATATGGAGGGACCTGGGTTCGATCCCTGGGACCTCCCGGTAGAATAAAAAATATATAGAGAGAAGGCGCATAGGCTGCCAGGCTCTGTGTGCCGGTGAGCCGCCAGGCTCCGGGAGCCATGCAGCAAGAGGATGACGCAACAAGAGAGAGACGCAGGGGAAAGAGACAAGACGAGATGCTCCGAAAGCTCCGGAAGCCAGGAAAAGCTCCGGAAGCAGGCAGCAGAACACCTGTCTCCTACATCGGAAGTCTCCAGGATCGAATCCTGGTGAATCCTGGTGAAGACTGGAGGAGGAGGATGAGAAGAGATGGCAGGAAACAGACACAGAGAATTGCCCAGCGAATGGACACAAAACAGCAAATGGGGAAGAGGGGGTTTAGAATGGATAAAGTAAATAAATAAATCTTTAAAAAAAAAAATGGGCAAAAGGTTTGAATAGGCATTTGTCTAAAGAAGAAATACAAATGGTGAAAAAACACATGAAAAAACATTCAACCTCACTAGCGATTAGGGAAATGCAAATCAAAACTAGGAAATATCATTTCATACCTATTAGAATGGCCATTATTAAAAAGACAGAGAACTACAAGTGCTGGAAAGAATGTGGAGAGATAGGAATGCTTATTCACTGTTGGTGGGAATGTAGAGTGGTACAGCCACTGTGGAAGACTGTTTGGCAGTTTGTAAAGAAGTTGAATATAGACTTGCCATGTGACTCAGCAGTACCACTAGTAGGTACATACCCAGAAGAACTGAGAGCAGTGACACGAACAGACATCTGCACACAGATGTTCATAGTGGCATTGTTTATGATTGCCAAAAGATGGAAACAACTCAGGTGTCCATCAACCAATGAATGGAAAAACAAATTGTGGTGTATACACATGATGGAATATTATGCAGCTGTAAGAAGACATGAAGGCATGAAGCATATGACAGCATGGATGAACCTGGGGGACATTATATTGAGTGAAGCAAGCTGGACACAAAAGGACAAATACTGTATGATTGTGCTATTATGAACTAAATATATTGTGTAATCCCATGGAGTTAATAACTAGAATATGGATCACCAGAAAATAGAATGAGGTTAGAGAATAGAAAACTGAGGGTTAACTTGTACAGAATTGGTAAAAAGGGTGTTTGTTAATCTTTGGAAATGAGTAGAAAAGGTGAAAGCCCAACGAAATGTCTGTAACTAGCAGTATTATTACGTGGGTATGAAAGGGGTTTAAATGGAAAGTCTAAGGTCATTTATACTACTAAAAGGAAATATAAAAAATGTAACATGGACCTGTATAGCATAGTAAAACCACATGTGAAATATGAATATGGGTAAAATTGCATACATAAGACTGTTTGTCTTTGAAATTGAACAAATATATGTTAACACTACAAGATGATAATATCAGACAAAAAACATATTATACTAATTGAAAGAAACCAGACACAAAGTACTACATATTGTTTGATTCCACTTATATAAAATGTAAATATAAATCAGCTTATAAAGATGAAGTTAAATGAGTGGTTATATAGGGCTAGGGAAGGACTGCTAAGGGGTGTGGAGTTTTTCTACTTGGAGTAATGAAATTGCTCTAAAATTTTTTGTGGTGATGAATGCACAACATTTCGATTATACTAAAAGCCATTGATTTTACAGTTTGGATAGATAGTCTGGTATATGAATATATCTCAATAAAATTGCTTAATAAATAAATAATTGTGCAAGAAATAGCCAGAAATAGCAACTATGTATAGCAGGGGAATCATAGAGAGATTGAAGAGTGAAGAATTTTCTTGTTAATTAGTTTGGCTTTTGTTTATTATTATTATTGAAATAGTGAAAATGCTCTAATGATGATTGAGGTGATGAATGCACAACTATGTGATTATATGAAATACCATTGATTGTACACTTTGAATGAATTGTATGCGTTATTAATATGTATCAATAAAATTGATTTGTTAAAAAAAAAGGGAAGCTACAAGTGTTGGAGAGGATGTGGAGAGATAGGAATGCTTGTTAACTGTTGGTTGGAGTTAGTAGAAGGAAAGCTAAAAACTGTAACATGGGACTGTAGAGCATAGTCAAACCTCATGTGAAATAATGACAGAGTGGGTGATATTGCATATATAAGACTGTTTTACAAAATATAAATACAAATAAACTAGAGAGACAGAAACAGAACAGCAGCTATGTGTGGCAGAAGAAGCATAGAGAGATTGAGAGGTGATGAGTTTTTGTTTTTTTTTTTACTATTATTACTATTATTATTGGAATAATGAAAATGTTCTAATAATGATTGAAGTGATGAATATACAACTATGTGATTATACCAGATATCACTGATTGTACACTTTGGATGGATTTATACTTTATTAATATGTATCAATAAAATTGATTTGTTAAAAAATTTTTAAAACATCTTACAGCAAGGAGCTTCCCTGACCTGATCCCAACCCAAAGGCTTGGATGGGGGGAAATTGGTGTGGACAGTTGCAGGGCATTGGACTTGGAAACTGAAGACCTGGGTCTGAATTTCTGCTCTGTTAGCAATAAACAACATTAAATTTCCGCACTGGTGATGGAATATCATGAATGGGAGTCACTATGTAGCTGTCGTACCTTGAGCAAATTAAACTTGTGGATCTGAAAAGAAAAATTTCCTCACCGGTAAAATGGAGATAAAAATACCTTCCTTTCCATACCTCTCCAGGAGTTGAAAGAACTCCACGAAGTAGGAGCATCTTTGCAAACTGTCACATGGTCACATGGATGGTTTGGAGTGGAGAGACAGCTGACGCTGGGCTGAAACTGCCCGAGAGCCAGGGCTGTGTCATCAGAGAGAGCCACACTCAAATCTCAAGCCTCAGGTTTCTGCTATGTAATAGGGGAGTAGGGATTCCTTCAGTGTTGAAGGAGTAAATGAGTCAAAAAAAATGTGGATGAAATGCCAGGCCAGGTTTCGGCAGAGAGAAGTTGCTCAATAAACGAGGTAGTGGCAGCCAAGTAAGGTTAAAATTACCTCCATCTCTAATTAACCCTGTGATCTTGGCACATTTTCCATTCCTTAACCTCCTACTTCAGGCAGGAGCCCAGGAAAACGCTCTCTGAAACAGAGATGTAAGTGCCAGAAGTTTCTAGAGGGGTTCTCACACCAGTGAGAAAGTGAAGGATGCAGGATTGGGCTGCAGGAGAAGTTGAAGCGTGATGTGGTCATGGAAGAGACCTCAACCTAGCACCTGTGGTCCTCCAGGGCTGGTATGGCCCTGTCGAGTTCTCCCAAATTGAGGGAAGGGGCCTGGGCTGGCCCCTGCATGGCCTCATTTTTTTTTTTTTTTTTAAGATTTACTTATTTATTTTTTCAATTTATCCTCCCCTTCCCCAGATGGTTCACTCGTCTGTCTGCTCATTGTTTGCTTGCCTTCTCCAGGAGGCACCAGGAACTGAACCAGGGACCTCCTACATAGGAGGCGAGTGCCCAGCGGCCTGAGCCACATCAGCTCCCCATGGGCTGCAGCCTCTGCTGGCCTGTGGCATCTGCTCATTGAGGCGGGGTGCAGCATCTAGCTCATTGCAGTGAGTGTGGGCGTCTAGCTCATTACAGCGGGTGCAGGGTGTCTAGCTCGTTGTGGCCAGGTAGCTCGTTACAGTGGGGTGAGGTGTCTAGCTCATTGTGGTGGGGTGCAGCATCTAACTCCTTGCAGTGGGGTGCAGCGTCTAGCTCGTTGTGGTGGGTGCAGGCATCTGCTCATCTTCTTTAGGAGGCATCAGGACCCAAACCCAGGACCTCCACATGGTAGGCAGGTGCCCAACTGGTTAAGCCACATTTGCTTCCCATGGCCCCATTTTTGAAAGTGGGCTTCCCCCGGGAAGGAGGCATGACCTCGAACAAGGCAGTGCCCTTTCCTGGAAGACAATATCCAGAAGGGTAAACGGTGTGAATTGTGTTGGCTGCTCAAATGCCCAGCAGCTGAGGGGATGACTGCCTCAGTCCTGAGGGCCATCTGGGTAGCACACCACAACCTCCATTCTACCTCTCTGTCCCTCTGTTTCCTCTTCTGTAAAATGGGGATAATAGTAGCACTTTTTTTCATAGGGTTAGAGGACTAAGGCAGTTAATAGATCCCAAATCCTTAAAACGGTGGCTTGTGCATATTATTAGTAGTGCTAGCATTTTAGAAAACATTCAATAAATCCTTCTTTGTCAAATGAATGAATAGATGAATGAGCTCTTTCATCACCGCCCATAATAAAAAACACTAGCCAGGTGACAAAGCATTTGGCTGGAAATATATATTTAAACCCTGGGACTCATGCTCAGAGGAAATTTAAATCTCCCCTTTAAAACATTTGCTGCACCTGAGGGTCCGGTGTCCCCCATGTGGCCATTGCCAAAGTCCTTTACCCTCAATATGTGGAGCTGCAGTATGGGGATTTGACAGCCGAAGACAGCTCAGCAGGGTTTGGGAAAGCAGACATTTAATATGCTTTGACAATACAAAGGGTTATATAAACGACCCGGTTTCTGTAATTTTGCTGTAACTGTCATGAGAATTGCTATAGACAGATATGGAGAAGGCCCTGTTTATGCACGTGAACTTTAAAAGGTTTAACCACTAAACACACAGTCTCTTTTTCTTTCCCTCCCCTCCTCACAATCCTGCACTTCAACTGCACTGGGGAGGGCCTGGCAGTTGAAATAAAGGGTGGCCTTTATTTGCCGTCATCCTGGACTGGAGTCCCACTTTCTGACTGCCTGGCCAGCCTCCTGCCCCTGCCCAGCGTCCTCTGAGAGATTTCCCTACCTGCTCCCAGCAACAAGATGCCCAGAGGGGGAGGGACGGCAGGAAATGAAATGCACTAGCTCTGAGCTCATAGCTTTTGTCCAATTTAAATCTGGTTCCCGTCCCAGTGTTCAAAGCACGTCGCTCTTTGATTCTTGCCATCTCCAAAGACTTTTCCCAAGGTGAGGGTGGGGAGAGTTCTAAAGCCAGAAAGGCAGGAGGCGGGAGGGTTTACACAAGCAGATACCACAGGCTTCCAAGTGAAGTGCCTTGGTGGGGAGAGCTCCGGGCGGCTGCTGACATTTCTCAGACAGCAGATCAATAAGTGGGCAGAGCTTGAAAAGCAAATTGTGCTTCGACCTGCCCTGGGGAACCCTCAGCAACTGTCATGGCAGAGGAGGCGTCCCAGAGGAGACTGGGAAAGACAGGGGCACACAGATATCCTTGATACAGCTGAGCAGGACCCAGGAAATGGGGACTGCCCAAGGAGATGAAAGGGGCAGATGCTACGATCCCCCTACCCCTTAGTTCGCAGTTCCTGCTGAGTGTAAGAGCCCTGCCTCCAGCCTCCCAGGTGAAGCCGGACACTTAGAGGTGAATTTGCAGCTGATGTGGCATTTACAGCCCAAATCTACCTGGCCTGAGCGTGGAACGCTGCCCCAGCTGGGAGACCCCGTATTCTGTGGCTGGGCCTCTCCTAGGGATGGAGGACCTTAGTCCCTGCCCCACCAGTATTCATGGGTGCTCAGCACACAGAAGCCTCGAATGTACACCACTCCCACTCATATGTGCAAAAGAATTTTCTCTAGCACACCTGGGCTTTCTCATGAGCCCTACATGCCTCTTGCAGGCGCATGTACGTGCACAACATGCACACACACACGCAAGGAAGTGGGCCCCAGAATGCAGCACTAAACTTGGTTCTGATCTGTTTAGTCTGGTCCACTCCAATAATTTAAATGATCTCTTTGGAAACTGTTTTGGTTTGCTAGGCTACCGAAATGCAATCTACCAGAAATAAGTTGGCTTTCACAATGGGGATTTACTAACTTGCAAGCTTACAGTTTTGAGGCCAAGAAAGTGTCCAAATCAAGGCATCATGAGGAGATGCTTTCTCCCCAAAGATCAGCTGCCAGCAATCTTGGACTCCTCTGTCACATGGCAAGGCACATGTCGACATCTGCTGGTCTCTCCCTTCTCTATGGGTTTTGTTGCTTCAACTTCTTGCTTCCTGCTTTCTCTCTCTTTCTTCTCTCCATATTCATTCTGTTTATAAAGGATACCAGTAAGAGGATTAAGACCCACCCTAGGTCATGTTTTACCAAAGTAATCTAATCCAAAGGCCCTTAACTGGAGTAACCTAATCAAAAGATCCCACACACAATAGGTTCATGCCCACAGGAATGGACTAACTTTAAGGACATAAATTTCTAGAGCCCATCCAGCTTTAAACCATCACAGAAACTCAGTCTCTTTTGCTTCAAATAGTCACTCTTTCCATTTTGCTCTCCCTCTCTTGATCTTCTCTGAGATGGCACCTGGGTGTAGGTTGGGCATCCTGCATGTCTCCCTTGCAATAGAGGTTCACAATGCTGGCAAGTGCTGAAAGCTACTGTTAATGAACTTGTGCTGTTCTTTCCCAGGGCCTTGAGGTCCTCTCTGATAACTCGGCTCCTCCTCAACCCAGGCTGCTCTTGAAGATACCCTGAGGTATGGTCATGACCTCTACTTAATCTGTTTTCCAGGGAGCCCAATCAGTTCCCTTGGCACTAGGATCCTTTTCACTCCATGGTAGTAACTCCCACTGGTAAGTTCTCCAGCCAGTGTCTTGCTAACATCTGTGGTCTCCCAGAGGCCTATAGACATTTTGGGGATCTCTTGCATGCCAAATGGGAGCTCCGGATATATCAGGAACAATAACTCAGGCTCTCTTTCTGCCTAACTGGCAGCTGCTCTAGGATATTGTAGGTGCTCCATGCCAGGCAAACACCTCCTGGAGTCCCAAACAGAGAATGGAGTGGCTGTACTTCTGTCCTTGGTGTTTTCCTTCACCCCCATCTGACAACTCCCCATCCTGAACCTTTGGCCCAGAGAGGACCAGAAGGGGGAGGCTTTTACTGCCTAATTGCGACATTCCCCGTGTCATATTCTCTGTCTTCCTGAACCAAGCCTCCTCATGGTTTAGTCTTTTTTTAATTCTTTTTTTTTATTAGAGAAGTTGGGGGTTTACAGAACAATCGTATAAAATGCAGAATTCCCATAAATGATGGGCAAGGAAAGAAATGTCTTCCCATCTTAGTCTGGGTTCTCCTGAAAACAGAACATGCAGGTAGTTTATTTGGGAGGTGATTCCAAGAATCAAGACTTCAGTATGCGTGTCATAGGGAAGGAAGAATCACCAATAAAATGGAGGGAAACGGGCTGATTTCACAGGGCTATGTAGAGTATGCCTTGCAGAGTTGGTCACCAAAAGGACAGGGGACTGGGACATTTCTTCACCAGCTGCCATCTGCCATTGGTTGAGATGGCCCCTGGGGATGTGAATTCCTCCATGCTTATGAGCCATATCTCCACGCAGACAGTGCAAGCTCCCACAGTGGTGGAGGAGTCTTGGGGCAGAAAGCAGATAGACACTCAGCTTGAGATGAGTTTGCCCAGTGCAGCTGTGACTGAAAAGGCAGTGTGACGAGGGTCCCCAGAGGTGCCCAATCTACTTTCCCAAAAGGAATTTAAAGAAGGGATTCTTCTAGAGAACATCACTCATTTACAGTAACATTAAAGATCCTCTAGTCCAATCCCCTTGTTTTAAAGGAGGAAAATTGAGGCCCAGGGAAGTAATGGTTTGCCCAAGGTCAGAATGGTTGGCTACTGAGCTGAAACAAGAACTTGGGTGCCAGAGACGCATACAGGAGCCCTTTCTGCTGTTATCACACAGATCCCTTCAGCCAACGATTTATGTTTTTCTTGACTACCTGTGGTGTTCACTGCATTGTGAAGTCCATAGTATAGTTCCTGTCCTTAAGGAATTTTCCCTCTAGTTGTTGAGAGAAGATTGGTCTTTAGTCACGCTATGTACTTGCTTGCAAGATTTTAAAGTACTAGAAAAAACTAAGTGCTAGAAAGGCTTAAGTACCCTATTCAATCAGATGGTGCTCCAGAAATGTAAGGAAGAAATGAAAGGGCAAACTTGAAGTATTAGTCTGAACTAAGAAGGTGTGGTAGGAAGCCTATAAGATGCCTCCCAAGGACCCTAGCCTCCTGGTATTCATGTTCTTGAGAAATTTTCTCCCCCTTGAGTGTGGGCTGGACTTAGTGACTCACGTCTAATGGATAGACTATGGCAAAAGCAATGAGATGTCACTTCCAAGGCTAAGTTCTAAAAAAGACTATAGCTTCTGTCCTGGGTGTTGTCTCTCACTTGCTCTGTGTTGCTCTCTCTGGGGGAATCCCGTCATGAGGCAGCCGTGTAGGAAAGGCCCATGTGGGTGAGCCTGGAAGCACATCCTCCCCAGTTAAGCCTTGATAGGAGTGAGTCTGCAGGCCCAGCCAATACTCTGACTGCAGCCTTGTGAGAGACGCTGAGTCAGAGAACCCGGCTAAGCTGCACCCAGATTCCCGACCCTCAGAGGCTGTAAGATAATGAATGGTTTAGGTATTTACCTGCTAAGTTTTGGAATATATATATATATATATATATATATATTTTACACAGCCATAGATAGCTGATCCAGAAGTCATTGCATTAGATGTTGGCAATGAAAGTTATGAGTAATATGTGGACTTAGGAGCAAGTAACAGAAATCTGCTCAAACTCTCTTAAGCAGAAAGGAGAATATATTGGAAGTATATGCAGGCATCTCCCAGAACTCAAGGGCAGGAAGTAAGGACTGGAATCAGAACCTGGTAGTGAGTCATTTTCTTCCTGACTCCATCTGTGAGGCCATGAAGTCTCCTAGGATGGCCCCCCTCCCTCTGTATCAATGATTGGCATTTCTTACTTCTTACTTCTCTATGTGTGTGGAAAAAATCCAGCACCCAGGGGACCTTATATGCCCTCTCCATCTAAGCACAGCAGATACTTACTTGAGAGGATGTGACTGAATTCCAGATTCCTGGAAAAGAATGTGTCAATTGGCACAACATTGGTCCACTGCCTTTTTGGTTTCGCCCACAGAGGCTAGCAAACGGGGTTAAAGGGTGCCCACTCAGAAGGGACTTTGAGAAGATGGCTTGGGGAGTGCAGGCAAAGTAACTAACACGTTTCTTGATGGAGCTGCCCTTAAGGAACTTGCAATTTATTTGGCTGGTTAGAGAAGAAAGCAATCAAGACCATGGAGCATTTTATTGGCACATCCTTAACTGAAAGGCTGGGAGTCTAATAACGAAAACCTAGGAGGGAGGTCTAGCTGGGTAGCTTCTTGAGAGCCACCACTCTTTATGTGGTTTCTGTTTCTTCATCTACATGATGAGCCAGGTGGCCTTAGGTGAACTCTAGCGGCCCTTCCAGCTTCGAGATTCTGGACTCTAATGGAAAGAGAAAGCAGAGGTGCCATCTCCAGATGTCCTCATGGAATTTTCATACCTGACATTGCATGGCCTGATCGCCTAGTTCTCCACCATGTGCTGGAGACCCTCAGCACAGGGGAAAGGGCAAGGCCTGAGGGAACCTGGTCAACACAGGGATGGCCTTTAAAGCCATCAAATGCCCAGGCCCCAGTATTTAGACCAAAAACGTGTGTTTGGGGGTAAAGATGCAGATGCGCAGAGCTGTAGAAGCAACTTGAGCCCTTGTAAAGTCGATAGCTACCTGTAGAGTTTTAAAAAGCAGAGCAATTTCAAAATAGAAAACCAATTTTACCCCCAAGGCTGTGCCATCTTTTTGCAGAAGGTTGTTGGGATGACTGGGGGTTGCTTTTGAAATGATAGGCTAGGGCACACTCACTTGTAGTGTTGATCTTGTGCACTGGTCCTCCCACCTCCCCTTCCTTCTCTCTCTCTCTCTCATGCACACATATTCTCCTGAGTTTTTATCTCAATACTTCCCCTCAAGGCTTTATCCCAGCCACTCAGAGCTCAGTCTGCTACTGAGGTCACCTTATCTGGAAAGCCTCACCCATCAGCCCTGCCTTGTGCCATTTGCCTGTCACTGCCTTATTCCAGTGTTGGTGGAGATTTGGGTTTTTTGTTTGCTTCGTCTCAGTGTGGAAATGCCCTCCTACCCTTGGCATTCCATTAGCTCGAAGGAGAAATGGGTAAAAATAATTACTTCTCTTCAGTTCCAACCTGAAACAGAAGAAAGCGTGACAGAGGTCTGGAATCTGATAAGGAGGAGCCTTTGTAGGAAACAGGACTTGCACAAGGAATGCCAATTTAATTTGGCAAGCACATTTTTCCTTCTCTCCCCTTCCCTCCCATCCCCTCTCCTTTCTTTGCCTTTCCTTTCTGTTTTTCCCCCCTCTCAAAAAGCGCAGCACTGTGCACGCTAAGGGACTGAGAACTGGCTCCATGTTTGTGACAGCAGCCACCTCCCGCACTGGTGAAGATGGTCTAGTCCGTGCCTGCTAAACGCTTTGAAATGAAATGTCTCCTGTTCTCAAACACTCACTCTGATTATAGCCCTAGGTCTGGTATCACAGGAGGGACATGTCGTTCCTGGCTGATATCACAGCAGTCAAAGTGGGCCTTTGTGTGTGTGTGTGTGGGGGGGGGCTGTGATTGCTGTGTTTTCCTAATCATCACGGGAGAGGGGAAATGACCCCAGGGCCTTGCACATTGGTGAGGGATGGGACAAGAGGAGGGCAGAAAGAGAGACGTGGGGGGGTGAGTAAGAATTGCAATTATTATATCAGAGAGTTGTGGCCTACTCTTATATTTTCACAAAACCTGCCGAAAACGAATGTAGTTTGGGAAAGCGTAAAGTTGACGCTAAAGAAAGAGCTGCTTTCAAAGTTAAGGTATCAGGGAGTGCTTTACTTGGCTTGACTTGATCGATCTGCTTATTTGTTTAGGGAGTTGCTGGGTTGGCTGCATTTTGGTATTTTAGTTTAAAACCCAATAAAACCTGGCACTTGTATTTTTTTGCCAAGATGGCCTTTTCTTTTTGCCTTTAAATGTGCCTCATTGCCTACCCCTGTTGTGGGAAGACGCAGGCCTTCCCTCGTGTTACATAGCAGGTCCTGCTTGCTTTGACCTTCTTGGATTCTGTTCCTGTCTCTATCAGCCTTGGACAGAGCCCAGGAGGTCATTTCCAGTGGCCCTCGGGATGTGGGCAACTGAAGATTGCTCTTACCCGACGGTCATGCTGAGCCTGCTGAGTTGGATTCCCTTCTTTATCTGTGGGGAAGAGGACACAAGGCAACTCAGAGATGGAAAAGATAATGAGGAATGACAAGAGAGGTTGCTGTCAGGGAAAATATGACAGAGAGAAGGTGTGAGTATTGCTGAGTCTGGGAGTTCTCCACCCTGGAGGCTGTCAATGCCCAAGCCAGCGGATGCTCACCCAGAATGAGCCACAGAATGCTGAGAGCTGTCCCTTTTCCTTCCTCCCTCCCTTCCTCCCTCCCTTCCTCCCTCCCTTTCTCTCTTCCCCCTTCCTCCCTTCCTCCCTCCCTTTCTTCCTCCCTTCGTCCTTCCTTTCCTCCTTCTCTCTCTTTCTCTCTTTTACTCTCTTCTGTTCCTTCTCTCTTTCTTCATTCTCCTTTATTATATGCTTATCCATTCATTCTGCCTTCATCAATCATAGTATTTATTCATTCTGCATTTGTTATATATCTATTCTTCTAACAAACATGTATTGAATAACTTGTATGTGTCAGGTACAATTCTAGATTCTGGGTTTGCAAAAAAAGAGAAGACGACAAGGATTCTGACCTAAAGGAATCAAATAATACCCAAATAACCATAATTTAAATGAAACATAACCCTTGTCCTAATATCTGTACCAAGGAAGTTCTCTGGGTGCTCAGAGGCGAAGAGTTAGGTCATGCTAGAGTGTCCTCAAACTTTTGTAGAGGAGGTGGAACTTGAGTTGAGCCTGGTGAGATGGAAGGGGTTTTCCCCCAGGGTGATAGGGGACTGGCAAGAAATACAACTGGCAGCAGGCCCAACTCAAGGAAAGGCATGGAGGCAAGAAGTTGGATAAATAGCAGGACCGGTAAGCCATGCAAGAGGACTGGAGCACACGACAGAGCAAGTGGAGTCAGGAGATGAGGCTGAAGGTGGGAGAGCACCACTTTCCTCCCCAACATGGCCCTCAGCATCCAGTGTTAAGGGTCACTTTCCAGGATGGGCAGAAGGGTCTCCAAAGGCCACAGTTAAAACATAGTCACTTGAGGGAAGCAAGAGGAAAGGCTGCATGGACAGTGGGTGGGTGTCCTGGAGTCTTTTCCCATAGGCAATTCAGCCTAGTTGAGTTGATCACTTTGCTAATTTTTGTCAAAGTATCATTTATCTTAGTCCAAACTCGTAAAGCAAAATAATTAAGAGCAGTGGGTCTGGATTTTTGGATTTCACAGACCAATATGATTTTTCAAAAATCAGAGAGAATAATATGCCAAATGTATGCTATGGACCATGGTTGATGGTAATAGTCTGATGATATTAGCTCATAATCTGTAACAAATGTTCTACCACAGGGTGGTGTGTTGATAGAGGGGCGTTGTATGGGAATTCTATACATGTGCATGATTGTTTTGTAAGTTCACAACTTCTGTAATAAAAACATATTTTTAAAAAAACAGAGGGACTGCCATAATGGTGTCAATTTTCCATTTTGGCAAGAAAGAATATACTCAAAATTTGCCCATTTACCATCTCCAACTGTGGCAAAGACTGCTAATTACCTATCAAATATCCCTTCTTCCCTTCTTCTTGAAAAACAGGATCCTATTTTATTTGGGGTAGCAATATAGCCAAATCAAAACCACATTTTCCAGCCTCTATTGGTCACTGGACAGAGCATCTGGGGAAATAAAAGGGGACCGATTTGGTGGGCATGTGTCTTTCCCTCCTTCCCTCTTGTCCTTTCTTCCAATCCAAGACCACCACCTTCTTAGAATCACAGTGCACCAGCATCATGTTGACTATGATTTGCCTTACTTCTCCCAGCTCACTCTGTGGGGCTTGCAGCTTCTTCTAGAAAGCAAAGAGCAACACGCCTGCTCCATGTTGAGAGTCCTCCAGAGCTCTCGTGGTGTTTCCATCCCCTTCCATTGCTGCCCCCCCTGGATTTGGCCCTTGCGTGTATATGAGCCTGATTGAGCTTGTGAGCGTCTGACCTCTGGCCTTTCTCTCCCTGAGACTCTTCCTTCCATCACCATGCACACCATCATTATTAACCGACCTTGAATCGTGCCCTTCTCATTTCATGATGGCACTACACCCTTCGCCCTTTGTATCGGTTAACATGAAGGGAAAGCATAAGCTACTCTAGGTATTTTAAAGCAGAGGAAATTTAATACATGGAATTGGTTATGAAAGTGTTGGATGGGCAGGGGGATCTGAAAGGGGAAGAGGAGATGTGGTGGGTGCTGTGACATGCCACTCAGATTCCCCCTCGAGGAAGGACTTGTGCCAGCTGCTGGGAACACTGCCTGCAAACAGCTTTTAGCTGTCAGCCCCTTCAGTGTTTGTCTCAGCCACAGAGAGTGCCCAAGGCCACACCTTCCTGGGGCAGCCCACATCCAATGAATGATGGCAGCCAGGGTAAAAAGCCTGGCCATTTTGGCCCACTGCAGAACAACTCTGATGGGCCCTATATACTCCAGATCACCCTGTGGGGTTGGCCGAAGCTCTGTCAGACCTGCATCGCAATTAGACTTCTTCCTCCACCCAGTCCTGTTTCCTCCTGCTTCCTTGCACAGATGTGGATTCTTAATAAGTGCTTGCCAAACTCGCTCTCAGCATCTGCTTGCAGAGAACCCATCCTGCGACAAGAGGTAACCCAGAGATTATAAACTAACTGCAGGAAGTCACAGTCTCCCCTAGATTGGAGGAAAGGAGGACAAGACGCATGTCACCAGAGCCCAGGGCCCACTCACCACTGACATGGCTGGAGCATTTGCTGGAACAGAGCCCTTGCTGAAATTGCAGAGACCCCTTTGGAATGCCTAAAGTCACAGGAGCCTGGAGCTTCCCACTGCTGATAAAGATGCCACCAGAAATTAAAAAAAGAAAAATGCCTTCTGGCTTCTTCTCATCTTCCCAGTCACCCACCATTTCTTTCCATTAGAAGGACCTACCTGGAAGCCAGCTGGCAAAGAGCCTGGGAAACATTCATTTTTTTTACAGGGTTACAACCCTGAGTGAAACAGAGCAGAATACAGAAGGGCAAGAATTGAGCTGAAAGAAGTAAGGCAAATGACCAGCAATAAGCTCCAGCCTCAAGTCCTCATCTTATGGTGGAAGGGCTGAAGGAGGAGATATGAGTTTTCAAATGAGACCTCAGGCCTGGCCGACACCTTGATTGCAGCCTCATGAAAGTCTCTGAAGCCAAGGACCCAGCTAAGTTGTGCGGGGATTCCTGACACACAGACACTGAAAAAATGGGTGTTGTTTTGAGCTACTAAGTTTGTGGTAATTTGTTATGCAGCGATCGATGACTAATACAGTAGGTGATTGACAATGTGGAATGGGGGAAACCCAGGAAAGCATGTTAGAGAAAGCTTGGGAGGAAGAATAATGCTTGCAAAGGGAGAAATAAAATTGCAGGTAGAGAAAACAACAAATACAAGTGCTTGGAGGTATGAATGAGCACAGTTTGTTCCAGGTTCTATAAGCAGTTTCATATTGCTAGACTGCAAAATGTTGGGGCATGTGGCAAGAGACGAGGCCAAGAAGGTAAGAGCGCTAGATCAGTGGTTCTCAAACATGTGCATTATTATCAGCTGGGGAACTTTAGCAATACTGATGCCTGCGTTTCAACTCCAGAGATTCAGTTGTGAAAGGTGTGGACTGTGCACTGACATGGGGATTTCTTAAAACTCTCCAGGTGGCAGGGGAGGAAACAGGGTGAAGCAAGTGAGGTACTTGCCTTGGGTACAAAATGTAAGGGGGTGCCAAGAAGCTCAGTAATCAAGATAAACAATATTTTAAAAATAAAAAAGCATGCAAAAATTCTAGGATGAACAAAATATCCAAATTTTAAATAAAGGCAAGATCCATAGGTGATTCTAATGTGCAGCCAAGGTTGAGAACCACTGCTCTGGACTTTGAAGGAACTTGTGTGCCTTCCTGTGAATCTTGGGTTTTGTCATGGACAAAGGAACTGGGTTTGGGCCTCAAGCAGCAGGGAAACGTGGTCAGATTTATGTGTTTTGGTAATTTCCTTTGACTGCTGACTAGTAAGAGGTGGGAAATGGGGGATAGGGGATAGTTATAAGGGTGGTGGTGGCAGTGGGTTTATAAGATAAGAGACAGACTAGCTGGGAAGATACCACATAAATCCTACTGAGAAGTGATATAGAGGGAACTAAAATCAATAGTAGCAAGGAATGAGAGGAGAGGAATGATGGGTCTGTGGTGTGCTGGGGCTGGCTGAACCCGCTTGCAAGAGCAGATTGTGCGCATCTCTTCCCAAATCCACGTTCAATGTCATCGTGTTGGTAGTTTGAAATCGGTTGTGGTGGAGGCATTTACACCACAGAAATTGGCAAACACTACAAATCAGGGCTTTTTGGTTGTGTTGTTGTTAGAGCCAGTTGTTAAACATTTACCAGTACACCCTTGGCTGAGAGGCATGTTTAGTAAGACTAGAGAGGGTTAGAGACTCGGGGTGGGGGGTTGAGAGAGGGAAGGACTGAAAATGGCCCACAGAGCCAGCAACCATATTGTGAACTCTAAGTGGAGGAAACTGGCCCCAGGTTAATTGTTAGTTGCAAGGAGCAGCCTGTAGGGAGGCATCGGAGGTCATCCTTAGTCTTATATGCTCAGCAGCTGAAAGGAGTATTTCTACCGTGCCTTTTATTATCATTCAAAGCGGCTCTGAAGAGCCACAAGCACTAAAAGATTTAGGGTGTGCCTAGAGGACACTGAGAGGCAAGCTGACTGGGAAAGAAGGTTGAAAGAACTCAAGCCTACTCTTTTACATCCTTTGGTCTGTGGTCTTTAGGAATCTGTGTCTGGGAAGGAACCATGAACTTCATTAATATGGGGCTGGTGTTGACTCAGGCACCATAGAAGACATTGCAGGGTTCAAGTTCTCTTGTTATCTGGGAATTAGGCTGGGAGAGTTGATTCTAGGGTTCTGATCTGCCATTAACTTGTTGGCTAACCTAGGACAATTAGTTAAACCTCTAGTGCCTCAATTTCTTTATCTGTAAGATGGTCTTACTTGCCCTTCCCACCTTACGATATGTTTATGAAAAGAAAATGAAATGATCGCTATTTTTAAGATTCCTCTAAAAATTTTAAAGGAGCTCTTCAAATGCAGTATATGATCCCACAGTGATGAAAATCATCATTATGCCAAAAACCTTATGATAATCATCTGATAATGGTCAAAGACCTGGATGGACCACTGTGAAGTCATTGAGTCCACACTCCTGCGTCTAAGAGGATTTGGAAAGCTGGTCAAGTTTAAATTCTATGGCTGGTGTCTTATATCGCCAGGGCTGTAGTAACAAAGCACCACAAACCGGATGGCTTAAAACAACAGCAGTTTATTGTCTCACTGTTTGGGAGGCCAGAAGTCTAAAATCAAGGTGTGAGCAGGGCCAGCTTCCTCTGAAGTCTGCAGGGTTCTGGTGGTAGCCTATCAGCAATTCGTGCCATACCTCAATCTCTGCCTCCATCACATGGCTTTCTTTTCTCTGTCTCCTGCTGACTGTGCCCAAATTTCCTCTCTTTATAAGGACACCAATTGTAGTGGATTAGGACCCACCCCTTAGCTAATAATATCTTCAAATATCCTATTTCCAAATAGGACCACATTCACGGGACTGGGGAGTTAGGACTTGAAACTATCTTTTTGGGGGACACAATTCAATCCATATCAGATGGCAACTCACTAAAATTTTGGGTTATTTTTCACTCCCTACTTCCTCTCCTTTGGAATTTGAGACATTACTGCTCTGCCTCAAAGAGAGGAAATTTTATTTGGTTTCATGATGAGAAATTTCACCTTAGGTTGCTTACTTGCATTTGGGTTCAAAGTTTCTCTAGATATATTATCATTTAAACTAGAGGGAAACAATCTCCCTTAACTAGAGCATGGGGCCATGACCTTGCCTACATGACAGGCAGCTAATCCACTTAGAACCATTGACTTGCTTTGTATAATTTATAAGACCCCATGAAAAGACAAGCCTCCATAGATTAATATTTCAGCTGTCTTCCCTTCCATTTCATCCTCTGGATGTGGCAGCAACTATCACATGAATCATTCCTGAATAGAGTCTATATCAAACATCCAGAGCCTCATCTGCATTCGATGAAGGCCCAGCACATTCAAGAGAAGTTCCTATAGGGATTTCAAATACATGGGTGATTTGTCTTCCACACCTCTTATCCCAACCGGCCTGTGATCACTTAAAAGAAAAGAGCTTCAAGTTCTTTGCACTCCCTTTATTGAGAGGTGGGGTCTGGGTCCCCTCCCTTTGAGTTTGAGCAGGTTTGTGATGGCTTTGACCAATAGAGTATGGCAGAAGTATGCTGTGTGTGTGGCTGATGAGGCTAGTTCATAAAAGACCGTATAGCTTACTCTATATTGCTTTAAATACAGATTCTCTGGACACTCTCTTTTAGAATGGAACTGAGCTGCAAAGAAAAGCCCAAAGCCACAAGGAGAGGTCACATGTAGGTGCTCTGGACAACCATCCCAATGGTGCTCAGCCTTTGAATCATCTTAGCCCAGGCACTGGGCATATAAGTGAAGAAGCTTCCAGATGATTCCAAACCCCAGCCTTGGATTCACCCAGCCATTCAAGTCTTCTCACCTGAGTCACACTGTGGAGCACATCCCTGCTGTGGGCTGCGCATGTTCCTCATCCACAGACTTTATGAGCATAATAAAATGGTTGTCGTTTATTCCACCATGTTTGGGCTGGTTTGTTACACAGCAATAAACAACTAGAACACTGGCTGACTAGGTTAATGTGCCTTTTCCTTTCCCAGGTCCATGAGAAATTATTGGCTTGATTTGAAGAAGAGG
The DNA here is from genome assembly GCA_026826555.1 of Tolypeutes matacus. Classification (NCBI taxonomy): domain Eukaryota; kingdom Metazoa; phylum Chordata; class Mammalia; order Cingulata; family Chlamyphoridae; genus Tolypeutes; species Tolypeutes matacus. The sequence continues at coordinate 8,970,894 of JAKSZT010047090.1, forward strand.
AATTTTGCCAAAACAAGCAGACTGTTCTGTACCTCTGGTTAAAGTACTAAACAATCCTCTCTGTGAGAGCTTTAGATTGTTCTTCCCTGTGTATTGACTTCTTGATAGAAAGACCCATTCTTGGTGTTGAATTTCCTTTCTGTGCCGTGTCTAAACAGGTTTTTGATAATTCATTCACCAGTTCATTTATTTATCCAATAAGTATTTAATAAGCCCCGACTCTGTAGCAAGTACTATTCTAGATTCTCAGGAGGTGAGGATGAACAAAACACTCATGAGTGTCATCTTCATGGACACAGAGTCTAGTGCAGCAGTCTTCACCTTTTTCATACCATGGGCTTTGACATCTGGGGAAGCCTATGGACTCTTTTACAGATAAACATTTTTAAATGCATAAAAAACAAAATGCATACACTCAAAGGAAACTAATTATATTGGAGTTACCAGGAGATTTTAAAAACACACTTGTGCTCCTAAGAGTGACAGAGTTGTACTCAAATAAGTCGTCCCTGCACATGATCCATCAGTTCCTACTATTCAAACCTATATGTGATGCTGGAGTTTGTAGGTGTACTTCCAGAGACTGGAGCCTCTGGCCTGCCCATGTGCCAGCTGTGCCTGTAATCTCGGTGGAGCTGCTACTCCTACTCTACAGCTCAATGGACTCACCCAAGTCACCTGGTGAGGAGACAACAATGGACAATGGCCATCCCAGGGAATGGAGAGGGCCTGCAGCTGCAGGCAAGATAAACCCATCCACTGTATCCATGGGATATAAGCCCCCTCTCACTTGGAGGTAGCGTGGACATCACCATCCCAGTCCCCTCAGGATTGGGGGAAGAGCTATGGACTAGAGTGGACTTAATGGTATTCTGTTGTAGACATAATGTGATTCAAGCAGTGGAAGAAATTACAACAGTGAGGTGGAGCTAGTGGCCACTGAACGCTTTTGGGGCAGGGAGGGGAAGGGCAGTTGTAATACAGGGGCTTTTTCAGGACTTGGGGGGTGTCCTGAGTGACGTTGCAGCGACGGATATAGGCCATTTTACATCAGCATATACCATGCAGAACTGTGTGGGAGAGAGTGTGGTCTACAATGTGAACTATGGTCCATGCTTAGTGGCAAAGCCCCAGGATGTGTATATCCATTGCAGGTGATGAGCCACACTAATGAAAGATGTTTATGTGGGAGGTTGTGGGAGGTGTGGGAGGTGGGGAACATGGGAATCCCTGTAATTTCTGTGTAACATTTAGGTAATCTAAGCACCTTTATATATATATATAGCATTTATGTAAGCAAATGCACATATATGCATATATATTTATACATCATTTTACAAATATTGGTTTGTATTGTGAAAAAATTTGATTTTTACCCACAATAAAAAAAAACGACACTTGTGATATAATAATATATGTGTTTGTGAATGCATTAAACAATAAGGTCTAGTGATGAGTCTAACACATTTTGAGGTATTGAGTGGAGCTAATATATTGAGATATTTGTGACCACTGTCTTATGAAAATATCTGTGATTTCTATTGGTGACAGTCACAGATACAGCCATTTCTACTGTGGTTTGCTACCTCCATACCTAATAGAAGGCAAAGCTAAATTTTAAAGATTTAGTGAAAATAAATGTGACTTTTTTTTTTCATCTTATCTGAATTCACGGGTCTTCTAAATTTTGGGGTCCAAAGTTAAGCACCCTTGGTCAGGGGGCAGAGACAGACATCAATCAAATAATAACAGCGATGTTTGATAGCAAACTGTGATGCCTGCTGTGTGATTATAATATTTCCTGTGGCTTCTGTAATAAATTAACACAAACTGGGTGGCTTCAAACAACAAAAATTTATTTTCTCACAGTTCTGGAGGCCAGGAGTCTGCGATAAGTACCACTTGGTCACGCTCCCTCTGGAGGCTCTAAGGGAGACTCCGTTCCCAGCCTCCTCCGGCTTCTGGTGGCTGCCAGCATTCCTTGCCTTGTGTCTGCATCACTCCAATCTTCAAGGTCGGCATCGTCAAATCTTTCTCTGCTCCATCTTCACATGCCTTCTCCTCTGTGTGTGTGCCTCAAATCTCCCTCTGCTTCTCTCCTGTGAAGACACTTGTGGTGGCATTTAAGGCTCAATTGGATAAGCCCAGATAATCTTCCCATCTCAAGATCCTGAACTTCTTCCCATCTGCAAAAGTCTTTGCGGTAGAAGGTAAATGATTACAGATTCTAGCAGTAGGACGTGGGTATATTTTGGGGGAGGGGCAGTTCTCAGCCGATCACAATGACTAAGGGTCCTGAGTCAACCAGGAGTGGGGGTGAGGGTGGTGCTGGGGATGGCTCTCCTGAGGAAGAGAACTTTGGATTGAAAACTGAAGGAGGAGTAAGGAAGGCGTGTGCAAGGCAAGTGAGATCATTTCAGTGGGGGGGCGGGGGGGGGCTTAGCACAAGCAAAACCCCAGAAGCTGGAGGGTTGATGTCATGTTCTGGGTATGGAAGACAGCTAGTAGGACTGGTAGGTTTGGGGCCCAGAGGACACGGAGGCAGGGTGCTGACAGATGCCCAGGAGAGGCCAGTGGAGGCCATCAGGGTACAGGGTCTTGTAGGATGGGGCCCTTTACCTAATAGCAATGAGAAAACATTGATCAGATCTGGGGTTTGGAAAGATCATTTCAGTTTAAGCGGGGAGAATGGATTATTAAGTAAGGAATTGCAAGAATGAGTGGTGTAGGCGAACCGGTTTGAAGGCATGGCAGGGCCCCAGCAAGAGATGACGGGCACTTGGTCTAGGGTGGAAGTGACAGAGGTGTGGATGATTCAAGAGGATATTTATCAGGTTAAATCAATGGGCATTTTACAAAATCCAACAACTCAGGATGCAACATAGTTTGGGATGTAAACATGGAAAATGTACATTTGTCAAGGTGGGTAAGGTATGAGTTTTAATTTGCAAATTTGGATGCAAGAAGTAAAATGTACCTTTATTGTACTAATTTGATGTAATTGCTCAGTTACTACTGAGAATTCTATGATTCTTCCTCCCCAAGGTTGCATGAAAGACTTGAGCATTTGATACAGTCTAGATGTTTGTGGAAGGACCCTGGTGGCATGTTTAGTTCTCAGCAGTCATCGCAGTGAGACACATATTCCTTGTTGAGGGCCACATGGGCTCTTGAAGGCTGTTGTAGTATTTTAGGGACAAGCTGAGCTAAGGTTTTTGCCTGGGCTTTCAAAGCCATCACTTTCGAAGTTCAGTAATCTGCAGCTGCAAAGCAATCCATGCCACCGTGCCCAGCTCTGAGGTTCTTTTTGGTGGGTGGTTGCAGCCACCAAAAACTTTGAGATGGGGAAGCGTTAACTGCTCTCCTATAACCTTGCCAACAAAATGCAAGAGTTAGAACAAATTGTGCCATTTGCGTGACGTCTATTAACTTTTTTCTTTAGGAAAGCGCAAAAACAGTTCATATGACCTGTGGGCTCAAGGAAGTCCAAGCTTTCTGTCCTTTCACATGCTCCAACCACCACCTTGCTTGAAAGATTCATTTGAGGCAAATCTCAAATTTCAGAGGACAAAATCCTCAGATGGGGCAATCGGTTCCCACCTTGCTCATAACACACGAGGGTTTAGAGCTTGTGCCTAGAACTTCCTGTGGATGTGGGCTACAGGCCTTGTTAGCTTGGTATGGTCTGTCCATGCCTCAAGTTTGGTTCTCCCAGAGCAAGGGTTTAAGTGCAGGTAGGTTTATTAGGGGACGAAGGGACCACCAGTGGGAGAATGGATAAGTGAGCCTAAGGAAGAAATGCCAGCTAAGAAAAGTGTGTCGGGAAGCCGGTTAGCACTGTGGGCAACTGGAGCTTAAATCTGCAGAAAAAGTGCTGGGAGCCAGTATAAAACATGCCTCAGAGTTATCCCATCTGAGGGGCAAGGCAGCTGGGATCTTTATGCACCAACTAGGTTCATTATTGGTTGAGGGCTACTTGAGGAAGGTTAATTTCCTGACATTTTTTTGGCTTGCCCCATAGCCAGCAAAGTTGCCTCCAGGGACAAGAGCAAGCCCCCAGGCTAGGAAATGCAGCTGCTGGTAGTTGGCAGTTGGCTGATGTGTCCCCAAATGTCAGGACAAGGGGACATGAGTGGTGTGTTCACAGCATCTGACATTCACCCTGCCATCTAAGAAGTCACTAATTTCACCCATGAAAGCCTTTTTCTGGTATTCGCTATATACTAATTAGGAAGGCTTGGGTGCTGATTGAGACTAGATGGATGGGGTGCTTGGAGTCACCACCCCAGGAAGGTGACCTTTCTGATCTAATGGCAGCTGAGCACTCCCAGGGCAGGGAATCTCCAGGAAGCAACTGATGGTCCCTAGAGTTGAAGTTCAAGGTACGGCATGCAGGAAATCACATGGGCTCTGCTGAAATAATTTAGAGCGAATTGCAGATATCATCAGACCTGCCACCCCAGAGCCCCTTGATGGGAGGCCCTCACCCTACTGAGCCACCGTGCATGGGAAGAGGGCGCAGATCCCCACCTTTGGCAGGACCGGCAAGAATCCGGTCCCCTTCCTCAGACAGTCTCAAACAGTCTCTACTTCTCCTCCATGTCTTCCTCTTCAAATCCTTGGGATCCAAATAGTCTCCTCCATTTCCTCCAGCCCACCCACCCTCTTGCATGCACAGAAGCCGGCTTGGCCAGGATAATTCCTGCCGATGGCCTTAGGGCTCTGTAGAGCAACAGCCTGGAGTTGCAAATCTCCTAGCCGGTGTCCTGGTGCCCAGGACGGTGGTTTTCAACCATTTCATGCAAAGCCCCCGAAGCAAAGGAGCACACAGCTTGTCTTCCCAGGAGGGGATGAGGGGAAGGAAAAATACCTAGAGCAGCAAGATCGAACGGCAAATTAATATTTTAATAAATTATCCTGCCACATTTGTGGAAAACTTGCGCTCTGTGCTTTCATTAAAAAAAAAAAAACAAGGTAATTTAAAAATGCATAACGTAGATTGATGCGACCGCGGCATAATTACCATCCATTGAATGTCCTCCATGTTTCAGGGTCTATGGCAAAACCAGTCTAAACATTATGTCTTTGAATTCTCACAAATCTTCTGTTGGGCATGATTATCCCCCTTTTCACAGGTAAAGAAACTGATTTTCATAGGGATTCTTTTTTTTTTTTTTTAAAGACACATTTTTATAATTCCCCACAAAATAATGTTCGTTGGCAAAGCATTTGGAAAATAAAAATGCCCAAAGATGAGACGACAATAAAAAACCTTATGATCCCTCTACCCATAGATTACAATTTATAATATTCTGATGATAGCATTCCCATCTTTTTGCAAGATGTCTATTTGCACATATATATATTTTTTAAAAGCTCGGCTCTTTCAGTAGCAATCTTTTTAATTTACCCTCTGAGATTGCTGAAGGACTATTTTCGGACATGGATTTTCATGAGCTGGAAACTAAATCTTCACCAGGGCAATCTAAAACATGCAGACTTCAAATCATTCACGGTGTGAAGAGATGTGTGCTGAAAAGGAGGGGGGAGGAGGGTAGCTTAATTGTGCATTTTTTGTGTGTGCGAGTTCTTTATAAAACTCTTGGCCTGCAGCTTACAAAACCTTTGCTTGGTTTGCTAAATAGCCCTTCTCTCTTGGCCCCAGAGCTTCCATGTGATTGAGCATCTGCAATTTGGATTGTGTTACTTTAAAATTTGAGGGCATTCCCTTTAGTCATTGGGGACCATAATAAAAATCCACGCATTTAATTCTTCCCCTTTCTACTTTCTCAAATACTGAGTTGTTTGAGAACTCTAATTAAGTAGAAAACAACATTCTTAGAGTGGCTCTCAAAGGCTAAAAGGAAAGAAAAGAGAAATCCTTCTTGAGTCTTCTTACCAAGCTCCCCACAAGCCTGCGATTGTCTTGAGTTTGAATCCCAACAGAGTGAGCACATTCCCTGACCGAGGCAAAGATGGGGCTTGGCTTCTTCCCAGCCCTCCTCATTGTGATGGAGGCTGAGACGCGCCATTGTTGGAGTGGGAGGAGTGGGGATGACTGGGAACCCCACGCAATGGGGGAGTGGGTGGCCTCACCCCTGGCAACCAGGCTCTCTGTGGCCGCAGCTCCTTGCAGAAGGACTTGCAACCACCCTCCCCTGCTTTCTTCCCAGGCTGTGGATCCTTCTAGGACAGGGACTGTGTCTGACCTATTTTTGAATCCCCAGCACCTGGCAGTGCTCAAAGAATGTTTATTGAAAGAAAGAAAGAATGAATGAATGATAATCTAATTTCCATAGCACCAAGGCATTTCCCAGAGGTGGCAGGCCCCTTGACCTTCAAATGAACCAAATGCAGAGAAAATATTTCCCGATACCTGCCTCTATCAGTGGTCCTAATGCCAGATTTAAACAAATCCCTTCCCCAAAAGCCAGACCTAACTAACCAGGGCCAGAAAATTCCATCATGCATGACTTCTCTCTTTCATTTCCCCATATCCAGTGTGCCACCGGCCAGGCTCAGGAGAAGGGTTCCGATTAGTCTCTGCTTTCTTGTCAACCTCACTAGTTAAGACCCTCACCCCATCTCTCCTATCACAATGAGCTCTAATGAATCCTAGCAGCAAAATATTGCCATCAAATGAGATTTTATACAAAAACCCAAGGTATAAAACTGATGAAAGCTGGTTCTCTGGATAAAGGTGCTCCCAGCCCCCTCCCACCCCAAACACACTGTCACATGGAACTTTACGCTCTAGCCCAGGGGTTCTTAACCAGGGGTCCATGAGCTTGAACTGAAATTCAAAAAAACATTGTTCTTGTGGGGAAGTGTTGGTGTGGGTGTGATATATTTATTAAATAATACACCATATAGTGTGGACTTAGTAAGGGGTCCATGGTTTTCACCTAACTGGCAAAGGGGTCCAGCATTACCTTCCCCCCAGCATGGGACATGACTCCCGGGGATGAGCCTCCCTGGCAAAAAGGGATTAATACCAAGTGCCAACTGGCAATACGACTGGAAAAAGACCTTGAATAAAAGGGGGAAAAGGTAAAGACAAATGAGTTCATGTGGCTAAGAGACTTCAAAGAGAGTCGGGAGGTCATCCCAGAGGTAACGCTTATGTGCACCTCAGTAGGATCTCATAGAACACCAAAGGGGATATCACCTCACACAGAGGGGCTCCTGAGGGCTCTGGAGACACCCAGGTCCTACATAAGGGGGAATAGCTCCAGAGATTGATGCCTTATCAGTGGGCTCTACTTTGGAATCTGTGCTCCTGAGAGTGACAGAGTTGGACTCAAATAAGTCCTCCCTGCACATGGTCCATCAGTCCCTTCTATTCAAACCTATATGTGATGCTGGAGTTTGTAGGTGTACTTCCAGAGACTGGAGCCTTTGGCCTGCCTATGTGCCAGCTGTGCCTGGAATCTCGGTGGAGCTGCAACTCCTACTCTACAGCTCAATGAACTCTCCCAAGTCACCTGGTGAGGAGACGATGATGGACAATGGCCATCCCAGGGAATGGAGAGAGCCTACAGCTGCAGGCAGGATAATCCCATCCACCGTATCCATGGGATATAAGCCCACTCACACTTGGAGATGGAGTGGACATCACCATCCCAGTCCCCTCAGGATTGGGGGAAGAGCTATGGACTAGAGTGGACTTAATGGTATTCTGTTGTAGACATATTGTGATTCAAGCAATGGAAGAAATTACAACAGTGAGGTGGAGCCAGTGGCCACTGTATGTTTTCAGGGCAGGGAAGGGAAAAGCAGTTGTAATACAGGGACTTTCTGGCAGACTTTTTCAGGACTTGGGAATTATCCTGAGTGACATTACAACAACAGATATTGGCCATTTTACATCAGTATATACCATGCAGAACTGTGTGGGAGAGAGTGTGGTCTACAATGTGAACTATGGTCCATGCTTGGTGGCAAAGCCCCAGGATGTGTATATCCGTTGCTGGTGATGTGCCACTCTAATGAAGGATGTTTATATGGAAGGTTGTGGGAGGAGTGGGAGGTGGGGAACATGGGAATCCCTGTAATTTTTGTGTAACATTGATGTAATCTAAGCATCTTAAAAAAATAAAATAAAATAAAATAAAAAACCCTTTTGGGGCAACAATACCAGAGGAATAAATTAATATGGCTGGAAACAGAAAGAAAAAAAAAAAAAAAAAAGGTTAAAAGCCCATGCTTTAGGGGCACACTTTGAAACTAAGTGATAAAGACTTCTACAGGCTGTCTCAGCTTGCTAAAATAAGCATCTAATCATGTCACTTACTGCTTAAAAGCTTGTATTGCTTTCTGCTATGGATAGGAAAATATCAGAAGTCCTTAGCTTGCATACGAAGTCCTTAACTGGGACCAAACCTGCATTTTCAGACCTATCTCCCATCAGGCTGCCCAGTGCTCCCTGTGGCACAACCTCTTTAAACTTCTCACTCTTCTCTGTACCTGAAAACTTTTTTACAACATGTACCTTTGCATGACATTTCTTCATCTAAGGCTGTTCTCCACTTCCATTTGGGGGGGGGGCAGTATAGAGCAAGTTTATTGAGCTGAAATTGCATTAATGCAAGAGCAGCACCAAAAGAGCTTTCTACTCCTCCACTTTTATTTTTGAGCCTCCAATTTGACCTCTTCTTCAAGGTCTACTTCAAGTGCTGTTTCCTACCTTCAGCCTTCTCTGAGAACTATTTATGTTTATTTATTTTCTTCCCTATTAGATTGCTGATTTCCTGAGGGCAGGGATAGTATGTCATACAACTCTATACTCGACAGTACCTGGCATAATACTTGGTACCAAAGTTAATGATCATTAAATGTTGGTTGAATAAATAAATTGATCAATACATGCAAGAATAGATCAGAGTTGTAAGGAATCATCAAAGATGCATTCCCAGACAAAGCGGGACTCAAGTTGAATTTGGAAACACAGGAAGGATTTGTCTAAGTGAAAACTGGATGGAGGATTGTAATCCATGGCTGACTTTGGCTGAGGTAAGTCAGGGTCATTACCATGGCTGGCCTTCATCATGGAAACAACTATAGGAACTGATCTAGGAGTCTCTAAGACATTTATTTACTTGGGTGGACCATGTGTTGCAATTTCCAGATTGAATCTCATCCCAGCTAAGCCATACTCACTATGCTAGTTATTCTTCATCTCCACCCCACCTCACCCAACACTTGTCCCTTTTCCACACTTCTCACCCTTGGGAACTACATCCCTGGATCACTTGCAGGCTGATTTTTTATTAGATTCTGACAATTGGAAGCACTTGCCAGGAGATCTGGAGGGTGGGAAGAGAGAAAGGTCAAGGTGTTTCTTCCCCTCTCTCTCCCTAGATCCATGTCTTTGGCAGGAGCTCTGTCACTCAACTACTGCTCTGTGGTGGGCTGAAAAATGACCCTCTAAAGAGGGTTATAGCTTAATCCCCAGAACCTGTGAACATGTTACATGGCAAAAGGGACTTTGTCAATGTGATTAAATGAAGATCTTGAGATGGGGCGATTATCCTGGATCATCCAAGTGGACCCAATCTAATCACCAGGGCCCTTATAAATGGAAGAAGAGGCAGGAGGCTCAGAGTCATAGAAAGCCATGTGATGACAGAAGCAGAATCAGGGAAGGAGATGTGATGATGGATGCAGAGGTGGGAGTGATGTATTTTGAAGATGGAATAAGGGGCCAAGAACCAGGGAAGTGGGGAATGGCCAGAAAATAGATTCTCTCTTGGAGTTTCCAAAGAAAATGTAGCCCTGCTGACACCTTGATTTCAGCCTCATAAGGCTCATTTTAGACTTCTGACCTCTGGAACTGTAAGATAGTGAATTTGGGTTGTTTTAAGCCACTAAGTTTGTGGTTATATGTTACAACAGCAATAGGAAACTAACACCAGCTCCTGCTGGTGCACCCCTCTTCCATAGCCCTTTGATGGCTCCAGTTTCTGCTAGGTTCCAACATCCTCTGATTCTTCCTCTTGTTCTTGTTTTCTGCTTCTTGCTGTTACTAGTCTCTGGTGTCTCAGCATTCCTTGTTGGTTCCTATAACCCTTCCCAATAGCTCTGTGAGTTTCCCCTTCATTTTACAGGCTTTTGAACCACCTGATCCAGATTCTGGTTCCTGCTAAGACTATCCTGAACTCACCACCTCTGAGAAACATGGCAAAATGATTTCTCTGGCACCATAAGAGTTGTCTCTGGGCTAAAGGGGCCATGCACTAAGGCCAGAGTGCCTTCTTGGTGGGGTCTGACTTTCCAAGAGGCAAAATGCCTGTCAGCCTCCACAAAGCAGTCTGTCTGGCCTCAAAAACATCAAGAGAGTCCCTCCAGGAGTGAAACCTGGGAATAAACTCATCTCTTCTTCTGGTGTAGGGATTTTGAACCTTGAGGGTCTTTGAATGGGCTTGGGGGTGGGCTCTGTGAAACACCTGCAATTGTGCATTTTGTGTGCGTATGTACATGGGGAAGAGAAGGGAGGGCCCTTAGGGCCCAAGGGAGCTCTGCTCAGCTGCCTGGGTTTCCCTGGCTGTTGCATTTGGAGCAGGTCAGGTGTAACAGATGCTATCTGTGCCCCATGTCACATCCCCTTGGTCCACCTCTGAGCAGTACACCTGTGGAGGACTGTTTCTGTGAATTCTCTCTCCCTCCCACTTGATATGGCCCTCCACTTTTCTATCTCAGATTTTCTCTGAAGCTGTGGAAACATGTTCAGCCTTCATGCAGAAATAGCCTGGAAGTGCGGAGGAGAAGTCAGTGGATCAAATCCCCAGTTACCCATCTCTCCTCCAGACTCTCGCAGGAGACATTCTAAAGTCTTCACAGAAGTGCTTACACATTTGAGCTCCTCGTGATGTATGCAACCTACTCTCGAATGTTTAGAAAATACATAGAGAAATATATAGGCAGATAGAGGGATGGATAGATAGATACATCGATATGCAAATGTGGCAGTGTTAAAGGCTGCTGGGTCTGGATATCTGGGGAGGGATATGCTGGAGTTCTCTGTATGGGGATTTGTAGTATTTTTGCAACTATCCTGTAAATTTGAAATTATGTTAAAATTTTAAAAAAAGGTTTTTTTTTTTTTTTAAATTGAGCTCCTGATCATGATAGCACACCTCAATAATGCACCCTTAGAGTGATTTTATCTCCTTACTTGTCTCACTCTCCCCATTCCTTCATGCCTGCTTCCTGGGATCACCTCTCAAACAAATTATTTGCACCCAAGTCCCTGTCTCAGGCACTGCTTTCTGGGACAAACAAACCAAAACCCCAGGACAGTCTGGCAGAAAGCTAGCTGGGCTAACATAGCAAGCATGGCATCACCCACACAATGATCGCCAGACTCTCAGGCCCCCTGATGCTTAATCAAATGTCTCCTCCCCCCGCCCCCCTCCATTCCACCTTGGGTTCACAGCTAAATATTATTTCCCTTGGGGGGATAAACCATTTCTTTCCTTCACCTTCTGGTCCCAAGGGTGGCCAACCTCTTCTTCCTTTTATGATCTTTGACCCCCAACCCCCCCACACACAACACACACACACACCCTTGCAAACAAAAGCCAGAGTGATGGAAAGCCCATCTTCATCCTAGAGGAAAAGAATTCCACTGGAGCCTTAATACACCTTCACTGGCACCTGATCATACCTTGACCAAAAATCCCAGCATCTGCTGTTATTATTACTTTAACACCTCAAACAGATGTAGCACATTTCCTGGGTGGGAATAATGTGACAGAGAGAAGATAGGAAGGGCTGAATCCATTTTAAAATCTGGCTGAGGGAAGTCAGGATCACTACTGTATTAGTTATCTATTGCTGTGTAACAAATTACCACAAATTTAGAGGCAAACAAAACCCATTTACTACTGTCTCAGTTTCCTATTTGCTAAAGCAAACACCACACAATGGGTTGGCCTAAACAACGGGAATTTATTGGCTCATGGTTTTGAGGCTAGAAGTCTAAAATCAAGGCATCACCAAGGAGATGCTTTCTCCTTGAAGACCGTGGCATTCTGGAACTGGCTGCTGGCCATCCTTGGTCCTTGGCTTTTCCATCACATGGCAATGCACATGGCAGTGTCTTCTCCTTTCTCTTCTAGGTTCCATTGACTTCCATCTTCTGGCTGCTCCCCTTGGCTACCCTCTGTGTCCGATTTCGTTTGCTTATAATGACTTAAATCACATTGGATAAAGGCCCACCCCCATTCAGGTTGGGCACACCTTTACTCATAACATCTTTAAAGGTCCTATTGACACATGGGTTCACACCACAGGATCAGGGATTGGGACCTGAACATGTTTTGGTGGGGGGCATGATTGGATCCCCAAAAATTACCTCACAGTTTCCATGGCTCAGGTCTGGGAGCATCTTGGCTGGGTCTTCTGCCCAGGGTCTCACAAGCTTGCAGTTAAGGTGTTGGTTGGGGTAAGGCTCTCATCTCAGGCTCATAGTCCTCTTCTAAGCTCACATGCTTGTTGGCAGAATTCATTTCCTTACAACTGTATTGCTCATGGTGCTTTGCTTCCTCCAGGCTAGTTGGAGACTCTTGCTGACTTCTTCCATCTCTGGCCTCTAGACTATTTTTTAAAATATATTCTTATTAGAGACATTGTGAGCTTACAAAACAATCATGCACATGTATGGAATTCCCATACAACACTGCTCCAACAACACACCACACCATTGTGGAACATTTGTTACAGGTTATGAGATAATATCATCAGACTGTTACCATTAGCTATGGTCTATACTGTACAGTTGGCATATTTTCCATACCCCCTATTATTAACATAGTACATCTTTGGCATTGATACAAGAATATTACAGTATTGCTGTTAACTATAGTCCGTAGATTACATTAATTGTATTTTTCCCATGCTTCTCTTCATTCTTACCACCTTACAGTAGTGATGTACATTTGTTCTAGTTCATAGAAAGACATTCTTGTATTTGTACCATTAACCACAATTCTCATCCACCTTTGGGTACACTATGTTATTCAGTCCCTAGATTTTTCTTTCAATTGATATTTACATCACTAGATTACCCTGTTCAGCCACAATCCCATTTATAAACCAGCTGCATTAGTTATACTCACTATAATGTGTTACCATCAATTCTATCCATTTCCACACTTTTACAGTCAATTTATTTAAAACTTCTACATACATTAAGCATCAGTAAACCTTCTCAGCCCTCCTCTTACCTCCTAATACTTATACTCTGGGTTTTAACAACATGCGTTTATTCTTTGTATTTAATTCATATTAGTGAGACCACGCAATATTTGTCCCTTTGTGTCTGGCTTATTTCACTTAACATAATGTCTTCAAGGTTCATACATGTTATCATATGTGTCCCGATTTCATTTATTCTTAGAGCAGCATAGTATTCCATCATATGTATATACCACATTTTGTCTATCCATTCATTGTTTGATGGACACTTCGGATGTTTCCATCTTTTGGCATTTGTGAATAATGCCACTATGAACATCGGTGTGCAGATGTTTGCTTGTGTCACAGTTTTCAGTTCTTCTGGATCTATTCCTAGTAGAGGAATTGCTGGATCATGTGGCAGTTCTATATTTAGCTTCCTGAGGAACCGCCAAACTGTCTTCCACAGAGGCTGCACCATTTTACATTCCCACCAACAGTGAAGGAGTGTTCCTATTTCTCCACATCCTCTCCAGCATTTATTGTTTTCTGTTTTTCTTTTAATAATGGCCATTCTATGTGGTCTGAGATAATATATCATTGTTGTTTTGATTTGCATTTTCCTAATAGCTAATGATATTGAACATTTTTCATGCGCTTTTTGACCATTTGTATTTCCTCTTTAGAGAAATGTCTACTTAAGTCTTATGCCCATTTTTAAAGTGGATTGTTTGCTCTCTCATTGTTGAGTTGTATGATCTCTTTATACAGAATGGAAATCAAATCCTTATTGTATATGTGGTTTCCAAATATTTTCCCCCATTGAGTGGGCTGCCTTTTCACCTTTTTGACCAAGTCTTTTGAATCACAAAAGTTTGAGAAGATCCCATTTTATCCATCTTTTCTTTCATTACTCGTGCTTTAGGTGTAAGGTTTAAAAATCCACCACCTGGAGGTGGGGAACATGGGAATCCCTGTAATTTCTGTGTAATATCTAGGTAATCTAAGCACCTTTAAAAAATACATATATATATAATCCACCACCTACCACCAGGTTTTGAAGATGTTTCCCTGTATTTTCTTCTAGGAGCTTTATGGTTCTAGCTTTTATATTTAGGTCTTCAATCCATTTTGAGTTAATTTTTGTATAAGGTATGAGATAGGAGTCCCTTTTTTCTTTTGGCTATGGATATCCAGTTCTTCCAGCACCATTTGTTGAATAGACTGTTCTACCCCATCTGGGTGGTTTGAAAGGCTTGTAAAAAATCACTTCACCATAAATGTGAAGGTCTGTTTTTGAATCATCAGTTTGGGTCCATTGGTCTATATGTCTATCTTTATGCCAATACCATGCTATTTTCTACCACTGTAGCTAGGTCATATGATTTAAAGTCCTCCAAATTTGTTCTTCTTCTTTAAGATATTTCTAGCTTTTGGGGGGCCCTTACCCTTCCAAATAAATTTGATAATTGTGTTTTCCTTTTGTTTTAAAAATGGTGGTGGAATTTTTATCAGGATTGCACTGAATCTGTATATCAATTTGGGTAGAATTGACATCTTAACGATGTTTAGTCTTCCATTCCATGAGCACGGAATGTTTTTCTATTTATTTAGGACTTTTTTTTATTTCCTTTAAAAATGCAATGTAGTTTTTGGAATACAAGTACTTTACATCCTTGGCTAAGTTTATTCCTAAATATTTGATTCTTTTAGTTGCTATTGTAAATGGAATTTTCCTCCTCAGATTGTGCATTACTAGTGTATAGAAACACTACTGATTTTTGCATATTAATCTTGTATCCTGCCACTCTGCTGAAATCATTTATGACCTCTAGCAGCTTTGTAGTAGATTTTTCTATACTTTCTAAGTATAGGATCCTATCATTTATGAATAGCAAAAGTTTTACTTCTTCCTTTCTGATTTGGATGCCTTGTATTTCTTTTCTTGCCTGATTGCTCTAGCTAGACCCTCCAGCACTATATTGAATAACAGTGGTGACAGTGGGCATCCTTGTCTTGTTGCCAATCTTAACAGGAAAGCTTTTAGTCTTTCACCACTGTGTACAGTGTTAGCTATGTGTTTTCCATATATGGCCTTTATGATGTTGAGAAAGTTCCCTTCAATTCCTATCTATTGTAGTATTTTATAAAGAAAGGATGCTGTATTTTGTCAAATGTCTTTTCTGCATCAATTGATAGGATCATGTGATTTTTCTTTGATTTATTAATGTGGTCTATTATGTTGATTGATTTTCTTGTGTTGAACCATCCTTGCATGCCTAGTATAAAACACACTTGATCATGATGAATAATTCTTTTAATGTGTTGGATTTGATTAGCAAGTATTTTGTGGAGGATTTTTGAATCCATATTCATTAGGGAAATTAGTCTGTAATTTTCTTTTTTCATAATATCTTTATCTGGCTTTGGTATTAGGGTGATATTGGCTTCATAGAATGAGTTTGGTAGTATTCCTTCTTGTTCAATTTTTTGGAAGAGTTTGAGTAAGAGTGGTATGAAATCTGTGAATGCTTGGTAGAACACCTGTGAAACCATCTGGTCTCAGGCTTTTCATTTTGGGGAGTTATTTGATGACCATTTCAATCTCTATTTGTGATTGGTTTGTTGAGATCTTCTATTTCTTCTAGAGTCAGTGTAGGTTGTTCATGCATGCCTAAGAATTATTCCATTTCATCTATATTGTCTAGTTTGTTGGCATGCAGTTGTTCATACATCCTTTTATGATCTCTTTTAGTACTAATGTCCATGTTTTCATTTTTTATTTTATTTGCATCTTCTCTCATTTTCCTTTACCAGTCTAGCTAAGGGTTTGTTGATTTTGTTAACCTTTTCAAAGAACCAACTTTTGTTTTTGTTAATTCTCTGATTTTTTTTCTCAATTTCATTTATTTCTGCTCTGATCTTTTTATTTCATTCCTTCTGCTTGCTTTGGGAATAGTTTGCTGTTCTTTTTCTAGTTTCTGCAGCTGTGTGTTGTTAGGTCATTGATTTTTGCTCTTTCTTCTTTATTAATGTAAGAATTAAGAGCTATAATTTCCCTCTCAGCACTGCCTTTGCTGCATCCCATAGGCCTTGATACATTGTGTTCTTGCTTTTATTCATCTCAAGATATTTCTTGATTTCTCTCACAATTTCTTCTTTGATGCACTGGTTATTTAAGAGTGTGTTGTTTAATCTCCATATATTTATTAATTTTCCCTTTTTCTGCCTGTAGTTGATTTCCAGCTTTATCACACTATGATCAGAGAAAGTGCTTTGTATAATTTCAGTCTTGTTGAATTTATTGAGATCTGCTTTGTGACCCAACATATGGTCTATCTTTGAGAAAGATCCATGAGCACTTGAGAAGAAGGTATATACTGCTGTTTTGTGGTGCATGTTCTGTATATGTCTACTAGGTTTAGTCTGTTTATCATATTATTCAAGCCCTCTGTTTCTTTATTTATCCTCTACCCAGATGCTCTATCCAATGCTGAGAGTGGTGTATTGAAGTCTCCAACTCTTATGGTAGAGACATCTATTTCTTCCTTCAGTTTTGCCGGTGTTTGCCTCATGTAATTTGGGGCATCCTGGTCACAAGCATATACATTTCTGATCGTTATTTCTTCCTGGTGAATTACCTCTTTTATTAATATATAATGTTCTTCCTTGTCTCTAATAACAGTTTTGCTTTTAAACTCTATTTCATCTGATATAAGTATAGGTACTACAGCTTTTTTTTTTTTTTTTTTTTTTTTGGTTACTGCATGCATGGAATATCTTTTTCCAGCCTTTCATTTTCAATCTATTGGTATCCTTGCATCTAAGATGAGTCCCTTGTAGACAGCATATAGATGGCTCATATTTTCTTATCCAGTCAGCCAGTCTGTACATTCAATGTTGCTATTGTACTGTTTTTATTTCATCCATTTTGACCTTTGGGTTTTATTTGTCATATTTTATTTACAGCACTCTTTTGACACTTTTAGTTACTTTTACTGATATAATCTTCATTTCTAGTCTCTCTTCCAAGCCTCTCTCTCCTGTCTTTTCTTTTCAGACTGTAGCACTCCCTTTAGTTAGTATTTCCTGCAAAACCGGTCTTTTGGATACAAACTCTCAGTGTCTGTTTATCTGTGAATATTCTAAACTCACCCTCATTTTTTTTGGCTTAAAACAACAACCGTTTATTATCTCACTGTCTCTGAAGGTTGGGGGTCCAGGCACAGGTTTAAACTTGTCAGGAACCTAAGTCATCCAGAAGACAGCCCGGGCATAGTGAGATCAGAAACCCCACAAGACCACCCTTTGTCACTCTTTTTTTAAAAAAAAATTTTTTATATATTTTTAAAATTTCTTTGAAGATACTTAGATTACATAAATGTAATATAAAAATATATAGGGGATTCCCATATGTCCCACTCCCTAGCCCTTGCACATTTTCCCACATTAACAACATACTTCATTAGTGTGGTACATTTGTTACAATTGTTGAAAACATTTTGGAGCATTGCCAACTAAGTGTGGATTATAGTTTACATTGTACTTTACACTCTCTCTTGCACATTTTTGTAAGTTATGACAAGATATATAATGGCCTGTATCTGTCATTGCAGTGTCACTCAGGACAATTCCCAAGTCCTGAAAATGCCCCTAAATTACACCTATTTTTCGCTCTCCCTCCCCTCAGAACCTCCAGTGGCCACTGCCTCCACATCAATGAAAAAAGTTCTTCCATTGCTAGAATCACAATAAGTCTATAGTAGAATAACAGTAAGTCTACTCTAGGCCATAGTTCATTCTCCAATCCTGAGGGTTCTGGGATGGTGATGCCCACTCTGCCTCTAATTGAAAGGGGGATTAGATCCCATGGGGCAGATGGATGGGACTATCTTGCTTTCAGTTGCAGACTCTCTCTGTTCCTTGAGAAGGCCGTTGTCCATCATCATCTCCTTGTTAGTTGTCTTGGGTGAGTTCAATGAACTGGAGAGTAGGTGTTGCAACTCTGTTGAGATTCAGGGCCCAGCTGGTACATGGACAGCCTAAAGATTTAAGTCTCTTGGACATACATCTATCAACTCTAGTACTAACTATAGGTTCAAATGCAAGAGGCAAAAGAGCCATGTGTAGGGAAACCACAACTAAGTCCAACTCTGTCACACTGGGGAACATAAATTCCAAAGTATGGCCCAGTGGCAGGGTGCCAAACTTCTGAGCTGTCTGTCCTACCTGACTATAGTGTCTGGAGCCTTCAGGAGACCCACTATTTAAGGCATTATTTACTTTGGTAGTCAATGAGATCCTGCTGAGACGTGCATAAGCTTAACCTCTGGAATGACCTCTTGACTCACTTTAAAGTCTCTTAGCCATATAAACTCATTTGTCCTTACCCTTTCTCCCTCTTGGTCAAGGTCTTTTTCCAGTTGAATTGCTGGTTGAAGCTTGGTAGTAATCCCTCGGTGCCAGAGAGGCTCATTCCTGGGAGTCATGTCCCATGGTGGGTGGAAGGTAATGCTCAGTTTGGCTTAGAGAGATCACCCTCACTTTTGAAAGACAATCTTGCCAGATATAAAATTCTTGGCTTCAGTTTTTATCTTGCAATATCTTAAATATATCATACCACTGCCTTCTTGCATCCATGGTTTCTGATGAGAAATCAGCAATTAATCTTATTGGGTGTCTCTTGTATGTGATGCATTGCTTTTCTCTTGCTGCTCTCAGAATTCTCTTTGTCTTTGGCATTTAAAATTCTGATTAGTAAGTGTCTCAGTTTAGGTCTCTCCGGATTTATTCAGATGGGAGTATGTTGTACTTCTTGGACATGAATATCTATGTCCTTCAATAGGGTTGACAAATTTTCTACCATTATTTCTTCAAATATTCCTTCTGCCCTTTTTCCCTTCTCTTCTCCTTCTGGGACACCAATGACAGCTATGTTTGCACATTTCTTGCTGTCATTTAGTTCCCTGAGACCCCCTTCAATTTTTTTTTTCATTCTTTTCTTTATCTGTTCTTTTGTATGTTTGCTTTCAGAGACCCTGTCTTCTAGCTCATGGATCCTTTCTTCTGCCTCCTCAAATCTGCTATTATATGCCTCCAGTGTATTTCTTTAAGATTTATTTACTTTTATCCATTTTTATGCACCCCCCCCCCCCCCGTTTTTGCAGTTTTTGTGTCCATTCGCTGGGTAATTCTCTGTGTCTGTTTTCTGCCCTCTCTTCTTATCCTTCTCCGGTCTTCACCAGGATTTGATCCTGGGAACCTCCAATGTGGGAGAGAGACATCCTACCACCTGCGCCACCTTAGTTCCTGGTTTGTTTGTTTTTTTTCATGCATCTCATCTTGGCTCTCCCTTGAGATGTCACTCTCCTGTTACATCTTCATCTTGCTGTGTGGCTTGGCAGGGCCTGAGGGCGCACCCACTTGTGGGGCCTGACAGCTTATCCATGCATGGGGCTTGGTGGCACAGTGCCTTCTATATTTTTCTTTATTTTTTACCAGGAGGTCCTGGGGATCAAACCCAGGTCCCTCCATATGGGAGACGGACGCCCAACTATTTAAGCCACATCTGCCCCCCCCCAGTGTATTTTAATATCATTTAGTGTGCCTTTCATTCCCAGTAGATATGCTATTTTTCTATGTAGGCTTTCAAATTCTTCTTTGTGCTCATCCAGTGTCTTCTTAATATCCTTAATATCTTTTGCCATCTCATTGAATTTTTTAAGGAGATTTGTTTGGACATGTATGATTAGTTGTCTCAACTCCTTTATGTCATCTGGAGGCTTATCTTGTTCCTTTGACTGGACCATGTCTTTCTGTTTCTTGGTATGGATTGTAATTTTTTGTTGGTGTCTTAGCATCTGGCTTACTAGATATATTTATTCTGGGCACAGTTTCTCTCTTTAGTTTAGGGCTTTCTTGCCCTTTCTCCCTTGCTATTTGAGTACTAAGAACTGAGGATGTAGTTGGTACTATAAGCTCTGGAGGTTGATGCTGCCCAAATTCCCCCAGGAACCAATGAATCTATTCCCACTTTTCTCCTCTGTCAGGGGTAAGGAAGGAGCTGCAGTTGTGTATCGTATCCACGCCATTCTGATCAAAACCTTTTGTAGTTGCCCAAAGAGAGTAATGAAGCTTCATGCCCCTTCCTCCCCTGCCTGGAGCAGGGATGGATCTGAAGGTGTGCATAGCAAACTAAACCATGCAGGTCAAAACTGACCACAGTTGCCTAGGTAGGCTGATATAGAACTGGCCCTCCTCCTTCCCTGCCAGGGGTGGGGATGGACCCTCCAGAGTGCCCAACAATCTAATCTGTGTGGGCCAAAAGCAACTGCAGTTGCCCTGAGAGGCTGAGGGAGTTTTGTCCTTTCTGCCTTTTAAGGGGTGGGGGTGGAGCCACCAGTGCCCAACAGTCTGGTCCATGCAGGCTGAAAGTGCCTGCTGTTGCCCAGAGAGACTGAGGAAACACAGCTCCCTTCTTATCCTATTGGGGGTGGAGGGCAGAGATGGATCCACAGGTGTTAGACTCTCTTTTAAAGGGTTCATATGATTAATTAAGCTCACCCCCATTCAAGGGGAGGGTATTATACAAGGACATGGGTCATTGGGTTTCATCTTAGAATTCTGCCTCCCACAACCAGCATGAATGGGTTTCTTTGAGAAATATAAGATAGAGGAGGGGGTTGCATTGAGAGGAGGAAGCTGATCTGACCTTATCTATTTTCCCTATTTGTCCTCATCTATGAGTAATGTCTTCTTTAATGAGAAAACATTTTTCATTTTGAAAAGTAGCCATCAAATGAGAGGGGAAAGTCCAAAGAATTTTGAGAATATAACGAACTTATTTGGTGAAATTAAGCAATAAAAAAATATGTGGCTTTCTTTACCTTTGTCATCACTAGTTCCTCCAGTCTGGAAGTAGGGCCACTCTTGACACCTCCATTTTCTTCTTCCACCATATAAGTCACCAAATTCTGTCCATGTTACCTCTTAAATGCCTCATGAATCCATCCAAGGTACCATTACTACTTGTCTAGAAAGCTACATAGGCCCCCATTTGGTCTCTCATCTTCTACTTTTGCCCACTACACTTCAACTACACTCACAGCAGTCTGAGCTGGGGGATTCCACTCTTGGCCCAGGGAAGGATGGTGTTCTGTGATCATCCTCCCAGCCTTTTCAGTTCAGCACCCTAAGGACAGGTCTATGGGCCCCTCCATCACTTTGATAGAAATCCAGGCATCCAATTCATCTCTAGTTGTCCTTCCAGGACAGCTGGAGAGTGGAAGAACATGGGTTTGGGGATAGCCTAGCATGCCTTCTGGTAGATACCTGGATAACTGTAGAAAGAGCCAAGGTCCCACTCTTATGAAAAGTGAAAAGTAACCTGACTAGAACCATAGGTGTGGGTGGTGTGACATTCCCGTTCATAGAAGATGGCAGTTTTTGGCTGGCAAGGACATTAACCATGCCTCTGGCAGTGGGCTTCCTCTGGATCCCATCCAGGCATTGCATCCACTCACCCTTATCCATCCTTAATATCTCAGTGAGAGCTATCCTTCTCCATTAAAGGGAACCCTGACTCCCAAGGCTGGCTCAGGTTCCCATCACCTGCTCTCCCAGCTCCAATTCTTCTCCTGCCCAGAAGCCTTATAGTCTATAATTCCATATCGGTGTGATTGTTGGATTCCTATCTGCCACCCTCCCTAGACTGTAAGCTCCATGAGTTCAGGGCCTGTGACTCTTTTGCTCAGTTTTGTTTCCCTACCCAATACTTAGCATCTGCCTGGCAACAAGAAGGTATTCAATAAATATTAGTTTAACGAAGGAATGAATGAATGAATGCCAACAACATCGTTTTGCTTCCTGGACATCAAGATGAATGGCAAAGAGATGAGACTAGTCAGAGAGCTCTACAGCCCAGATATTTATGATGGATGCATCTTGTATGAGTCCCCAAGTCTCTGGAAAGAGAAATGTTGATATCGGTATTCTCTGAAATTACTTTGGGAGCCAAGTGACTTCCTCACACTAGCTGCAAAGTAGGTGTCATTTAAATATGTGTTTCTACAAAGGATGATGCAAAGTTATGGGCCTTCAGGGCTGCTGGTGACAAACAGAAACTTCTCTTGTTAGTCCTGGGGCTGGCCAGGATCCACTGTGGCTCAGTTCAGAGGAATGAGGAGGCCCACAACCCGGATTGTGGTCCTAGGATCAGCAGCATCGTCATCATCTGGTTGCTGGCAGACTCTCAGGCCCTTCCCCTATGTAATCAGTACCATAACAGCCTAGTGCATTATTATCATGGCTTATTAATTGACACAGTAACCCACATTTATATATAACTTAATGGTTTTCCAAGACTTTTCCCATTTAAAATACTCCCATCAGCCCCTGATAAAGGTATTATCTTTATTTCAAAGATGAGGACACAGACTCAGAGAGGTCAAAGGATGTGCTTAAGATCCCACCAAGAGTGGAAAAGAGGAATTTAGTTCATCTCCTCTACCTTCCAACCCCCAGGCCCCTGAGCCACCTGCCCTTTGGTGCCTCAGCAGACACAAATTCTCACTTTATGGAGAGAAGAGGTGTGTGGCAGATTAAAGATGTCTCCCCATTCTTTGGCACTTTTCCCTTTGAGAGGTGGGGTCTAATTCCCCGTGCCTTGAATTTGAGCTGGTGTTAGTGACCTGCTTGTAACCAAGAGAACATAGTTGAAGTGATGCTGCATGCCATCCAAGGCTAGGTATGAAGAAGTCTTGCTGCTTCTCTATTGGCTTCTTGGAACACTTGTTGGCTCTTTGATTGCTGTCTCTCAGAACCTGGATGCCATGCCATCAGTAGCCTGAAGGCTGGATGTCATGATGGGAGTTTCAGGAGGCATGGAAAGTTAGATGAAGATGTTTCTGGAGACAGATTTTTTCCATGGACACTGCCTTGGTCAACACTTGGGTTTATGGCCGCCTCTGGCATGTTCTGCAATCTGGATTTCCTAGGAGTAAGAATAGCCTTACAGTCACAAGCCTACAAAACCAAGTGTCTCTGGCTCTATTCCCACTCACTCTACAGGGACCAGGAGCCCCTTAGATTCCTCCCAAACAGTTCTGATCTTTCCTGCTAAGTTCAGCAGGCTCACACTTTTGGTGGTCTGTGCCATCACCACCATGGCCCCCTATCCCCTGCAGGTGTGTGTCAGTCTTTCATCTTCACCTAAACCAAAATGACCCCTTCACCCCCAATGTCTGCCAAAGGCACTGTCTCTTCTGCCGGGCTGCCACTGGCCACCACCGCTGTCTGTCATCGGCTGGTGTCTGGTCAGGGGAACCACCTCCCGTGGGCCACCAGAAGGCTGGTAATAGCACTGCCAGACTTACCCTACATGTTCAGAGCCCCACCAAGGGTAGAAAGAGGCTCGAGATTTTCCTTGCCCTTTAATTACATATCCTCCCCTTCCCTTGCCCCTGTGCTTAGAGACAGGCACAGCTTAGAGAAGGTGGGTGGTGCTGGCCAGCTCAGGCTTATTGTCCTAGAACCCAGGCAGTGTGGTGTCCAGGTTAGGGGGGCAGGCTCTGGAATAAGCTCTGCAAATTCATTTCTTGGCTACACCCTAGCTAGCTGTGTGGCTCTGGTCAGTAACTTAATCAGGCTGAGCCTCAGTTTTCTCATCTGCAAAATAAAGATGTTAAGGGCACCTACTTCATAGGATGGTTGTGAAGCTTAAAGGAGATAATCCATGTAAAGCACAAAGTACAGGGCCTAGCATGTCATAAGGATTCCATAAATGCAAGCTATTCATACTTAGGGTGAGTTCTTTTCCCTTGATCTCAGATGCTAATAGATGGCTGGCAGGGCTCCCACGCCCCCACCATTCCTACAGACATGATTGGACAGGTTTGAGTCCAGCCATGATCATAGCTTAAGCGCAGCCTGGGGCAATGACTATAGTCAGAATCACTGTTCTTGGATTCAAGAAAGAGTTTACATTTATCTACTTAGCATGGGCCCTAATAGTAATAATTATAAGAGCTAACACTTACTGAGAGCTTGCAATATGCCTGGTATGGGGCATATAATAACAACTTTTAGCTTATTTAATTCTTATGACAACCCTATCCCCATTTGACAGATGGGAAAACTGAAGCACAGAGAAAGGAAACAACTTTCCCAAGGGTTCAAAGCTACAAAGCTGTGGAACCCAGACTCAAGTCCAGCTCTCTGGCTCCAGAACCCCAATTCTCTTCCCTTCTTAATGGAGTCATAAAATTTGGATCCTAAAAAAGTATCAAGTACCTATTGTGGTGTAACAACTGTTCCAATGCTGCGGTACTTGAAGAAACAATAATGTATTATTTCCTCCCGGTTCTGTGGGTTGACTGCCGGTTTTGTCTGTTGGTCTTGCCTGGGCTGCACCTATGGTTGCGTTCAGCTGAAGGGTTGGCTGGGGGCTGAACATCCCTTTCCATGTGATCTTTTCATCCCAGGCTTCTTCAAAGTATGGTGGTCTCAGGGTTCCTCGAGTCCAGGTGTGGGGGGTGTTTGATGGTAGAAGGAGCCAAGTCTCTTGGCGCCCAGCCTCAAAAATCAAACAGCATCTTTTCCACTGCATTCTATTGGCCAAATCAAGTCACAAGTTCAGCTCAGATCCAAGGGAGGGGGGAATAGACTCCACCTCTTGAAGGGAGAAGCTGCAAAATCGCATTGCCAAGGGACATACTGGAATAGGAAGAATTCGCAGCCATGAAACGATCTGCCACAAATCGATAGATAAAACCTGGCCACTAGATAGTATCTAATGCATCTCCCTTAGTGGGGGCTCTTTTGGTTGCAAATAACAAAACTCAGTCTCAAATTGGCTTATCAAGAAAAGGGAGGGAGAAATTCGTTGGGTCACTTTTCTTTTAAATCCAGGGGTTAGTCTGGCTTAGTCAACAGTCCTTGATCTCTTGTTCTTTCCTTCTCTCAGGTGGGACCACCCCCATAAAGTGGTGAAGTTGCCATTAGCAACTTCATCTTTACATTCCACTAAAGGGAATTTTTCTTCTGATTTTTCCAACAAACATCCCAGGATTACATCTCACGGGTCTGGCTCTGGACATGCACCCCTCCCTGAACCAATCACTGAGACCACTAATATGCTGCTTGGCCGTTCCTAGGTCACATGTCTCAGGGAGGGGTGTAAACCCAAGGGTGCCAGTAAATGTACAACCAGCTCTTGGCTGGGGGAGAGAGGAGGTGGCTCATTTTTCCTGTTTGCTGAGTTCAATGGTATAATTACTTCCACCATGGCTGATTTCAAGCCACTAGTACGATGGCATTGAACAGAGAGTTGGGAAGCGACCACAACCAGAGCTCCTGTGCACCACTCTAGAAGCCCCACCCAAACTACAAGACTAAGAGTTGGGAAAGGGTGGTACCCCAGAGGGAAATCAGAAAATGGGAAGGAAATAGACAAAAACAATGGATGTCCAGTCTAATTCCTTTCTTTTCTTTCCCCACAAAGGCACAGTATTTAAGGGACTAGTACTTTGCCTCCTAGTCTGCATTTTTAAAATAATAACAATCAAAAGGTGGTTTGGAGACAGTGCATGTTCAACATGATAAAGTGCTGAAATGAACCATTTGCTCAGCATCTTTTCATGCTAAATCAGTTCTCTCTCCACATGATAAGTTACCAGCCTGCGCGACCTTGTTCCTTCCTCAAATAGAGTGTAGATTGATAGTGAGTTCTAAAAAGCACATTTCAAGTAGCAGCGGACCTTTTTGAAGTGCTTCCTCTGTGCTAGGCACTGTGCCAAATGCGCTGCCTGAATTATCTCATTTAGTCCACAAGGCAGCCTTAGGAGGTATTGTGATTATGATCCCATCTTCCAGACGGGGAAACTGAGGTACAGAGACGAGAAGTCACTTGCTTAAGGTCACTTGAGTCAGTGGAAATCTAAGGGCCTAAGGTGATCAGTCCCTCCAGGCAATGGCCTTAACCCCTCCCTTCTCCTGCCTCCTCACTCCGAGGAGACTGTCTTAAAGTCCAGAAGAGCTCTTTAGAGAATATTTTACAAAGCTGAGGATCCTTTCATCATTTGTCTGGGACATCAAGTCCTATGTTTGAATACGGGTTTTCATTAAAGAGAGAAAGGCAGGCTTTAGAAAGAATAGGCTCTTCACAGCTTCCCTGGGAGCACAAAAACTCCATGGGAGCCACGTGGGCAGGTCGTGGCTCCGGCTATGTCCACTCACAGTAGAGATCTCTGGGCTGTGGCTGGTAAATGTGTGATGTCTTCTGGCCTCTGCCCCAGGAGGTAAAACCCAACCTCAGCTCCTTCGGGTCAGCAGCCAGCAGTTAGCTGCCAGGAACCCACAGTTCCAAGTAAGACCCAGGGTTCCTTTGGAGCCTCCTCAACCATTTGTTTGACCACCACTGGAGGGACCACCTGAGGGATGTGAAAATGAAAGGGGCCTGAGGGTGGGGTGGGGAGGATTACTCTGATGACTAATGTGTGTCCAGGAAGACCTTGTCTATGTTGGGTGTCTCTCTCAGGCTGGAAGCAATGATTTGTGGGTCTGGGAGTCTGTATTTTATGACCTGAACCTTTAGCCTTGCTGGGGCCCGGGAGAGAGGCCCAAGAGGAGAAGTTGCCAGAGGCAGTAAATGTTGGCCTTGGTTTGATTGGTTCCAGTTGTTTTGCAGCTGTCCCTCAGTGTGTTGTCAGCGATCCTGGGTTGGGGGGTAGAGGTGGGGGGGGGGGCTCCCAGGACACCCCAAGCTACAGCCAGAGTTGTAGGTAGGAGAAGGCAAGAGACAAAGAGGATGAGGACCCTGGCTTCACTGCTTCCCAAAAAGCAGAAGACAGGAAAAGGGGCATAAGAAAAAAATACGAAGAGGTGGAGAACACACCTCTTCAAGGGGTCCCTTGTGCTTAGAGGTTTTGGTACTCCCTGGAGGGAGTGAGGAAAGGCTTTTGGGAGGAAGGGGGCTTCCTGCGACTATACAAAGAGCAGACGTAGGTAGTTTTTTTTCCTAGGAGGTACCGGGGAATGAACCCAGGAACTCTTACATGGGAAGCAGGCGCTCATCCACTTGAGCTTCATCCATTCCCACATAGGTAATTTTGAGAGGAGGGCAAAAAGCCTTTGAGCTGGAGGAATGGCTTGGGGGAGGTAGCAGTGGAAGGTGCTGGACCCAAGGAGGAAGTAGGAGGAAGAGGGCAGAATCCAGGGCAGATAGAAGGGGGAGGCATGGGGCCAGACCACTAAAACAAATGAGAAGGACTGGTCCAGCCCGGGGCAAATAGGAGCTCACAGAAGGATGGAGATAATACAAGCATAAAAGTGAATGAGAGCCCTGTTTCCCAAGAGTTTGCAAATGAACCGCGGATGTTCCCAGAAGAATCCAAGTCATCCAGGCAATCCAGGAAATTGAAGACATTTAGAAAGAGCCCACAGAAGGAGACACCATCTTGCCTCTGCTGGACAGTAAGGGTCCAAGTTGCTTGCTCGAAGGTTTTGCCTCCACCCAGACAGTGTTTTCCTGCTCCCATAACAACAAGCTTACAAGTTGGGGGAGGGGGAGATTAAAAAAAAAAAACAAAAACATTCCAAGAGATAAATCTTGTAATCCAAACCGCTGAACAGCTGGCCCTTTAAAGCATAGAACAAGCATTTATTCATTAATCCATCCCTTTAAAATGCGGAACCATCCCACCCCCTCCACACACACACACACAAAGGGTAGTTCAATTTCTTTTGGTGCCCTACAGTGGCTGCTCCTGTACCTTTGATATTCACAGGTACAGCCCTAGCTCCAGGTTTAGAGTCCACACCAGCCACAGGAATAAGGGGAGAGGAAGGAGAGAGGAGCGCAAAAATTCTAAATACCATTTTACTGAGCTCCTCACCAGGTGGTCCCTCTGAGCCTGGACCCTCAACTATCAGTACCTTGAGCCCTTCCCATATACTCCTGCTGTCCGCCAAGCTTCTGGCTCCCCGGAAGGCAGTGTGCAGGGGCTGCCACCAGCGGGCCCACTGCCCACCAGACACTTACCAGATCTGCCTCCCTGGGCGCACGTTCCACTGTTTCTCCATTTTATTCGCATCTGCCCTGTGAGTGATCTAGACCACATGTTGTCCTGATTGTGCCTAGCCGCCATAGGACTTTGATGAAGCCATTCTGATTGTCCCTCCCTGTTTGCCATCTGCAATTTGTGACCTTCCGGAGAGGCAAAGAAATGAAATTAAGCCCATCACACAGAGCTGTGACTGACAGGTTTGGAAAAGAAGAGTGTGTGTGTGTGTGTGTGTGAGAGAGAGAGAGAGAGAGAGAGAGAGCGCGAGAGAGAGGAGAGAGAGAGGAAGAGAGGGAATCAGATGAGTAACTGTTTGGGGTGGGATGAATTGGTTAGCTGTCAGGTATCAGAAAATTAAGGCCATCAGCTATTTTCCATGTATTTTTTTTTTCTGTCATGTCAACAAGATTAGCAAGCCAAATGCTCAAGGATCACATTTAGGGGAGTTTTGAGTGCGCTGTGAAACCTGCAAGCCTCTGGCGAGGGAGATTGCCTGGAATTCTCTCCCGCCTGCCCTTTCGGCAGGTAATAACGGGAGAATTAGTGAGCAGACAGATGCCGCGCGCACTGGTGCACGGCACTCGGCGTTTTATAATAATGAATATATTTGCAATGGCTCTTTCAATGGCTGTTTTATAAAATGATAAAGTTAATTTTAGCTGGGCCCTGCTTTATTTTTTAAACCTGAGACACACACACACACACACACATACATGCACAAAGAAGGAAGCTGAAATCACCTCTGAATCCTTTATTCACAATGGTTCCAATATGGCATTTAGAAAAACAAACAAAAAATTGTCTTCTGCAGTGAGCCTGGAAACATACACAGTCTGATGTGCTCTCCTGGCATCTTGAGGCCCAGTTCTTTTTCCTTTGTTTTGATTTTGGTCATTGGTCAGGTGAGGCAAACCGGGCCTGTGGGCAGTGGGAGGCTATTATCATCATTAACTGAAATATGAGTAGAGTTTTATGCCTTCTGTGGTGGCATCACCATAAGGTGTTATCTCAATAATAATAGTCCTAGTGGCTGTAATGGTAATTGGGCACCTACTACGTGCCAGTCAGCACACTAGTTGCTTTGCATATGTTTTAAATCCTCGCATAAACCCTGCAAGGCAGGTCTTTGATGGAACCACATAAATTGTCATTTCTATAGGTCAAAAAATGCAAATATTGGCAATTTCCAGTGGTTCAAACTAATGTCATATCTCCATTTTATAGATAAGGAAACAGTCTCAGAAATGTTTGGTAATTGGCACAAGGTCACCCAGGAAGTAAAGGGCAAAGTGAGGGCTTCAACACAGGCCTGCAGAGCCCAGGGGCTCTCCTCCACACCAAGTTCAGTGCTGCCAGCTTCAGTAGATGTTGTTATTATCTCCAATTATATTCAAGGGCATCGAGGATTAGGAAAAGAAAATGACTTGCATCTTCCCAGGAAGAGGCAAGGCAAGGTTCAAACCCTACTTCTTAGAGGAGACTGCTAATCTTTCCCATTTTGTAATAAAAACCCAAGACTTGGACAAGCTCCAGCAGAATTGCAACATAGGATAAGCCGGCGCCTTCCTGTTTGATAATTGGTGACCTGCATGCTACCTCCTGCACCTAGTGCCCACACTCACCCCCACACAATCCATACTCCAATCCTGAGTCCCTCTCCCACATTTTACTCAGAACATGTTACCCCAGGAAGCCCCATTCACCTCTGAACCCCTGAATCTTAGTCACCCTGGAGTGGTAGCTTTTTAATGGAGGAACTTTTAGGTATTGTTTTAGCTTGGGTTCCCCCAGAAGCAGATCCTAAGACAATTTGCAGGTAAGTACTTTTGGAGGGAAGTTGATCCTAGGAAACACCAGTAGGGGAAGGAAAGGACACCAAGACAATGTGTGCTATCAAATAAGTTACCACTGTGGGCAACTGAATCTCAGTCCCGCTGGGGAACGCTGGGAGACAGCGTAGAACATGCCACAGAGTTATCCCAATCAAGGGGTGAGGCAGCTGAGGTATTTAACCACCAACTCATTGGTTGAGGGCTGCTTGCCAGGGCTTTAGTTCTCTGGCCCTTCCAGCTGATCCTGTTTGAGGCATGAGCCTGCTGTCATGGCCAGGATAAAAGCCCTCAGACAGAACGTATAGCAGGCATTCACGGTCATCAGCCTGCAGTCGGTGCCAAGGGAGGGCATTGGGGAAGGGCATTGACAGCATTTGCTACAGGCATCCGAATACCATCTAAACTTAAATGAATGAGTCTGTGGCCATGAGTGTCTAAGCTCAAGGACCGGCAGTTGGAGAGAATTACCCTGAGGCATCAGCTCTGGGGTCCCTCACCTGACACCAAAAAAGCTACCAATTCACAAGGTGAGTCCTAACCAAAGGAGGACTTCCAGGACTTCTCTCCCTCCGTTTTCAAGAGCTCCTTACTCTCAAATGTGAGAATTCTCTGCAATCTGTCTTTATCATGCTCTGTAAGTCAACTGTCAAAGCCATGATTTTTCAGCCCATGGTCTCCTTTGTGGTCACCTTCATCCTAATGCAATGGGTGATTCTTTGCAGGGAGACTGGGAGGTGGCACCTTGCAAGTTTCAGAACTTGATTGGTGGTGGAATTTTTTTCTCCCTTTTCCCATCTTTAACGCAGTTCTAATTCTGACTTCATTTCAGAACCATGAAATCAAATTAGGAAATGGGAGGAGACGAGCAA
Organism: Tolypeutes matacus; assembly: GCA_026826555.1. NCBI lineage: Eukaryota > Metazoa > Chordata > Mammalia > Cingulata > Chlamyphoridae > Tolypeutes > Tolypeutes matacus. Next base: position 9,001,830 of record JAKSZT010047090.1, read on the forward strand.
CCCCTTCAAGCACAATCAACTTCTGATGGCTTCCCCAAAGTGCTAATGAATCTGCCTAAACCTCTTGTAATAGAAGGTGGCTTTTTGCAGCACTTTGTTTTTCTCCGTTCCTTAAGAGCCAAGGAGCTAGAGCATAGGTACACAAGTAATATGATAATGCAACAAGGTGTGGGAGAGCCTTCGCTTTCTAAAGCTGGGTGGGGAAGTCTTGTGGGAGGGCAAAGAGTCCATTAAAAGGAAGGAGAAAGCAGAAGCAACAGTAGCAGGAACCATATCCAATCCGGATGTTGGCTCTGTTATATGTAAACAAAGGGGTAGAAAATCTAATTCCTGACTTCGAATGGCTAGCAGGCTGTTTGCTCAGGGCCTTGCTACTCAAAGTGTGAAACAGCAGTCCTGGCATCCTTGGAGAGCTTGTTAGCAATGCTGGATCTCAAGACCCTACCCCAGACCCACTGAATCAGAATCTGCATTTTAACAAGATCCCCAGGGGGATGTGTGTACACATTAAAGTTTGAGAAGCAAAGGCCTCTGGGATTTCAGGTTTGATCATGTCACGTATGTGCGCAGAACTCCATGCTGATCTCATCCTAACTTCCCATCCTCAGCTTTTACCACTCCCTCCCAACCTTGGAACGCTCCACTCCAGTCTCACGATGACAGACATCATGTCCATCCATCCCCTAGGCTTTCTTCATGCTGTTTCCTCCAACAGCAATGCCCGAACCATCTTCTCTGTCTGTCAAAAATCTTCCTCATCTTCAAGCCCTTCCTTTGCGAAGCCTGACCTAATCTCCCAATAAGAATGTGTCATTACTATTCATTTGCCACTGCCTGATTTTATTACCATTAGGTGTTTGCATATAGCATAATGGTTAGAAGGATGGGCTTTAAAGTCAGCTCATCCTGAGTTTGAACACCACTTCCACCATTTTTGAGCTACATGTGGTAGATTAGATCAATTATTTGCAACTTTCCACACCAACCCTTGATAAGAATTACACATCCACAAGCCTTTTCTATGTGATCTTGCAGTCTCTCCCACTTGATTGGAAATAAAATAATTTCCTGTCCATTGATGTCGGTCTTGCCATGTGACTTGAATTGGTTAATGGAGTGTGGATGAAAGTGACAGTGTATGGGTTATGAGCCTAGACCTTAAGAGGCCATAGGAGGCATCATGTGTTTCTACTTGTCCCCTGTGTTTCTGCTATCACCATGAGCAGAAGATGCTCCAGGTTAGCTGTTGGTCCAAGGAAATTGAGAGACACATGGAACAGACTTGAACTCAACCTTCAGCCAAGCCAAGATGACCTACATTTGGAGATGCAGAACTTCCCCAGCAGACCCACAGACCCATGATCAATAAAAATAAGGCTTATTATGGTATGCCACTGAGTTTTGTGGTGGTTGTTTGTGATATTACATAACTAATACACTATGTGCCCTTAGACTAATTATTTAGCCTCTCTAAGCCTCAATTGTCCCATCTGTAACAATGACATACAAATATCTCTCATATTATTATTGGGATGATTAAAATGTGATAATATATGCTAACTGAATTCACAGTAATGCTTTATAAATAGCAGGTAACTTATTTTATAGTATTATTATTACCCATCTTTTTATCCTCCCCAATGCCTATTGGGCTCTTAACAGATAACTCATTCAACAACAGAACCAAACATTAATACGGGAAATTGTCCTTTTGTTTGGGCAGTTCTGGCCCTATGCATCCTTACTCACTATCCAAAGAGGAGCGCAGATTTGCTGCAGCATAGATGAAAGCTACAGGATTGAGGGTCTTTGGCTGAAAGCAATGGTAATAGTAGGCCATGTGGGTATTTTAAGTCTTGTGTGTAGTTAAGGAATCTAAATAGTATTTTGGTTTGTTTCTCAATTAGAAATGCTCTCATGAAGAGGAAACATTTTTGTCTTTGAAGGAAGTTGTGAGGAATAAGGGTAGAAACACCTGACCCCTCTGCCTTCCAACTTCAAGTATTAGCCTTTAGGGAATTCTTCTTCTAGTTTGGAGTGTAGCCTCTGAAAGGAGGTAGTGGAGGCGGGCAGGAGTGATGACTAGGGCAGGGCTTGGTGGCATCTGTCTCTTTAAGAAACAGAAATGAAACCTAATTAGCATAGACTGGCTGCAATTAACATGTAAGTCCCAGTTCTGGGAGTTGGAGGAAGGGAAAAGGATGGAGCTAAAACTTAATGGGGTTTTGTTAGACAAAATTAGCTTCCACTGAACAGCCATAAAAATATCTAAATTATGAGAGCCTCTTGCCATTTGCCATTAACACAAGGGGACATGCTAATATTTAGTGGCGCCATGTCCTGGAAATTAACTGCAGTCAAGGAAGCCCCAGGGGCATCCCTGTGAGCAATAAGGGCATGTCCACTGTCTCGACTGTTACCAAAATGCTTGACTATGTTTTAGAGAAACTTAGAACCTACCAATCACACGTGTTCCAGCCATTCTTTTGGCACTGGCTCCAGAGCTATAGAATGACACTTCCAGGGGTGATACCTGGAAACAGAGGTCTCTGTAGAGTCTTTGAATCTGGGGACTCTTCTACTCCAGAGAAGACATTCCTAAGGCAGATTTGCGGACATATGAAGATGCCTCCAATTCCATCTCACTCCAGTCTTACACTCTCCAAGAAAATCAGCCCAATTGGGATTTTTTTGTATAATACCAGAACTGGCATGGTTTCCTTGTAGATGCCTCTCAAGGCTTTACTTCTTAAGCCTTCCCTCAAGGGAAAGGGATAAACCCTTGTACTCTCTTCCCTGCTCCTGAAAGTCACCAGTGATGACCTAAACATATGAAGGGTTTTCTCATAGTTCTTAGTCGCCTTGACCGCTCCCGCTTTGGTTTCCATACCACTTTTCTCTTAGTTTCTTTCTCTCTCCCTTTCTTTTTTAGTTGGTCCCCTTTCTTCTTTCACACCTATGGGCACTACCTATGGCTTCAGGCCTCAGCCCTAAGGTCTTCTCTTGCTATCCTCTTTGAAGATGAATTGCTCGTTATTTACGTGTGTCTACTTATAGGCAGATATCACGCAAATCTGAAACTTTGGGCCTAACCACTAGTTTCAAACTTCCAGTAGGACAACTACATATAGGGTTCCTACTTCCACTTCAAATTTAGCCTGTTCACACTGCAGTCCATTATCTTTGCCTATTTTATGGAGATGATGATTATTTTATCCCTAACTCTTTACAGCTTTGGAAATTACACCCTATGTACTTGGCATTCTTATCCTCTGTCACAACTGATTGGATCAGGATCCACGAATACCTGACCCAAGATCTCATCCATAGCGCGGCATGCAGTCAATCTGATTCTCCCTCTCAATAATTTGAACTGAAGAGAGAACAAGAGCACCCTGGAACAGGACAAAGGAGTGAAGATCCATAAAATCTTGCTGCTGAGGTCTCCAAGCCTAGCCTCCTTCTTGTTCTTTTCTAAGGCTTGGATTGTCAGCTTTTCCCTGCATTCTGCAGGATACCCTGATCCTTCCAATACATCATTCTTTTAAGGGAGTTTTCACAATTTTTTTTACAGGTTTGAAGTTTCAAATTGGCTCACACTTGATTTGCCTGCCCTTCCTAACTTTCCTTTGGATATCTTTGACACCACTATTAACTCAGGCTCCTAAAGGATAAACTCTGGAAGCATCTTTAAGGCCATCCTTTCTTACTTTATAGCTCATCTATCTTAATGTCCTGCTATTCCTTCCTCTGAAATGCTCCTGAGATTCTGGGATTCTCCCCCTATCTAAGCCCTTATCACCTCCAAGCCAGACTTCTCTACTCTAAGATTTACCCTCCCAATTTACTATTTGTTTCTTCTTAAAATACTGCTCTTATCACAGTATCCCTCTGCCAAAGAACCTGTGAAGTCTCCTGATTGTCTTCTGCTCCTCCTGATGTTCAGGACCTTCTTTGGTCTTAAGCACCTACTTAATTTCACTCCCTTTCAACTCAATTTCTCCTACATATAAAATAAGATATTACCCAATGTATCAGTTAGCTTTAGTTACTGTGTTGGGTTGAATTATATATCCCAATTTAGATGTGTTCTTACTCTTAATCCACATCTCTGTGGGTGTGAACCCATGGTAAATAGGGCCTTTGAGGAGGTTATTTTTAGTTAAGGTGTGGCAAATTGAACCAGAGTGGGTCTTAATCCAGATCAGTGGAGGCCTTCTGAGGATAGGGCCACAGGGAGAAGCAGGAAGCCAGCGGGAACCTAGGAGAGAAAAGAGAGGACATTTCTGTGTGAAGAGCAAGCCAAGGAACCACAAGGATTGCCGGCAGCCAGCACCAGAATGCTACAGTCTTTAAGAAAGCAATCCTTGCCAATATCCAGATTTGGGACTTTTCCTAACCTCAAAACTGTGAGCCAAATAAATTCCCATTGTTTAAAACAACCCATTGTATGGTATTTGTGAAAGCAGCTCAGACAAACTAAGACAGTTACATAACAAACCATCCCAAATTTAGTAACTTTAAAACAACGCCCAATTTATCTGACTCTTTATTCTGTGGGTTGGCTGTGAATGTCTTCTGGTCTGAAATGGCTTGGCTGATCTCTTCTGGGCTTGCTCATGCATCTGCAGTCAGCTTGTGGCTTGGCTGGAAGCTAGGTAGATGGTCAAGCATGGTGTCCTTCACATGTTTGGTGGTTGGCAGGCTGTTGGCTAGGGTGCTTCAGTTTTCTTCCAGGTAGCCTTTCCCATAGGTTAGCTCAAGCTCATTTACATGGTGCTTTTATGGTTCCAAGTGCAGCAAGAAGGCTCCAATGTGTAAATGCTTCTCACACTTCTGCTTATGTCTCATTTGTTAATGTCCCATTGGCCAAAGTAAGTCACGTAGATAATCCAGATTCAAGGGGTAGGGAAATAGACCTATTTCCTAATGTAAGCATTTGCAATGTCATATTTCAAAAAAGTGGATGCAGGGAGGAGAATAATTTATAGGCATTTTTTATCATCTTTCACACCCAGCATGAACTGTGGGTTGGTCTCATTAGTATTCTTTTCTGGCCCATTTTCTCATGGGAATATTCTCCTTCCCTTCTCTTTTCAGATTCTTATTTCAGATTCTTCTTCCCAACTGTTAGATATAACTTGCCTCCTTTTAAAAATCTGTTCTAAGGATCCCCAAATAAGCAGCTCTCTGCCATTTCTGATCTCTGTACCCTCACTTACTTTTGGCCATTTTCTAATCATTTCTTGAACTTATGCCTGTTTTCAGAATTGGCATACAAATTCCACAAAGAACACTTCTCGCATCTTTAGCGATGAAGTATATATTTATACTTTTCATATGTTTACATTCATATCTAGTACTGTGTTTAGCACCTGGGAGATGCCAAAAAATGCTTGTTGGTTATTTGCTCTCATGGACTATCTCAGAATTCTCCTAAAAAGATATTTTTCTCCTTAAATTCACTTAAGTTTTAAAAATATAAATCTATGTCCCCAGCCCTCAAAAAAAGGCGGTAGGGAAAGCTCAGATGGTGTGATGACTTCAGCTTTCTGACTAGGAGAGAATCACAGCTCTAACTGGAATGCTGTTCCTAACCTCGGGCTCAGTGACAACCTTGTTGGCTTCCTCAGAGGGTCACATTACCACTCTTAAAAGTCCGTAGCTCTCATGCTGTACACTTAACACCAAACCCCATGGCTGGCAATTAGGGTTTTTCTTATTCATAGATATACCCTTTGAGAGAATTCCATGAAAAATACCAATTTTCCAGCTTCAACAATGACCGTTTTGAGAACCACACTGAGAAAACCTCCTTTTCCTCCTGGCTGTCATTTTCCCTGGCCTCCCATTCTGACAGAGTTAGAGCTTCCTCCTCGGTGCTGCCAGCGGCTTCTCCCCAGACACATGCAGGCCTAGAACCTGCTTTAGGAAGGCCTCTACTCCATAGTCAGGCCTTTCATTGACTAGACCCTCTTGGCCTTCCCAGACTTGTTTACCCAGGGCCCTATTTTCCTATTTCGTTTGATACTGGATTATGTTTGTCCCTTGGGTTCATGCATGCTGGGCCTACTCTCAGAAATACCTTCCAAAACCTGATAGGTGTCCCCTTCTCTCCTTTCCCTTTCTGTGAAGTTGAAGAGGAATCCAGGAAGACCAAGTCATATGGAGCCATTGATTTTGTTTATATTGCTTTCAAAAACAAAAACAGTCACCCCACACCAAAACAAAGCTCAACTTCTGGACCACGGAGGCGATATGGGATGATGGATCAAGTTCAAAGATGCTTTGCTATTTGTGATCCCGACCCTGGGTTTTTACAATGAGGTTTTTTTGTTTTTGTTTTTGTTTTTTTAAATCTGATGCTATAAGCGATTTGTGCCTCAGGAAAGATGAAGGAGCGTGGCTGAGGAAAGTGCATATGTGAGTGTGTAAAGAAAAATAGCAGCTTTCCACGTCTAAGAAATTTTTAGGTTGTGGGACAAGATTTGCATGCCCTTCTGATTCGCAGAGATTCAGTATGTTTGTAGCACGTCGTTGGGATGCCTGCGTCTCAAATCACTGGCTCTGTGCAGCCTTGATGAGGCACCCGATTTACATATTCTCAATTTAATCTAAAGTAGGTACTAATTGATTACTGCTGAATGTCTGCACGCTCTGATTATCTGTTCAGATCCTGAGGGGGGTGGGGGAATAGCAAGGGATGCTTCTTCTATGAGTAGGACTTTGTTTTCTCTGATTCAAGAAACACTTACTTGCTAGGTCTGGGAGGCCCAGGAAATCTCTCTTCCCACCCCACCTTCATCCCCAGTTGCAGAAAATAAATACCATTGGCTCCAGCACTGGTTCTTTTGATGCTGTAGAATAAACACTCTTTTTGGTTATTCAGCATGTATCAAACAAATATTTTGGAAATATCTCCCAAGTGTATGGTATTGTCATATACATGAAGGCAGGAGTCCATCAGGCTTAAGGGCATGGACTTTGGAGCCCGAGTTTTGGATCTATTCCAGGCTCTGCCACTTGCTAGCTGTGTGACTTTGGGCAAGTTACTTAATCTCTCTGTGCCTTGGATTAGTCATCTGTAAAATGGGATTATAACAGTTCCTACCTTGCAGGGTCATTGTGAAGATTAAATGAGGCAGGTGAGGCTCTTGATTAAGGTTTGGTTTAGGGTCTTCATTTGTCCCTGCCTCACGTGTTCTGCATCATCTCAGGTATCAACCACAGCAGGGAGCAGTTATCATCAAGTATAGATCTTGCTGTAAGGGCTTTTTCTGTCACTTGGGGATAAGGGGCAGGAAGGTGGAAGGGGAGACTAAAGTTGGTGGGTCAGTGAACATTTATGAGCCATCTTCTGTGTGCCAGGCTCTATGCTGGGACTGGTGACACAATCAGGAAAGCTATGGCCTCTTTTCTGTTGAGTGGCACCACTCCAACCACACATTTCCTCTGCTATTGCCTCTCAGGCCTTTATTTTAGGTTTGATCCCCACAGCTGAATTGCTGCTCTGATTTCCCCCCCTTTTGATCGACGTGTAGCACATATGCAGAAAAAGTGCACAAATCCTAAGTGGAATTGTCACAGAGTGAACGCACTGTGCAACTAGCACCCAGATCAAGAAACCCAACACAAGCAGCCCCAGAAGCCTCCCCTTCTGCCTTGTGCTCCTTTCCAGTCACTAGGCTTCCCCCGTAATCACCTTCCTGGCTTTTAGACTGCTCTGCTTCAAATCCCGCCTTCCGGGGTTCCGGCTGGGTACCGCTCCCTGGTGGAGAAACTCTCTGGGAGCAGGGATGCGAGATCGTCAAGATTAGGCATGCCAGGAAATGGCTGAGCCATGGAGATATTGGTCCAGCCCCCGGGGGGCCGTGCCTGTGTGGCTCCACATAGACTACTTTGGCTTTTCCAAAGGGAAAGCCATTCTTGGCTGCTTGGACACCAGAGCCAGCACCAGGCAGAGCAGGGGCAGCCTTTCTGTGGGCGTGGCCTCAGCTGGCCCCTACCGGAAGCAAGTCCCTGGGCCTGTCCTGTGAAGGGCTGGGAAATCCTGCCTTGACCCTGCCTGGCTCTTGGGATCTGTAAGGAAGACAGACACATTAGCAGAATAAAGACCTCTGATACCTTGGAGGGGTACAAATTAGCCAAGAAATAGCTTAGCAGGGATGAGTGTAGTTACTACTTTCAGAGTTTCCTTCTCTTAGCCAGAGAGTTCAGGGTCTTGAGAGAATGAGGAACAAACAGAGCAAGTAGGTTTTTCCAGGACCCCCAGGACATCACAATGGGGAATTCTGATCAGCCAGGAGGAAACTCCCCTGAAGGAGTGGAGGCAGAATAGCATAATAATTGTTCCAGTTATCTATTGCCGCATAACAAACGTCTCTAAACTTTGTGATGTAAAACAACAGCCATTTTATTATGCTCATGGTGTCTGTGGGTCTGGAATTCATACAGGGCACAGCAGGGACAGCTTGTCTCTGTTCTACTTTGTCTGGGGCCTTAGCTGGGAAGACTTGAATGACTGGGCACTGCGAACATCTGAAAGTTTCTTCACAACACGTTTGGCACACAGACCAGGATGATTTGACTGGAGGCCCATGTGAAGCCTCTCCATGTGGCTTGGGCTTTTCACAGCATGGAAACTGGGTTTTAAGAAGGAGCATCCCAAAACATCGTGGCCAATGGACAAGTGTCCCACAAGACCTAGGCAGAGCCACATGACCCTCTCTGACCTCAGAGGTCACACAGCATCATCTCTGCCACATTTCACTGGTTACAAAGCTAGTGACTAAGGCCAGCCCACATCCAAGGGGAGGAGAATTCGACTCTACCTCCTGATGGGGTGGGGCAGGCCCCAGTGTAGAAGCACTTGTGGGATGGGAGCCTTTGGGAAATAGTGTCTGCCACAGTAGTTGACCGTTAGCAGTCTAGGATAAGATCCACCTAGTTTCCTTGCCTGGCTCTACCTCTTATTTGCTGTGTAACCTTGGACAAGTTTCTGAACCACTCTGTGCCTCTGTTTCCACATAAGTTAAGTGGGGAGAATAATAATTCTGTGCTCATCGGGTTACTGTGGGAATGCTAACACATGTCTAATGTTAGCAGAATGCCTGGCACACGGTAAGTGCTCGTAAAGGTCACCTTTGACAGAAGCAATTTGCTCAGGACTAACTTCACCTATGATATCTTTCCTTAGGCCTGCCCTGGGTGAGAAGGTGAACCATACAATTCCTCTTCCTCCCACCAGTTAACAGGGACTATAGCAACTAAGCACTACAGAGTACAGCATTCTACAGTTTACAAAGCACTTCCATACCCATCCCTTTGTTTAATCCTCCAACAACTGCATGGACCACGCAGGACTCCCATTTTGCAGGTGAGGCTTATCAAGGTGTGACTTGCCCAAGGTCACCTGGCTAGAAAATTACACAGGAAGGCCCTGACCCCGGAGTTCCACTCTTAAAGCCTTTGCTCTTAGCTTCTCTAATGATCTCTAGGGTATTGTAAAATTATCATAGGAAAAATACAGTTTGATTAGAATGTAATTAATTTGAAAAGTACCCTGCAGTCCTACTGAAATGGGGAGAAGGCAAGAAGGTCACAGTTTCCAATAGCCATGGGACGCGGTAGCTAGGAGGAAGAGGTGACTTCCACGCACAAGAGGAGATCTGAAGTTATCACTTTTTTCTAAACAGCTCAAAGGCATTCCTGAAAAATGCCCTGTCATCCTTTTCAAGTTTTCTAGCTAATCTTTTAGCAAAGCAGCACCGTTTGCTCTTAGAACTCTGAATTCTCTAATCACCTCTCCCTCTTTAACACCAAGAGACCAGCAGTGTCCTCTTCCTTCCGAGTTTTCCTTCAGATTTCAGTCCACTCGCATCCATATCAAAATGCACAAATGCTGGGAAAGCATTGCAAATCCTGCCTTTCTGGGGTTTTCCATTTATGTGACAGGAGGAAGGATGGCGCTTTCATCCATTTTTGGAAACAAATCAAAACCCCCATAAATATTCTAGCTTATAATATTGACTTGAAGCTCAGTTAGAGTCCAAGCTGCAGTCGGTTCCTGACTATCCATGTGTGACTTATCCACAGCTCATTTTAAAACTCAAAATGACTTCCTTCTAACTTGTGCTGCACTCTTGGCCCCCTCTCCCTCCTGCACTGGTGTCTGCTCAGGGTGGCAGCAAGATGAGGTGGAACTGTGCTGAGCTGAGGGGCTGGTGACCCCGGTTCTGGTCTTGACACTACTCCAGATTAACTGCATGACGTCTTTACCTCCTGGGACCTCCCAGGTTTTTTTACTGTAAAATAAGGAAGCCTGGCTTTATGCTTTTCAAGATCCCTTCCTATTCTAAAATTCTATAAAGCAGCAAAGGTAGTCAAAAGAAATGGGAAGATAAGTTTACTGCAAAGATTTAGCATGGCAATCAGTGGTCCAAACCACCCATTGTCAAGATCAGATGTCATGGGGCCTCAGATCTGGTGAGCAGTAGCTCTAAGCCTGCCATCCAAGAGTCCCCATGCCCGTGCTTATTTCGGAAATTCCTAGGCCCAACGCAAAAGACTTTTGTATTCCAAAATATGATGTTCCTCAATAAGCACAAATAGTCAAGGTTTCAGCTCTGTCTGTATGTGAGAAAGGTCATTCCTGTTTATTCAGTATCTTGCCTCCCCTTCTGCTTATATCATTATTTCCTTGGTTCATGGCATTCTGTGTGGCAACTTGTAAACAATCTTTGGAACACAGCATATTCTTTGGTTGGGTACTGTCCATATTGTGCATTCTGCCCATCACCTATCTAAACAATACATGGTGGGAAACCACCATCCAGTTGACATTGGCTGCTTCAAGGTCAGAACAAATGCTTCCCTCCTTAGGACGCATACTTGACTCGAGCTGGGTAGAGTTTGCCTGAGATGAACGATACAGATGAAAGTATATACTTGGCGGAAATTCTATCACACAAGAGAAACGTGAGAAGGGAGGCTCCCCCTAGGCTGTTTGTGGATTTGTTTATACTCCCTCTGGTGGTTGAATTCAGGCCTGAATGTTCTGTCACTTTGGTGTGAAAATCAACCACACCCCACCCGATTCCAGAAACCCAGAGCACTGACATCTTGGCCATATCCACATGCGCAGAGGTATAAAGTTTCAGCATCTGTTTGGGTTTTCACTAGCTGTTGACTTCAGCTTTTGGAAACTCATGATTTAAGTCAATCTATTTTATTCCACAGTTTATTTACAGTTTGTACTATGTAGCCTTGTGAAACTTCATAGAGTCATGGAATTTGAGCTCCAGCCTCACTTAGGCACTTTTCAGTTGCAAGGAGCAACAATTGAGTAAGGTTACTTCAACAACGGGATAAGGATACTTATGCCCAGGAAATGCTATATGTCTAGGCCTTGGGAAGGGCAGGGACTTTGCAGAAGATTCTAAAACCAGTGAGCAGGGGTTTGTGGGTTCAGCAAGCATCCATCTCGCTTCCATCCCCCAATCCCTAAGGACTTTCTTGCCATCCACTAATCCTTACCTGACAGCTTCTGCTTGCTCATGTGGTCTGCTCCCTCATACCACTGGCCTGTACTGGGCCCATCTTGTCCTCTGTGACTTCTTTTTTTGTAATCACCCTTCAACTTTTGCTTCCTTCACAAACGGACCCCTTCTCTTGATGATTCCCAAGTTTATATTGAATAGAGAAGGAATATGATTAGTCTGGTTTCTCATTTAAAGCCAGGCTATGTCATAGATCATGGATTGGCTGCCATAGGTCATGGGCCCATCCTGGCCCTGGATGGGCTGGTCTTAGAATTGGCCAAATGCATGGCAGTCATTGTTAATTGAAGTGTGTAGTACATACCTGAAAGGAAACTTTGAGCTCCTCTAGTTCATCATACGGGAAAACTGGTACCCCAAGAGCTGATGAGACTTACCTAAGATTCCACACGCAACCAAGGAGTGCTGACAGTAAGATAAGACCTGAGTTTCCCTACCATATACCCCCTACCATATGCCAACTTTACACTGGACTGCACCATCTCTTATATGAGGTGATGAGGTAGGAGGGTTTATGTGGTTCCCATATGAGAGCGTCTTCTTACTGATCTATTGTGCTTGCAGTTTGGGGACACACAGGTCTTCTTTTCCCCCCTCCTTCCTTCTCCCCAACCTGCTTAGGCATCTAATACAGGACCCCTACCAGCAGTGGGGTGCTGCTTTAAAAAAGCTATTTAAGGTTGGCTCCTTTTAATAACATTTGTTTTGGTCAGAATTTATGGCTGATCTATGTGCCAATGACATCAAAGTCACCAAATCCAAGCAAAGATTGACAGTGAAATATCTTGGTGGCCAAGTAAGATTCATTCAGGAAAAGGGAATTACTCAGTATACTTCAAATGAGAGAACTTGATGAATTAATTGAATTCAGAGTTGGAGAAGCCAACTAGAATGTAGGTCAATTGTCAATTGAAATATTTCACCCTTTATTTCTCATTGGCTGAAGATAGTAGGACACTACTTTTGGGTCATCCAGATTTAGGACTTCAGGTAGATGCTTTGAATAGGCCGACTTTGAATTTGGATTTAAAAGTCTATACTACTTAAGAGTTTTCCAAGACTTGCTTCCTGGAAAAGAAACTCTATAGAAATCCACATATAGTAATTACATTGACAAATCCTTTCTTACTGCTGGAATGCTATAGTTAATGCAATGGGAATTTTAAATGAAGTCACCATCATAGTCACCCTTGGGTTTGCCAGGTTAACATGACTCAATGAACCATCCATGCAGTTATTTATTCATTCATCAGATCTCTGTTGAAAGGCTGCTATAACATATGCATTATGCTGGAGATACAAAGATGTACAAGTAACCTACAGCCTAGTGAGCGATACAGACAAGTAAAGAGAAGATTAAAGCATAAGACTTGAGGAGCTTGGGTAGATCAGTCATATAAGAAGTCATGCTGTCTTGTCTCGCTGTCCTGTGGTGTGACTGTCTTGGCTGTGTGTCACATGTCATCAATCCTCCAATGACACTGTCCAGATGTCATTGCCTCATAAGCAGATAGCCCTCATGCATTATGTGAGCTTCCTTTGATGAAGGTTTCAGTAATTATATTGTATTCTGCTAAGACACATCCCTTGAGATCTGCAAGGTACGACACCTTCATGGGCAAGAGGCATAGTCTATTTCTGAAACATGAGGTCATTCCCAGAACAGATATCCCAAGAAGAATGAGTCCATAGGGACCTAGAACTTAAGGAAGAAATTCAGGCAGGCAGGAGAAAACTTGACCTCTATCTTCTCTTATGCTTGGAAGCATCTGGACATCTGAAGTATGGTACTAGATGGTGAGTGTTAAAGGACAAAAAAGACAAGAAAGCTAGGAAAAGGGGATATAAGAAAGAGTTCTTCTTCCTGGGTACCACATGGATGGGAAAACACAAATGAGCCTCAGAAAGCAATGAGTGCTTTGCAGGCCCCGTTGTGTAGCCTCATGGTACTCCCCACTTAAAACCCTTTGGCCAGCTTCCAGTCCCAGTACCCAGGAAAAACCTCTGTCATTCCCCTGGTGCACTGGGTAAAAGTGAAGCTTCCTGAACTCCATCTGAGATCCACATCTCTGAATCAAAATGGAGAGGGGAATGGAATTTGCATTTTAGTGAGCACCCTAAAATTTGAGATCCCTGGGTCTTGTCTTAAGTGAGGCCTTTGGTGAAGGTTTGAACATTGGTTTAGAATGATCCAACTGCTCATGCTCACCATGAAATTTGTCTTCCAGTATCATACTTGGAGATGCAAAAGTTTATTTTTATCACTTGTATTTTCTCACCTGGACTCGTGCATTCCCTTACAACATCTCTCTTCTTAGAATAGTCCTGTACCATTCAATTGGTCTTGGCCAGGGGTTGGCAAACTTTCTGCAAATGGTCAAATGGTAAATGTGTTTTGTTTTGAGGGACATAAGGTCTTTATCATAACTCATCTCTGCTACTGTAGTGCAAAAGCATCCATAAACAATATCTAAAAAGAATGGGTAGGCAAGTTAGTGTTCTAATAAAACTTTATGTCCAAAAACAGGGGGCTGGTAGAATTTGACCCAAAAGTCACAGTTTGCTGATCCTTAGTCTAAGCCATTAGGCAATTAAATATGTACTGCCTTGTAGCATTTCCTTATATTGAAATTCTCTGCCCTGTATTAGTGGATTGGTTGTGAGTAATGGAAGTCCACTTCAACTACCTCTGTGGTTCTCAAAGTTAAATGTTCATCAGAATCCCCTGGAGGGCTTGTTGAAATGCAGATTGCTGGACACCACCCACAGATTTCTAAGTCAATATATCTGGGGTGGGGCTCAAAAATTTGCATTTCTCACAAGTTTCCAGGGACTCTGATGATGCCAGTCCAGAGACCACACTTTGGAAACCTGTGCCTTAAGTAAAGGAGAAGACATTATTGAAGAGATTCGTTTGGGAATTAGAAATCTCAGCTATAGGGCCAAGAACACAGGACAGCTCCACAGAGGTCAAACCAGAAACTGGAAGGATCTCTAGGACTTAAGAATTGGGTTATCATAAAGGCTGGTCATCCTTGCCATCATGGGGACTCTCTCTTCTCCAGGTTTCTGCTTCCATCAGAGTGGTTGTCTAAAACTCAAATCTGACCCAACCACTCCCCCACCTAAAAGAACTTTTATTTTTGCACACATCCTAAGATAAAGTCCAAACTTCTTAACCTGACTCAGAGGACCCGTTATGACCTTCTTACCCTTTCAACCCTTATATTCTCCTTCCTGGTTTGCTCTGTTGGTCCACAATAGGGACTCTGGATTTTCCCTCTACCACACTCTCCACACTATAACTTATCCCTTGTACAAACATACTTCTTCCCTGTTGACTGTGAGTTCAATGTGGGTTAGGATTGTGTCTCTCTCCTTTTATCTACTGGGTCTGGTTCAGAGTTGATGCTCAGTAAATATGTGATAAATGAATAAACAGATGGTTTATTCCTCAGATTTTGCCACCAGATACAAAGGCAAAGGAAGACTCGGGGTCACAGTAAAGGTAAAATTCCTTAGAAGGCTAATGACCTGGTGTTTTCATGGAAATTTAAAAGTAGAGGAGAACCACAATGGGATACCATGTCACATCCACTATGATGACTCAAATGAAAAAGTCAGATAATAGCAAGTGTTGACAAAGATGTAGAGAAATTGGAACCCTCATATATTGTTGGTGGGAATGTAAAATGGTGCGGTCACTTTAGAAAACAGTTTGGAAGGGCCTCGAATGTTACATATAGAGTTACCATGTGACCCAGCAATTCTATTCCTAGGTATCTACTCAAGAGACATGAAAACATATGCTCACACAAAAATATGTACATTGATATTCATACAAACATTATTCATAATAACCCGAAAGTGGAAACAACCCACAGGTTCATCAACTGATGAATGGATAAGCACAATGTGGTATTTCTATACAATGGAAGATTATTTAGCCATAAAAAGAGAGGACGTACTGTTTTAATGCTTCAACATTGGTGACCCTTGAAAACACTATGCTAAGTGAAAGCACCCAGTCACCGAAGGACAAATATCACATGATTCCATTTATATGAAGTGTCCAAAATAGGCAAACATACAGAAACAGAAAATAGATTAGTGGTTGCCAGAGGCTGAAGGGCGTGGGGAATGGGAGTGACTGCTAAGGCATATGGGGTTTCTTCTGCGGATGGTGAATATGCTCTAAAATTAAATAGCGATGATGGCTGCCAACTGTGAATACTGGAATCCATTGAGTTGTGCACTTTAAATAGTTGAATTGTTTGGTGTATAAGTTATATTGAAAGCTGTTAAATGAAAGCTGTTAAATGAAAGTGTTAAATGAAAGTGGAGGGGAAACTGCTCAGGTCAGTCTCAGAAGGAGGAGCTGGCTCCACATTCTAGAAAAAGTTCCTGTTTCCACAGCATTCTCCTTTGACAATAAAGTGTAGCATTAGAAAAACTTGTCTGGCAATAAAGGCCACACTGTACTTATTTATGTCCCTATACAGCTTGGAACACAGTGAGTTGTAAAGAAAAGTTTTTGATTTATTGATGTGATGTTATTAAGGATAATTCTTAATGCTTTTTTTTCTTCAAAAATATTCAGTGTTTTGAGTAAGCAGCACAATTTTATGCACCCCCATAATTCAGTGCATTGCTATTGATAACAACTGAGTTTTCTCCCAAATGCTAAAATTACTTTTGTTTGGGGAAAAAAAAGCAAGGCATAGCCTAAATCCATTTAGGACATCCATTGAAAGAGGCTTGCAATTGTTTACAGATCTGCATCTGCTTTGTACACAAAGAGCTTTTACACCAAGGCCAACTTTTATTTTCTTTCTTTATCATGAAAACTTTCCTGAATTCATGGGTCTGAACAAACACAGTGAATAAATGTAGACCTGCAAGCTCCCTTTATTTTTGTTGATGTTGTAGACTGCTGAAATTCCTATTAACTTTTCCCCCCATCACTGATATTACAGGCTAATTCTTATCACTTCTCTAAAGCAAATAAGGAATGGCTTGTGACCGGAAACATATTACCAAAATAACACAACCAATTAAGGGAAAAAAAGAATAGTATTGCCATATAAGGATGTAAGCATGAAAACAGTCATATTGCTGAAGGATTAAGGGCTTAACAGAATGGAAAAGAAAGGATATGGCAATGCCAATCTGCTGACTGCTTCTGAATCTCAGAAGTGACACTAGTATCTGGTATCCAAGAGTGAGCAATTGCTCAGTTGGTTTTAATTGCACGTGGCCTAAGTGGACTTGTGCAAAACTAAACTGGAGCACACAGCTCGAAAGTGGTTTATCAATGACTCTGGGTCTCTTGGTCATTTTCCAACTCAATCTCCAACCCCAGGAATGATTTTTTTAACTCAGAGATGGAGCTGCCCTCTTTGAGAAGCTCTTGTTTTCCCAGTCAAAATTATTTCTTTTTCTGGAATTCTACCACTAAAGATTAGTATCTTTAAGTCCTCTTTTAAACTATGAATTGCCCCTGACAGGCTTAGTTGGAGGTGAGTTTTGTGCCAAGAGAGTTGGAGCACATAAGGTACACAAGATGCCAGGTGACTTTGCATTGGGCAGAGCGTTCCTCTGGGGCTCCCAAGCTGCTCTGACAGGTCTTAGATATGTAGCCCATGGCCAGCCCTGCTGCCAGTGGTGAGAGGTGATCTTTTCTGAGCATGCACCTTGGTGTAATTTCCCAGTGGTCTATATAGTGTGAAGATGAAGAATCTAACTTCTCAGGTGACAGTGGCTTAAGGTTCCACCATAAAAGCCAAGGAAATAATGAGGAGTGGCATTTCTGTAAATGTGATTATCAATTTATTAAGTAGTAACTGGCATTTTAAAAGGCCATTTTGAAGGTGATTAGAAGCTATGTATTCAGGCCTTTCATAAACCTTTGCAGCTCATGCCAAGAGAATACCAATTTAAACAAAAGTAGTTTATAAGCTTTAAGAATCTCATGAACCTTTTTTTCTCCAGTCTCACTCTCTGTATTTCCCTTATTCAGCTTCAATCTGTCTCTTTTCTCCGCTTTTTTCTGTATTTCTTCTTTCTTCTGCAGGCTGCTTTGATCATAACTCTTCTCTCACTTTCTTCTCCAGCTGTTCTTCTAGTTTCCCTTCCTTCTCTGTCTCTTCATTCTTTCCTCTATTTGCTTACTCTACCTTCACCTTAAATACCATAGCATGAAGCAAATTTATTTGGAAATAATTGTTTAATAGAGTTAATAAGGTTTTGTTTCTTTTTCTTTGTTTCAGATTCTGCATATTTGAGTTCTAGAGTTTGTATTCAGTTCTTTTTCATAGTTTTGTTTCTATGCTAAGATTTTCTGTCTGTTTATTGCAAGCATATTTTCCTTTTTGTCATTGAGCATAGTTAGAAAAGCTACTTTAAAATCCTTATTTGCTAATTTCAACATCTGGGTTGTCTTGGGGTTAGTCTTCATTGGTTGTCTTTTCTCTTGAGTATGGATCACATTTTCCTGGTTCTTCATATGTTGAGTAAATTTGTATTGTATCCTGGACATTGGGAATGTTGTGGGATTCTAGATTCTGTTATACTCTTCCAAAGAGTGTTTCTTTTTATAAGCAGGCAATTAAACTGGTTGGACTCAAATAGAAAATTCTGTCTCTTGGGTGGTAGGTCAAATCTCAGTATAATTATTTTGGCCTGAGTTGGGATACTTTGGGTCTTCCCTGTGCGTGTATGGTTCAGAGGTTACCTGGAGATTTGGGCAGAGTACACATTCAGAATTTGGTGCTCCCCTTCTCTGGGTCACTCTTTTCTGGGATTTTCCCCCTATTTCTCGTGGCTGTGTTTGCCCCAAATTCTTCATACTGGAAAGACTGAATTTTCTATAAGAGTTTTTATAGCTCTTCACAGCACTGATGGCAGTCTGACATCAGGCTAAAAGCTATAAAAAGCAGAAGCTAATTGTGTACCTTTCCCTGTTTCCCAAGGCTGACTTCCCTGCAAGATCTGCTTATTTTTGCTCATCCTGCAGAGCCTTCAGGTAGTTGCATTTTGTATTTTGCCGAGTTTATAGTTGTTGCCTCTATGAGGGTTAGTCTAGTAAGAGCTTACTCAGCCATACTGGAATCAGAACTTCCTTTTCTTAATTTTAAAATCACGTGAGCCCAACCTTTCCTATGTCTTTCTCTAAACGAATGCTGATTTACATTGCAGGTCAAAGCCTTTGATTGATTTTTGTATGTGTGGGTCAACGACCTTCAACAGAGAGACAGTTCTGCAGCCTAGTCATAGGGAAGATGTCACCTCAAGCTTCATTTCCATTTATTCAACAAAATTTACTGTGCTTCTGTCATGAGAAAAGCATTGGGTTACCTGCAGTGGTTGTCTAGGAGGTGTCCTTGAACTTTTTTTTTGTGTGTGTGTGTGTGGGGTATGTGAAATGGATTATCAAAAAGATTATATGCCTAAAAGGAAAAAAAGATCTTACCATTAAGAAACACCGATTCTGTATCAGATAATCATTTGACAAATGCTCTCTTGTTTAACCCTCACAACAACTCTGTCAGGTGGATATTATTGTCCACTTTTTATAGATGAGAGAAGTGAAGCTCAAAGATTGCACAGCTGGTAATTTTCATAAGCATTAACTAAAAATGAGTTAATGCTTTAAAAAATTAGGTTGGTCATCTTAATGTTTCTCAAAAATGATATTAATAATGATATTAAAAATAACATTAGCCAAGTGCCACTTTACCTCTTAGCAGAAGGGATGGTGACAAAGTACAGCCCCTGACTTTTGAGTGACAAAGTTCTATAAATGCTAAGTATAGTTTTCTATTAAGATTGAAACCTATGAGAGAAAAGCCGTGGGCTGACCCATCTTCAAAGTGTCCATTTAAGATTATTTTCTGTCAGCCAGGTGGCTAATGGGCTGTGTTAGACAATGGATAGATATTGTATTCTGTCTGAAACCATAGAATTGGAGAAAAAAGAGCAATTCCACATTTATTTGGCTTGTCTACTGCCCGGGAGCCCAAGCTGCAGAGAACATTTATTTCATTTCAACAAATGGATGGCTCCTCCCTGGTTTAGACTGGAAGAAAACCTCTGCTCTGGCCTCAGTGTGAACAGGGGCATTGGTGATGGAATTTTCAGTGTGAGTCATTGTCCCCACACTGAGCAAAAATAGTTAAAGCGTTCTGGGGCAATTCTAAGGGAAAATGCTCAGTTAATAGTAGGTTTATCTAATGCTGGATTTAAAAAAAAAAAAAAAAACATATTGACTGCTTCATGCTTTACAGAGGGAACTTGCAGACAACAGAAAGTGAACCCCCTATTGAATTGAATAATGACTATTAAGAGTTGTGAACACAAGGAGGGATGTTGAAAGCACAGTTGGAAGGAGGAAGTATTAATAATAAGCCAGACTTAAACAACAGACAGCAGCCTCGGCCAGGGCAGATGGAGATCCTGAGAAAGCCTTGGTTTTAAACCCCCAACCCACTCTGCCATGGAAACACTGTGGGCTATAGGATTTTGTCTCTCCTCCAGGTTCTGCAACTAATTTAGTGGTTAGTCATTTGATCGTGGAGAAGTCATTTCACTTCTCTGTGCCTCAGTTTCCTCACTTATAAAATGAGATGGTTGTATTAGCTTATCTTTTAGATCCCTTTTAGCTTTAACTTTGAAACATCCAAGAATCTCTCACTCTACTTTCTCACCCAAGTCTTTTCCTACTCCATCCGAGGGTCAAGAATTCTCCATGTGGAAAAGCAAAATGGCATCTGAGCAGATGTGTTACTTAAAACATTGGAATTGAAGGGAAGCGAACCAAAATAAAAGCAGGGCAAATACATCTTTCCCACCTGAACTAGAAAATAGATGGCAGGTGATAAATGAATAGACTTTAGACTACTCTCTGAATGTAAACTTTCCTGCAGTTTAATGTGAAACTAACAGTTCACTTTAAATATCTACAATGAGCTCTGACAGAGAAGAGCAGGCAGCTCAAATAATGAAGGTCAGCAACTAATGCCCAAATCCCACTGCTTTGGAACATGCTCAAAGACACAGCCTTAGATGCATGAAGAGGAACAAACACATTTGTCCCACCCAGGACCCTGTCAGTAGCAAACTGGGCCAGTGGTGGATATGGTTGGAATCCAAAGGTCAAATAGACCCAGAGGGAAGGACACACAATTTGGGGAGGTCCCAGAGTGACCTTGATGGAATAAACCATTCAGGCTTAAAAGCCTAAAGTGCTGAGATCATGAATTACATTTGACCCATTATAGATTTGAGATGCTTTGGGGGTAAAGAAACTGGGAGTACATAGAGAAAAGGTAAGTTTGTGTCACTGTTGCCGGAAGAAATGGTATTTCTCAGAACATTCCTCGAAACCAAACCTTTCTTTTCTCTTTTTTGGGGGGATGGGAGGGGGATTCCTAAGGGATAGATGAATCCTCTCTCCAACCATACTGAGAGAGTGAATGAATCAAAAACTACTGACTGAAAGAAACCAAACATGCATGAAAGAATAAAGAGAAGGAGAAGAGAAGGAATAAGGAGGAGGACAAAGTGATTAACCCAATGATAGACTTCTATGGGTTTGCCCATGGGTAATTATTATTACCTCAATAATATCTTGAGGTATTAGCAGAAGTGGCCCCTACAACCTGCATGTCTTAGTTTTGGTTTTCCCAAGGGCAGCTCCTGAGACAAGGACCTGGATGCAGATAGTTTATTTGAGGGTGATCTCAGGTAGTTTAAGTGAGATACTGAGAACACCATGATTTTTCAGGAAAAAGAGCTCCCCCAAAAACATGTTAATAAGTGGCTTATCCTTGTGGGCAACTAAAGCTCAAATCTCTGTGAACCCTTTTAGGAACTGCATAGAGTACGTGTATTAATTTCCCAGGGCTGCCATAATAAATTACCATGAATTGGGTGGCTTAAAACAACAGGCATTTTTCTCTTACAGTTCAGGAGGCCAGAAGTCTGAAATCAAGGTGTCGGCAGGGTTGATTCCTTCTGGAGGCTCTGAGGGAGAATCGGTTCCACACCCCTCTCCTCGCTTCTGGTGGCTGTCGACCATCCTGGGCATTCCTTGGCCTGTGGACACATCACTCCCATCCCAGCCTCTGCCTTCACATGGCCTTCTCTTGTGTGCCTGTGTCTCCTCCTCTTCTCTTCTAAGGACACTTGTCATTGGATTTAGGGCCCACCCTAATCCTAATCCAGGATGATCTCATCTCAAGATCCTTCACTTAATTACATCTGCAAAGACCCAAAAAACTTTCCAAATAAGTTCACATTCACAGGGTCCAGGTGGGCATATCTTTTGGGGGACCACCATTCGCCACTACAGTACCCTTCACAATTGTCCCACCGAGGAAGCTGGAGTAGGTGATCCACTGACTCTGATTTTCCATTGGTTAAAAGTAGCTCATAGCAGGGCATCCGATTCTCAACTCTTCCGGGCTGCCCTTGCCTGGGGCTGAGCATGCTTCTTTGGTGCTAGTAAAATTCCTTAGAGACAGAAGCAGGGAGATGCAGGTTCTTGAGATGGGAAGCAGTCTGAGTGCATGTGTAGGGGAACCAACAACTGCAGCTGCAAGGGGCCTTCGAGTGGGCCATGGGGATGTGACTCGGGGCCTCAGTAGCGACAGCTCCAAGCTATAACAAAATAAAACTACCACATAAGGGGACGGCCAGGCGAGTTGGTGGGAATGGATAAGGACAATGTGAGACCTGGAAAAGGAGGCTGGGGCAAGGCTGGTGACAGCAGAAAGAGACTAAGACATCAGCACAGTAGCCTGAGTCATGCAGTCTTGTGAGTCATTCAGCATCACTGGGGGATGTGTACTCTAAGACCAGTTACCCTGGAAGAGCCATCCAAGAGACTCAGGCAGTGTCCATGGGGCACCACAGACTTGTTCTACTTCAAGGACGTTTTGGGTGTGTCACAGAAGAGACTTCAGAAGTTAGCTAAATCCTCAGGGGCAGAGATGGACCCCACCCCTAAGGAAAGACAGGGAACAGCAAGAGGCAGAGGGTTAAGGCCCCAAACAGACAACCTTGGCTTTAGGATGGGACTTTGGTCTGGGTGAGGGGAGATGAAACAAGAAAACCACCAACCAATTACAAGGGTGGTGCCCGGACAGGATTGCAGTCTTGTTGGCTGATTCAAGTTCCTGGAAGAAGAAAGAAAAGTCAGCGTAATGACCTGGAAGTTTTGCTGGGCCCAGAGCTAAGCTGAGTGTGGTCAGGATCAAAGGTGGCTTGGGGAAGGGATGGCTGAGCCCCCAGGGTGACAGAATGGGAAGCCCCACTGGGTTGAAGGACAGAGGCCCCTGTGGTATTTCCTGCCTCTATGAGGGCTTTCTCAGGCCTGGACTTACTTTTCTCTGCTGGTGGATCCCACAGTTAGGGGAAGCTGAAGATGAAGAAGGAGGGTGCTATCTGAGGCAGCCCTGGGCCAGCACTGTCCAGAGTAAATTGGTTTGTTTTGCATAGTCATTCCAGTTTAAATTCTCTCCATATTGTGCATAGAGAGACATTCTCCAATAATTCCTTTCTGCTTTAAGTTCCCATTTAAGGATCCTAAAAATGCACTGTTTGCATCAGAAATACTTGGCTTATTAATTAAAGTAATGCTAACTGCTTTGAGAAACAAACCCCAACACGTGAAACACTGAAACGTGAGAGATTATTTCTAGCTCACTTAAAATCCCAAAACAGGTAGCCTTGATTGGTAGGAGGTTTCCCTTGAAGGGGATTCAGAGACCCAAGGCTCCTTGGATCTTGTGGTTCTGCCATTTTCAACATACGGCTTCCAAGGTCACCCATCTGCACGGAGGTAGGATTAGGAGAAAAAGCTTAGAGAGTCCCTGGAAGAGGCCTTTTGTGAGCCGGGCCTGGAAGTGACACACTGGGCATCTCTCATGGTCCATTAGCTAGACTCAGCCACGTAGCCTCACCTAGCTGCAAGACAGCCTTGGAAATGGAGTGGTGTGCTCAGCTAGCCAGTGTCCATCCCTCCTGAATAATGACCATCCGGCCACTGCGTTAGTGCCCAGGTGGGAGGGAGAATCACAAACCTGATTGTGTTTTCCAGTGCACAGGACTTGGGAGAGATGGCTTGTCCCTGCTCCATGTGGGATGGGCAAGGCTCACTCATGTGGCTGCAGCCACTCGTGGGTGGCTGGAAAGGTCAAGATGGCTTCATTCAAGTGTCTGTAGCATTGGTTCTGTTTGTTGGCTTGGGCACCTCGTTCCTCCTCTATGTGATCCTCCCACGTAGTCTTTCCCTCTCATTGGGTGACCAGGACTTCTTTACATGGTGAATCAAAGGAGCGAAACTGCACCGGAACTGGCACAGTGCTCCTTTCACTGCGTGCTGTTGGTCAATGCAAATCATGGCACCAGTCCAGATTCAAGGGGAGAGGAAATAGGTGCTACCTCTTGATGGAAAGAATGGCATGTGTGTACAGGATAAGAGGAATCATTAGTAGTCATATTTGCAAATAGTCTACCACAATGTCTAAATAGGGGCAGTTAGATAAGCAGCAGGCAAAAGGAGGGAATCCAGGTCTCCAGGCAGTGAGTCACAGGATGTACAGCTGTCTTCAGATTTGATAAAAAAGGTGACAGGGAGGAATGACAGCCAGTGATGGTAGCACAGCCATAGGGACTGGCATTACCAATATCACTTCAGTCCCTGGAAGGCCTGGTTGGGGAAGGGTCAAGTCAGAGGTCCCAAATGTTGATTAGGCATCCCCAATACCTGTGTTCAACCATACCTCCCAAGATGATCCCAATCACTCTATTAGAATTGCATATTTATTTTTTCTGGGTTGCTCTCTAAATTTTTAGCTCCTTGAAGGTTGGGGTAGTATCTTATTTGCTGGTATGTCCCTAGTACTTAGCACACTGCTTGCCACATAGTGGGTGTGTACTGAGTGTTTGTTGAACACTCTACATGGGCAAGGCTTATAGTGCTCAGCTTGTTCTTGGTGGTGCTGCCTTGTCATTGGTCTTGTGGAGGGGTCCATGACACGCTGTGGGCTCCTGGGGTTCTCGCCACTTGCCCTTCTATGACACACCCATGCAAGTCCCAAGAAAAGGTCACAATTGCAACTGTCATCCACTCCCTCCCAAGAGGCCATGAGGATTTATCCCATCATGACCCACACCCCCATTGGTCTTGGTCACCACTGTCTGTCCTGTCCTGTCCATCCAGATTTCTCAGCCCCAAGACTACTCCCTCCAATGGCTCTGAACCTCCCACTCCTCCCCCACCACTTGGACCCTTCAGCTCTGCTCTGCCCTCTGGAACACATGATCTTCCTCTGCACAGGTGCTTATATTCTCAAGCTCTTCTCTCAGTGGTTAAAGGGGAAAAAATAAATACCAAAGGTTGAGCTCTTAGTGAAGAATTTTCTGGCTATGTGGATCTGGCACAGAGGCTAAGCTCTGAGAGGTGAGGTATGGGGAAAGAGAAATAGAGGGGTCTTTTAAAGCTAAAAGACTGAGATTGTTTCTATGCCAAATAGAAAAGCAAAATCTCTGAATGTTGCTGATTGGCAGGTAGTAGCTGGGCTTGTTAGACAGGCAAGTCCTGGGAGTGAGAGGTCTACTATGCATGTGGGGTGCCCTCCTGGGTATCATGCTGTCCAGCTGCTGCTGCTGCCGATGCACTGTCTTGGTTTGCCAGAGCTGCTATGACAAATACCACACGAGTTGGCCAAACAATGGAGATTTATTGGAAGGCTAGCAGTCCAAATCCAAGGGCTCAGCAAGGCCACACCTTCTCCCCAAAGCCTATAATGTTCTGGCACTGGCTTGCCACAATCCTTGGAGATCCTTAGCTTGTGTCTCTGCCTCTGAACACATGGTGATCTCTCTCTCTCTCCTTGTGTCTGTTCTTCCAATTTCTGGCTACTGTTTATAAGGTCCCCCAGTAATGAAGATTAAAACCAACCTTGATTCAGTTGGCCACACCTAACTAATCATAACATCTTCAATGGTCCTATTGACAAATGGGTTCAAACCCACAGGAATACAGATTAAGAACCTGCCTTTGGTTGGGGACATGATTCAATCTATAACTGCACCACACCTGAGTTAGGAATAGGGCACTCAAATAGGACTGCATGGGTATCATCAGTCTAAGTGGCCAGGTCAGGGTTTATCAGAATATTCCCTTCATTCTTTGCCTTACTGCTTTCTGTCTGAAGACTGAGGACACTACTTCAGCTCTTATAAGGGGTGGTGTTTTCCCATCCTGCTGTCACACCCAAACCTCATGAATCCCTGAGCCCAAGAGTACAGATTAATACCCTCTTTGCTACTTTCAGATTATTTTGTTGTACCCCTGTCCCTAAAGCACCCAGATCCTTGGAAGCAATTCTCACAGTCTACATTCCCCATTTCTTCTCTCTGTTCAAGTCCTCTGAGAAGCTGATGCTAACACAAGATTAGACCTGCAAGAGATTTATTGGGGAAACCGCCTGCGAGGAGAAACAGGGGAAGGAGCTGGAGGAGGCAGAGAGAGGTGTCAGAGCACAAAGCAGTTCTAACCCTGTAGAAGAGAGAGGGAAGGAAAAGTCTTAGACGGCAGCCCAATTCTAAGAAAGTTTGGGCAAAGCTGATGGGAGTCCTGGGGCCAAAGGTCACCCATCAATGGAGTCCAGTCTCTAGTAACCCTGCCATGCTGTCACTGGCTGGGAGCAGCCGGTGGGGGGCATGGCTTCAGTGCAGAGATCGATTTCAGAGCACAGCAGCTGGAGTCCCTGTGCAATCACACTCCAGGCAATCAGAGGTCTTAGGGGACAGCATTCTCATAGCTGCCACACTCTCCTTATTGTAATTGCCTTCCATCCGCACCCTTTCCCAGAATTCAGTAACGACTCTATCTCCAGGATTCCTGTCTTTCCACCAGGACACCTTTCTTAATTGGCAATTTTAACACAACCACAGGGAGTCCTTCCAGCATCCTGGCCTCTCACTTCCTTGGCATCCTCACCCATTGCCAAGGTCTCATTAACAAGAAGTGCTCTTCCCACTTTCTAACCACCACCACCTCCTAACATCCCAGCTCACTCCCTCTCCTGTCCTGACTCTATTCAATCTTGGATCCTTTTAGATCTCCCAGTCCCCTCAAGGAGCCAAATCTTTGCAGCTCCTTGTGCCCCTCACTTCCTCCCTCTCCTCCTTTTTAACCTTAGTCCACAGTTCATTCCGGTATCCACCCCTTGCACATAGTGTCAACTCCTTGTACTTTCTCTCAGCCCCATTGTTTTGCTTGCCTTTGCTAAGTAAGCCCAGGGTTGTTTAATTCCCACCTGCCACCTCTTCCACCCTGGCTCCTAAGCATCTAAAGGTGGCTGGAGAAAAACACTTAACCATTGCTAACTGATCTCACTTGAAATTTATGATGGCAGACCTCAAGTGGGTTCTCAGTGCAGCCTGGCAATCCTATCCCATTTCCCCAGTCAATTCACCCTCCCCTCTCTCTGAGATGACTATTTCATACTTTTTCACCTTTCCTCAAACCTCCAGCAATTCTTCCCCCATTCCTCCTTCTCAGTTGATGACCTTGTTTCTCATTTCCCTAAGGGAGAAGAAATCAGAAGAGATCTTGCCCACTTCCTACAAGCTCTCCTCCACTTACCTGCCTGCATCTGTGCTCACAAACTCTGTCTTTCTTCCTGATAAAATGGATAACCTTTGTGTTCGTCTATCCAAGGCCAACCCCCTCCAAGTGTGAGCTGGATCCCACCCCCTGTGGCTTATTCAAGGTTTTGTTCCTGCAGTTATCTCCTCTTTCTCCCCCTTCATCCATTTTTCTCTCTCTACTGGATCATTTCTATCAGCATAAAAACATTTAAAAAAATTTTTTTTTAAGATTTAAAAACTTCCCTGATGCACACACCTCTCCAGCTACTGCCCATTTCTCCTCTCCCCTTTATACAAAACTCCTTTACAAAGCTGTCTATACCTGCCATCTCCGCTTCCTCTCCTCCCATGTCTCTTGAACCTCCTCCAGCCAGGTGTCAGGAACCATTTCTCCGGCCCCTTTGTTTGGGCTGCAGTAAGCATTTCACAGTGTCAGGGTACTTTCCTACTTTCATTTTCCTCTGCAGAGAGCATCCCAACCCCAGGACGTTCTTTCTGGGCAGCAAATCGCACTTCCCCGGCCATGCTCTAATGGCTACTTGGTTTGAAGCTGGATTGACCTAGGCTTTGTTCTTCTTAGGACCCTTTCTTAGGGCACTTGGGGTGTGTACTGATTTACTGGCTTGATGGAGAGAAGCCATTCTGTGCCCCCATTTTCCTCTGTTCATGGCGTTTGAAAGCCCATCCTCCACTCCAGCAATGCAGAAAAATGTGTCCTCCTGGAGAATCTCTCCTCTGAAGTGCCCTTTTTGTTTTCAGGCCCAGGACCTGTGGGCACCATCTCATGCCCAAAGATGATCACCTGTCCTGCCAGGTCCTGGAGCATGCTTTGACATGGGCTGCTTTCACTTCTTTTAAAAAGCACGGGGGCTCTCCTTTGGGGATTGCCTTCCCAGCTGTGGCAACTGGGGAGACAAGTGCCTGAGAAATTGCAAATCAATTAATTTAATATTTATTAATCAAATGCTCTGTTTAGTTCATATCTATAGCTGTGAGCAAAACAGGTAAATTCCTGTCCACGTGGATCTTACAGCCTACTGTTTATCTATCAATCAATCATCATTGTCTATCTATTTATCTATCATGTATATATTTACCCATCATCTATCTATCTATAGAAGCCAATATTATAATTTTTTCAAAAAAGAACAGCACAAACTAAATGAAATAAGACAGGTCAGGCCCACTCCCCTCAGACCCCAAACCAGGCTTCACATTTCTGTAGCTATTGTGGCCCCTCACTAGACACATCCTCTTCCTCTTCATTGGTGGGCAAAAATGAGTCATGATTTCCAGTTCTATATATTCTTTTTTTTTTTTTTTTTTTTTTTTTTAGGAGGTACTGGGGATTGAACCCAGGACCTCATACATGGGAAGCAGGCACTCAACCACTGAGCTACATCCAGTCCCCTCTATACACTCTTGCATATGACACTCAATGGCCATCTTGTGAGATGTAGAGCCATTGCTATTAGCGCCACATCAGCAGTAAGAAATTTCTGGCCTAGAGATGTAAATGACTTTCCTGAGGCCAGTCAGCTAGTTAGTGGTTAAAGCTGGAACTTGAAGTTCAGACTTCTACTATCAGATCGGACGGTGTCTCCATTAGACCGTAAAGATTCTTACCAGGTACCCAGTAAAAAGTAACATGAGTATCAAAGGTTGATTTTTGTAGCTATATTATTTGCACAGAGGTACTTTTTGGTCTTGCGGTACTTTTGGACTGCAGGGAGTAGTACAGTTCATATCTGCCTGGGTTTTTTTTATTGTTGTTGTTCATCTCGAGCTCAAAATGGTGGCTAAGTAAAGATGGCCCCACCCCATTTACGCATATCCCAAAAAGTAGGAGATAAGATAAGTGGTATTGTTATTTGGTTCTTTATTAAGTAGCCATCCACATTATTTTCAATTTATAATCGTGCATAAGTTCATACCTCATTTTTAATCATAATAGTTTCAGATATGTGTTTCTGAGGTACATATAATATGTATTACAAATAGGTAGCTCCTACATATACTCTGCTTCCCAATAGATAAATATCTTTGTTTTTCAGCACCTCCCAACACTTGATAAAAAAAAAAAAAAAAAAGGGCAGTAAATGGAAACATGTTACCCCTAGGGGGAGCTCAAGGCTTCTTCTCCTCTCTCTATCCCCTGGTGAGTACTGGTAGAGATGCTTCAAGAAGGACATTACTGGCCCAGGTGTGGACAGGTGGCCTCTGACTTGCCTCACCTGGAAGTTAGGGGGCTTTGCATGTGCATAATGGCGGTCTTCTTGCCCTTCCCTTGGGATGCTACCTTTCGAGAATTTTTTTCCCATGTGGCTGATGTCATAGGAAGGCTCCTTCCCAGACTCAAGGAACCCCAAAGGAACTGGGGCGGGGGGCAGAGGAAAGGAGGCCACATGGGCGTGCTTTAGCCTGAGCCTTAGGCCAGGGGAGCAACGGAATCCTTGCCATGTGGTCCTTGCCACGACCTAGCCCTGCTCTTCAGAAGATCCAGGGGTTTCACACAGGGGTGCAAGGGGTTTGGGGTCACAGCCATGTGGCATCTGCCTGGAGGTCTCTCTGCTGAGCTCTTAGGAGAGCCTAGAAAGGCTTCCTGCAGCCACAGTGAGCTAATGTTTACGTACTCAGGGATCAGGAGGCCTGACTCGCTCCTTCCTTAGCAACACAAGTATCACCAACCAGCAGGGCAATCCAATTTATGTTGCTGAAAAATGTGTCTTGAAAAAAATATATATGTGATATAAATATAAATACAATACTGCGTGTTTATGCAAATGGGTTACACACATTATATATTGTGGAAAGTTTCAAGTAATGCATTCCCGAACAAAACAGAACTATATAAATGTTCAAGAAAATGAATTCATGCGGCGGGGAATCCAAGTCGAGAGCTCTGGCCTGGGGCTCCAGCGGCAGGGGCTCAGGCTCTTTCACTGAATGGGTGCTGGTGGCTCAGCAGCTTCTCAAGGATGGGTAGAAGCTTACTTAATGGGGGCGGGGTGGGGGAAGGGAAGAGCCTTCCAGGGGAAAGAAACAGAAACCTTTTAGTTTCCCGGGGCCCCTGCCTTAGTTTGAATTCCCCTCAAACAGACCCGGAGATAAGGACTTAGGTGGGGGTGGAGGTCACTTATTTGCAAGGCTATCCCAAGAAACACAGGTGAGGGGGTGGGGCAGGTGAACCGGAAAGGGAAGAAAGTTAATGAAAGTGCGTTCATAAGTGGATTCCGGCTCTGGGCAAATGGGGCTGGATCCCGGCGGGGAGGGTTGCATCTGAGACCCCACGTGGATCACATCTCAGAATCACCCCACTGGAAGACAGGGAGGCTGCGTGATTTATGCACAGACGCGGATTTCCCCTTTCTTACATCACCTTCCCCACACTTCCGGATTGTGCGGATGATTCTGGAGAGTATTGTCAGGAGGGAAGGGCAAACGCTTGAGGTGGGAAGCTGTCAGTGCGCCAGGAATTGTCCCAGACTTCAGGTGACTCAGGAATGCTGAGGGAACTTGGGGCGGGGCATCAACCACCTTTTCATATGAAAACTGAGAACAGTCTGGATGACCTCCATAATTCTGGGATGTTCAATAATTCTAGGACGTATGGAATTGCCTGCCCCATGGATTTTCTATACTTGCTCGTGTTGAGTTGCCCATCCCTAGAAGTAACGAAGCAGATGCTTGATAACCGCTTAGAAGGACCATTGTAGCATCACATCTGTGACTGGAATAAGGAACTTAGCATGAAGTGAGGATTCAGGCGCGAGTGATTTATTAAGGAAAACTGCTCCCCTGGGGAGGCCAGTAAGGGAGGGGTAAGCAAGACAGGGAAGGGACGGAAGCCAAGCAAGGGGTCCATGTTAGGCAAAGTTCCAGCCCCAGCCTGTTCCCACAGTGGAGCTCTAGGGTGTAAATTACATCGCAGTCTGTCCTGGCTCCAGGCAAGGAAGCTGGGTTTTCATACTCCCGCACCCATCAGTCATTGGCTAAGGGCCACCCTAGGGGGATGTAAACTTCCAGGCATCCCCAGGTAGGTGCCGGGTGGCTCCAGTTGCCTGAGGACAGTCTTCTGCGGAGAACAGGTGTAGACAGTTAGAAGCAAAAGCACAATGAAGCCGGAGGGGCGTGCAGAAAACCGTGAAAGGGATCCAAGGGGAGGTCTGCTACCCTCAGGAAGAGGATAGCAGCAGATTTGTGTGGGTGCTTTGTTCTGCTACAGGTGTGCAAGGCCTTGTGGACCAGACCTTTAGCTCCAGGGCTCTGAAAGTCCTGTCCTTGGAATACTGTGATGCCGCAGACAGCTAACATGCAGGAGGCTTAGCAGTTCAGAGCTTGGGCTTCCAGAATCCCAGGACATCACAGAGATTTTCTTATAGGATGGAAATTAGAGCTTGCAAGGTACAGGAAAAATGACCCCAAACCCTCATGCAAACGGTTTGGAATCTTTTCAATCTGAACTGGCTTTGGCACTAGAGACAGTGAAAAGATTTCTGAAAGAAAGGGATAAATCTAGCTCTGCAGAGATGCAGCACAATGCCATCATAAAAAATCCACTTTTGTCCATGCCACAGCCCTGAACCTCCCTTGCACTAGATCAGAGACCCTGATAAATCTGGGCTGCTAGAAGTGCCAACCAGCTCATATGTTTTCAGTGAGCAATGACAGGGAACCAAATTGCTTTATTCCGATTAGGGAAGGGCCTCTGACTGTAAAATATACTGTGTGAAAAAAAATATTGAGTTTTAGTTCGCTGACACATCAATTTAAGAGAGTTATGACTCTCACATGGAGGCCAAACAGGTATCTCCCCACATGTATGTGCAATAAAAATTAATTGTGGCCTTTTATACAGGGCACTGTTCTCACTTGTGGGATCAGAGGGTGACCTAAGTGTCACCTCCAGTGGCAAGCCGCAATGCTGGAGATGTTGGTTTTTTTCTGGGATGCCACGAAGAGAAACGAACACCAAAACTCCATGACCGAACAAGCTTCACATGTACCTTTCCGGATCTTAAAAAAGTATATGCAGCCACTTTATGTTCATATTTTTTCCCAAGGTATGTATGTGTTTTATGGACAAAACGTGTACGTATCGGTCACGGTCTGGGCAGGAAAACAAAAATGTCTCCGGGTCTTTCAAATTCATTAAGGGAATTCGTTATGTAGGAAATGGAAGAGTGAAAAAGCCAAGCAGAGGATAATGAAGTAATCCAGGGAGAGCAACAGCAGAAACCTGCCACCCCTTTGAGGGATGGAGAGACATAGGGAAGAAATGGATTTATGGAGCCCAGGAGCTGGGACCTCCAGGGGAAGCTAGAACCATGATGGGAGCTTCCCGGAGGGAACTGTGACCACAGAGGAAGGGACTGCCTGGTGGGAGCTGGAATATCTCTGCTGCCATGGAGGCCACTGGAAGCAGAAAGTGAGGGGGCAGAAACACCCTGGCTTCTCCCTTCCTCTTGCCCTGCCATCTTCCATCAGTGTCTCTCATTGGCCAAGCTGAGCTGGAAGCCAGAGGACGAGGCTGCCTGGGAAATGTAGTTTCTGTAATATAAGACAGAGCAGGAGAAGGGTGGGGAATGTATGGAGAGCAGAGGGCAGTTGACAGGCATGGTATATATGGAAATCCTCCTTTATTGGTTTGTATTCCAATTATCTAGAATTTGACAAGTCTAGAAGACTCTGCCGACAGCATGATCTGGAGGGAGGAGAGTTGGCATGGTGTGTCCAATCCTGAATAGATGGTGGCACCTTCAGATTGAGAATCGTTTGTATCTGATTGGGACTTTACAGTAACAGGCCCCTTTAGTCAGGGCCTCTGATCGGCTGACAGACATA
Source organism: Tolypeutes matacus (assembly GCA_026826555.1). NCBI lineage: Eukaryota > Metazoa > Chordata > Mammalia > Cingulata > Chlamyphoridae > Tolypeutes > Tolypeutes matacus. Next base: position 9,034,895 of record JAKSZT010047090.1, read on the forward strand.
CCACACATCACAGGGATAATATTTTAGGAGTACCTCCTAGCAGACAGACCTCCCTTCCGGTTAGCCCACTCCTTTGACTACATCTTCTTAGTCACAGATGTAAAAATATTAGACTCCTGGCTTTAGGGAGAGAGGAGCTACACCTAGAACAATGAATTTCATCTCCCCTTCTAAGAGTGGGTAGCAGGGTAGAGAGAAGGAAGTCAGGAAGAGCTGGACAAAGCAGTGAGATGCCAGGGCTTGGCTTCCCACAAGACAGAGGGAGAGTGAAGACCCAAAATAGATTGTAGAGGGGAAGCCAAAACAGAGGACTTGGGTTCTACTTCCTGTTTGACCTCTGAGAGGACTCACCTCACCAGGAGCCCTGCATATCGTAGAAGGGTGGCAGCAGAAGATAGTGGAAGAGTGGCATAGGTAGGCCAAGAGATGCCTTGAGAGTCAGCTCTATCTCCTGGGAGGGGTGGGAGGGATTGAGGTTCTCCCAATTTCAACCAGTGAGGGCACAGTGGGTAGCCGGGTTGGGTGCTGTGGGCCAGATGTTGGGCCTCCTTGGGGAGCAAGATGACTCCACAGCAAAGATCAAGAGTGCGGCTGAGGTAACCTTTGACATAGCAACGCTACTTCTAGAAATACACCCTAAGGAAATATTTAGGAATGTGTTCAAAGAATTAAGTACAAAAATGTTCATATGATGTTTCTGAAAAACCGGAAAATATTTAAATGCCCAACAGTAGGGGATGGGTTCAGTTAATTGTGGCACAGGCCTACACTGGAACACCATGCAGTCACCGAAAATAAGGCTGTAAACGTATATGTACCAAAGTAAAAGGGCAGATTATAAAAACTGTATTGCAGTATGAGCCCATGTTTGCAGTTGACACACCCACATAGACATTGAAAAAAATTCTTGAATGAACTAGACGAGAATATGAACAGTTATATGTTATTATCTCTGGTGTTGGAATAAAAGACGATGTGTATTTAAAAAAACAAAACAAAACAAAAGAGTGTGGCTGAGGACTGAGAAAATGATGCCCCAGGGAAAATAAGACAAAGCCGAGAGAGCCAGGGCAGGTGCCACCATGCCCTGGCCAGGAGGAGACCAGGCCATGAGTTTACCCACCATGGACTTCAGCCGTGTATGTCAACACAAGATACCAGATGGTCTCTCATGGGCCAGCAATTTGGGGAAACAGAAGTCTTTCCCGTGAAGCACTTCAACTTCCAGGGAGTTAGGGCTCTCGACCCAGGGGTGCTAGAGCCAAACCAGTGAAATTTTAAAAAAAACAGTCTAACTCCACCCAAAAGGTGAACAACGTTCAGTCTCAACCTAGATTCTAATCCTTGGACCCCAGTTAGTAGTGGAAAGCTGGCGAGTGAGACAAGCACACATTTGGACATTGGACAGGTTTGGTTTGGCTTCTGGCTCTACTCACTGGTGATTGGCTGTGAGATCTTGGACAAGTTCCTTAGCTTTTCCCAGCCGCAACTTCGACGATGAAATGCAGATAATCACCCCTGCCTGCTCGGGCTGTGAAAAGTACAGCTAATGTATGCAGAGCTCAATGTAGTGCTGGATGCAGAGCTGGTTCACAATGACGGGTTATCATTATTATCAGTAATAGTAATGGCAAATATACCCTGTGTGGTGGAGACTAGTTGGTTGTTCACAGTTTGGTTCACTTTTCCTCCAGTTTTGGCCTGACCAGGGGCCTGAGTTCAGGCCAATGGATTGTGAGTGAAAGTAAAGAACACTCTTTCTGGATCTGGCTCATAGAACACCCCCAGCCAATTTGAGGATTGCACATTATGGCGGCTAACCTGACTAAGACAGCCTATCCCTTCCTTAGAAAGTTATTATGAGAATAAATACAAAAACGCATGTCAAAGTGCTTCAAAAGCCTACAAGCACTATAAAAATGCCTTCTTAAAGATGAAATCAAATTCTCCCAGCCTGCAAGCCAGACTCATTTTATTTCCTCTTTCTATTTGTGGCATTATTTTGAGTTCTGTGTATCTTTGGATTTACTTCCTTGGAGTAGATTTACCCTCTGGAGGAGGGGGAGAGTGTGGGATGGGAGAAAGGGGTACTGGCTCCCTTCGGAGCAGCCTAGGGGGGATCTCAGAGTGCCCATCTCCCTGGTCTCCTGATCTGCATACTCACTTACCCTTGACCTCTGCCACTGCAGGGGTCTGCCAGTGGGGACATTTCTGGGGACCAGACCTGGTCAAAGACAGAAGTAGTTCTTGGGATTTCCACCTCCAGGGAGGGGCAGTGGCCCACTTAGCAGTGCCCACATTGCCCTGTCACCCACACAAGGGATAGTCTACATGTTAGCCAGCTCACAACTGAAGGAGCCAGGGGCCTGGGCAGGGATAAAGGGCACCTAGAAGTATCTCAGATATTCTTATTCTAGAAACATCTCCTTTGGCCTGTCTTCTTGAGGTCTGCTCTATTAATATAAAAAAACACCCTTGCAGGGCCAGAGGAGGGAGGGTGGTGAGGCATTAAGCTGGTGTGGAATGAAACAGTGGCTCAGATCTCTTCCCTCTGTGACAAGTAGCTGGGACCAAGAAGTTTAGAAGGTACGGGGGGAAAAAGAGTCATTTTGGAGCAGACGTCACTGCCCTGGAAGGCAGGGTCAGGTGGGACATTCTGACAAGGACCCAGGGAAGTGAGGGAGTAACATAAGGTCTCCAAGGAAGGAGACAGAAAGAATGGAAAAAGCAGTGAGAGGGAAAGAAACAGCGGTGGGAGGGAAGGAAGCTGAATTAGATCGGCTTCCCCCAGGAGCAGCCTGGCCGGCATCAACCCAAATGCACCTTTAGTGAGAAGAATAAAAAGAACAAATGCCTCATGCTCTCTATGTGGCAGGCAGTGTGCTAAGTGCTTTAGGTCCTCAAAACAATCTTTCAAGGGTAGGTGCTATTATTATCCCTTTCCAAGGTGTTGTTGAACAACACCCCTTGCCCAAGGTCATAGAGCCAACAAGTGGCAGAGCTGGGATTTGAACCCAGAAAGTCTTACTCTGGCGGCTTTTCCCTTAACCACTAAATTATATACACACACACACACACACATGCACACACGCACACACACACATTCCTCCTCAAGTTGATAGAATTGAATCCAGCAAACACTTTGGGGGTAATGCTGTAGGAAGCACTGTGGAGGTTAGGAATTTAGATGAGAGACACCATCTTTACTCTTCCTCAAGGGATTTAGACTATAATGAAGAGCAGCCAGCCCCACAGTGAGGGGCTTTAGGACAGCAATGCTAGGCGGTCAAGGCAGGCAGGGCCCACCCATGAAATCGTCCCCAGAATGAGGGGTTTGGAGCGTCTGGATCAGGTTGGAGACAGGACTCCAGTCTTAGATGGACCCAAACAAGGAAGATCCAAGGCCTTGTGGGGATGAGAGGCAGAAACTGGGGGATATGACAAGTTATGAGACTAAAGCCGTAACACAGTGGCTCTCTTAGGGAATTTTCTTTTCTTTTTTTTTTTTTTTTAATAGAGAACCCAACGTTTCCTTGGTTTTCTTTCTCACCTAACAAGTTTGGAGATTAGCAGCTGATAGTGCTGGTTAGATGCACCTTGATGGCAGGACTGGGACCTCTGCTATTCTCATGTTCACAAAATGGCTGCTTCAGGCACGGACATCAGGTCTAAATTCAAAGCAAGGAGAAGGTGGAGGGAGGGCCTTTCAAGCTTTGTCTATACCTCTTACCAGGAAAGAAAATATTTCCAAGAGAACAGTTCCCCCCCCCATCTCCCCCTTGTGTCTTACTTATTGGTCAGAATGAATTGGGTCATGTGACACCCCTAGGTTTCCAGGAGGCTAAGAAAATGCAGAATAACATTGTTATAACTGGCTTAGACAAATCATGATCCAACGCCTGAGGATATTGTGTGGCTCCCAAACAAAATGGAAGAAGGGGTTTGTGTGGGTATCAGACAGGCAGCTAAGTGTGTGCCCCACATTTCAATCATGCTAAATGGGGCTGAGGTTTGGGAACTCAGAAACACAAACTGGGGGCGGGGTGCAGGGGGCAGGGATAAGTTGCTACCAGCCAGATGCCAGACTCCGAAGCCTATAGGTTAGTGCAAGGAGATCCCCAGCTTTCCAGTCAGCCTAAAATGGGTGGGGCTTTGGCTCCGGATTGAGCCACATTAGATTGGCAGATAGAAGCCAAGGGTGATTGAAAACTTCCTGCTTCAATGGATTGTTCTGCAATGGGCCCTGGACAGTGCTGAATGTGCAGCTGTAGGGATTCAGGGAGGCAGAGGAGTTAAATGAAAATGGACGGGAAAGGGACCGACTTTTCCCAATACTTTGCATGGGTAGAACTTTTTTAAACATGCTTGCACAAATAGTCTTTGGGATCGCTTCTGGGGATATAGCCCCCAAATAATGACAAGTGCACCAATTTATTGCTCTTCTTATAGACTGTCAGATTGCACTTTGGAAAAGTTGGATTAAGTTAGACTCCAGTTCAGTTTACCACAAATTTGTTGAGCACCTCCTAAATGACTAGATATAGGGGCTTCAAAATGGAAGGAGCACCCTGACCCAGCACCCAAAGATGACACAGACAGAGGGTAAACAGACAAATGGACATACCCTACCCTGTCTTTTAGAGACAGTGATATGAGGGCAATCACACCACCACAAACAAGACAATATGGAAGCAGAAGCAATTCATTCCTGCTGCGGAATTGGGAAGGGCTTCCTGAAAGAGGTAGCCTTTGAGAATTTCTACAGGCTTAATAGGAAGGGAAGTGCTTCTTGGCAAATGGAGCCTTTGGACACAACAGTCCAGCCTTTGCTGGACTGGTTGGACCATAAGAAGAAGGGGAGTTGTGGAATGAGGCTGAGAAAGGCAGGTTAGAAGCAGTCACGAGTGGTCTTGAAGGAGGGGCGAGTAGTTTGGACCATATCCTCAAGGGAGAGCCACTGGAGGTTTTTAAGCAGCAGAGTGGTGTAATCAGGTCTGCACTTGGAGCCATCTCGGTGGGATGCCCTGTGAAGGATGGGCTATGACTTGGGAGAGACAAGAAGCAAGAGGACCAAGCAGTCTCTAAATTCCACTAGAGCAGGGAGTGCCTGTAGTACCACCATCAGAGTCAAGCCAGAGGGGCCTGTTTCCTGGGTCCTGTCCTCTAGAGGGCTCCACTCTAGACCTATTCTGTTTGGAGTGTATTGTGTTTCTTGGGCACTTATATTTATGTCTTTCATAAGAGTTGGGGAATTTTTGGCCATTTCTGCAAATATTCTTTCTGCACCCTTTCCCATTTCTTCTCCTTCTGGGACACCCATGATGCATATGTGGCTACCCTTCATGCTGTCACTCAAGTTCCTTAGACACTGCTCAATTTTTTTCTATTCTTTTCTCTATCTGGTCTTCTGACTACATTATTTTGATTGTCCTGTCTTCTAGTTCACTAATTCTGTCTTCTGCCTGTTCAGATCTGCTGTTGTATGCCACTAGTATATTTTTAATCTCCATTATTGTCCCTTTCATCTCCGTAATTTCTGTTATGTTTCTTTTTATACCCTCTAATTCTTTTTTTTTTTTTTTGCTCGCACGTTGTCTTCTTAATCTCCTTTAGCTCTATATCCACCATTAGTTTATTTCTATCCTTATTTTCCTTCAGTCCTTGAATTGATTTAGATTTGTTTGAACTTCTTTGATTAGTTGTTCCAAATTCTGTGTCTTCTCTGAAGTTTTAATTTGTTCCCTTGACTGAGCCATATCTTTGTGCTTCTTGGTATAGCTTGTAATTTTTTGCTGATGTCTGGAAATCTGATTATTTTGATGTATTAACTCTGAAGGTCAGTTTCTCCTGCTTGTCTACAATTTTATTGTAGGTTGGCTATGTGTTAGGGCTCTTTTTTTTTTTTTTTTTTTTTAATATATATATTCATTTTTATTTCCTTTCTCTCTTCTTTTTTCCCCTTTTCCCTTCCCTTTATCACTGTGTTATCGGATGTCTGGTGTGCCATGACACCTTCCTCCTCTCAATCCCCATTGTCTCCCAATTTTTCATTTAATTTTCAAAGAAGTTTTAGGTCACAGCAAAGTCACACACGGAGTGCCGGAGACTCCCAGATACCAAACCACCCCCGCTTCCCCACCCCATATTAATTCCCCCTCCTTTTTTTTTTTTTTGGTTGTTAGCATTGTTATAACTGTTATGCAGATAGCAAAATATAGCAACTAAACATTGTCAGTGATTTACAGTATAGTTTACAATTTAGATGATACAGTTAAATAATTTTGATGATATTTACCATGTCCTGTGTCCATTACTGAAAGGTAATGAAAAGCCTTCCCCATGACCACCAAACATCCCATTAGATCTTGACTGTTCCCTTCTCCCCAGCCCCCCAGGGCCCATGATACCCCCCTCTCCTAACCCATGGAATGTCAAGATTCACAGCTGCATGCTCTGGGGATTTGAACCAGCACTTCCTAAACCATCCACCCCCCAGTGTTGTACCACCAAACCCAGGAACACCACCGCTCATCTGCCCCATCCCCCAACATGCAACCACACTCTATCCCTTTACCATAGTTTATGTCCATATGGGAGATGGCTCAAAGCCTGCTCTTCTCTTACTCTCCTTTGTTAACCTATCTTTCAGACAATGGTTCTCAGAGACTGCTCACTTTCCTCAGTTCAGATCAGTGAGGTCATATACTGTTCATCCTTCAGTGCCTGGCTTGCTTCACTCAACATAAGGTCTTCAAGATTCATCCACGTTATTCCATGTGTTAGCACTTTGTTCCTTCTTACCGCTGAGTAATATTCCATTGTATGTATGTGCCACATTTTGCTTATCCATTCGTCTGTTGATGGGCACCGGGGCTGATTCCAACTTTTGGCAATGGTGAACAATGCCGCTATAAACATTGGTGTGCATATATCTGTTTGTATTTTTGTTTTCAGTTCTTCTGGGTATATACCCAGTAGTGGAATTGCTGGATCATACGGAAGATCTATTGCAAGTTTTCTGAGGAACCGCCAAACTGTCCTCCACAGTGGCTGGACCATACCGCAGTCCCACCAGCAGTGGATGAGGGTTCCTATTCCTCCACATCCTCTCCAACATTTAGTGTCTCCTGTTTTTTTAATAGCTGCCATTCTGATGGGTGTAAGATGGTATCTCATTGTAGTTTTGATTTGCATTTCCCTGATAGCAAGTGATGTTGAGCATTTTTTCATGTGCTTTTTAGCCATTTGTATTTCTTCCTTGGAGAAGTGTCTTTTCAGGTCACTTGCCCATTTTTTATATGGGTTGTTTGTCCTTTTATTTTCGAGATGAAGGATTTCTTTATATATGCAGGATATTAGGCTCCTATCAGATACATGGTTGCCGAATATTTTTTCCCATTGGGTAGGTTGCCTTTTTATTTTCTTAATAACATCCTTAGAGGTGCAGAAGTTTTTAATTTTGAGGAGATCCCATTTATCAATTTTTTCTCTTGCTGCTCGTGCTTTGGGTGTGAAATTCATGAAACCATTTCCTATTACAAGGTCCTGTAGATGCTTCCCTACATTATCTTCCAAGGTTTTTATGGTTTTGGCTCTTATATTTAGATCTTTGATCCATCTTGAGTTGATTTTTGTATAAGGTGTGAGATGGTATTCTTCTCTCATTCTTTTGGATATGGATATCCAGTTCTCCAAGCACCACTTGTTAAAGAGGCCACTCTCTCCCAGCTGAGTGGGTTTCGTGGCCTTGTCAAATATCAGATGACTGTATATGCGAGGATCTATATCAGAACTCTCAATCCGGTTCCATTGGTCAGTAGGTCTATCCTTGTGCCAATACCATGCAGTTTTGATCACTGTAGCTTTGTAGTATGTTTTAAAGTCAGGTAATGTGATACCTCCAACTTCATTTTTCTTTTTCAATATATCTTTGGCAATTCGGGGCCTCTTACCTCTCCAAATATATTTTGTGGTTAGTTTTTCCAGTTCCTTAAAAAATATAGTGTTGACTTTTATTGGGATTGCATTAAATCTGTAGATTAGTTTGGGTAGGATAGACATCTTGATGATGTTTAATCTTCCCATCCATGAACAGGGAATATTTTTCCATTTATTTAAGTCTTCTTTGATTTCCTTTAACAATGTTGTGTAGTTTTCTGTATATAAGTCCTTTACATCTTTAGTTAAATTTATTCCTAGGTATTTGATTCTTTTGTTTACTATTGTAAATGGTATTTTTTTCCTGATTTCCTCCTCAGTTTGCTGGTTATTGGTGTATAGAAATGCTACTGATTTTTGAGCATTGATCTTATAGCCTGCAACATTACTGAACTCCTTTATAAGTTCTAGAAGCCTTGTTGTCGATTTTTCAGGGCTTTCTATGTATAGGATCATGTCATCTGCAAATAATGAAATTTTTACTTCTTCTTTTCCAATCTGGATGCCTTTTATGTCCTTTTCTTGTCTCAGTGCTCGTGCAAGTACTTCTAAGACAATGTTAAATAGGAGCGGTGATAGTGGGCATCCTTGTCTTGTTCCCGATCTCAGAGGGAAGGCTTTTAGGATTTCACCGTTGAAAATGATGTTAGCTTTGGGTTTTTCATATATACCCTTTATCATTTTCAGAAAGTTTCCATCTATTCCTATCTTTTGTAGTGTTTTTATGAGGAAAGAGTGCTGTATTTTGTCGAATGCTTTTTCGGCATCTATAGAGATGATCATGTGATTTTTTTCTTTCAGTTTGTTTATGTGGTGTATTACATTGATTGATTTTCTTATATTGAACCATCCTTGCATACCTGGAATGAAACCCACTTGGTCATGATGTATAATCCTTTTGATATGTTGTTGAATGCGATTAGCAAGTATTTTGTTAAGGATTTTAGCATCTAGGTTCATTAGAGAAATTGGTCTGTAATTTTCCTTTCTTGTGGTATCTTTATTTGGTTTTGGTATTAGGGTAATGTTGGCATCATAGAATGAGTTAGGTAGTATTCCTTCTACTTCTATTTTTTGGAAGAGCTTAAGTAGAATTGGTGTTAGCTCTTTCCGGAATGTTTGGTAGAATTCAGCTGTGAAGCCATCTGGTCCTGGACTCTTCTTAGTTGGGAGGTTTTTAATGACTGAGTCTATCTCTTTACTTGTAATTGGGCTGTTGAGTTCATCTATTTCTTCTTTCATCAATGTCGGCTGTTTGTGGGTTTCTAGAAACTTGTCCATTTCCTCTAAATTGTCATTCTTGTTGGCATATAATTTTTCAAAGTATCCTCTTATGATACTCTTTATTTCTGTGGGGTCAGTAGTGATATCACCTTGCTCATTCCTTATTTTATGTATTTGCATCTGTTCTCTCTTTTTCTTTGTTAGTCTGGCTAAGGGTTTGTCAATTTTGTTGATATTCTCAAAGAACCAGCTTTTGGTTTTGTTTATTGTTTCCAGTGCTTTCTTATTCTCTATTTCATTTAGTTCTGCTCTAATCTTGGTTATTTCCTGTTTTCTACTTCCTTTAGGTTTAGTTTGTTGTTGTTTTTCCAATTCCTCCAAGTGTGTAGTTAGGTCTTCAATTTTAGCTCTTTCTTCTTTTTTAATATATGAATTTATGGCTATGAACTTCCCTCTCAGGACTGCTTTCGCTGCATCCCATAGGTTTTGATATGTTGTGTTGTTGTTTTCATTAGTTTCAAGGTAGTTACTGATTTCTTTTGAAATTTCCTCTTTGACCCACTGTTTGTCTAAGAGTGTGTTGTTTAACTTCCATATCCTTGTGCCTAACCTGTTTCTCTGGCCCTTATTGATTTCCAACTTCATTCCGTTGTGGTCAGAGAAATTACTTTGTATAATCTCAATCTTTCTGAATTCATTGAGTGTTGTTTTGGGACCTAGCATGTGGTCTATTTTGGAGTATGTTCCATGTGCACTGGAGAAGAATGTAAATCCCGCTGTATTTGGGTGAAGTGTTCTGTATATGTCTATTAAGTCCAAATCTTCTAATGTATTGTTGAGTGCCTTCGTTTCTTTATTGATTCTCTGCCTAGATGTTCTGTCTAATGATGATAGTGGTGTGTTGAAGTCCCCTGCTATAATTGTAGAGGAATTTATTTCTCCTCTTAGTTTTTCCAGAGTTTGCCGCATGTATTTTGAGGCACCTCGATTAGGTGCATAAATGTTGATGATTGTTCTCTCTTCTTGAGAGATTACTCCTTTTACTAATATGTAGTGTCCATCTTTGTCTCTTACAATAGTTTTGCATTTAAAGTCTATTTTGTCTGATATTAGAATAGCTACTCCTGCCCTTTTTTGGCTATTGTTAGCTTGTAAAATGGTTTTCCAGCCATTCACTTTCAGCCTCCTTGAATCCCTGGGCCTAAGGTGGGTTTCTTGTAGACAGCATATAGATGGATCATATTTTCTTATCCATTCTGCCAATCTGTGTCTTTTGATTGGTGAATTTAATCCATTAACATTCAGTGTTATTACTCGTAATGAATTTCTTACTTCAGTCATTTTTTCTTTGGGTTAATGTATGTCATATGTTGTTTTGTTTCTCTTTTTGAGTTTTCAGTTGTTTTTAAACTCTCCTCCAACTCTCTCTCCTTTGTTTTTTCCTTTCAATTTGTAGAGATTCCTTTAGTATTTCTTGAAGTGCTGGTTTCTTCTTGACATACTCTCTTAATTGCTGTTTATCTGTGAATATTTTGAACTCTCCATCATTTTTGAATGCCAATTTTGCTGGGTAGAGAATTCGTGGCTGGAAGTTTTTTTCTTTTAGTGTTTTGACTATGTCATACCACTGTCTTCTTGCCTCCATGGTTTCAGCTGAGAAATCAGCACTTAATCTTATTGTGCTTCCCTTGTATGTGATGGTTCTCTTTTCTCTTGCTGCCTTGAGTATTTTCTCTTTGTCTTGAGCATTGGACAGTTTGACAAGTATATGTCTTGGAGTTGGCCTGTTGGGATTTATACTATTTGGGGTGCGCTGTGCTTCCTGGATCTGCACATCCATCTCTCTCAATAGAGTTGGGAAGTTTTCAGCCATAACTTCCTTCAACACTCCTTCTGTTCCCTTTCCCTTCTCTTCTCCTTCTGGGATGCCCATAATGCGTATGTGTGTGCGTCTTGCATTATCGGTTAATTCCCTGAGACCATACTGGATTTTTTCTATCTTTTTGTCTATGTTTTCTACAATCTCTTTGATTTCAACTGTATTGTCTTCCATATCACTAATTCTTTCCTCTGCCTGTTCAATTCTGCTGCCATGTGAGTCCAGCGTCTTTTTCATTTCTTGACTTGTGTCTTTGTTCGCCATCATATCCATTACGTTTTTAGGTGTGTTAGTTATTTTTTCAGTATGTTCTCCCAGTGTCTTCTTTATATCCTTAATCTCTTCCTTCAGTTCTTTAAGTTGGTCCATGATATTTGTTTGGATAGCTTTGATTAGTTGTTCGATGTACTGCATTGCTTCCTGGTTTTTATTTTGTGCACTGGACTGGTCCATGTTTTCCAGTTTTTCAGAGTCATTTGTATTTTTCTGTTGCCCTCTGGTCATCATATTATCTTGATGGGTTTGTTCAGTTGATTAGCTTTTCTCTATGCTCTAGAATTTTATTTAGCTGTTGGTTCTGCGTGTGAGTTAAGTTTTCTCTTTGGCAGTTTTTCTTCTTATTTTATTTCCTTACTTCTTTCTATGTTCCCTTGAAGGCAAAAGGTTAGGGCCAGAGGAATCAAAAGATGTAAGGAAGGCAGAAGGATAATAGAAATGTTGATAAAAGTTAGAAGAGGGGCAAAATGAGATTCAATGAGATGAATATTTAACTTGTGTAGGCAGTGTAGAGTACTAGGAAAAAATATGGAGTTCCTATAATGGACTGGGAAAACAAATGGAGGAATATATATATATAGTGATTTAGAAGGCTAGAATTATGAGGAGGTAGAGAAATAGTAGAGAAAGGTCTGAAAGGAAAAAGTTAATACTAATAAAAAATAAAAAAAAATAAAAAAAAGAAAAAAGAAGAAGGAAACAAGGGGGGTCAATGATACCCCTAGGGTCCAAGTGAATCCTTCCTGCCTACTTGTGTTTATCAATGAATTTCCCCACAGGGTTCTATATGCAGGTCCTGAAGCAGCTTTTAGCTATTAAACTAAATTAAAAAGAATTTATTTTTCAATTGTTGAGGTGACCTCACTTTTTTTTTTTTTTTTTTAGCCAAATGCAGGGCCCAAAATAATTCCTCTTCTAGACCTACCCCCTTACGGAAGGGACCCTAGCTGGGCCCGTGGAAATTAATCAAGCACGTCCCACTTTCCGGACTGCCCAGGTTAGCTGAAACTCTGATGTTAGTCAGTGAAGAGTGCTAAAGACGGCGGATTCCGCCCCTTCCGGCGCCGAGCTCCAGCGTCACCGGGCTGCTCAGTAAATCAGTTTGAGTGCAGATTCGCGTCTGCTCTCAGCCTGGTGCTGCTTCAGGTCGGCTTATCTGCTCCCCAAACTATGGGGCGGTGCAGGCAGCCAGATCGATGTCTAAAAATATAAAATACCCTTCCCTGTCTTCCAACCGAACCCTCCCTTTTTTGGGAAGTGTCCCTTCCTCCTGGCTCCGCAGCGGCCCGGGTCTTATCCCTGGGTGGCTAGGGAGATCAGCTCCGTTCCCCGACCAAAATCCCCTCTCCGGTTCACCGGGTGCTGACTAGCTTTTTGCTCTGCTCACACAAGGTCCAAGGGGCGCCAGGCAGCCAGCTCCCCAGAAAATAAAACTTTTTCGCCCCCGCCCGCGGCTCCAAATGGCCGTTTTATTATTTATTTCCGTAACCGCGGGGCTCAGCCGCCTGTGCCAACCCCCACCGGCAGCCTCAAAACTCACGAATCTCCACCGTTCGGTCCACGCCGCCGGTCCGCGCAGATAGATGTCCCAAGCTTCTCACTCCACGCGTGCACAGCACAGACCCCGGGGCAGGACCCCGTCCCCAATCCGCCTTGCTCTGGGAGCTTGCAGTGTGCGCCCTCCTACCCCAACGCCATCTTCTACAGCGATGGTTATCTTTTTGTAAAGCACTCTTCTCCTTTGTACAAAGACTTCCTGTTCCACTGACCCTGAGGTTACAGTGAGAGGAAATAAAATTTTAGTAAACTATTTGACACAATATTAAAGAGATTATGGAGCCCAGGGTACTCTGAGAGGCAGACATGAAGATGTAGTCTGTGATACAACTTTTAAGATTGCCCTTTTATGTGCAATTGTTTTACCTCCAGGAGAAAGTTTCCTTTCCTCTGTTCCTTCTCTGGGAATCCTGATCTCATGTTTCTTTCTGTGCAGAATTTTCTCCCCAGCACCTATGATTTGTTTAACTTCTCTCCCTCATTCAGGGCCCTCTTTTCATTACAATTTTCAGTTCTGGGACCTGTCCCGCCTTATAGCAATTCATTTTTCTCACGCCCCCCCCCCCCCATGAGGCTTTTCTGCCTCCAGTTACTTCTCTGTTAGGGTATCCCTATGTTCAAAAAGGTACATTTTTTCATTTAGGTGAACCAGCAATCAGAGACTGGGTTAAGTGTGTGCACCTCTTGCCAACAGTTCTGCTATGGTCTCTTTGATTCTCTGGGGACCCTTTTGTATGCACTTGCTCACCAGCAGATTGTGCCTGTCCTGAGTTTCTGTGGCTTTGGGTCCCTGTGCCTGGATACATGTGGGGTTCTAACTCACTGTTGCGAGTGGCTCTAAGGTCTGCATCTGTGGCAGGAGAGACCTGGGACCTGCAGCCTCTGTGTCACTCTTAAGCTGTGTGGGACCAAGAGAGGGAAAGCAGTCTGGCCTGGCAGGTTTGGGTTGTAGATCTCCTATCTTAATTTTTGGTGTTTGTTTTTCTTTTTCTTCAGTTCAGAAATTATAGAGTCCTTCTCCAGTCTCTGTTGTCCTCCAGAGTTCCAAGCAAGTGGGATTTGTCCTTTTATTAGTTGGTTCTGAGGGTAGACTTTTCCAGGGGCTGTCTTATGTCACCAAGGCCTATTTTGGATGTGATGTGCTCTCTCCACAGGGCAAGGAGTTTAAAGATCAAGGAGACATGTCCACTAGGAAGCCTGCATCTTTGTAGACCCTGCTTGGGGTACCTGGGTTCCTGGGATTTTCTGCCCAAATGGCCCTGAGCCTCTTCCAGAGCCTGAATGGACCTCTACCCTTGAGCTGTCCTCCTCAGAGTGTGCTTTTCTAGGCTGGAGGAGTTGCCTGGGAAGGCCATTTGTAGGGGTGGGGGACTAGGGATTTATGGACAAGCAGGGGTATGTGAGCTGGGGTGCCCACACATGTGTGCTCAGGGTCTCTCGTGGTGGGGGATGGTGCTAGATGTTGGAAGAGAAGGGAGACGAGCTGTGGACTTGGGCCAGGAACCTGTTCTCCCTAGGCAACCATGTTCCAAAGGAGCCAATAGTCCTCAATTCAACCCAGGCCTCTCAAGGATGTTATAAACATATAGGAGGATACAATATATTTTATTTAACAGCTTATTAGTTTAATTATAACTTTTAAATATCTAGACCTAGAGCATGAGGATCTTTTCATTTGTACTCTTGCTCCCAGTTCCAAAAATATTAGAGGCGGGCTTGGGTCTTTTCCTGCTTAACAAATCATTCCAAAATTGGTGGCTTAAAACAGCAATTGTTATTTCTTTAGTCCATGAATCTGCAATTTGGGAAGGGCTTGGCAAGGAAGGCTCTTCTCTGTTCCATGAGGTATCAGCTGGGGCAACTCGACTGGGGCTGGAGGACCCACTTCCAAGATGGTTTGCTTACATGGCTGGCAAGTTAGTACTGACTGTGGACTAGGAGCTCAGCTAGGGCAGTGGTTCAGAGGGCTCAGTTTCTCTCCATGTGCTCTGGGCTTCCTCACACATAGTAGCTGAGTTCCGAGTGTGAACATCTCAAGAGAGAGAGCCAGGTGGAAACTGAGTTCCCTTTTGTGACCTAGCTTCGGGAGTCACAAAGTTCACTTCTGCTGCACTATATTGGTTGAGGGAGTCAGACAGGCCCAGGTTCAGAAGAGGAGACAGATTGCACTTCTGGATGGGGGGAAGGGCAAGGTTCTAGAAGATTGTGTGGGATGGGAAATATTACTGTGATCATTTTTGAAAAATACAATCTACCACAATTTGACTATCTGTTTGGTTCCTCCTTTTTTCCCCAGTGTTCAGTACAACAGCCAGCACAATAAATTTTTTTGTTGGAAACAATAGTCAGATGAGGGAAAGTGAGGCCAACAATAATGTAAGGGTGTGTTTTCCCTATAGTACCCACCGACACTGGGGTTTTATTATTTTTACCTACTTATTTTTGCTAATTTAGTAGGTAAAGAATGCATATTAGTTATCTATTGCTGCATAACAAATTACCACAAATTTAGAGGCTTAATACAAGACATGTTTATGATCTCATAGTTGGTGTCAGTCAGCAATGCAGGCCTGACTTAACTGGGTACTCGAGTTCAGGATCTCTCACAGGTTGCAACTGGGGTGTCCTCTGAGCTGTAGTCATCTCAAAGCTCAACTGGGGAAGGATTGATTGGCTTGGAGCTCATATGGTCAGTGGCAGGATTCAGATCCTCATGGGTTGTTGGACGGGGTGGGGCGGGGAGGGGCGGGGAGGGCAGGCTTCAGTTGCTCACTGGCTGTTGGCTGGAGACCACCATCAGTTCCTTACAATGTGAGCCTTTCCAACATGGAGGCTTGCTTCATACAAACCATCAAGAGTGAGAAAGTCTGCTGGCAAGATGGAGGTCAGTCTTTCATCACTTAATCATGGAAGTAATAATCCATCTCCTTTGCAGTATTTTATTGATTAAAAGCAACTCACTAGATATAGCCCATGCTCAAGGAGAAGGGATTACAAAGGGCATGAATGCCAGGAGGTGGGGATCATGGAGCCATCTTAGTGTCTGCCTGTCACACAATGGTAACTCATTGTGGCTCTAATTTGCTTGTTGTCTATCTGTCGTGCTCCCCCGCCTCCCCCCAGTTCTTAGCTTCAGACCTAGTTAAAAGGACTTGAAAGAATGGAGATATCATCTTTCCTCCCAACCTGCTCCTTCTGAAGGGTGACAGTCTCATGATTTTACCTACTAAACCCAGGCATCCAGGAAAAAGCAGAGAGCCATGATTGCTTCCTGTCAGCCCCCACCTCCCTCTCCTTGGCATCCTTTTGATCACCAAGTCTTATTGATGTGATCTTTTGAGTATTTCTTGAAATCAGTTTCCTCTCCATCACCATAGCCACTGCATTAGTTCAGACCTTCATCCCACCTCACCTTGCTTGCTGCAGCAGCCTCCTAATTGCTATCTGTCTCCCCTCTCAACTCTCCAATCAGTCCTCTAAAGTTGAACTTTAGTTTCATTTCTAAAATGCAAATCTGATCAGGTCATTTCTCTGCATAAAATCCTTTGGTTGCTCCCTAGGCTTTGGTTTAGACCCCTTAGGATCTGACTTTGGACTCTGGTTCCTACCCACTTACTTCTTCTGCCATCCCCCAAAAGTATCCTTCCATCCAAATATATCAAATGTAGTGTACCCTGGGAGTCTTCTATGCTCTCTTTCATGCTGTTTTCTCTGCCTGGATTTGTCCTTCCCTTGGATTCTTCATTTTGATGTTTGTCCTTTAAATTTGGGTCAATTTGTTACTCTTTGTTTTCTCAGGGATACTTCCTCAATTCACCTCCTCTACGGTATACTCCTCTCTCTGGCCCTATACATATATCACCTTGCACTCTGGTCTGTAATTTCCAGTTGTATTTTTTATGGCTAATGCTTATTTAGATTTACTCACAAGTTTACCAAGTTCATTGCTTTTTGCATCCTACAGCTTCCTTCTGGGTTTAATTTCTGGGTTCCATTACTGAAATAAATCTTCAGTAATTCTTCCAGTTAGGATCGTAAGTGTAAATTCTCTCAGACTTTGTTCGAAAATGTCTATATTTATTTCACCCTCACTTTATTTTTAGTTTTTGTTTTGAAAATTTTCAAAAACACAGAAAAGCAGGAAAAGTATTATAGCAAACACCCATACATTCTTCATCTAGATGTAACAATTGTTAACCTAGGCCAAGTTTGCTTCATCTATTTTTTCCATGTATTTTAGATAACAGTCATCCTCACATTTTGTCCTATGCAGAATACTTGTGTTTTGCCCTTCTTCCTTTCTCCACCCTGGTCTGTTCTTGAGAAACTTACCTCTCTGTACTGCATATCCAGATTCTCTTGCCTTCTGGCTCTTGGTTGGGTTGCATTGGATTTGGTCAATAGGAGGTTCCAACAGAAGATCAGAAGGTGGTCCAAGAGTTAATGGTGGCTGCGTTTCTCCACTGAAGTCCACAGCTTCCATCAAACCTTCTATAGCTATAGCCACAGCTCTTCCTCCAGGTCTCAGTAACTGCTTACTTCTCTTTCCCTTGAGACCCATGATTGGGAAACTGTATAGTTCCAGAGTGGTTCCACATACTTTGTTGGTTTCCTTACATCCCGGCTACACCTTTGTAAATAACCCCTTTATTAAACTTTTCTCTATCACCCCCCTTGGTTGTGACTGATGCACACTCCCAAGTATTTCAATAAACATCTCTTTAAAAAAAAAAAAAAGACTTTTAAACATAAACACAATACCATTATCATACAAACTAAGCAAAATTTACAAGAATTCCTTAATATCATCTAATATCGAGTCTAGCCCATATCCAAATTTCTCCAATTGTTCCAAAAATATCTTACCAAAATGTCTTCTACAGCTGATTTGTTCAAATCAGTACTCAACCCGAGGATCACAGATGGCATTTGGATATGTCTCTTAGATCTTTTTCAATTCAGACGAGTCCCCTACCCCTCTCTTTTCAAGTTAGACATTTTTGACAAGAATACTTCCGAAGTGACTCTGTCTACTTCATATTTCATCAAATCAGTAGACGTATGTGAAACTACTATTAGTAATGCTAAATTCAGTCACTGTAATCCTCACTCTTGAATGATTGTTTAGGTAGGTAGTATAAAATTCTTAATTGATGGTTATTTTCTCTTTGTTTTTTAGCCATCACTGTTTCTTCTGGCCTCTACTGATGTTGCTGCCTAGTCAGTTGTTGTCATTTAATTGTGGCCACTTGTAAATAATCTTCCTTTTCTTTGGGGCTATTTTTTGAGATTTCTTCTTTGTCTTTGCTATTCACTATGATGCATCCAATTGTGGGTTAATTTTCATTTATCCTCAGGACTTAACTGTTCATGGCTTTCATTAATTCTTAAAAGTTCTCTATCATTAGTGTGTCTAATTTAGCTACACCCCCACATTCCCTGTTCTCTACTCCTAGAGTCTTTATTAGATACATATTGAAGCTTCCCATATACCATTCATGTTTTCTAACCCTTCTTTTTATGTTTACCATCACTTTATCTCACAGTCCCTTGTGGTAATTTCTTCAGCTCTATCTTGAAGCTCACAAATTCTTTTTTTGGTTTTGTCTCTTATTCTGTTTAACTCACCCATTTAATTTTTGAATTTCAGTAAACCTTTTTTTTTTTCTTTCCAGAAGTTCTATTTGGTTCTTTTTTGAATATGCCTACTTTTTAAATCTGGTGTCACATCCTTTCATTATGACTTCTACTTCTTTTATTTATGTAGTTATTTTAAATTAATTTACTTTACAGTCTCACTCAGTTATTCTATTACCTCAAGTTCTCAGGGTACTTACATTTTCATCTGTTTGCTTTAGCGCTGACTCTCCCTCATGGTGAATTATGTCCTCACATGGCTTGTCATATTTTCACTGTATAGTCCCCTTCAGCAGGCTTTTGTAGAGAGCTGGATGGGAGTCTTTCTCACCCTGGATTCCGGCAGCATTGCTACAAAGGAGTTTTGCCTTTGCTTTCTAGGTCCAGCTTTTATGTAATTTTATGGCTTGAGTCATTCTTATATCATACTTGTGGTGTAAATTCAGACTCCACAGGGCTTTGAATTCTCATAGAGGACTTTTTTTATTATCTAGAGCTCTAGGAAAAGGGAAAAACTATACTTTCCACATTCTGGGATGGAACACTGTTCACTAAACATTTTATCCTTATGAAGTATCAGCTTTATGCAGAAATCTCAGTTTCAGCTCTCTCCTTTTATGAGGGCCCACTACCATATTTTCTGACTCCACATCCATCTTAAAACTCTGACCCTAGCTATTAGGACCTGTATTCTTCCTGATAGACTCCCTGGATGTTGAGGCATCAATTCATGATGTGTTATGCTGGCTTAACATTTTTATTTGATCCTGGCACCTGGGGGCATTTCGTTTACTTCATTTCCAGCCTATATTAATGTTTGTAATATTTTATTACTATATTTTTCCAGATTTTCTAGACATTATTGCTATTGCCCAGAAATTTTTATTGTCTGCTTAATTTATTATCTCCACATCTAGGCTAGAGCACTTTGAGGGCATCGTCTATGACAGATTCAACTCCATATTCCCCAAATTGAATAAAGTTCCTGGCACATAATGGGTGCTCAGTTAATATTTTTTGAATGTCTGAATGAATGAATTCACTTGTAATTGTGAAATTTGGTTTCCTAGGCATCGATTTACAATTCGTATTTTCTTGCATGAAAAATTTTCACTAATCTCCTTTGACCTATTGTATCGTGGAGTTTGCATGTTGACTTTGCAAGTTTACATCCATTCTTTCGATGTTTAGAAGAAAACATTTTATCCACATACTTATCATGCCCATTTTCTATTCCACTGCCTTCCTCTTTGAGGAAATGTTCTTACTATTTGTTAGTATACCACAATATAACAGTTAATTCTATTTGGCCTAAAAATTAAATAATAAGAAAAGACTTCTTTCTGCAAGGAAAAGAAATCCACTCATGCAAGCTCCAGTGAGAAGGGGGTTTACTGTGAATACACAAAGATCTTACATTATCCAAAAAGCAGGAAATGAAGAACAGCAAGTCTGCTGTAAATGGGAGCTAGGAATGGAAATCCAGGAACTGAGGGTCTCTCTCTGTCTCTCAAGTACCACGTGGTCCCTTTCAAATCGCACTGTCTCCACAAGCCTCCTTCAGACTCCCTCTCCCTTTGACAGGCTCCCTATACTTACTTATTTTGTACATAGCCAAGCACAGCCAAGTCCACATGCTCTGTTTCAGTGTCTATTACAGCCTGTTCCTTTTGCATCACATTTTCTGGAAAGGGAATCCGATTGGCTTAGCACAGCTTACAGAAGCCCCACCCCCTCCCAGCAGCCTTGAGTCAGGTGCCCACTCTTGGTCTTGTGAGCTCTGAGCCAGGAAGTAAGTGGGGTTCCCTGGCCTGCTGCTTACTCAGCAGAGTACAGAGGCAGGGAAGCCTGTCCAGGACATTGTTGCTGCCTGAAACAAGTGGAGGCACACACATAGGAGCTGGAGGGGCTCAGCACGCATTTGCAAAATAAACTAGTGGTTGAATGAATGAAGGTGTTTGTGGGGAAAACCAGAAAGGCGATTCTGCAGGAATCCCTAAAGGAAGATCACAGCCCTATTCCCAGCAGCCTTGAGAAGGCATGGCTTCATTTGAATTAAGGCATCAACCTAACCTCATCCGCTCCTGGGACCTTACACATCCATCTCGAAACTTCCAACAACCTGCTCCTGTGAAAGCTGAAATGAGGCATAAGCCGGAATCTCAGGGACTATTTAGCATAGGATGGTACCCTAGAGGCTATTATGAGGTTTATTTCATTTTGCTTCAGATTTTTTGTTATTCGTGTAAATGTCAGTCTCCCCCAATAAAATTTAGAGTTCTCGAATGCCAGAAATGAGTTTCATCTGACATCTCTGTCTCCACAGCACCAAGCACCTTGCCATGCACATAGCTTGTACCTGACTTCCTGATCTAACACTTCACAAGTTGTGTGACTTTGGACAAGTTACCTAGCCACTCTGTAACTCGGCTCCCTCATCGGTAGATAGGGGCTAATGATAGTACCTACCTCCTAATGTTGTCATAGGATTAAATAGCTGATGCATGGCAAATAATTTAGAACAGTTCCTGGCACATAGTAAGCTCTTAAGGAATGTCAGCCATTATTAATAGGTGTTATTTTCCAGCTGACTTGGAATTTTAAAGGCTCCAGAGACATCTATTGACTGATGGCTGCGATGGCTTTGTTGTTTGTCTACCACATCTGGGACAACAAGAGCTGCACAGCCTCAGCATCTGGAGGTCACTGTTGAGGACAGAAGCTGTGTCCAGTCTGAATCAAGTTCTAGGCCAAGTGGTTGTTACCAAGTCTCTGTCCCAGCATCCTGCCCTGGAGCCCAAGCTCTTGCTTATCTAAGTGTGCACCTTCATGGGGTCTGGAAGCTGTACAGCCCCTCGCTGATCAGGTACATAACACACACACACGGACGCACACACACACAGCCTGGACTACCCTCCCTGCTGCCTGCCCTTGCTATTGTCACTCCTGCTGAGTCCTGGTTCCCCAGGGTCTCTTTTGCCCTGTTCCCTGCCACCCCCCATTAAAAATCTTCCATCTCTTGTTTTGCCCCTCTTTCTGGCTTCTCAGGTGACAAACAGCTTCCCTGATCAAACTTCCACGTGCACAGGCAAGACAGAGAAGACTTTTCCTTGCCCCCGCTCAAGTTCTATGTGTGCGTTTTCACACGAGCTATTGGAAGATGCCCTGCCTTTATCTTGCTGAAAAGAGTGAACCCAATGAAGTGCATCTGTCTTAGTTGGGTTCTTCTGGAAGTAGAGCCTGAGACTAGAACTAGGGTGCAGGGCGTTCATTTGAGTGGTGATCCCAAGAATCAGGAGAGAGGCACCAGAGAGAGAGACAAGAAGTGGGGAAAGCCAGTGTAAGCATATGCCATTAAGCTTGCTGCCACAGGCAACCAGGTTGGACTCTGCTGGAACATGCTCAGAAGTATGTGGAATGCTTCCCAGACTTGTCCACCTGAAAGAAGGGAGGCAGGAGCATTTACCCCTGGCTCCTGTCCCTCACTGGTGAAGGTTAACCTTGCACTTGTGGGTTGCCCTTGCACACTGGCCAAGGGGGCTGCTGCAGCAGCAGAAGGGCCCTGTGGTGGAAAGTGGAAAGACTAGTGGTCTGTGTCTGAGGCAGGATGCTGCCAACTGGAGGTGAGTCTGAGCTCGCAGGACCCTGACCGCCATGGCTGAGGTCAGCCAGAAACAGGCTGAAAGCATGCCACTCCGAGCACCAGAGGGTCTGATACCACATGACAAGCCAGGTGGGAGGGGCGTGAGCTCTGGCATCACAGAGGCAGTGGGGAGAGGCACCCTTCTCCCGACTGCCTGCCCTTTCCCGAAGGACAAAAGAGTCCCCAGATGGCACCAGACATAGCTCCATCCTGCCTGGAGCTCAGAAGCTTGGCTTAACCTTGGCAGCCAGCACTCAGGCCAAGTTGTGGGAGTTTAGAGGGTTTCGAGGCCGAAGCTCTATAGCCAGACTCCCAGATTCCAGGGGTGGTTGTGCTTTCTCTGTCCATTTTTGTCCAAACTAGATCATGACCTGGCTGGAGGAACAGCAGAGAAGGTCCTGAAGGTGCCACCCTAACTTAACCATCATTTTCCTTTCTCAGGGGAACAGAGAGACTTCGAGCCAGCCCGCCATTACTCAAATAGTAGCCCCCTGATCTCTGGGGGCCAAGGAAGGTCCTCTTTTTATCAGTATGGGAGACCTCAAGCTGGGTGACTGGAAACTGACATGGCTTCTATTTATTTATGAAATTTGTAACTGCGGAAATTAGCCTTAGAAGTTGTAGACCCATTACTATTAGCTTTATCGTCCTCCTAAGACATACCCTGAGGCATTCCTCCAGATTGAATCCTATTGTGCTTTGCAATAAACCCATAATTGATAATGCCATGGAGCTTTAATATGGAAGGAGAAATGAAATCTAGAAAGTAAATACATTCAGAATTTTGCTAGCAGGCTGAATTTTAAACTGATTTTCTGAACCTACCAGGATTATTCCTCCTCAATAATGATTTAATTTGAGCGAGCCACCCTGAGAGCTCTTGGGGAGGCCGGGAGGGAAGAGGACAAGTGTAGCCTGGTCTCTCACGGGGGCCCCTTAAAGAACTTTATCCTGCATTTTGCACCTGTAAGTTTGTGAAGATAAAATTAAACTCTGAAATTATACATGATGGACCAGTAAATAACACAGGCGCCCGGGACCTGGCTGGCTGCTTCAGTGTCCTGATGCAATCACCTGGCACTAACACTGGCAGCAGAGGGGCCCTGATTCATTTCACCGCCATAAGGCGAGCAATTATGCAGCAGGAGGGGCAGGTCAGAGGAAGAGCGACCGTCTTCAGAATTCCTGGCCCGGAAACAGCCACTTGGGCTGCAGGTGTTGGAAGAGCCTCCACAGGTGGTTTCCTCAGGCCGCCTCTTAAGAAAACAGAGCCCTGGCGGACCCCTGAAGGAACCCTGTTTCACCTGCCTTCTGACAGACTCGCTTGGAGGCAGGAGGGGAGAGTCCACATTGCCACCATCTCTAGGTCCCAGTTCATTAAAGAAAGGGTGAGCATGCGGTTAGCCACAGGGATGGGATAATGTAGTGGCTGAAAGCATGGATTCTGGAGCCAGGCTGCCTGGGTTCAAGTCCCATCTTTACCACTTCGACACGGTGTGGCCCTAAGATGATTGCACAAGCTCTCTGGACCTCAGTTTCTTGAGTTGTAAAAATGGGGTGTTGAAGGTTCAGTCAGCCAGGAAGCAGACCCTGATCTGGAGATGAGCTTGCAGGAGGTTTCTTAGGGCATGCTCTCGGGATCACCACGCCTAGAAGGGGAGGGGAGGAAGCAGGAAAGTTGGGCTGTGATGGAGTCTCAGCAAAAGCATCAGCTGACCTCACAGGGAGCTATGGAATAGGGGTGGCCCCTCAGAGCTGTCCTGAATTGGGGTGAGGAGGCAGGGTCTTTATACTCCTGCCCTGACCAGTCGCTGGATGAGGGCTGTGACCTTGGGCGATGAGGCGTGTCCTAAAGGGGCTGATAGCGAGGGCCATCTGCAGGCCACCCTCCCAGCAAGGGGGATGGAGGAAAAAACTTCTTTATTCCTAAAGGGTGGCATCCCATTTTCCACTGCAGGAAATCAAAAGAAGAACCCACCTGGCTGGCTCAAGTGGCTTAACATGCATGCAAGGCTCAGGATGGTGCCTGGGACAAAGGAGGTGCTCGAAGTGTTAGCTCTTTTTATGAGGAAGCCCTTTGACATCTCCCCGTTTAAAGGACTCCTGCAATTGGAATAACAGTGTGGCGATTTTATGGGGAGCGTGCATACGTGTGAGAGAGGAAGCATCCAGCCTGCCTGCCTTGATTATTAATACTCCTCATGAGGAGAAGCAAGGCCCGTGTACAGAGGAAGAGGCAGCACTGAGAAGACATGCTTCCCGCCTCAGCTGGTCGCCTACCGCCATCCACCTCTGTTCCCATGGGACGCCTGCTCATAGTCTCCTGTTGTACTTCCTCACCTCACTCCTCCCGACCCTGCCAAATGCCAGAAACCAGAGGCCATGCCTGGCTCTCTCACCCTGTCAGCTCCCTTTGCCCTTCCTATCAAAGCTTAACTGTTTCTTGTTCCATTTCCTCCGAGCTATGTTGGGTGACTGGTTTGCTTATGCTGCAAACCACATTTATAGTAAAGCATAAACGGCGGAGCAAATGACTCATGGTTTTAATTGTACTTTTTTTTTTTGATGGAAAGACTTCCTGGAGTGGCGATTTCATGCGTGGGGGCGACTTTTGTTGCTGAGAGGATAGGAAGACGTATTTGGGGGCAGGTGGGGTTTTTGACTCCTTGGCTATGTCACACGGAGTTTTTGGCACCCAGCCCAGGGCTTCTCAAACTTTACTGTGCCCACAGATCTCCTGGAGCGGGGGGGTGGAAAAGCAGATGCTGAGTCAGGAGGTCTGGGTGAGGTTTGAGATTGGGCATTTCTAAGCAGCTGCCGGGTGATACTGCTGCTGCTGGTCCATGGACCACACTTTGAGTAGCAAGGACCTAGACCTTGGTGGTTGTTCTATTATTATTTTTATTCAGGATATCCCCCATGCTTCAGTCCTCTGTGGCTATAAGAGCTCTGCCCTTAGGTCACAGGGAGCCCCTCCACAATGGAGTGGGGGGTTTCTGGGGAGAAAGAACCTTAGAGACAACCCATCCTCTGATGGCTCACAGTCTAGATCCCTCTCCTACAGGTCAGGCTTGGGTAGGGGGTAAGAATTTACCTGGCCAGGAGGTGGAGGGAGCAAAGGCACAGGGGAAAGGAAAGGGTCTCTCAGCTGAAGAGGCTGTGGAGGATATTTAGTGAGATCAGTCAGCATTCCAAAGGGAGGAGACCACAGGGACTTCCAAAACCCACGCAGACCCAAGGCAGGCGTGGATGCTGGACAGTCATGAATCTGCAAGCCAGAAGGGTGGGCTGGAGTCCGGGGCCAGGAGGGGGAGAGCAGGCCAGCAATTCCCTGTAATAGGCGGGTGGTCTGGGCAGACTCCAGTGTACAGTGTGGGCGGACCAGCTGAATTTAAGGTCCATGAGGAGATAGACATATAGACATTCCCAACACTTTTGCCCCAGAAGACCCTTTTCTAATTCCACACACACACACACACACAATTGCCATGTTTGGAAAAATTTTGCAACCACACTACAACTATTAAATAATGAATCCTTCTTTTTGCCATTTTTATCCAAGAAAGAACTATAAAATTGTAAAGCAGGGCTTCCAATCAGCATAATCTGAAGTTTGCCGGTGTCTCTGCCAGAGCAGATGTAATTCTAGCTCAAAGCAGAGGCACTGGACTTGTTAGTTTCCTGGCAGATTTCTCGAAGACAAGTGTGTGGCTCTTCACTCGGATTGTGGAAATACTGATAGCAGTTGGCATATTCCCATTACTTACCTCCTTAGGATCCTAGGGTCAAAAGATAATTTTACAGATGACAATGGCTGTGCCCAGCCAAGTCAAGGGATGACCCTTGGTCCCTGTTGAGAAAAGGAAAACAAGGCAGTACGGGATGGGCAGGAAGAAAGGCTGGCCAGACCTCTTCCTACAACCAAATGAGGGGCCTTTCTTTAAGCCCTATGTTTCCAGGTGTTAGAAGAAGGAGATTGTCTGGGAAAAATTGCATTCCATTCTATGAATGTTGATTAGGCTTCTGCTTTGAGCAAGGCAGGAACTGCAGTAGAGATTCTGGGAGAAGGCAATGATCAGCACCGATTCCTGTTCCAAGAGCCCCAAGTGTAGGAGTTAGGTTGGCAAGCTGGGGCTTGAGATGACATTGAGTTCATTCTTAACCATATAACATCAGGACACATAACTTTTTAGCAAGGCTTTTCACTTTCTTCTCTCAAAGATCTTTCTTGACATCACCCAAAACCTCCGTTCTCTTCACCTACCCACCACTCATCATTCATACTGCCACTATCCTACAACCACTCCCATATCTATCCACCTATTTGCCACCCACCTACCCACACATTCACTCTCTATCCATGCTCCTGTCCATTCATTTATCTTTCATTCATCCGTCCTCCCACCCACTTACCACACATTCCACATCCATTATACCTTCTTAGCATCCATCCAGTCACATGCCCACTACTTACCATCAGCCACCTCCTCCTATCCATGGTCAACCTAGCCATTCACACACCTACCTACCCATCTCACATCTACCTACTCATCCTACCCACTAACTATACACCCATCCATCCATTTACCCACACACCACCCTCCCAGCATCCATCCATCCACTCATGTATTTATTCACTTCATTCATTCAACATTTCTTGAGAGGTACAGTAGTGAGGAAGGCCTGGTCTCTATCTGATGGAAGCTCACAATTTAGCACATGAAATCATAGCATTGGCTGGATAAATACTTTACTAGGGAAAGAGAGTAGGAAGAATGAATGATTAATGCTGTCTGATAGTAACAGAGAAGGAGTCCCAGATGAGAGGGCATTTGAGCCAGGTCTGGCAGATACCTTGGATTTCACCAGTCATTCCAGGCAGAGGGAAATGCCTGGAAAAAAGGGTTACAGGGGTGAAGGAACATTATCAAGTTTTGAAAGTGGTTGTGAACAGTTAGGACTTAAGTAGTGGGCATGAGGGGAAGGCTGGTGAGAAGGGAGGTTAGATAGAATACCTGGGACCAGTTTTGAGAAAAAATCTGCATCCCATGTTATGGAGATTGAACTTCATTCCAAAGGGCCAGAGTCATCAAAGTGCCATGACCATGATTTTTGGTTCAGAATAATCCGTGGTGACAGTCATTAAGTTGAGATGGAGGGAAGAGACAAGAGGCATTAAAAACAGTTAGGAGGCTATTGCATAATCCTAAATAAGAGATGGCAGGTATCTGACTGTGAGAGCTGACAAAATTTGAAAACAATTTAGGTGGTTGAGTCATTTCTACCATGGGCTACAGAGGTGATGGTGGAGTCATCGCTGAGGTAGGGACCTGATCAGGAGGAACCAGATGGTGCAGCCAGAGAAGGAGAGGAGGAGAGAGGTAATTGGCTGTGTCTTACCTGAGCAATACCCAGGTGGATCTGAAATACTGAAGGCAGGTAGATATGTAGTCTGGAGAGCTCAGAAGAGATGACTTTCAGGTAGTGGGGGTGGCTGCAGGCAGTAGGGGTGTGTAGAGAGAGCAAAAAGACAGGGTAGAATGCTGGGTGGCATCAGCCCTGAGGGTGGGCAAGAGAGAAAATGCTTGTCAATGAAGGAGACTGAGAAAGAGTAACAAAAGTAAGGGGAAATAAGACAACTGGAGTTCCAGATGCCAATTGAGGAGAGAATTTTTTTTTCGTGAATCTTGTCTTAATTTCATGAGCTACTCTTGTTATCATTTTAACTTTTTATTTTGAAACAGTATCAGACTTACCAAAACGTTGCAAAAATAGTACAGCATTCCCATACACCCGTCATCCAGCTTTCCATAATTTTCACAACTTACATAACCACATTACACTTACCAAAACTAGAAAATAAATGTTGGTATAATACTATTAACTAAAAAAAAAATACTATTAACTAAACTGCAGACTTTATTCAAATTTTGCCAGTTTTCCCACTAATGTTCATTTTCCTGTTCCAGGATCCAATCCACCTGGCATTTGGTCGTTGCATCTTCTCAGCATCTTCTAGTTTGTGAAGAGAGAATATTGAGGAGGAAGGTATGGCCCAGGTCCTATGCTGAAGAGAAATATGGGGGGGATGAGCACTGCAGAGATACCATTAAGCCTGGTAATTGTTGGGGTCTATGCCAGTCACAATTGCTGCATAACAATAACTCTGTCTCAAAACTTTGTGTCTTAAAGCAACAATAATCATTTTATCTCCCATTGTTTTGGTCAGGACACAGTGGAGAGAGTTTGTCTCTGCTCCACAATGTCTGGGGCCTCACCAGGAAGAATCAAATTTGGCCGGGGACTGGAAGCATCTGGAGGCATCTCACTCGTGTGTCTGGTGGTTGATGCTGTTTAGCCAAGATCTCAGCCGGACACCTACAGGTGGCCTCCGCATTCGGCTGCTTGGCTCCCTCACAGCATGGCAGCTAGGTTCTGAGACTGAACAGCTCAAGACAACTAGGCAGAAGCTGTATAAACTTTTATGACCCAGTCCAGGAAGCCACACAGCATCACTTCCGTCAGAGTCACAGACCCACATCGATTCAAGGGGAGAGAACATAGAGCCATATCTCAATGGGAGATTTGTCAACGTTATATTGTAAGACCAGACCAGGGTGTGGGATGGGATAGCTTTCTGTGGCCACCTCAGAAAATACAACCTGCCACAGGGTCTTCAGGCTTCGTGGGTGTGGTGGAGGGAGAAGTCAGACTGAAGGGGGTACAACATACACAGCCCTCAGGTAGTGGAGGGCACGTACTTTTGTAGACAATTTGATCCTGGAAGTATACAGAGTGCCTTGAGGAAGAGGAGGAGGATGCAGCACTTATTTATTTTAGAATGAGAGATAGCATGAACGTGTGGAGAAGGAGAGCTTGAAGAGATTAAAGAAAAGAAATGCTTGATGGAACAAGTTACCTGAGAAAACCAAGAGTCACAGCGGCATGCAGTTGCTAAGACAATGGGGCCTGGAGTCAGACGGCCTGGGTTCAAATCCCAGCTTTGCCAATCACTGCTGGGAGGCCTTGAGCAAGTTACTTCTCCTCTTTGCACCTCTGCTTCCCCATCTTTAATAATAGAGCTAATCTTTAGAGATATAGGTATTGAAGAAGATAAAGCTTTAGAACAGTGGCTGGCACCACATGAATGGCTTATTATATCTTAGCCACAGATAGCTAAGAATCAGGACAAGAGAGGTGCTGTTTTGCATTGGGAAAAAGGAGGAAAGGGAATACTGTTCTTCACAGACAGATGGAAAACAGGAAAAGATAATGTTTGAAGGCAGGTGTCTTAGTTTGCCACAGGGCTGCCAATGAAAGATGCCAGAAATGGGTTGATTTTTATAATGGAAATTTTATTTAGGGTAAAAGCTTGCAGTTCCAAAGCCATAAAATGTCCAAATCAAGGCACTATCAGAGATGCTTTCTCACCAAAATCAGCCACTGATGATCGTGGTATCTGACCATGTGGTGAAGCAAGATGGCCGTTGATCTCTGCCGAGGTCCCTATCTTCCTCTCCAGAATCTACCGTCTCCCGGAGCTCAGCTGTGGGCAGCCTGGCATAGAGCTTGTCTCTTTCCAGCCTCCTCTGTCAGTCTCGGCTGCTCCACTTTCTTCCCAGGCTCAGCTGTGGGCTATCAGGCAGGGCTCGTCTCCTCAGCCTTGAACCGCTCCATGGGCCCAGCCTCTTGGGGGTTTGTGCTTGAGGGATCCTTGAGTTCTCTCTCACATGGCAGGATCAAACATTGCAGCTTCCTTTATCTCTGTGTGTCTCCCTTTCTGTGTTTCCGTTTATATAAGACCCAGCAAGAGGGTAGAGACTCAACTTGAGTCATGCCTCACTGACATAGTCCCGTCAAAAGGGTCTCACCCACAAGAATGGATTAGCTCAAAAACATAATCTTTCGCTTTTGGAGATTCATAAAAGGACTTCAAGCTGTCACAGCAGCAGTGATGAACTCAGGAGAATTTTTGCCTTAACCTACCTGCTTTGTCTTTGAATTAAGAAATGTAGGCATTTAACAAGACTGAGGAAGCCAAAGGTGGGATTGCCACCTTGAGGCTGGAAGAAAAGATTACGAGCAACCTCCCTAAGGGGTGGAAAGTTGGGGGGGGGGGGGGCCGCCCCGGGGGAAAGAGGGAAATCCTAGGCCTGGGAAGGGATGGCCACCCCTTATCAAGAGTCCCACTCAGGTGGAAAAAAGATCACTTTGTACTCTCCTCCTTGGGCACAGTTGTGAGGTTTTCTCCTACAGGGTGCCTGGTAGCAGAGGCAGGGAAATGGGTGTTTGGATGGATCCAGGTGCTCTGATGGGAAATAGGATGCTGATGAGGCATGAAGCCATCCATCAGTAGTGGGGTCCAAGCCAGCCTGGGAAAGAAAGGGGTGGTGTTTACTGAGGAGTGGAGAGCCCAGAGGCCAGGAGGATGCCATAAAGAGAATGACAGAGGGAGAGGGTAAGAAACAGCAGTCAGGGCAGGAATTTCTGAATGTATAGCTTTCTATCTTGGCCAGAGAAGGGATATCCAACCAACACAATTCCCCTGGGTCCTTGACTACCCACCAGTGTTCTGCTTTCACCTACTTTGTAGCAGACTTTTCTCATGAGGCTCCCCACCTGCTCAAAATACTCTCACACAGACATACTCACACCAATGCTTGGGTTCACTCAGGGCTTCTGAGCCCAGGGTTATTGGGGTGTCTGGTTACAGCAGCCCACAAAATCTCTGATGGCTGCTAATGCTCAGCCGATGGAGAAAGAAAGGCCCAAGTGTATGGGGGGCGGTTAAAGAGTCACCCAGTGCCGGGGCACCCGGAAATACTGAGTGGATTGGGTGACCTGGTTCACTGGTGCCCCTGAGATCTGGCATCTCAGTGTATGAAAAGGGGAAAAGTCATTTCCATGTGAAATTTCCCACAGTCTTGTCACCTGGCACATCCTGCCTGGCGTGGTGATGATATAAAAACAACTTGAAAGGAAAACAAACCAGAAAAATGAGGAAGTTCACATTCATTAAGCAAAGCAAACATTTTTCCCCCTAAAATTAACTCTTTGACATACTTTTTGGTGGTTGACTGTAAAGAAAAGAGGGCAGAAAATAACAGTCAGTATTGTTTGAATTCAGGGCATACTTCCTAGTCTATAGAGTTCAGCAAGTTTCTAAAATTAGGGGGTTCTTTCCCTTATCTAAGTAATAGTAACTGCAATAATAAGGCCTCCTATCTATTGGTAGCTTACTATGTTCTAGGCACAAAGGCAAGCATTCTTCCCACATTTTTCTGTTTAATCTCTTTCTTTAAAAAAGATCTATTTTCTTTTTATTTATTCCCCTCCCCCTTGCTGCTTGCGCTCGCTTGTCTGCTTTCTGTTCCATTCACTGCACGTTTTTCTGTGTCTGCTTGTCTCCTCTTCTTGTCTTCTCTTTAGGAGGCACTGGGAACCGATCCCGAGACATTCCAACATGGGAGAGAGGCATTCAATCGCCTGAGCCACCTCAGCTCCCTGGTTTGTTGTGTCTCTCACTGTCTTTTTCCTCTGTGCATCTTTTTTGTTGTTGTTGTGTCATCTTGTTGCATCCGCTCTTGGCGCAGGCCACCAGCTCTCGTCACGGGCCACCAGCTCTCTGCGTGGGCCCACTTTTGCCTTCACCAGAAGGCCCGGGGAATCAAACCCGGAAACTCCCATATCGTAGACAGGAGCCCAATCGCTTGAGCCACATCCACTTCCCTGTTTAATCTTCTTAACACTCTTCTGAGGTAGATGTTATAGTGCTCATTTTACAGAGGAGGGAACTTTACTTAAAGCTTAGATGAAGATGAGTACGATGACGCAGTAAGTAAAAAAGCAAAACAAAATCAGGATTGGAACCCAAGATTCCCCAAATTCTTGCTTATAATAATCATGCTACCTGAAGAATTTGGAAAAGAAGAAAAACTGCTCCCAAAGCAACATGGTGACATAGTATTTAGGTGTGTTTTCATCTTGCCTTTTTCATGTTTTAATTTACTGTGTGTTTGCATGTATAAATGTATATAATTATCACATACTGCTCCGAGCAATTTTTTTCCTCCTCTTTCCAGTTACTATTATACAACGTTCCTTTTCCCATGGTGCTATCCAGTATTCCTAGCCATCATTTTTAATGGACGCCTAATGTTTCATGTTGGCAAATGCACCACAATTGTTTCTATCAGCCCCTTGTAGCTGCACGTTTAGATTTTAGTATTTGCGATGCTGCTGCTCTAGCATTCCCATGCTTATAGTGTTTGTCAGATTTTTGATCATTTCCTTAGACTAGTTTCCTCTGGATAGAAGTGGAGTTGCCGAGCCTAAGTGTATAAACATTTCTATGGGTCTTAATTCGTATTTACCAAATGCCTTCCCGACAGGGTTGTAGTAATTGACATTGTCATCAGCAACAATTTCACCACACCCTCAGCTGCACTAGGTAAGTTTTTAGGCAATTTTATCAGGGAAAAATGACACCTCATTATTTTAATTTGCAATTATTTCCTTACTAATGAGGCATAACATTCTGCTAAATGTTGTGAACTGGTTGTATCTTCTCTTTCGTGAATTATCTGTTCATGCTCTTTGCCCATTGAAGTATTAGCAACTGAGTGCTTTTGTTTCCTCTCCATTTTCTGAACTCCAATAAGAAAGAAATTTGCTTCAAGTCTTTAAGAAATATTGTATATATATATATAATATACATAAACAAAATTTTAACTATGAATAACTATGAAGTTAAACTGGTTGGTCTTTTTCCTTTCTGGTTTCTTCTATCATTTCAATACCTAGAAAGTTCTCCTTCCCCAAGAGTCTTGCTAAATGTACACTTCTATTTCCTTCTGGTTTTTCTACTATGTTTTAAAAATGTATCTCTTTAATCCATCTGTAGTTTACTTTGGGTATACTGAAAGGGAGTGGTCAACTCTAAAGAAGACCATCAGCCCAGGCTGGAATGATGAGAGCCATAGACAATCCAACAACAACAACAAATAGAAACCAACCATCATTTCAAATTATTCCTCTGCTAAATCTTTCCAAGGAACTGATAGATTATGTCATAAAATTGACTGGGAAAAGTTTATTTCCCTTGTCCAGCCTTTGGTTGAAAGGCTGGTAAACTGTGAAATGACTCAAAGGAGAGCAGAAAAAGGGTCCAGGTAGCCCATAAACTGGTCAATAAACCCTCAACAATTGACAGGTACATATGGAGCTCCAAGCACCAAGTCAAGAACTCGCTGCGCTAGGAAGAGAGTGCAGAGAATAGTGTTCAGTCTACACCTTTCTAGACTTCTCTGCATCATTTGACTCTGTTGGCCAATTTACCAAACCTCTCTATTACCTTAACTTCCTTTGTGTCATCTCCTGTTCTCTTCTGACCTCTTTGACCATTCCTCAATCGCTTTTGCTGGCTCCTCTTTCATGACACATTCTTTTTTTTCTGTTCATTTTTTAAATTTTATTTTATTTTTAAAGAAGCTTTAAATTAGTTAAATGTTACGTCAAAAATATGGGGGATTCCCATATACCCCACCCCCAACCCCTGCCACACTTTCCTCCATTAACAACATCTTTCATTAGTGTGGTACATTTATTACAATTGATGAACACATATTGAAGCATTGCTACTGACTATGGTCTATAGTTTACATTATGGTTTACACTTTGTGCCACATAATTTTATAGTATTTGACAAAATGTATAATGGCCTGTATCCATCATTGCAATGACATGCAGAACAATTCCAATGTCCCAATAATGCCCCCCAGAATGCCCCAAGTTACATCTATTCTTCCCTCTCCCTCCTCTCAGAACCTCTGGAAACCACTATGTTTATATCAATGTTGCAAGTTCTTCCATCACTACAATAATACCAAGTCTACTTTAGTCCATAGTTGCATTCACCCTCTTATGCTTGTTTATTCCTCAGTCTTGAGGATTTGGGGATGGTGATGCCCACCCTCCTTCCAATTGAGAGGGAGCTTAGATCCCATGGGGCAGATGGGTGGAACTGTCTTGCTTGCAGTTGTAGATACCCTCTAGTTTTAGGGATGGTCATTGTCCATCATTATCCTTTTGTTAGTTGTCTTGGGCGAGTATGATGAACTGGAGAGTAGGTGTTGGCTGCAACTTTGTTGAGATTCAGGGCTCAACCGGCATATGAACAGCCGAAAATTTTAATGATTCACTCTTTTAATGTTGAATTTTCCTGCAATTTGTCTTCAACCTTCTTTGTTTCTCTCTCAGCTAATTTTCTTGGATGAACTAATCTGCTCACATGGCTTCAGTTATTATCTACATGCTGATGATTGCAGATCCATGTCTCCTTCGAAGCCATCCATCCAACTGCCCATAAGACATCTTCATCTGGAGGTCTCCACCTGTGTGTTAAATCCATCAGGCCTGAAATGAGCTCATTAGTCCATCCTCCCATCACCACAAAAGTAATCTCTTGCATTTCTCTCCCTTGGACACATTGACTCAGTGAACTGCCTCATTTTCCATCTGGTCAACCAAAGTAAAAACCTTGGAGTCAGATACCCCTGACTTCACACAGCCCTGACTTCATCTAGTCAGTCCTTTCCATTCTACCTCCTTCAAACCTCTTAAATCCATCTTTGCTGATTTATACCCATGCCACTGCCTGGGTTTCAGCACTCACATGGAATGTTATAATAGTCATAAAACTAGCCTTCTGGCCCCACCTTCAGGAATCTCTTGTAGACTTTCCCTAGCAAGAACCACAGAGCCTTATATGATGAATCCCCTGTTTACTTCCCCATTCTTCTTACTTTTTCCTCCATCCTGTACACCTCCACACAGTAGCCAGGTGACTTGTGGTTCACTCAACTACACCATGACTTAGCACATGCTGTTCTTAATGCCTGAAATGCTGTTCCTTTCCCCTTATAGCCTCCATTTCCAAGCCTTTGGATGTCATAGTGGGTCTTTTTGGCTATAGCATACCTGGATTTCCTGTGCACCTTTTGAGGGTAGAAATGAGAACCAGGACCATGCCAGCTTGCCCCTAGCTCATTCCCTTGGGGCTCAGCTCTGGGAATAAACATAATATTCTGTGAGGTTCGCTCAAATGAGTGTGATGATTGGTCTAAATCCAGGTCAGAAAGCTGGACAAAGTCTTCTTTGGCTTTTTAGGGCTTATTTGGGGGCTGCCGACTTATGAGAAAGCCAAGATGAAAGTACAATTTAATTTCCAGTTTTTATAAAAGAAAACTCATGTGTGTTTCATTCTTCACACTTGGATGCTCTTTAGTATTCTTTGTGAGATTCTTTCTCCAGGGTGGCTTAGCTGAGCTGCGTGGCTCTTGCATAAGCTATGGGGCCAGACCTGCATTTGCATACATAATCAGAACTGACTGTCTGTGCTAGTCTCCCCAGGAGGCAGCTTGCCTGAGAGTAAGCTCAGGCTACCCCAGGGAAGTGGGTGACATCTTCCCTGCTCAGAGGGCAACCTGGCTGCTCAAAACAACACGGTTCCTGAATACAATGTGGTCCCTGATGCAGTCAGATTGGACCAGCAGATTCTGTGTCCTTGATCATTCATTCATTCATTCATTCATGTGACAGTTATTGGATACCTACTACATGCCAGGCACTGTGAGGTGGTGGAGGATGCTATCTTAGTTTGGGTTTCCACCAAAGCAAACCCTGAGACAAGGTCTAAGATGCAGGTACTTTATTTGAGAGAAGGCCTAGGAAGCACAGGTGAAGGAATGGGAAAAGTGGGAAAGGGAAGGAAGAAAAGCCCATGATGAGTGCTTTAATGAGCAAGTTACTGCTGGGAGCAGCTGGAGCACAGTCTCCCAGAGGACTCTCTGAGGTTCCATGTAGAACATACGGGGAATCTTCCCTCCTCTGGAAGACAGGAAGCCTGGGGCATCACGCCACCAACTCACATCCCTAGAGGACTTTAACTCTTTGGGCCCTGGGGCTAAGATCTCCCCTGCACTTCAGGGTGTGCCTACTTGCAGCAGAGCCAGCCCCTAAGGCTCTCGGGAAACCCTGAGGCACAGAAGCCCGAGAACAGCAGGCCTTGAGGTAAGAAGGTGTCGGTATGCATTGAAATCGTCCACTGCAGCTGCAGGTAACTCAGGTGGGTCGAGGCCATTTGTACCCAGGCCATAAGGAATGGGGCATCAACAGGGTCCACTACCAAAGGAGAGATGAATTCCACATGGTACCTCTGCCCTCAGGGGAAAGACAAAGGACAAACTATCTAACCATTAGATGCCAGGATGAGAACAGGCTCAGAGATACAGACTGTGCGAGAAGGAAATCAGCCTGGGAGGGATGAGGTGGAAGATCACTGATGGCTTCCCAGAGGTCATGGGATCTGAATTGGGCCCTGGAGAATGAACATTCCTCCGACACAGAAGGATGAGTAACAGACTGCAGGGAGCGCAGGCGACAAGCCCTGATGGGGCCGTGAAGCACGGGTGCCTAGTGTGGCTATTGCATTGGCTGCTTTACAGGGAACAGGAGGACATCTGGCTGGAATGTGGGCTGGGCCAGATTGTGAGGGAACTTGAATATACTAGAAGAAGGCATTTAGATTTCAGCCCCTTCCCCCAGGAGGCAATGGGGGCCCGTTAGTGTTTATATGGTGATATGAGCTAAGCTCAGGGAGCAGCTTGGAGGGTGGTTTGGATGGTGACAGGCGAAAGTGGAGCCCAAGGATCTCATGATTGGGAGGTGTGTCAGTTAGACTCTGGGCAGGAAACAGATGGCACTCTCAAAAGGAGTGAAAGAGTTCCCAGACAACTGAAAGCCCCACGGCTATAGGAGAGGGCCACTTGACAGGAGCTGGGGCCTTAAGTAGAGGAGAGCAGCTAGGCCCAACCTCAACCCAGAAGTGAGGGTGCCAGAGAAACACATATTCCAATCTTTCAGTCTGCCCGTCCTCTTAACTCCATTTGGAGAGTTCCATTGATTAAATCTAACCAGAAGCTAGCTAGATGGCAGGGCTGCCCAACTGATATATTAGGCAGAAGCCAGCCTTTTGGTAAATCAGAGCAGGATGGAGAAGCATGGAGGGTGGATCTGGGCATGAGGGGCAGGCAAACAGAGGATATCCAGCCCAGGAGTTCTCTGCAATTGGCCAGGACAAAGAATTGACTGCCACTGAGGTCAGAGTTGAGGCCATGGAATTTGCGGAGTCTGTGGCAATCACTGGTGGAGGTGGTGATGATCTGGGAACACCAAACTGAAATTCCTGCCACTGGAAGAGCATTTCTTGGGTGCCAATCTTCTTCCAATGGGCACATCCTTCTGTAGGCCTTTGCCCATTGTCTGCTTTTAACTTTGGTGTTAAATGGAGCACTGATGATGAGTCAGGGCAAAGTCTGAATGAATCTTCAAGAAAAAGGGCCTTCTGGAGAGGGATGTCCCCATAGGTCTCCCTGGAGCCACATTGGAATCTTGGTAGCCACAGGACAACAGGAGCTGCAGAGAAACAGCCCAACTCTGGGAACAAAGGGCTAAGAAAAGAGGATGTGGGAAGACACTGGACAAAATCTTAGCCTGGTCATATGGTAGTTCTATACTTCACTTTCTGAGGAATCACCAAACTGTCTTCCACAGTGGCTGCACCATTTTACATTCCTACCAGCAACGAATGAGTGTTCCTATTTCTTCACATCCTTTCCAACACTTGTTATTTTCCTTTTTTAAAAAATAGCAGCCGTTCTAATAGGTGTTAAATGGGAAGTTAAGGCTTAAAATGTACTGGATTCTTATTTGGAGTGATGGGAATGTTTTGGTAATGGACAGTGGTGATGGTAGCGCAACATAGTGAACATAATTAACAGCACTGAAATAAATATCTGGATGTGATTAAAAGAGGAAATGTTAGATTGTATGTATGGTAACAGAATAAAATTTTTTGAAATCCGTGTAACTACACTACACAAACAGTGAAACCTAAATTAAACCATGGACTACAGTTAATAGTACAATTATAAAAATGTTCCACCATCAATTGTAACAAATGTTGCACACCAATGCAAGGTGTTAATAATAGAGTGGTATATGGAGATCCTGGATTTTATGCATGATTGTTCTGTAAACCAACAACTTCTCTAATAAAGAAAAAAAAAAAAGCTTAGCCTGGGCTTCAAGTGTCAAAGGCTGATCTCATCCAGGGCCTGGAGGATTCTACAGGAGAAAGTTGGCTACGTAGAAACCCCACCTGTTGTCACACACAGTGCCTGCTGCCACATACACAGGCAGCACATGGAGACAGCTCTCTGTCCCCCAACACTCACAGAGTTGGTGTGACCCACTCCTCCTTAAATCAGTCTTTATGAAGTGTTGGGGAACCCCCACGTATTCAGGAACATTTGCTCAGCAATCCTCCCTAAGGCCACAGAGGAGAGGGTTGACAAGCCCATAAGCAGAAGAGTCCTGATGGGCCTCGAGAGAATTCATTTAAAGTAGCCACATGCAAAATGAAGGCCTAGTGATCCACAATTGGATTTAAAATATCCGGAAGCTAGGCTAATGACAATGATGCCATTTATTAGGCAACTGAGTCATGCCGAGGTCTTGGCTTGGATTCCCCCAAAGCAGACCTCCAGACAAGGATTTGAATGCCATCATTTATTTGGGAGGTCATCCAAGAAGCATTGTGAGGGGATGGGGACGCAAGAGAGGAGGGGGACGAAAGTCAATAAAGGGTGAGCTGATGAGTATGTTGCCACAGTGAGCAACTGGAACTCAGGTCGCCTGGAGGCCTCCCAGAGACTATGTGGAACATACCTTAGAGTGGAAGCTGGGTCTTTTAGCCACCAACTCCCATCCTTCCTTGGTGGAGGGTCCCTCCAGGGCCAAAGAACACCCTCATGCAGAAAGCTGTAGGAAGCCATGGGCTGAACAAGAGCTGACTGCAGTCAACTTCCAGGGTGGGCCACAAGGATGTGGGTGGGGCACCAACAGCTTCTGCTGGCTCCAGGTGTCAAACCTGAACCTCACAACAAATCTGTGAAGAAGGTCTTATTATCCTTTCTTTGCAGATGAGAAAACTAAGGCTCTGGGAGGTTAAAAAAATAAAACGACTTAAAATTCATAAGTTAGTTAAGTGGCTTATCCACTTATGAACTTATCCAGTTCCATATGATTTTTAAGCCAATATTCTTAACCGTAAAATTTTACTACTGCCCAACTAATATTTGTTTTGTGTTATCTTATTCCCGAAAGATGGGATTTGTTTTTTTCTGGGTTGGACCGCCAACCAATGCTGACACAAAGCAAAGAGACACCGCAAGCCTGGCAGAGGACTCCTACCCCAACCACCAGCCTTTTGAATATGAACTCAGTTCTCTTGGGGTTTCTCTACATGGTGCCCTGAGATTTGTTTTTGAGGAGCTGGAGATGGAAGGGAGAGGTCCCGGCCGGGACCCCCTACTTAAACCTGTCAGCAGAGCATGGCTGGGTGTCAGGCAAGAGCCCCACAACGGCCCCACCAAGTTCCAGTTGGCGCTCACGTGGGCACTCTCTTTTCCAGGCTTGCCACCGCCTGTCCCTTCCCAGCTGTTCGCACGGCCTGGGGCGGTGGGGAGACCCTGCAGAGGGGCTGCTTAAATCTCCTGTCACCTACCGCTGCGATGAGATTCTCCCCCGGTTGGCTTGGAGTGACAGTGATAGATTAAATGCACCAATTAAATTAGATCCTATTTTAAAGAGCTTGAGCTGGATTTACTTTTAATTATAGTGCTGTGTTCGCTGATGAGGTATTGTCGAGGACTTAACAATTGGTTGATTGTGCATCCGAGTGTTCAGAGAGCAGTTTCTGCGGAGAGACTGGGGAGGGCTTTCTTCCCAAGGAGCTCCTTGGGATAAGACAGAGGAGGGAGGCAGGCAGGCAGGCAGGGAGGGAGGGAGGGAAAGATGTCCCATCTCCACGGAGAATCCATCTCTCTTCCCCTTGTTTTCTGCTTTACGAGTCCCATGTTGCCTTGGGATTTAATGAGCTCAGCAAAGGAGAGAGAAATGGGCCAAAGGCCGTGGTGTGAAGCTGACGTGTTACCTTGGCCAAGGTAACTGACCTGTCCTGTCCACGCTTTCGTTCCTTTCAGTGATTCTGTAATTCATTAATTCCTCCAACAAGAATTGATCGAGTTTCAAGAAGGCATCTGGCATGGTTCTAGGTGCTGGGAATAGAACAGTGGACAAACAGGACAAAATCCCAGTCCTCATGGAGTTCACATTCTCGTGGTCAGGGTGATGGGAGTGACAATAAACACACACACGCAGAGTACACAATAGCAAGTAGTAATAAATGCTAGGAGGTAAAAAAAGCAGGCATAGGGGGACAGGAGGCTCTATTTTGGACAGTAGTCAGGGAATGTCTCTCTGAGGGTGGCATTTGAGCAAATTCCTGAAACGAGTGACCACTTCTCTCTGTCTTCAAAGAGGCTAGTTCTTGGATCTTTGTGGTTGACCTTCTAGACCAGGGGTTCTTGACCTTTTTTGTTCCATAGACCCTTTTGCCAGTCAGGTGAAAACCACGGACCCCTTACTAAGTCCACAGTACACTGTGTATTATTTAATAACTATATCACACCCACACCAACACGTCCCCACAAGAATAGCGTTTTTCTGAATTTCAATTCAAGTTCCCGGACTCCTGGTTAAGAACTGCTGTTCTAGGGGTTCAGTCACTGGATGTGCCGACCTAAATATGCTTCTGGCCCAGGGAGGGAGCATAGTACCTATTTATTGATTAAATGATGGATCCCAGCAGTCCCCTTCAAGGACACTACTTTTGGGATGTGATGCTTTGTTGTAATGAAAAAGAAGAAATGTGCAGAACAAAAGCACATGAGCCCAGTTTGCACATATACCGTTGTACCTGAGAAATACCTTAGGCCTTAAATTCA
This sequence comes from Tolypeutes matacus, assembly GCA_026826555.1. Lineage (NCBI taxonomy): Eukaryota > Metazoa > Chordata > Mammalia > Cingulata > Chlamyphoridae > Tolypeutes > Tolypeutes matacus. The sequence continues at coordinate 9,075,957 of JAKSZT010047090.1, forward strand.
GACACTTGGCTCTTGGTCCCTACCTTGCCTGCCACTTATAAATCCAGTAAATATGGGAAAATTTCTTGCCCTTCAGAGCCTCAGCTTTGCCGTCTGTAAAATGTAAAATGAGACCATTGTATGAGATCTCTGCAGTACCTTGTAACTAAGGGTGGGAGAGCAAAACTTTGACAATCATGGAATCATGGGAAAATCGGGTGAAAAAGGCCTAAGAAGAAGTTAAGAGATGCCCTCAGCCTTAGTCTCTGGGCATGGGAGGACTTTCAGGAATCTGTCTTGGGCTTAGAAGTGACAGCCCATCAGTGGTTGGGGTGGCAAAGAAGCTCTTTTCCTGTCTCAGTTTGGGTTACCAGAAGCAGACCTGAGAGAAGGAGTCAAGCATGAGTGATTTCTTTGGGAGGTGATCCCAGGAAACACTGGTAGGGGAGTGGGGAAGTGAGGCAGTGCATCATAATGCCAGTTACCAATGTGGGCAACCAGAGCTTCATCCTGGTGGGCAACCCTGAGAGCCTTGTAGACCATGAGCCTCAGAGTGATCCCACCTGAGGGCCAGGGAGCTGGGGTATAGTCCTGTCAGTTGATGGTTGAGGGTTGCTCCTGGAAATTGGAAGGGGTGCTAAATCCCTGGCACTTTTGGCCATCATCAGTGGCAGGCAAAGTACCTTTTTGGCTAGAGAAAGACCCGGGGCAAAGGAATGAAGGAGCTGATGGTGACTGGACATTGACTGGCATGCACTAAAGTAGTAAGGGCAAGGGGAGATGGGCAGGGCTCTGACAGAATCCGCTACAGCCCCCAAACAGGTAGCATCTCCCCAAATCAGCCTAGCGGGCAGGAGGCCCCAGCCCTGGGCTCCAGACCCCACACCAGAGAGGGCCAGCCCTCAGCAGCAGGTGGCAGGGCTGCTCCTGGGCCCAAGGTCCAGACCTGTGTGGTCAGGCCTCTGGCCTTTGGGAAGTAGCAGGGACAGGAATCAGGAACTGGAAGCCTAGTTGTGAGAGACAGGCCTAGTGCCCCCCTGAAGCTCAGTTTGCCGTGTCAATGCCAGGGGCACGAGCCTGGCACAGCTGTCTCGTGTGGTGCGCCCAGTGGGAGATGCCACTCCCTGACTGGTAAGACAGGCCATGTTACCATGGCAACCAACAGAGCCCACCCAAGAACTCTTCTCCTGATGGACGAGAACTGGGCGGGGACCATGATTCCAGGGCATACACCTCTATGGCAGGTGGCCAGCGCCAAAGACAGCTGGTTTTCCTCGCTCTTGATATTGTAATTGTGACCCATATTGCGTGCGCGCGCACACACACACACCACAGAGCCGGTTGGGGCCCCAGGAAAACACCTGTCACAATGTTGTGCCGACTTGCCATGTAAGCAGGAACAAGTGGGTGTCTCTGTTTTCCCCTCCATAAAATGATTCAGATGGCACCGGTTCCTTGGCCTCCACCGTGGGAGGCAGCAAGAGCTGACACAGTGATGTCTGGGAGGCATCTGGAGCATCTTGAAAGGAAAAAGGTTGTAAAGAATTCCTGTTAGGAAAGGCTCAAGTTTCTCTCTCTCTCTCAATATTAAACCTCATGAGTTTTCAAACATCAGTTAAAGAATTTCAAGCCAGCAGCTGCTCTGAGGCCACAAGCCACCCGGGGCCACTGACCACAAAGTTAAGGTAAAAATAAAATCAGAATTAAGAAGATGTGCTCCCCCCACTTGCAGCCAGACTCCAGTTTGGATCTTAAAAGATTCCTCTCTGGCCAGCTTCCTGCACTGACCCCCAGGGTCACTTAGCTCTGGGCTGCTGTGTAGTCTTTGCCATTAGATATTGAAAACAGGAAATTAAGGGGCCTGTCAGGGGGATGGTAAAGCTTGAAACAACTTCAGAGAACAAGCTGATGAAGTCATAGATCTTATCTCCCTGCCTTTTCCATGTCGGGGTTTCTTTAAAGATAAGGTAGCGAATCAAAATGTTCTGCCTTTTTTTTTTCAAGATGGAAGCAGAGGAGGATTGCTTTAATATCCCCTTCCCTCCCAGTGTTTCCAAAGATAACCAGATGAGAGAAATGCCTCGATCGTGTGCACGTGCATGTAAAATGCGATTACAGGACGATTTCCTCATCTTGGTCCCTAAGGGCTGGGGGAAGGGGGTGGGGGAGGAAGCTCGGGACGGAGAGGAGGCAGGTCGCCATTGAGGCCTTGTGTTAGCGTCGCTGTTGTGTTAAGGAAAGGGCTTGAGCTAGAGGGGACGCTGTGGGCCTGTGGCTAGTTTGTGCTGTAGAACTAAATGAAGGTAACTGTCATGGGCCGAAGAAAAGGGGGGAAATGCTACATTCGGGTCCTGCCCATGAAGTGTGGGAAACACCCAGAAGCCATCCCGGCCCTGTGAATTTGTCCCTAAATGCTGGGTCTGGAGGCTGGGCTGAGGCAGGCAGTGCCAAGACTCTGAGAGTGGCTTGAGACAGCCCAGGAGGACAAATGCCAGATGGGGTGAAGGAAGGAAGACAGGAATCCCAGCTGTCCGCGGAGATCAGAGGGGAAGGTAAGGATGATAGCAGTGAGTGCACAAGTTGAGCAGAACAGAGAAGGCAAGAGCAAAAGTCTTAGGGTATAATGACTAAGGACAGAGGCTTTGGGACCAGCAGATCTGGGTTCAAATCCAGCTCTGCCACAAGCATGTGACCTCAGCCTCGGTTTTCTACGTAACTGGTTGATACCTATATCATAGGGTTGTTATGGAGATTAAGCAAATTAACTTACTTTATTTTATTATTTTTTTAGGAGGTACCCGGGATTGAACCCGGGACCTCATAAATGGGAAGCAGGCGCTCAACCACTGAGCTACATCCGCTCCCCAAATTAACTTACCTTAGAGTGCTTGAGGCTGCGATCTGTGCAGGGGCTCTGGAAGGCTGTATTTATGTAGTGCCAGCAAAATGGTGCTGGGGGGAGAGGAAGCCTGCCAGGTTCAAGGGAAAATGCAGAGGGAGATGCTAAGCTTATTTATGAAACAGCTTCTATGGCCTTTTGGTGAACCTGGAGAACAATTTACATCTGGCAAAGCAAAACTGTGATGAGCAAGAGATTCTGGGCTTTGTGAACTGTTGGGGGCAGCTCTCTGGGAAAGGAGGTCCCTTGACGCTCCTGAGCAGTAGACACCTGGCCTGGGCCCTGTCCCACCCTGTCATGGGTGATGGATGTAGGTCAGGCCCTCCGGAGGCCAGGCTTCCCTCTTGAGGCAGTTAGGGAAGAGGAACTTGCAGGAAATGAAGTAAGAAAGAAGACTCTGTGGGGTGAGGGTGACTGGGGAGGGATGGCAGGGAGAACCAGCGGGGTATGGGGTGAGGGGTGGGGGTTGTACAGTGTACAACCGGCTCAGCTGTACAGAGCAGCCCAAGAGCAGGGATGAGAGAAGGAACAGGATGAATTAGAGAAGAGAAAGGTGACAGGGCAGCAGGGGTCGGGGGAGGGAGTACAGGGAATGACTGTTCCAGGTTTGATTTCATGTGCAGCCCAAGAGAACTGAAGGGCTGTGGCCTTTGGAGTTCTCTCTTCAGCTGAAAAGTGTAATATAAATGCAAACTCACAGGCCACAGGCCACCTGCTTGTGCCAAAAGAAGAAAAAAGAGAAGATGAATGGGCTTGCCTGGGAGAGGGGTCCAGCAAATGGGTTTGCTGTCCCGGGCACCAGCTCTCCAAGTATTCACCCTTCTCTGGTCACGCACCCCACTCTCCTCCTCCCCTCACCCCCCCCCCAGACTATCATGCACTCCAACAGGCCCTGGGGATCACTGATTAGGTTTCTGATTAGGGAAGAGCCGCCTATATTCACAGTCACAGATGGGTAATTGGACTTTGAAACCTCCTTCCAGCTGAGCGACTGCTTTCTCTAAGCTTCCAGGTGAGGCATTTTAATGAACTTTTCTCCAGGTATCTTTGAGCAGCCTGGCATTCCCACTCGACTTCGGGGAGCCAAGCTCTTCCAGTTGGGGGGTAGGGGAGAGGGGATTGGAAGCCTTTACTCCCAGCTCAGGAATTCAGGATGCCTTCACCACCCGTGCCCACGAGGAGCCAGGTGGGCAGTGGGTTCCAGGGAAGGAAGCATGCTTCTAGGCTGGGGAAATCAACCAGGGAAAAGTGAGCCCAGCCCTTCCAAACAACCCATCTCCAGGCTCCATGTCAGTGATTCTCAGCCCTGGCTGCCTATTAGAGTCACCAGGGAATTAAAAAAAAAAAAAATCTGTGCTCATGTCCCACCCTGTGTGGGGCCCAGGCATCTGTAGTGCTTAAAAGCTCCTCCACTGGGAAGCGGCTGTGGCTCAATTGGTTGGGCTCCCGTTTACCATATGGGAGGCCCCGGGTTCGATTCCTGGGGCCTCCTGGTGAAGGCAAGGCGGCCTGCTCGGCACAGTGGACTAACGGCCAGCGCAGCACCGTGAGCTGGCGCAGCAAGATGACCCAACAAAGGGAGAGAAGCAGACACAGAAAAAAACGCAGGGTGGATGCAGGGAGCGCAAGCAGCAAGGGGGGATAAATAAATACAATAAAATAAAAGCTCCTCCAGGTGATTCTAATAACCAAGATTGTGCCAGGACTGCTCTGAGAACTTAAATGATTGAATAGCAACTCACTCTCCCCTTCTGGGTCTCAGTTTACCCACCAGAAAAACAAAGGAGTTGGACTTCATAATCTATATATCATGTTAGTTCTAATATCCTGCAAGTCTGTCAAGTCTGTTAGATACCCATATACATGTACTCATGAGTACATAAGCAGTCAACACACACACACATGCATGCATTCCTCTCCTGCCTTGCCCTACAACCCTCCTCTTATCCCTCCCATTGCACAGAAATCCTTGCTCTCAACTGCCCCTCCCATCAGACCTTTCCTTCCCAAAAGAGCCTGTCAGAAAATTCCAGAAAACTTTTAGATAAAAGACCAAAAGTCAACGTTCTGGGGAAATAGCAAGAAGCTGTGCGTGCTAAAAGAGTTGACAACACAGACGTAGATTCCAGCCTGGGAGTGCCCTGGAGGTCCCCTTCAACCCCTCCTATTATTCCCAGAGAAACTATAGACCAGGAAGTGAGGTTAGTTGTCTAAGGCCACTCAGGTAGTTAGAGAGCCTGGGCAAGTTCAGGACCCAAGTATGGACCACGCATCAGATATCTGGGAGTGGCTTAAAAGGTATCTTCTCAGGCCCCACCCCAGATTTAACGTCAGTGTCCAGGTGTGGGGCCCAGGAATCTTATTTTAAACTTGCTCCCCTGATAAGCCCAGAACTGTTCTGCACCCCACCACCCTGATAGCAAGGAAGCAGACTCAGGGTGCTGAAGGCCAAGTAACCCAGGGGTTCTCCACTTCTGCCCTGAGACCTGGGATAATTGTTGGGCTCATAGGGCTGGCAGCTGGAAATACTCAGTGCACATCCATCACTCTTTTCTGGAGAGCTGGTGGCTCAGAGGTGGTAGTGGGTGGGGGGATGGGAATGATGGGAGGAGGCTGACCCAATGGTGACCCAAACTTGGTGCCCAGTTTGGGGCTGAGGCCACAAAGCCATTCCCCTGTCCCTTCCATGCCCCTATCCCCAGGAACCCAGTGGAGGAGTACCTGTGCTGCAGGAGGCCCCACCCAGCATTTGCAGCCCAGCCCATCGAGGAGGCCAAGGCTAATTTCAGGGCTACAAGCCGGGACCCAGGCCCAGCAGATATTAGGTCTGCTAACTTTTGACCCTGCCCCAGCTGTAATACATCAGTGAAATTTCTGGCTCAAGAGCCTGTTCTGCACAAGACTTTCTGCCACCACGTCCATTCCACTACAGAAGGAGGTGGTAAGAATAATAGTAGGTGGCACAAGCTGAGTGCCTATTAGGTGCCAGACTCTGTGCTAGATGCTTTACAGACATTTCCTTATTTGATCCATATAATAACTATAGTAAAGATGACCACATAGTAATGCCTGGAACCTGTGACTGTGTCACCTTACGTGGCAAATGTGATTAGCTAAGGACCTTGGTGTGGGGAGATTATTCTGGATGATCCAGGTGGGTCCAGTGTAAACAAAAGGGTCCTTGTAAGAGGAAGGCAGGAGAGTCAGAGTCATAGAGAGAAAATGTGAGGATGGAAGCAGAGGTCAGAGAAGAGAGAAAATGCTACACTTCTGGCTTTGAAGATGGAGGAAAGGACCATGAGTCAAGGAGTGTAGATGACCTCGAGAAGCCAGAAAAGACAAGGACACAGACTCTCCTCTGCAGCCTCTGGAAGGAACACAGCCCTACCAACACCTTGATTTTGGACTTCTGACCTCCAGAATTATAAGCGATTAAATTTGCATTGTTTTAAGCCACCATTTGTGGTCATTTGTTACAGCAGTCATAGGAAACCAATAAAATAAGCTTTGAGAATAATTATTCCCATTTTATAGATGAGCAAATGGAGTCTCTGAGTGGTTAGGAAACTTGCCCAAGGTCCCTCTGGTGAGTAACAGAGTCAGGATTAGAACCCAGGACTGTCTACCCCAAACCCTGTTTTCACTGTACCCCCGACATCTTTATGCTTCTTTGATTCATGCAGTTGCCTATGGCATGCCAGGCACTGTGCTGAGCCCTGGAGTTACAACCAGGAACCAAACAGCCTCCAGCTCTGTTCTTATGAAGCTTGCACTCATATGGGGAGGGGCAAGTAAGCAGGCAATGACACTACAGGCTATTGGGCTGGGGCAGGAAAGGCTCAGGGGCGATGGTCCTGTGGGAACACAAGGAGTAGGGACTGTCCCAGGTAAACAGAGTCTGAGAAGGCTTCCCAGATGAAGGATGAGTTAGAGTTGGCCAGGTTAAGGTGTGGGGTGCACAGAGAAGAGAGGAAAGGGAAGTTCAGTCTCTTCCTATTCTCCCTCCTCCACACTCAAATATCATGTTGTGCAAACCATTCATGGCAGACTGTTTTGCTGTCCAGCAGCTAGTTTTGCTTTCTTTGGGTAAAAAGGATCACTATATTTCCGCCAGAGAGCCACCACTTCTCCATAGCCATGTTTTGGGTGGAATTGTCCATGTCCCAGTTCCCAGGTGGGCCCCTATTGGCTTAAGCCAATCAGAACAACCCCTCTCCTTGCCAGGCTTGGGCCTCTGGGTGGGAGGGTGGGTTAGGAGGATGAAAATGTCCCTCTTCCTTCTTCAGGAGCTACTGGAAAAGATTCTCTCTTCCCCTAGATGATGAAGGGTGAAGGCAGGAGGCTCTGCTACTGGTGGGCCACCTATAGCCACAAGGGAAGGGCCCATCACAAGTCCACCAAGTGTGGGTAGGTTCACTGTCTCTGGCACAGGAGCCTCTCAACAGCTTTGTACTATGATGGTTTGTGGAGATGGGCCCCAGAGTGCAGTGAGGGCATGGCTGAGAAGCATGGCGGAATGAACGTTTGCTTAAGAACCCATTGAATCATGGGAAAGATAATGGTAGGCCAGGGCCAGAGTTTCCTCCTGGGCTCTCAGGCAGGGACTCTGACATGGAGAATAGGCCCCAGTCCTCACACTGAGTATCTGTCAATAAGCATTCGTTCAATGAGTGAATGCTGAATGAATGAATGGTGAATGAGAGCAGAGGGCAACCAGATGCACAGCAGAGCAAGCGTTCCAGTCACCCTGTAATAACTGGTAACTGACCTCAAGAGGAAGGACATGGGCCTCTGACAGGGCTCTGATCTTGGGGTGGGGAAGAAGGACTGAACTGGGAACGGCAAGTCAGACACTAACAGATGAGTGGGTGAAGGACAGGCATGGCTGAACAGGAGTCTCAAGGGGCTGGCTCACCCCAGAGCCATCCTGGAATAGCCAAGGAGAACTACAAGCCAGATTTTCAGGAATTTCACTGACAGGTACAGAGCCAGCAACTATTCTTCATACTCTTCTTTGAGGGAGAGGGGGGCTTTTCCCCTTCACTCTCCAGCATGGTGGGGGGAAAATCGATTATTTCACAAGCCAGTTTATCCAGCTTCCCCAGTCTGAGGTATGCTTCTTTTAATGTTTAATGTACTTTGATTGCAAATTCCCATCTTGGGAATGTCTCTTCTCCAGCACATGCTACTACCCTTCCATCTCTGTCTGTACCCCATAATAAGTCCAAGCACCACCCCCCTTGACTCACTTGTCCAAGGAGTCAGAAAAAAACAGGAATATATTTTTTTGTCAATGATGCCATTACCATCACTCACCAAATGATGAGTGTACATGAGGAGACATATTCCAGAACATTCACAGTAGCATGGCTTGGAACAGCCAAACTGGAGGCAGTCTGATGCCCATAAACAGGGGGTGGGGGTGGGGTGTGGATAGATAAATCAGGGTATAGTCATGCAATGGAATACTATACAGCAAGGAGAATGAGCAGCTACCTGAGGTAACATGCATGAATCTCACAAATATAATGTTGAACAAAAGAAACCAGATACAAAAGAGTCCAGACTATAGGAGTCCATCTGCATATACGTTTCAAACACAGGCAAAAGGTAAAGTACGGTGTTAGGATTTAGGATAGATAGAGTGGAGGGAAGGGATATGACTGGAAGAGGACATGAAGGAGGCCCCCCAGAGTGCTGGCAGTGGTCTCTCTCCTGACCTGAGTGACAGTGATACGGCGTTTGCTTTGTGGTAATTCATTGGGCTGGGCATCCACATATGTTGCACTTATCTGCATGTATGTTTTGCTTCATAGTAAAAGAAAGTTTAGAGCCCATAGTGCCACCACCCAGGAAAAAAGGATAATGGTGGTCCTGCCCTGTCTAAGACATACTTTACTGTCCCGTGCTTTGGTCACCCAAACACGTGGCTCTAAGGATTGCACCTGGCTGTGATGGTGCTGGACTACAGTAGGCCTGGGCTCCCAGAGTTACTTTTTTTAAGGCATCTCTTTCACTAGATGCCCACATATAGGGGCATTTTTCCAAGGGCACACCTACAGTTTTGGAAGGCTGGGTCAGGAGAGGTATGGAATCCATCTCACCAGGGCAGCCTTTCCTCATGGTGGATGAAACCCTTATGAACACCAGGTTTCTTGTTTGGCAACAGACTTCCATCAGTGTCCCTCAGTCCATCAGGGAGGATCTAAACCCCCAAAGGAAAGGGGTCAAGATTTCAATCCCCCTTTTCCCAGGAGATCTCTTGCTCCCTAGATAAATGTGCCTGACTCTTCCCCAGAGAATATCAAGACCCCCCTCTCTGAGGTTGAGGGAAGCCTTTGTCAATCCTTCTCCATGTCAGTAGAGTCCTACTTGCCTCCAGTCACAAAACTGAAACATCCAACTTTAGTGAACGTGAACAAGAAAAGCCTGCTCCTAGATCCCTGAGGTCTCTTCTGCTAGACAGGAGGCAGGTGATAAGTCTTTAATGATTTACCTTTCTGCCTCCCTGGCTCCCAGCCATGTACCTTCCCATCTCTGCACAGTGCCTGACCATGCTGAGCCCCGCCCTAACAAAGGTGGTTGAATGAATGAGTGAATGATGGGCAAAATCCACAATTACCTCCATAGCCTGGCTGGTCAGGAGTTCTAGGGATGTGGCTGGAGTGGAAAGCCATCTGTTTGTTGAAGAACCTGGACCAAAGAGGACAGGTGAGAGCAAGGAGAAGGGAAGAGGGGAGGACAGAGGGAGAAGAAAGGGACAAGGAAGGGGAAGGGAAAGTCAAAGAGAGAGGAAGGGGGAAAGGAGAGGAGGAGGAAAGAGAGAGGTGAGAGAGAGGTGGGGAAAAGGGCAGGGGCAAAGGAAGGGCAGAGGGAGATGAAGGGGAAGGGAGAGGGAAGGGAGAGAAAGAAGAAGAGAAGAAGAAAGGGGGAAAGAGAAAGCTGTTATTCTGAGACATGAAAGGTAACAGCTAAGCAGAGAGCACTAAGTTTGTGGGCTTCTCTGGTGGTTAGCCTTAAGCCAAAACTTCAAACTGAACCAGCGAGAATGCAAGGCCCTCACAGCAAGCCAAATTCCATGATCCAGGGAGGCATGTCTTCACATGGGGGAGCATGGCCATGTAAGTCTAAGGAAATTTTGTCATCCAACTGAAAGGTATTGCAATCCGGGTGAAGCATTTCTGAAGTTAGGAGGACTTTGAACTTCGTGTGCATCAATTCACAAAACCACACTCCCCTGTTAAACACACTTGCACCTGCTCACTCTCTCTTTGAGACCATTTGTGGATAAGGCCTTGATTCCCTTCAGGTCTCAGTTTCCCTTCCCCACCTTTCCATCCCTCACCACACCACTATCCTCCCTTTGCAATCCTGGGTTCTCAAGCATTGCCTAGATGCCCAAGAGGGAAGCCTATTCCCCTTCTCCTATGAACCTCTTTACTCACCTCTGACCAACAGACTCCTTTCAGTCAGAAATTGGTTAGGAAATAACAGTTAAGGTCAAATTAGCGTTAGTTTAACACAATGAATGTTTATTTCTTCTTTAGGTAAAGTCCAGTCAATGGTAAGAAGCAGGAATTCTGCTTTACACAGTCATTGAGGGACACAGACCACTGGAAGCTCTGCCATCTCCAATGCTTGGAACTTGGAACTTGTCACTTCCCTGGGCAGTGACATCCAACCACCAGATACTGGAAAAGGAGGAAACAGCTTAAAGGGTCATGTAGGAAGTATTGCCAGGTCATGCCTAGAAGTAATATACATCACATCTGTCTACATCTCATTGACCAGAAGTCAGTCACATAGCCACACTTCACCCCAAGGGCAGCTGAGAAATGTGGTCCAGCTGAGTGCCCAAGAACAAAGCAGAATGGTTTTGAAGAACATCTAATCTCTACCCATCCAAGATTATTGTTATCTCTGGAATGTAACCATAAACTTAGAGAAAACATCTCAGCTTTCTTTGTTTGCTTGTTTTATATGACAAAAAGGATACCAGGTCTAAAGGATTTTCAGAGTTCTTGAGGGAGTTAATAGTATGGCTCTTTATTGAGATAGTCTGGGAGGTTGCAAATGGTGTAATGTTCATTCACCCTTTAGCTGAGCCAGGGGTGGAGTCATAGAACTAATGGATGTTGGAGGAGGGTGTGGTGAGGAGTGAGGAGAGAAGAGTCCATAAGAACGAGAAGGTAATGCGAGACAACATTGTGCAGGGCAGAACAGAGCTCAGAGGTTAAAAAAAAAAAAAAAAAAAAAAGACAACTCTGAGAGTGGAGGGGAAGGGCCATAACTTCAAAAATGAATGAGACACAGCCCCCTTTCCAGGAGCTCATTGTCTCTAGTGAGAGAACCAGGTCTGTGCATAGGTCCCTGTAATAAAATGCTAATTGAATGAGTGAGTAGGTCTAACACAACAGCCTGGGCTTTGGGGCAACAGCTGGTATGAACAAAGAACAAAGTATATGGGCCGAGGGGGAAGGAGGGATAGAATGCTTCTCTGCCAATGCTGGCCTACCCAAGTTGGGGGTCTAAACCGATGTTATGTTTTAGAGGACTCAGATGAGCAAGATGTTCATCCCTGGGAATCAAAGATATTCAGAAAGCCTCCTCCATCCCAGGAGAGAGTCAAAGTCACATATTGATCAGAACACACTTGCCGCCTTTGGCTTTTGCACCTCAGAGTAAGTTTAATGGAACTAGAAGAGATCCAGAGATCATATGGAATGCTCCATGAGGACTAACTTGAAAAGTGGGACATCCTGAATTTGGCAAGTGAAAGAAAAAGATCAACATCTATAAATCCAAAAGGTCTGAATGTAGCATTTCCATCAAGTCCAGGTCAGGAAAGTGGGGTGGCACCACTGTAAGCTGTTAACAAGGCAATTCTAGGACAAGGAAAAATGTTGCACATGGGAGTAGGAAACCAAGTTTCCTCCTCTGAACCAAGAGGTGGTCAAGATCTCAGATATAAGCAGACCCAAGAATGCTGGTGGAAAAATGGTGCTGGGGAAGTCAAGAGATATGTGAGTCATGCATAGGTAGCCATGCTATTTTATCATCCTAACCAGGTTGAGATAGATACACAAAAAAGGCTACAAATCACAGAGGAACAGCTTGATGCATTTTGACTAACTGAACACTTCTTGGCAACCAACACTCAGCTCAAGAAACAATACGGTCAGTACTCCCGGAAATCCCTCTCGCATTCCCTTCCATTTATTACCTATGCTCAATAGTAACCAATATCCTGACTTCTAACATCTAAACTTCTAAAACAGCTTTGCCTGTTTTTCCCGTTTTTAGTGAATGGAATTCTGTAGTGGGTACTCTTTAGTGTCCGACTTCTGTCACAGAATATGTTTGTGAGGTCCATCCATATTGTTACATTTAGCTGTAGTTTGCTCATTCTCCTTGCTGTATGGTGTTCCATTGTGTGACTATACCAGGTTTTATTCATCACTTCTTCCTACTAATGGACATTTGAGTGGCTTCCGGTTTTCAGCTCTTATAACAGTGCTGCTATGGGCATTCTTGTACATTCCTTTCAGTGAACATATGCATACCTTTCTGTTGCATATTTGCCTAGGAGTGGAACTGCTGGGTTGTGAGGTATGTGTATCTTCAGCTGTAGCAGATACTTGCAAACAGTTTCCCAAAGTTATTGCACCATCGGGACACTTTTGAGAATGAGTGGGCTTGCTAACTGGATAGGCTACCGGGGCAACAAGAATAAATGGCAACTGTCCCAGGCAAACTGGACCAAATACTCCCACTGTTCATGGAAGGCCTCCCAATCCATACAGCCCGGGTATTTCTGGCAGGGCTCAACCTCTGAATACGGTAGAAAGTGGTTTGAGGCTTGAGGGACATTCTTGACGGCATATGTGGTCCACGCAGCTGAGAAGCTGCAGATGTCCTTGCAATAAAAATCCATAAACTAACACCTTTCTCCCAGCAGATAAGGGATTCTGGACACCCACCTGCTGGTTAAGCTCTTCTTTTATCACTTATGAGTATTCTCTCAAACATCTCCTTCTCAAGCTTTCTTCATAGAAGTCGGTGGAAGCCGAAATTCTTGGCAGGTCCCTGAACTGCACAGCCAAAAAATTACATGCCTCACGCATCTGCAGTGAGGAGCGTGAGGCTTTCCAAGGAAGATTTATGGTGTCCCTTCCCTCCTCCTTTTAGAAGATTGCTGGATGCTGTTCCTTGTGTATAGCATGTGCCTCCGGCTTATCACTACGGTAAGTATAAAAGCAATTAATTTTTCCCCCTTTTGGAAAGCGGAAGTTTTAACCGCACTTCAATACCATTTGCATTTCTGATTTCTATCAAGTTCACACTTCCAGCAAAGAGAGTCCTGCTGATATAATTTGTTTTTTTAATTGCATATTCCCTGGCAGGAAGCTGGCTGCTTCTTTCGCCTCCAAAGCAGAAAACATGTACACGTTGGAAGGCGCTCAGCTCTCAACCGCTGCCACGAGTTAACTCACCTCTTGACATTAGGTTGGCAAGGACAGGTGTGGGAATTTGAAGCGTGCCCTTCTGCATTTCACCTAGGCTGAGCTTGTGAAAAAATCAGTTGCCCAATTTGGGTGAGGTGGGCAGATTTGGAGAACCCCATCTTCATACCTGTTTATAATTTGCTCATATGTTCAGAGAATCTTTATGAAGACAGAGCAGCTTTATTTCTTGCTTGCTTTCACTAGTTGATATCCTTTTGCACTGCTTCTAGTTCATTATTAAAACTGACAGAATCTGCAGGCTGTACGGGGCTCGAAGAACCATTTGATCGGGTCATTACCTTGTCTTATAGGCAAAGGAGAGTGTGTTCGATTGAATCAATTATCCCAATGCTTCCCCTCGCCCTGCATCCACTCCCTGTCCCTTGATTTGGGGTGTGGCCAAGTGACTTGCTTTGGCCAATGGGATGGGACTTAAGATAATTCTGAGCCTAGAGACCCACACATTTTGACTTCCCCTCTTGTGCCTCTGCCCTTGCATGAGACCAACACACTTGCCTTGTCTGCTGGCCCAAGGAAGAGGAGAGACACATGGGGCAGAGCTGCCCCAGTCAATCCCCCAGTCCTGTGACATGAAGCAGAGCCACTGTGGCCCGAAGCATTGCTGCCAAACCAAGCCCAGCCTTGATCCACCAAACTCCAGCTGACCCCCAGATCTGTGGTACTAATTGCTTAATGTGATATACTACAGAGACTGTGGGTATTTTTCACATAGTCCTAGCTGACCAATAAAGACACTGAGGCCCAGAGAGGAAAGCTTACTCGCCCACCATCACATGGCTGCTTTGTGTCAAAGGTGGGATTAGAACCCCTGTCCCGTCCCACCCTCCCCACCCCACCCCCCGTTCTTAACCCTAAAGTGGTTACCACAGGGTTTTCACACACATGCGAAAGAGACTGGTTGGTCATAGGTCTTTCAGCTGTTGGAAAAATCTAGCTTGTAAGAAATGTTGAGAGAAAACAGATGAAATTTTACATGGCTCCAGGGAGTAATAATGTAACCAGGATTGTTCCACTTCTGGTTTGAAGTGAATCTGAGCTGGCTGTTCCACCCCCTCTCCTCCTCCTCATCTCTGACAGCTGTGGAGTTCCCCAGGAGGAAGGCTTTCGTGGCTTGGGAGCTGGTCCAAATAGCATCTGCAAGAACCAGAGCTCCAGGAGCCCTGGAGACCATCTAGAAAATGTTGCCCTTTTCTAGACAGGCAGGAAACCCAATCCCCCACCCCCACCCCCTGCCTCAGCACCTCCAGATTCAGGCCAGCCTAGGTGAGAAGCATGGGGAGGATACCAGAAAGAAAAGCTGCCCCCCACCTCCTCCTTCCCTCCCTCCAAAGACTCACATTCCATGGTTAGAACGCAGCCCTTTTATGCTAATGACCCCCTGAGATACAGGTCCATGAGGGGGTGGACATGGAGAAGGAGAGGTGTCAGACTTGAAGCTTCCAGGGGCCATCTATACCTCCCCCCAAACAAAGCCTCCCAACCACCCATCCCAGGAATTACTATTTTCTGACCTGTCTCCCCTGGCCTGCAGAGAAGGAATGCTGGTCATAGTTGGAATGGCTAAGAGAATTCCTGTTTATTATCTTTCCTTACCCACAAATGCTGTGGCGACCTGCCTCCCAGCACAACTCCGGAGCTCTTCTCATGCTCAAGGATTCTCCCTTTTCTCTGCCTTTAAACTATCTTGGCTTGATATGGACTTGGGCTCCAGATAGAAGGCACGTATGAGAAATGGGGGAAAGAAAACCCCATGCTGCCATGAATTATATGTTTGATATTCAATCAGTGTCAGCCTCCTCTCTATAAGTTCAAAGAAGGGAAAGATGACATCTACTTGTTCCCTGCTGTATGCTTAGTTCATATCACAGTGCCAGGCACATAAGGAGCATCACGAAATATATGAATGAATGAATGAATGAATGAATGAATGAATGAATGGGTGAATGAATGAGTGAACACAGCTGTTCTGGGAGATAACCCACAGATGGCATCTTTATACACCCAGCCTACCATGGTGCAGCATGTCAGACCAGGGCCTGTGAGCCCTCTGGCATCTGGTCGAGTCCCCTCTGCCACTCCCCATGGCACCATGCCATGCTAAGCTTGTCTCAACAGATCAGTCACTGCCGAGCTGACATCTCTATCACCCAGGCCTCCCTCATGACTGGAGGATACAGGAAAGAAAGCAATTGGGAACTGGGGCAGCAGTGCAAGGTGATCAAGCCCTCCTCTCCCCATGGGACAAACTTGGTCTCCTGTCCCTGCCCAGTCTTTGCCCTGGATTGGCTGGCAGGACTTGGTGAGCTGGCAGCAGCCGCTGCTATCTGGGACCCAGGCTGCTTATCTAGTGCCTGATGCCAGCTGGGCAACAGAGCAAAGCCACCAATAAAAGGGAGAATCCAGACTGGCAGGTGCCATCAACTGCCTACGGCAGGGAGGTGAGTGTGATGGGAGGTGTCTGATAAGAGGCTCACGTGCCTTTTATCTTTGCTCACTGCCATGAGACGTTGAGTCCAGTTCAGAGAGGATGAAAGAAAAATGTTTTTTCTGTGTGCTTCTGATTTCCCTTCATACATGTCTACTGCCCTAATTTGGGTTCCCTTGAAAGCAGACTCTAAGACAAGGTGTGGGTGCAGGTCATTTATTTGGGAGGTGATCCCCCAAAGCAGGAATGAGGGAGCAGGGAGCATGAGACAGGGAAGGGAGGAAAGCCAATCTGGCCTGTGTTCATGAGCTGTGGGCAACTGGGGCTCAGTCTTGCTGGGGATCCTCTGAGAAACCACAAACCTCAAAGAAGGGGGAGGTGGTGGCATTTATCCACTATCTCCTGTCCCCTCATTGCCTGAGGCTTGCCCCTAGGCCATTAACTCCCTCACATTGCCAAGTTGTGCCTCTGTGAAGCTAAGTAAGCTCCAGGTGGTGCTGGAGCGAGCCTTCAGGCACAGAAGCTGAGAGATGCAGGCCCTTGGCCACAGGAAGCTGAGCTGCGCTCTGAGACTGTCCCCCTTTATACTGCAATGAACTCAGGCCAGTCTAGAGGGCATGGGCGAGGCATCAACTGGGTCTATGTTTATGCCTACAAATGGCATTGGAGCTAGAAAATGACATGAATCTCAGGCCTTTTCCACTTATCTGTGAGATTTTAGTCAACTTCCCCTCAGCCTCAACTTCCTCATCCAGGGAAAAAATAAATACAAAAGAGTCTGCCCATCCGACTTTGAGGAGTTGCTGTGGGGATCAAATTAAAGCAGAGAATCCAATATAAATTATTTCCTGTTAATATGAAATTTTGTTCCTTTAGTTAACTTGTCCAAAAAGCTATATTGCTCACCCAGCAATAGGTTAAAAAAAAAAAAAGGAAGGTTTCCAAGGATACAAGTTTTCAAAGATACTTTAAGAGGCTGAGGGTAAAATCCAGTTTCAGATGGGAATATGTCAAAGAGACAACCTGCCGTGGGTTCCAGATGTTCCTCTATATAAATTCTCTTTAGTTGAAAGGAAGATTGTCATGACCTCATTCAAATGATTCTTCCCAGATTTGTCCACCCCTACCTCATCCCGAATTATTTGTCTCCTCTTTGCCTCAATCTCCTTCCCACAAATTTCCCAGTTCCTCAGGGTGATGTTAAGAACTTCCCTGATTTCTGGGTTCCTCATTATATAATTGTTAGTTAAAATCATGCTAGCTGCTGTAACTGATAAACCTCCAAATCTCAGGGGCATATCACAGCAGAAGTTGTTTTATTTCTTGCTTACATGGCAGTCCAATGTGAGGGAACCTACTTGGACAGAGCACCTCCATACAGTGGTTAAAGAACCCAGGCTCCTTCCACCCTGTGGCTTTGTGATATTCGACACAAGTTTCCCAAGTTGTCTTGAGGGTTTTCCCAATTTCCAGCCAATTGTAAAGGGGAAAGAACATGGAAGATCAAATGGCAGGATTTCAATGGTCGCCACTTCCACCCATGTTCCATTGGCCAGATCTCAGCAAGGGGAACTGGGAATGATAGACTATTTGAGTGCTTAGGAAGAAGAAAAAATGAGTTTGTGATCAGTTAACAGTCTCTGACATGCCCATCATATTCAGATGATCAAGGAATAGCTATAATTGGAAGTTCAACAGAACAAGAGGCATCGATCAGGAAGCAAGTCAAGACCAGGGAAGCTAAGTGAGGCAAGGGAAGAGGACCACGCAGGGTCTATGGTTGAGGAAGCCAGCACTGTAGCTTCATCACACTTGCTGTTGCTTATATACCCTCCCTTACACAATCCTGAAGTGCTTAACTTTCCCCAAAAGCCAAGGACTTTCATGGCCCCATGTCTTTGCTCATGTTTCTTCTGCTGCCTGGAGCCTCTCCCAACCTCATCTATCTGGTCAACCACAATGTGTCTATGGTAGCCTACTACTTTGGTGCCCCCCCCCCCAATGAACCAGACTTCCTGGTATTCATGCTCTTGCGTAATCTCTTCCCCTTGAATCTGGGCTGGTCCTTTAACCAATAGAATGCAGTGGAAAGTGACCTTTGGACAGTTCCAGGACTAAAACTTAAAAAGACCTGGCAGCGTTTGTGTTTTTAGGAACCTTGAGTCACCCTCTAAGAAGTCTGGCTGCACTGCTAGAGAGACCACATGGAGTGACCATGTGAAGAGGGAAAAGCCTTGAAACGACACGGGGAGAGAGGAAAAGCTCAATTGAGTCCAGCCTCTATTCAACCTGTCAGCTGAATTTAGCTAGAAGAGTGATCAACAGCAAGACCAGCAGAAGAATCATCCAGCCGATCTCAGCCCAGATTGCAGAAGCATGAGCAGACAAAATGTTGTTTTAAGTCACTAAGTTTTGGAGTGGTTTGTTAGCAGTAGATAACTGGAACAATGCCTTTCAAGTTTTTTCCCAGATTTTGCTTCTTAGAAACACTCTCTTACTCCTCCTTCTCTCTTCTCTAACCTCCCCTTCTAGCAGAGTTCTTTTTCATGCTTCCCTCCACTCCCACAGAACCCTGCACACACATGTCTTTTAGCATTTCTCACCTTGTTCCTTATTTACATTCTTGCCCCTCTCCTTTACAGGCTGTGTACTTCTTGGATAACCAGGACCACATGTTATTCTTTCTTGTGTTTTCTGTGCCTAATATAGTGTCTGACACATAATAGGCATTTAAAACTGCTTTTTAAATAATTAATCATTGTTTTTTAACTGATTCTGAAATTGGAATATGGATTGCATGTAAGGGAGAGGGCCCAAGGAAGTGAGAAGGTGTGTCCTCCACCCAAGAATCCATAAAGGAAATTCAGAGCAGTCCCTTGGGAGAGAAAGATTTGTGCTGGTATATTGGATTGGCTCTTCTCAAACTCCACTTGAACCTCCTTCTATTCAGAGATGTAATGAAGGCAAAACTACATTTTGCAAACTCCTTTTAAAGTAGGATTCTGCCAGTTTGATACAGTCCTCTGAGATTTGGAAGGTGAAAGGGAGATGGAGGCCATCTTTCTGAGACAATTCAGATGGCCAAGTGGACTCTTCCCACTTGAGTGTTGGCAACAGCTAGAATGCATAGAACACTGGTGAGCAGTTTTATGGATGTGAGTGGTTGTGGAGGCAATGAGAGTAAAAGTTTCTTGACCTCTGAATCACAAATGGAGTGGTATCTGTCCTACAACACAAAAGCCAAAAGACTTTTCTCCCTTTGTACTTTCAATGATTTTGGAAGCATCCAATTCCCTGTATTAAATCCCTTTCTGCATGAGCTACTGACATTGTTTTCTGTTTCTTCTACCAAATGCTGATGTATTCATGCTGATTGGGAACAATAAACAGAAAGGAAGAGTGAAATCTCCTGTGCTTCAGAAGTTGTGGAGGAAGTAGAAGTAAAGGGCAACCCTGGGGAGGAGCAGAGGGGCTTGACTGGCTAAGCCCTAGGCAGTATGGAGAAAGTGCTACAAGGACCTGGAAAACTAGAAAACACCATCCACACTGGTCGAACGACTTCCAAGGGGCCTGGTGGTAGCTAAGAGCAAGAGAATGCTCCAAACTAGAAGAGGCACGATTGGGAGAGACACAACCAGAGGATGCCTCTGGAAGCTTCATGGGAACAGAGAGAACATGTCCCACACCCAAAGTCTCAACACATCATATGGAGTATCTGGGCAAAATGAACTCAAAATCAGGAGCTGGAGCAGGGAGATTCTGTATCTGGTCAAGAGTTAATAGAAGAATCCAGGCTAAAACTCAAAAGATGGGGCATCATGGGATGATGATTCTCATACACTGTACAGCCATCCACATTTTACAAGCAGTATTGACAAGGCTCTAAGTAGGGATATTACAGGTTTGTCAATGATGTATATTTCTGACGCCTGAAAACAGAATAGAACACATGCCACTTCTATGGCAACATAAAGACCCCCTGAGCCCTTTCTGCAAAAGACAGCTCTACATAAATGTGGAAACCAAGATGGCATAGCAATTTGGAGCAAGGATTTTCATGTCAAGGAAAGCTGGGTTTGAGTTTCTAGTTGTTTAATTTAAGGCAAGTTAATTAACCTCAATGAATCTCTCTTAGTTTTAAAATGGAGACATTAATATCTCCTTCATAATGTTGCTGTGATGATTAAAAACACGTTTAAAGCACATATAACAATGTCTGGAAAGCAGTAAATGCTTTAAAAATGACAATGATCACAAGCCCAGTGGATTGTGGGAAATAATCAAAAGCAAGTCTGGGGTAATTCACTCACATAGAATCTACTGAGAACTCTTTGAATGATAGTTAGAAGAAAAAGAGGCAATTACATAAAATTAAGGTATTGTTTGTAAACACATATAAATATATAATATATAATATATATATCCATTGTACAAAATAGGAAAAGCAATGATGAAGTACCTTATTTTCACTGACTGGCAATGACAAAAGCTAATGTTTATTTATCATGTATTTACAATGTGCCAGATACTCTTTGAAGCACTTTATATGCATTAACTCACTTAATATGCTCAACAATCATATAAGGTAGATACTCTTATTATCTTCATTTTACAGATGAGGATGCTCAGAGCACAGGAAAGTGAAATAACTTACCCAAGTTTACGCAACTAGTAGAGTGTCAAGTTCAGATTTGACCCCAGCTGTTGTAGTGTACTAGCAATTAACCAGTACCACAAAATGTCTCATTTCCAGAGTATTCTAGGAGAGTTGCAAGACCAGAACTTATTTGTAAGCAGGAATTGTTCTGTTATTAAAGAACTTACAAGGGAGACTAGGAAAAGAAATATATTGCTCATGCAAGTAAATATTTACATACACCAAAATATTTATGTTCTTATATGTGAGTCCTGCTTTCTGCAGGGGGAGAGGAAAATGTGTAAATATTTACTCACTGGAAATAGTTGACAAGTAGTTAGGAAATAAGAATATTTATGCTGTACATTGCTTTTGTGCTGTCAAATTGTTTCATCCAGAGTCTATGCACTAATTCCCAAATTGGACAAGCAGCACAAGAATCCTGAAATTATAAATTCAGGCTCCTTTTGGAGGTCCCTAACTTGGTTATGAGACCGATTTCCAAATAAAGTTAATTCCAATTTCCCTTAATCATATTTTCTAAAAATGTGCTCTGCCTTTTAACATGGCCTGATCCTTTCCAGGAGGAATTACCATTAGGCCCCAAATCAAAGGCTCTGTCTTTACTCCCCAAGCCCCATGCTGTGGATTCTGGCTGGGAGTTGTAGTCTGGGGAGCACTTCTGGGCCAACAATTGAAAGTGGTTGGGAAGCTGGTCAAATAACTGAATTGACTAGACAATAGTCCAGATTGGTAGTGACCCTCAGAAAGATCCAAAGACAGGAAAATAATTTTAAAAATTTTTACATGGAGAATTGTGGAGATTTTAAGAGGAATTGTAACAAAATGGAATTCAAATAAATGCATAAATATATATTATGGATCTGATGTATTGGCTTTGGACTGGCAATTTCATATGTCATCATTTTAATTCTTACTGTGGCAGATGTCCTCGGTATCAATTGCTTTTAGCTACAAATAGCAGAAAGTCCCGATGCAATTGATTTAAACAACAAAGAACTTGTAACCTCGTGTAACAAGAAGGTCCAAAGTGGGGATGTTCTGGGATTGGTTAATTCAGTGATTCGCCCTGTCATTTAGGTCTGTGTTCCTTCCATCCTTTCTTCTATATCCTTGGCATATTGTCTTGTCCTTGGCGAGATTGCCTCATGGTTGCAAGATGGTGGCCATAGTTCTGGAAGTCATTTGCAGATACGAAAAGGACCAGTAGAAGAAGAAGGATTTTATCTTCATGCATCTTTCTTTATGATCCAAATCTTTCCCAAAAGCCTTCTAGAGATTTCTCCTCACATACCACTGGCCAGAATTAAACCACACACCCCTGCCTGCCTAATCAATTAATACCAAAAAGAATGGGATAGCCATATTTAACTCAGAGGACTCGTGAATCTCCTTGCACTTTGAGGCTAGGGCCAGGGCCTGTTGCCTTTGAAGCACACAGCTTCACTGAGCAAGAGGGATACCTGAATGAGAAGAGGGTAAATAGTTACTGGGCAGGTAACCAATAGAGCCCACAGCATCCCATTTGAAGGATGGAGAAAATGAGACTAGGAGAGATAGTGAGCATGCATTTAGTAAATTTTAGAGCTGCAATTTAAACCCAGAGCCTCTTCTGTCATGCCATGACTGAAGTACCTCCAATTGCTGCTGTCTTCATAGAGCTGAAGCAGTTTGGTGCGTGGGAACAATTGATATTTTCCACTGAGCTCCCCTCTTTATTTCCTGTCTAGACAATTGCAAAAGGGCTGTTTGTGTAAAGTGAATTCTTTCAGAGGTATTACCCATCTGCTATCGGATACAGTTCTCCTTCTTCCTTCCCACTCAAGCAACCCTGTGAGAAGCCAACAGTTGAAAGTGGTTGGGAAGCTGGTCAAATAGCTTGTAGACCTTAGCCTAGAAGAACATCTCAGGACCTGGGCAGCAGAGAGTGAGAACCCAGGGAAAAAACTCCAGAAGACTCCAGTTCCTTGGACAGCATTGTTTTTGCTGCAGGTGCCTGGGCCTGTCCCACACTCTTTCTCCCCCATGCTTATGTTCTGCTTGCCCACTGCTCAGTCTCTCCAACTTGGGTTGCATATTTCCTCTCATCCACCACCCTGCTCCTCTGGTCCCTGGAAAACATCGCCCCCTTTCTCCTTAAGATTGTGTCTCTAGTATCTCTTCTTTTCTGGAGCATTCCCTGACTCCTTGAAGCAGACCAAGATACTCCTCCTTTCATTCCCTTTGTCTCTAGAACTCCACCCCCTTAGGTCATTGTTTTATATCATGTTGTCTTATATTAGTCTATTTCCTCACTATATTGTGAATTCCCTTAGGGCAGGGTCTACATCTCTTCATCTTTACTCAACAGGCACTAAGCTATCTTTAGCAGGTGACAACCATCTTCTTTGCAAGATCTGTATGCTTGAATTTTATATGCATGGGGGCTTTGGTTTTTGACTAATGAAGGAGGGAGAAGGTTTGTTTTTGTTTGCCTGTGTGTTTTGTTTTGCTTAGTTGTTTTGGTTCTTTTGCTTGTCTGTTTTTAATGTTAAAGCACTTGGAGAGTAGACAGAAGAGAGACCAAGAAGTGGAGAAGATGATGTGGTATCTGTCCCACCATGGCAGAGGCTACTGGTTGCCTACCTCCTAAATATTCACCTTTCTTTACTCTTAACAGAACCTTCATTTTATTCAGGGTGACAATATGTCCAGCTAAAAATCTACATTTCCTAGCTACCTTGTAGCTAAAAGTAGCTACATGCCACTGTTCTGACCATTGATATATAAGCAGGCGTCACTACATGGGGCTTTCAGGAAAGCTTTTGTGGTAGATTCTGTAGTGTACCACCCAGATCTCCCTTCAAGAATCGAGGACTTATTGCCGCCACTGTTGGGAGTACTGCTGGCAGACAGCCCTCAGCCATCAGCACATACAGAGTGACCTTAGCTCAAGAAGTCACTTTCCCAGGAGCTTCCAATGACTGATCAATATGCGGGATAAACATCTGGCCCCTTCAGTACAATTTCAGTCAACTCCAAAGAGTCATACCAGCTCCAGAGCTCCCAATGGGATTGGTTAAGACCTTCATTGGGACTGATTGCAGAACAACTTCTCCTTCTGCCCACTTCTGTTTCCTTGACCTACCTCCCCCAAATGTTGATCCTAAGGGCACTCCTTAATAAACCTCTTACCTGCTAATCTCCATCTAAAAGTCTGAGCCCTGGGGAACAGACTCTGTGACAGCTCCTTAAAGATGAAGACTTAACTAACTTGTACCTTTTGATCTTTGGCCTCCCCCTACTTTTCCCATGTGACACACAGACATTATGTGGGTGATAGGGCAGCCATCTTGTGACCACAAGACAAGAAGCATAAAGATGAAAGCCACACACTCAGGACAGCCAAATGAAAAGAAAGGAGACTGTCCCTCATGGCATCATGGAGCCACAGAGAATTTGTTCCCTGTAAAATAAAAATAAATCACAACTTAGCTAAGCCACTGTTATATGTAGCAAAACCTAATTTCTAATTAAAACAGCCATCAATCAAACACTAAAGACAGGTTTGAGACCTTGTAAAAGAGAAGTTCACTCATTTAGCAGTCAACAAATAGTCAATAAGCTTCTACTATGATTTCCAGATATGTGCTATGCATGGGGTAAACAGCATTAAATAAGACAGACAGACAAGGTCCCTGCTCTCAGAGAGAGCTTAGATTCACATGGGAGGAGAGAGATAAATACATAAACAAGATGAATAGACAACGTAATTGCAGAGTGTGATATGGACTATAAAGAGAATACTCATTGCTTTATTCTAATGTATAACTTGGGGGCCAGGGGGCACTTTAGAAAAAGTGGTTAGAGAAAGGCTGCCTGCAAAGGCAATAGCAAGATGATCTCAAAAGAATGAGAAGAAAGTGAGTGACATGAAGATCTGAGGGAAAGGCCATCAAAGACTCTGAGGAGGGAAACAATGCACTTGAGGATTAGAGAGGAGATGTGCGCGCTTAGCTCCTAATGAGCATGGGGGAAAGTGGTATAAGAGGAAGCAGAGAAATTATGAGGGGGCCAGATCACGTAGGGCATTGTGCTTGGATTTTAGTATAATTATAACAGGATGCCACTGAAGTGAAGGCATTAACATGACCTAAGTTACTTTGTGAAGGATCACTTTGCTGTGAAGAATGGGCTGTAATGTGACAAGAGTGATAGGAGAAGGGCCATTTAGGAGGCCAGGTGAGAGAGGACTGAGGCTTGGAGTAATGTGATGGCAGTGGAAATGGAGAGAAGTAGATGGTTTGGGAATTTTGGAGTTAAGTCCAAAAGGACTTACTGATGGACTAGGTGTAGGGAATGGGGAAAAAAACATCAAGGATGAGTCCTGGGTTTGGGGCTTTAGCTATTGGAGGAAAGCAAAGTCATTTACCAAGATGGCAAACACTTAAGAGGAATACATATGTGGTGAGAAGAATCAAGAGTTCCACTTTTTTTCTTGTTAAGTTTGAGATGTCTGTTAGAAATTCAAGAAGAGCCATTAACTGATATGGCCATGAAAATTCACCACTCAGATCCCCAGCTGCAGGAAGCCTAATTGATTAATGAACCCAGCTGCTACACTTCACACTGAGGCCATGTTCCCCACAGGAGGCTCCCAGGCAATGACTGAGTACAAGGAGGATACAAGGCAGGCCTGGTCCTGCAAGGTGTGTGTCTCCTCTGATGGGCGACTTTGGTTCAAGGACTCCCCATAGGTCTGGCTGAACATTTTCTGGAACTGTGCTGTAGTCCAAGTCTGTTCCTACCCAGTTCTTCTTTCATCCACAGGTGCCAGACCTGTATCATAGTCTGAAGGCTCTCCCCATCTTCTGCAACTTCCTACCTGTTTTATTTCAAAGGTGTTTCCCCCAATAAATCTCTTGCATGTCTAACCTCTTCTGCTTCTTGGAGGACTTAAATTAACAAAACTAGGCAGGTAGATATATGAGCTTGGAGCTCAGGGGAGAGGTCTGGGCTGAAGGTATAAATCTGGAATATAGATGGTTCAGTATTTAAAGTCATGGGAGTGTGGGTGTAGATAAAGAGGAAAAGATGACCTGGGACTAAACCATTGAGGTTCTCTTCACAGAGACTGAGTTTTGTCATGGAAGCTAAGAGGGGGAAGCACTTTAAGAAGCAGGGAGGAAAAAAAAAAAAAAAAAAAAAAGCAGGGAGGGTTTAACTGTGTCAAATGCTTCTGAGAGAACCAGCAAGATGAGGAAAGAGAAATGTCCATTGGATTTGATAACTTGGTAACATGATAATCAGAGTAGATAGATTTAGTGCTTGGAAAGATGAAGGTCCTATGTACTTATTTCCATTTCCTCAACAATGCATAAACTGAGGCCATGAGCTGTGAGTAAGGAGTAGGGGAAATGTTTGAAGAGAGAGAAGAAAATATGAAAGTCATATCAGAAGAATAATAAACTTCCTGGGGAGGCTTGCCATGTAGTTAGAGTACTTTTTTTTAGGTTTGTGGTCATGCATTTTAAGTGAAATAAGTCAGCCCATCTGGGTAAAGGTCAACAAGGAAAAAGCTGATTTCATAATAAAAGTAGGTTAGATAGGGACAAGTGGAGCTGTCCAGCTCCTAAGGCATAAAGAGCCACCCAAATTTGGAGAAGAGGTCATTCTTTTTCCACCTCCCTTCACCCCAGACCTCAGTGCAACTATGGCACCCTGGGATTTTGGGGTTGTCACTGCCAAGAAAGAACTGCCATGTGTGGTGGAGTTGTGGGCATGACCATGCCTCCAGGGGAGCTGTGTCCTCTGGGAGAACTTGGAGCAGGGTCCTTTGGGAGTAGCCATTCATATGTGGTTGGCAGGCAATGGCCCTCCACCAAGATGGCAAAGTCACTAAACCTAAGAGAACTTGCTCCCATACAAAATCAAGACTCTCTCTGAGCATTCCAAGAAACATCTGGAGAAGAGTTTGGGGTCCTGTAGCCAGGTAGGTGGGCAATAGTGCACTGTTGCAATTCGGATATGAATTCTCATGTGGCCTCATCTGTCCTCATAGACTGGGGAAGCCTAGGTACTGAGATTACACTTTTTTAAATCTCCAGAACCTGAAACAGTGTCTGTCACATAAAAGGAGCTCAGTGAGTGTTTGTTGAATAGATGAACAGATAGATGGGTGAAAGAATGCAATAGAAGGAAGGAAGGAAGGATGGATGGATGGATGGATGGATGGATGGATGGATGGATGGATGGATGGAT
>JAKSZT010047090.1:9102692-9220112 GCA_026826555.1 Tolypeutes matacus
GATGGATGGATGGATGGATGGATGGATGGATGGATGGATGGATGGATATTTGGATGATACTATAGAGGAAAGAGCCCTGAGCTTGGAGTAGGATGTTTTGTATTCCATTCCCAATTCTGCCACTTACTAGCTTTGCATCCTTGAGTATTTCTTTATAATATGGGAATAATAATGAACAACAATACTTGACCTACGAACATCATCGGAATCATGTGGCACTTGACTGAGATGCCCATAAAAGCTCATGACACCCTAAACTGCATTCATAAACACGTGATACTCAGATCAAAGTCCTCATAGTCCCATGGTGCTCTACAGCATTGAGATCACATTTGGAGTGCATATAGTGTAGTATCAGGGATGATGATGTCTTAGAAACTATGAAGCACTCTGTGTACCTCCAAAGAACTTTTATTATAATCATTAGTTTGTTCTCAGTCTCTGGGTCCAGTTCTTTGGCCGTTGCTTTATAATCCAGTACTGTCCCTTGCTGCTTGTCTCCCTGCTAAAGAAGCTAGACTTTTGGGAGCACATTTCTGACTCACTTGGCTTTTTATTATTTTTTAGTGAAACAGGGAGGCTATTGGTTTACCAGCAGAAATGCAACTTTTCCTGGACTTAAGAGTGAAAATTATGTCTTCAGAATCTGTCTCCTTTTCTCCATCTCATTCCACTTTCCTTGTCATTAGCTTCATTCTTAGGCAGTCTTTCCCCACATGGAAAGACAGTGCGCTAGGCTTCTGTTAACTCTAGTGCTCTTTGAATCTATCTCGTTCTCTCAACCAGGTCCCTTTTCTCTTAACACACTCCCTCCCCACAAAACAAACACATAAATGCTCAACCAGCCTTGTCTTCTTGCTTCATCTCCTGATTGAGGTTCAGATCAGCATAGAGCAGAACTGATAAAAAAAATCTCCTACAAGCTGGCCCTGGGACAAAGAATGCAGTTAATTCACTGCAACTCCAGATTGGCTGGCTGCAGGAGGTTCTGTGATGAAAGATCATGATGAGCTGAATCATCTGAAAATAGACACTCCAGAGTTGTCATAGGAAAACATTGGGGACATTGGGTTCCATTTTCAAAACTCAGCTGTTGTTTTGGGTCAAGGTAATTCAGTCTGAGAGGCTCTCTAGGGCCATCCAGAGAGGGAAAAACCTCAACAGTCACTGGGATGAGCTAATCATGCCTGCCCTAATCAAATCAGAGAGTAGCCCCACTTAAGAGCAAAATAATGGTGTCTGTCCATTTGTGGAACTGTCAACTACTTTTCTCCTGTCCATCAAAAGAATGGGAGTAGGCCTCTGGTAACATGGACTCCCTCTAGGCTGTGGGTATCTGGACATCCTAGAGAAGTGAGGTCATGTCTTCACACAGCACTGAGCCTGTAGCAGCTCTCAGTAAATAGTCCTCCATCATTCGACAACCTGAATCACAGCCATTGATCCAGCTTTATTAAAACAAGAATGAGAAGGGCATCAGAAATGGCACTTCACTGGCTAGGATCTGACAGGGTTCTTTGATTGGGCTTTCTGCTTTCCTTCCACAGAACAATATGTTCAGGTTTTCATTCAGGGTCATGAGTGAAGCATGGTATTGATAAACAGCTCCCTGACCCAGAAAGGCAGTGAGGGCCCAAAAAACAGGCAAGAAGCCAGAATGCCAGCCTAATTCCTTTTCCAAGTGCTTCTGTCCTGGCCCCCTGAAATTAGCACACCACCAGCTAAGGCCGCCATTTTGGCTCTCTGTATTGGCAAAGAACTCCAACATATTTTTCTATTTAGAATCAGAATGTTAGTGCTGGAAGGAATCTTAAAAATCCATCTAGTTCAGTGTTTTCCAATACAAACTATGCCTAGGAGAGGTAAGCTGTCTAAATTCTCCACCATGGATCAATTAAAATTATATAGATGTAATATATATTTATTAAATTCCTCAATAAACAGTGGAACCTTGTTTAAACCCTTTCTCATTCATTTCTTTTATCACTGAAATAAAACATTAGTTCACATTAAAGACATTTTATTTAAAGATGAATTTTATAGATTTTAAGAAGTAAAGGCCTTCAGTGGTTAAAAAAAAATTTTTTTTTTGCTGTCTGGAACAATTTATCCTGGACCAATGCCAGAGACCCTGATTTTATTTCAAGCCCTTTCATTTTCTCTAGGAAAGGACAGAACTGAGGCCAAGGTCAAAAACCTGGATCCAAAACTTGGGTCTCTTGACACCAGTGACCTTTCTGCTGTTCTGGGTTCCCTCACAATGAAAGCCAATAGATAATCAATTAATCTATAAATGGATTTAGTGTCAGTAAGGCTCAACACTCCACCTACACAGAGAACAATTGGTATTTTCTAGCCAGGAGAATTCACAGTAGACTTTTTCAGCTGATCGATTACTTTAGTGTCCAGTCTCCATCATAAATATGAAGTAGCAGTAAGGGTATATTTCAATACAACAGAAAAAATATGCCTAACAGAGGCTTATGCCATGAGTACACCTGTTGCTTACTCAGCAAGTAGTCTGGAGGTGGGCAGTTGCAGGATGGGTTCAGCAGCTTAACAAGCCCCAAAAAGACCTGGTTTCTCCCCGTCCTTCTATTGCACGATCCTCAGCCTGCTGCCTTCATCCTCACGGTTGCTGCTTCATGGTCTCAAAATGGCTGCTACTGTCCCAGGCATCATCCTCACATGTCAGCATCCAAAGCAAGGAGAAAGGAAGGGGTATTCCACCATCACAGATCCTCTTACATCTCAATGGCTGGAACTAGATCACAAGATGCCAGTCAACTGTGAAAGAAAATCGAATTGCTCTAGTTTCCTTGGTCTTACATGATTTATCCCCTGGGCCTGGGTACATTCCCACAGAACAAACCAAAGTTCTGTTAGCAAAGAAAAAAGTAGACTTTGTCTAAACAATCATCAGTGTCTGCCATACACACCCACCCACACAATGACACACCTCCTTATCTAAGGAAATTAAAAGGATTCCCACTGGAAGAAACAGCCATGAGCTGATGCCCAGCTGCCTTTCAACATTGTGAAGCCATAATTAATTTGTGTCTAAAAATGTGGAGACCCTGACTTCACAGTGGTCTGCTTAGTGAGCATTTATAAATCTCCTACCCCCCCACACCTCACTGAAAGGCACATCGATCCAGAGGTAGTACTTCTCAAGGTCAGGGGGCAGCCCACTCTGGGCTTCGAGAATCTGCCACTCTACCTGCCTTTCTGTTCTCTTATAGTGCCTTTGAGCCTTCAGCAAAGAGGTCTGATCAATTGCTAACACCTCCATGTGTTCCCTAACTCTTCCCCACCCTCAAAAGTTGGAGTCTCCTTAACTGCAAAGCAGGTACCCTGAGAGGCCCTGGGTGTGGGAAGAGCCAATGTCAGAGGCAGCCCAGGATAACTGCTACTGCTGCGTAAGGTGTGACATGCTCTACAGGTGGAAGGAATTCCTTTCTAAAAGCCAAGGGAAAGTACTTCTTTCCAACATTTCAAATACGTTAAAGGGGTGGTGAGAGCTGGGAAAGGAGCTGTTGAGGAGCTCTTCCGTCACCTCCAATCACCCCATCAGAAGGCACGCTTTTTCCTGCCTAAGTGGGCAGCCTCTGGCTCCGGGTGGATTCTGGCCTGGCCCCTCTTTCCCAGGCCACCGTTGCCCAGCAGCCCCAGCCTCCATTCACTGTCTCCCAGGCATCGCTGGCCAGCTCCAAAGCTGTTAGGTCCAGCAGCTCGTTCCAGACAAATGTGCCACACTTTGTAAATGGAGCAAAGTCTCAACCTCACATCCTGGAACAAATCCGCCCCATCTCCAGGCCTCAGGGAGGGAAGCCTGTCTTTCACAGAGGCCTGGGAGTGTGCGTGAGAGTGTCAAAGGCTTTGCCCTCTAAAAGTGCAGGTCTTAGGTGACTCTGAGACTTGTCACCGAGTTTCCGGCTCTTTGGAGTTGATGTTTCTGAGGTTATTCTGCACATGAGCATATCCACGTTGACCCGCACCTCTCCCTGCGGCAGTTTCTTATTTATCCATGCATCCCTCGTCCCTGACCTGGCCTGGCTCTTGGAAGGAGCCCAGTAACCATCCGATCAATGACAAATGAGAGCATAGACCAAGAGAGAGGATAAAGCTCTCCTTCCGTCCCAAGCCAGGGTTGAAAGGGAGAGGGAGAGGCTTACAGCCTCTGCTTTCTGGCGGAAGACTCATAGCAAGGTCAGGCCACACACCCTGAGGCCCACTGCGCCTGCATATCTAAGATAGCCTTGTGGCCAGAGCTGCTTCCTGTGTTCGATTTAGATCTGTCAATAGAATCCACTCTGTGCTTCCTTCTTCCCTCTGCACTAACTACATATGCATTTCTGTATCCTTCTGTCAGATGTTCTCTCTCTCTCTTTCTGATTGAAACCCCTTACACACATTTTATGGAACCAAGCCTGGGGGAATGCTACCAATTGGAATCTGGATTAAGCCGCCTGGGTGTCTGCCACACAGGTCTTTAGAAGATTCTGTGGGCAGGAGAGAGTGGTGTTTGCATTGGTCTGTGTGTTGGGAGAGGCGCCATCTGCGTGCACGGGGGCAGAGCATGGGGCACTGAAATGGGGCTCAGGCCAAATATGGCGCACAGAGGGGCGGGTGCTGGCTGTGCCATCCAGCATCAGAGGGCTCGGGTTCTGAGGCTGCCCACTGGGCTGCGAGCTCCTGGAAACGCGGCTGCTGGGCTGGCGGTGTGCATTCATGCTGAAGCGTCGCCTTTTTCTCCTTGAGCGCCTGCCATTTGGAGCCGTCAGGCTGCAGAGGACACACACGCCGAGGTGCTTCCAGCTGTGTCCCAGAAGCCAGGCTGTGCTGGCTCAGACCAGGGCAACACAGAGGCCCGTGAGGAAGCCAAGGGGACAGTCAGCCAAGGGATCAGTGTGTGCACTCAGTTTCCCCTGAAAGGTACCATACTCTCTCTACTTGCCTTACATGTGTTTTATAAGGATATCGGAAGATATCACTCATGAATGCCTAATGCTGTTTCAATTGCTTTACTTTTAAAAGAGTCATTCAATACAATTACTAGCCCCATTTTTCACGTAAGAAACTAAGGTGCAGAGAGAGTGAATAACTTTCCCAAGGTCATACTAGTGGTAAGGGGCACAAGTGGGATTTGAACCCAGGCAGTTGGCTTGAGGACCTGTGCTCTTACCCACCACACTACACTGCTTCATGCTATGTGAAGGCAAGTGTTTTAGTCGACAGTTCCATACAAATGCACTCTTACAAATAAGGTCAGGAGGTACTCTGCCCTGGAGTTGTTATTGGCTCAATGCCATAAACTCCTGGACTATTAAGAAAGGCAGAGGAAACAGCCTCGACCAGTGGCAAGTAGAAATTTGGTGCATAACTGCTCCACCTTGCTCACCCTTTGGGTGGCACAACCCTGAGGTGTGCTCGACAGCATCTCCCAGAGGCCCCAGGGGCCCTGAGCCCCAGTTGCCCACAGCGTAACCTGCTCATCCACACACTCTTTATTGGCTGCCTTCCCATCCCTGCCTCACTTCCCCATCCCTTATCTCTGTTTCCTGAATCATCTTCCACATCATCAACTTACACTTAAATCCTTGTCTCAGAGTCTGCTTCTTAGGGAAAGCAACCCAAGATAACTTAAACCTTCCAAAGGTCTTTCTTATTACTTCATCTTCAGAACCACCCCATTGAGTAGAAAGGGCCAGTAAGTATAACCCCCATTTTCTGGATGAGCAAACTGAGCTTCAGAAGCATTCAGAGACACACTCAAGATCATGCAATCTGTAAGTGGCAGAGCTGGGTTAAAACCTGGTTCTCCCAAACCTTGGAGTCTGGGGTGCCTACATCACTCTGCTCTGAGGTTACTTGGGACACTGATTTGCTGTTGGATGTGATGTGGTGTCTCTAAGGATTTTCTGCTGTCAACAGAGATTATTTATGATTTCTGAAGGAGGTAGAAGTCCAAAACTGTTAAGGTCTACCAACCATCCTACAAATGATACTGACAGTAAGGTTTTGTTTCCAAACTTTGTTGATTGTACACCCCATCCATAAACATTTTGAGTTCCCCCATTATATATATACTTATAAATTATATATAAATCACTGTACTAAAATAATATGCTTACATAATGTGATATATTGAATTATTAATTCCAATTCTTCACTCCCCCATAGTAGTATTGTACATCACTTCCTTACCACGGCCTTGTGGTGGTCGGAGTATACTTCCTCAGTCCTTGACTTTGGGTTCAGACCTGTGCCTTGCTTTGGCCAATGGGATGCTAGTGAATGTGATGCAATCAGGAGTTTGAAATGCACCTGCAAAGTCAGATTAGCCCTCTCATGCTTCTGCCATAGCCATGAGAAGAATGTGGCGTTGTTTGCCAGCAGGTCCTAGGAGCATGAGAGGCACGTGGAGCAGATTCAGGCCCAACCTGCAGCTTGGCACCAAGTGCAGCCAAGCCAGGCCTAGATCAGCCAGCCAATAAGCATGAAAATGAGAAGAAATGATGGTTGTTTTAAGCCACTGAGTTGGAGAGCGATTTGTTATTCCACCTCACTGTGACAAAAGCCAAGCTGTCTGATAATAACACATACAGGAAATAGAACAGTAAAAGAAATCATGTCCCCCGTGGCTCATCCTGTGCACCTCCTGAGATGTGCACCTAACATATGAAACCACTGTGCTAAACTTGCAGGGATCATGTATGTGTATCTGATGATGCCTGTATTCAGTGACCATGGATTGAGCATGTACTATGGGGATAGGGTGACAATACATCCTGGTTACCCTGGGACATTCTAGGTGGTCTTAATGCAATCATTAGTAAAATCCCCTTTCACTCTCAAAAGTGTCCCAGTTTGTACCCCAGATTCTTTGGTCACCCTCATAATGTGCCAAGCACTGTGCTGCATGTAGGGAACTCAGGGTTCTCGTTGCAAGCAACTAGGAGAAGCACATCTTCTGAGGGCATGGAGGAGGAAGGAGAAGGGAACACTTCCTGGAGAAGGAGTGCCTGAGCTGGGTGAAGAAGGAGAAGGCATCTAGGCACAAGACTCACAGGGACAAATGCATGGCCATGTCAGATCAGGCTTGGAAACACAGCTGTGAATTCAGAAGGTGGTGTCGGAGAGGTAGATGGTTGTCCCATTTCCCACACTAAGGAGTTTGGCCTTTTCCTTGAAAGCTATGGAAAGTCCTGAGGGATTTTATCAGGGGAGGGGCATAATCAGATGCTCGTTTTATTAAGATTACCCCAGGCTTAACGTAGATCTAGGCAAGGGTCAGAATGGAGGCTGGGAGGCCAGTCGGGAAGCTCCTACAAGAGTCCTGGTGAAAGATGATGAAGGCTTGAAGGGAACCTCAGCAGAGAGGTGGAGAGGAAGGGGGTGAAGTGATCCTAAGGAGGTAAAACTAATGGGACAGGGAAACGGATGTGGCTCAAAAGGTTCGACGTCCGTCTACCATATGGAGAGACCGGGGTTCAATCCCCGGTACCTCCTGGTTAAAAAAAAAAAAACAACTCATGGGACATGGGCATGGATAAGATGAAGAGAAATGCAGGGTGAAAGCATCTTGGTCCATGACCTTGAACATATCTTCTGTGGTGTAGGAAAAGAGTAAAAGAGTAGCTCTGATCATTTCGAGTTCCACACAGTCATGTGAATTTGCCGTCTCACTTGGACATGCTTTGTTGGACATGCTCACGAGTAAGCAGGAAAGAGTGTGATTCAATGGGTGCAGTAGACACTGCCAATGCCTTGCCCATATCCCCTCAGCCCTCCCAAGAGGTCATGGCCACAAGTGCTGGTATGTGCCTCTGGTCTACTGTCTCTCTGTCTGAGGCTGTTCTCTGGCCATGGAGGCATGTTTGGCACACACAGGGGCTGACCAAAAGGGCCAGGGAACTAGGAATTAACACACCAGGAGTGGTCTTCAGCACTGAGACTAACACGGTATCTCAGAGGAGTCCCAGCTGGCTTGAGCCTCAGTTGCCCACAGCAGTAACCCACTTATTAGCATACTTTCTATCAGCTTTCTTCTTTTTTCTGCCTCACTTCTCACAGTGTTTCCTGGAATCATCCTCCAACTAAATTAGTTGAACTTAAATCCTTGTCTCAAGGCCTGCTTTTGGGGGGAAGCCAAGCTAAGAGTATATATAGTGCTTAGAATAATGCCTGGCGCATGGCAAGTGTGATTTACAGGTTAGATTTACTTATTATTACTGTTTTTCCATTTGTCTCAACCATATGCCTTTTGCAACATAAGATTATGAGATCTAATGACTGCCAAGATGAATGGAAAGGAGATTTCCCCAAGTAGCTCTCATCAAACATTATTGACCTCTTGATCTTGACTTCACATAATCAAAAATCTAGTCAGGAAAGTAGACACCAACTACAGAGTTCAAGTAGAGGGGATTTAATACAGAGCATTGGTTACCCAGGTGTTGGAAAGCTGAAAGGAGCTAGAGAAGGTAAGTTAACCCAAAGGGTAGAAACTGCTGGGAGTAGTTGCCATCCCTAAGGCTAGGAGAACAAAGGGGAAGAGGAGGTGGTGACCAATAGAAGAATGGACATGGCCACTCCCAGGTACCCCAACAGTAGAAGGAAACAAAAGGAGAAAGAGAGAGTCAGACAATGCTGCTTCCCACCTCTCACTCCCTGATCACCAGTACTCTACAGGTAGAGCATAATAGAGAGACAACTTGCAAAGGATCCCAGGATATGAACTTTTTAAGTCCCTGCCCCAGCATTACAGAGCAGCAGAAGGAAGGGTAGTCTTGGGAAAATACCCAGCCTATCCAACTTTACTTATGGGTGGACTTCTCTCACCTATCCATACATTAGTTCCTGCTTCGTGGGGGACAGTCGTGAGGTCTTGGGGGCTATTGTTGAATCTTTCTTCTTTCCAGGAGAAGGTTTTCCTTTTCCTCTTCCTAAAACAGCCTATCCCTCATTTCTCATTCACAAAGTCTGCCTTCCTCCTGAACCTGTGCCTCTGTTATCATATATGTAGTTTTGGCCCAAAGCCCCAGAGAGCCAGAAGTTGTGTTTCCAATATGGCAGCTGCTTGTCACATAGAGCCCGGCTGGAGTGAAGCTTCTAGCCTGTGTTCTTTGATCTTAAGACAAAATGAATATCTGGCTTAGGCCAAGGGGTGATTGGAGAATTTGGGTGGTCCTCTGATCTAGAGAATTCAAGGTTAATATCCTCACCTTCAAGACCAGAATGGAAGATGCCCTCCCTGCTTCCCCACAACCCAACCATTTTCATGTGTTACTTAACAGAGAAGACACCAGACCAATTCAAGTGTTTGGCACCAACTACACATACAGATTCCCAGATGCTTCAGAGGTGGAAATTCCAGCCTTACGGGCATGTTCAATCACATTGCACAGCGACTACTGGTTAATCATAATAGTGATTACTTAAACTAATATCGATACAACTCCTTAAAGCTTGAAGTTTGCCATACATGCAAACATCATCTCATTTTCTCACCATCACCCCGTGAAGTATACAGTGTCACCATTTTACAAAGAGGAAACTGAAGTTCAGAGAAGTTAGGTGGCTTACCTAAAGTCATGTTGCAGATGAATTCTAGTGAATTCAGATTTAAATGTAAGTCTGAATCCAAAGGTGAGCTGTTACTCTACCTATGGAACATGGAATAAGCATCTAAATGAAAGTGAAAAGAGTTAAGGCCCACAGGCGGCCAGAAATGGGGGAGGTTGGTGCAGGCCCAGTCCAATGGAGACAACTCGGGGATAGTGAGATGTGGGGTACACTCTGAGGAATGGAGGGGATTGGAAAAGCCAGAGAATAAAGGGCAGGCATTGAAGTGAGAGAACCACATTTGAGAGCTGGAAGGGACCCCAGAGATCACACAGCTATTTACTCTATGACAAAATAGAGACCCATTATATTTATGAGATTCGGATAAGGCCCTCCAGCTGGTTAAAGCAGATCTTGGATTAGAGTACACAGTTCCTAGCCCCAGATTCTTTTTGGCTGACACCTGGCTCTCGGGTACCCAAGAAAGTTCCCAAGAAAGTATCAATGTCATCATTCCCTCCCTAGGATTTCTGGCGTTCAATCCCATGGACTTATCCAACACATGTTTCCAGTCACAATATCAGGAAAATGCATTTCCCCCTGTGTAGCTTGGGCTTTGGAGAAAAGCGAGCCCAGGTTTGAATCTTGCCCCAGCACTCACTTTCTGTGTGGCCTTCAATAAATTCCCAACCTTCAGAAATTCAGTCTCCCCATCTATAGAAGGTAATAGAGCCATTCTCCTACCATCACCATGGGAACCAGATGAGGCATTGTAAAGAAAAATCATAGTAGGGGCTTAGTAAATAGCTGCATGGCTGACTTTTTGGTGATGAAGGCGCCATTGCCTTTGAGTAACCTGAGAACCAAAAGACAAGAGCCTAAGAAAGAGAATAAAGGAAAAAAATTATCACCTGAAGGAAATAAGCCTCCTGATATGTTTGCTGTAATTAACAATTATGTAGCACAGCACAGCACAAATACAGGTGCCTCCTCTGACCTCCTAATCGCCCTGTGAGGTAGACATCATGGAGACCCTTTTCACAGAGAAGGAAACTGAGGCATGGGGTGTGAGAATGGCGTGCACAACATCCCACCACTTATTAGTGATAGAATCCAGACTCCAACCCAGCCTCTCCCCTCCTAAGCCTGTATCCTTTCTACCGCGATGATAAGGCAAATGAAAAGTGAGGAACTGCCAAAGACACTGGAGCCATCTGTGAGGCAATTCCCAGGGCTAAAGCAGGCTACTGGGGCCTGTGGCGGCAAGAGACACAGATGTGATGAATTGCCAGGGTTTTAGTACATTACTAAGCAGAGGTCCAAGGAGAAAGTCAGGTTTTAAGCATCAGGGAGAGAAGAAAATTAGGAAAAAGGAGAGAGAGAGAGAATAATCGCATGTGTTTGATTTCCTGTGAAGCAAACCTTGAGTCTGAGTTCAGCGAGTAGGAT
This sequence comes from Tolypeutes matacus, assembly GCA_026826555.1. Lineage (NCBI taxonomy): Eukaryota > Metazoa > Chordata > Mammalia > Cingulata > Chlamyphoridae > Tolypeutes > Tolypeutes matacus. The sequence continues at coordinate 9,113,709 of JAKSZT010047090.1, forward strand.
ATTTATGAAGGAGCACCCTTGGGATCTATGTCTGGGGAAGGGAGAGGCAGAAAGTAGATTGGGTAGAGGGAGCTGAGTAGCTGCTGTGAAGCTAATCCAACAACAACTCTGGCCAACCCCGTGAGGAACCGTGGAGCTAGAATGGACCTTCCGAGACGGGTCGAGATGGCCAAGCTGTATAATCCCGTATCGATCAGTGACTGGATCTGGGCTGTCCCAGGTAGGGGCGTGGCCATCCCTGCCACTGAGGCCATCTCTGAAGGGGTTGACAGCTGGCAGGTATCCCCCGATGACACTCTCAGCAGCTGAGCAACAAGTTGTACCTTGAAGGCAGCTCTGGGTGGGTCATCGCAGTGCCTGCCAAAATGTGTCTGTGTGAGCATCTGAGAGTGAGTGTGTGGTATGTTTGTGTGTTCTCTGCCCTCCCACTTGGAATTGGGGTCCCACACTGAATTCCTATGTACACATATGAGCTGTTGACCCTCTAGCTTCACTGTCTTTGCCAGTCCTGGAAGGGTCTAAATGGCCAGCAGCTTTGAGTGCCCAGCCTGCCCACGGAGGCCTAGAGCCACCCACAGGCAGCCAGCAGGGTGGGCCGAGACCCTGAGTCAGGATATCTGAGAGCAAACCATGCAGCGAGACCGAGTGTGGTAGCAGGAACACAAGGAATTGCCCTGACCGAGATCAACTTGGAGGCCATGCCCAAAACCCGAGAGACTGACAGAAATGGACAGACAGATACAGGGAGAGAAACACAGAAAGAGACAGAGTCACACAGAAAGAATGAGACCCAAACAAGTCAGACAAGGTCAAAGAGAGACACAGAGAGAGAAAGACAAGACACATGTGTGCATACACACAAACACACATAGAGAAAGACAGAAAGACAGACGGACTCTGGCTGCTCTCTGCAACCAGACTGAGCTGGGCAGAGCCAGGCCCAGTGGTTAGAGATGAAGCTGTGGCCCTAGGAGCTCAAGTGGCATACCTGTTTTCTTCCTGGGAGATGCACAACTTAGCAAGGGGCTCCCTGTAGCCAGCTGGGGGAGGAGTCAAGGTGTGGGGGGGGGGGAGGGGGAGGGGGGGGGCTGTCCAGGCCTGCCTGCTGCTCTGTACCTGAGGCCAAGATGTGTGCCCTGGGGTTGTCAGGAGAAGGCGAGGGGATGGGAGAAGAGGACAAGGAAAGGGATGGCAGGCTCTTCAAGCCACATGGACTGGAGTCCTGTCCATCCCAAAGGCACAGCTGGACCTTCTGTCCCTCCCGGCTTCCAAACTTCCTCTGCACACAGTACCGTGTTTCCTCTCCTTTTTGCCAGTTTCTTTTTCTTGTGTCAAATTCCAGCTTCCTCTCCCCCAAAGGACGAAAGTCATCTCCCTCTGCCCAGGTATGAACGTGGGTGCAAGACACATTCCTGAGTAGTGACAAACATCATCACACTTTGAATGCTGTGAGGACACTCAACATTTAACAGAACTGAGTGGTGAAGTCCTTCAAGCACAAGGTCCCCTCCTAATTTGCCTTTTGTTTTAAGCTGGATCTTGGTGCACGACACCAAGGTGACGCAGGTGGAGATACACCTGGGTGTATGTCTTCAAAACCAGTGCTTCTTAAATATTAATGTGCATAGGTGTCACCTGGAGGTTCTGTTAAAATGCACGTGCTCATTCGGCAGATCTGGGGTGGGCCTGGGATTCTACATTTCTAACTAGCTCCTTGGTGATACTGCTGCTGCTGCTGCTGGTCCAAGATCACACTTCGAGTAGCAAGAGCCTGAACCACCGCCATTCCTTGTGAAACATGCCCCGAGAGCATTAGGGTTTATTCTTCAACGCTGCCCCCTTAACATGTTGACAAATGTGGGCAGCCTCCAGCATGTTCGGCATATGTCTCCAGAAGGAGGCAGCATGCAGTACAGCAGTGGACAGAAGTGGCTTTGGACTCAAACTGGCTTGATAATTCCCATTCCACTATGTCCTAACTACCTGGCTTTGTTCACAGCCACTTGGGTTTTCAGCTCCTGGATGTCTCATTTGGAAAGTGGAGATATGAACATTGCCAGATTGCAGGGAAGAATTCAAGGTAAAGAACTGGCATGTAAGACCTGCCGAGTCCATGACCCTTCCCAGAACCTTCCCATCCTTGCCTGCCTCCAAACCCCAGTTCTTATGATCTGAATCACTTCTTTGGCAAGTAATCCTCTTCTAACTGCTATGTGCTGCCTCTAAACACGTGTGGTCTTGATGTAAATTTGCACATCTCCTGGTGTTCTCCTCAACTAGATTATAGGCTTATCCTTAAGTTCTTTAGTATAGTGTCTTGCATTTAACAGTCACTCTCTACATAGATGTTGAATGAATGAATGAATGAATGAATGAAGCAAATTATGCCAATGTGCTGCTATCCACTCCAGCCATTCTATGAAGCATGCAGCCAGATGGATGTGGCCGCCCCTCCCTCAATCTTCCCAAATGCATCAGGACTCCCCAAATTGAGGAGAGAGAGGCTGGGCAAGCTGCTGGTAACCCATGGTGACGGCGGGGGGGGGCGGGAAGGGCAGGTTAGTGACTGCAGGGAGCCTGAGATTACTGCCAAGGGGGGACCACGCTATGCTATTTTTTCTAAAGAATTGGAGGCTGCAAGCCCAGTTCTTCCAACCTGGTGGAAATAGGAGGAGCCTGGTTCTCCCCAGGGTCCGTGCAGAGTGAGATCTGGAGTTAATCAGGTGGCATCCTGGCAGGTGCAAATCACTGACCTGCCCCTCTGTGGGGAAAACTTCAACATGGCCTGTTTGTAAAGGAGAGCTAGCTAAACTTGTGGCCAGCGCCAGAGACAAAGACCCAGGGTATGCAAGACCCAGAGTATGCAAATTACTCATTGTCTTAGTCAGCCAAAGTAGTGCTGATGCAAAGTACCAGAAATCTGTTGGCTTTTTTAAAGAGTATTTATTTGGGGTAGAACTTTACATTTACCAGGCCCTAAAGAGTCCAACTCAAGGTACCATAAGAAGTGCTTTCTCACCCAAAGTCTGTTACCATGTGTTGATGCAAGATGGTGGGCGATGTCTGCAAGGGTTCAGCCTTCCTCCTTCCTCCTATGGCTCTGTGGTCCCAGCATCTTCCAATCTCAGCTGTAGGCTGGCATAAAGCTCATCTCTCTCCCCAGGGCTCAGCTGCTCTGGTCTCTTCACAAGATCAGCTGTAGGCTATCAGGCTCATCTTCTTCCCAGGGCCATGTCTGTGCACTCTCTCTTCTTGCGTATCTGCTTCTGTGTGTCTACTTCCTTGTGAGAGTCTGTTTTATCAGCCCAAGGGGGCTGGGACTCAATACTGAGTCCCACTCTAATGATGTGGTTGACTCAAAGCCCTAATCTTAACATAATTTAATCAGACGTCTTAGCTGAAGCTAATAAAATTAAAGAGTTATCACGCCCAGAGAAACAGACCAATTAACAAACATAATCAATATTTCTTTTTGGAATTCATAAATAATATCAAACTGCCACACTCATCATCATGCAAATCTCCCAGGACCACACCTTTCAAAGAGTCCTTTCTCATAATAGGGCACCACCCTTTGTTGTTAAAGGTTGGGGGCCGGAGACTGCTGGGAAACCTGGCCTCATTGTGGACGTCTCTTAACTATTTGCAGCAGCAAAGGAGATGCCAGTCAGGTCTTGGTTCAGCGAGTATCTAATCCAGCCGCCTAAGGAAAAGGACTTTGCTCTAAGAGTCTTAGGTAAATGATGCCCTTATTCACTCCAAACGAAAGTGTGTCCTCAGGGCAAGCATTCACAACAATATTTACCAACCTGCCTGAGTTCACCTTCCAGCCTTTTGTTCACATTATGAGTTGTTATGGCACTGAGTTTGCTTTCTTTAATTTTTTTTTTTTTTTTTTTTTTTTTGTAATCTCCAGGTTTAGGTCTTGCGAAAGGCCTTTGGAGAATGGTTGGCCCCAAGGGAGTCCCATCCCACACCTGGTACTTCTGTTAGACTAGTCCCTCCTCTCTTCTCCCAAGAGAGGTCCTCACCTTCCCCCACTATCACCCCCCAGATGAAGGGGTTTTGCCAGATTATGGCTTGGCTCCCTTCCAGCAATCCGATTCCATACATTCAGAGGCTTCTGTTTTTAATTCAAACACCCAGCATGTTTTTATCTCATCCATTTCTTGAGGCTGCAGCATGAGAAAGACATCCCGAGTAGGAGCTGAAGGAAGATTTGAGGAGGAAAAAATAGAGCCGTGGGGTTAAGGAGTCTTGGCACGTTTGATTCAAAATGGATCTTGGTCGGGAAGCGGCTGTGGCTCAATCAGTAGGGCTCCCGTTTACCATATGGGAGGTCCTGGGTTCGGTTCCCGGGGCCTCCTGGTGAAGGCAAGCCCGCCCGCATGGCGTGGTTAGCTGACCCAGCGAGCACAAGCAGCAAGGGGGGGATAAATGAATAAATAAATAAAATCTAAAAAATAAAAATAAAATAAAAAAATGGATCTTGGCGCTCTCTAGAGCCCCTGGACTCCTTAATATTGTAAATGAGAAAACTATAAAGAACTAAACTGGTCTTGCCCTTTTTTTATTTTTTAGAAGAGAGGATAGGACAGGAGTTGACAAAAAACAAATGATTAGGTATGTGGTTGCTGCTTTGAAAGAAGGTTTATTTTAGTGATTCATCCTGCACTATCTGTGGTAGACTGTTTACATTTGTGTCCCCAGCCAGCTCCAATCAGCCATGCCTCACAGTATTTACTTCTTTGGGGAGTCCACCTCACATTGACTTTGGGATTGGCTATGTAACTAGCTTTGGCCAATGGGGCCTTAGCAAGTGTGAAGCAAGCAGGGGCTTCATAATCACTTGCACATTGGAGCTTGCCATCTTGTATGCTCATTCTTAGGACATCCCTTTTTGGAACCTAGCAGCCAGGTGGTGAAAAGTCCAAGCCACATGGAGGAGAACTGAGGCTCTGGACCACTGCTCCAGCTGAGCTCCCAGCCCATGGCCAGCCTGAACTTGCCAGCCACATATGAGTGTGCCATCTTGGAAGTGGGTCTTCCATCACCATCAAGCTGCTCCAGCTGATGCCACATGGAGCAGAAATGAGCCTTCTCCATCAAGCTCTGCTAAAATTGCAGAATCTTGAGCAAATAAGGGATTGCTGTTGTTTTAAGCCACTAATTTTTAGGGTGGCTTATTACACAGCAAGAGATAACTGGAACAGCTCATGCCAGGTCCCTGTCTGGCCCTTTTCCCTGGATCTGACAGAATTCCTAACAGGAGTCTCCAGCCTACCTTCTGAGGTGTCTTCTGGAGGTTCAGCTGATGATCTTCAATCTTATTGACCTGGGGCAGAAGAACTCTAAATGGCTTTTAAATTCCACCTTCGCAGTGATTGGTAGGTTGGTTTTCTTTCTATGTGTCTTTGTGAATTTAAGTGTGTTTATCCCCCCAAGATAAATATCTTTTTGCATAGACAAATAAGGGCTGGTGAAATAGCAAGAACTGATTTAAGAAAAGGTTCTATAGTTTGTTGCTTATCAAGTGCTTATGGGGTTTGAATGCCTCAAGGCCCCAAATCTAAAGGTTAATGTTTTGACACTGAAAATCCATCAGTCAGGGGGTGAGGATGGGGGCGGGGAGAGTTTGCATTAATTATTAGTTGGACTCTTAATTTGAATCAATGAAAATGCCAGAATGACAGAGGTGTTTGGACTAAATAATAATTTACAAGACTGACATGGACCTGAACATAGAATCATAGGAAAGGAAGACAGGTTGCCCTAGCCTGGAGTGGGCTGAGGAGGCAGGGCTGGGGCTGGGGAAGAAAGAAAAGCCAGCATCATTGCCTGGAGAAGTTGAGAGGAGAAGAGGAGGTCGGCAGGGCATGGCAAGGCAGGACAGAGCTGGACTGTGGAGAATGCAGTAGTCTCTGGGGCATCCTTAGGATTCCCAAGTAAACAGTAGTCACGGCCACTTCAATTCTGAATCTGCCTATCCGTGCCCTTTGAGAAATGGGCCAAGTTGTAGATGCTTCCATGTATCAAGAGCCAGACTCATTGTGGGACTTGGGATGTCCCCTTGGACCTCTGACATTAGCTGTCCTCATGAGCCACGTGAGTTTGCAGATGAGTGAACTGAAGCTCAGAGATGAGAAGGGAGCTTGGCTGAGGTCACACAGCTGGCAAGGGGTAGAGGTGGCAGGCTCCCCTGGTCTTCTAAATCCCAACCCTGTTCTCTTTCTCCCAAGGTCCAGGGTTTGTAAGCTCCATGACAATTAATAATCCCAACACATTTCTACCCTCTGACCAAGGGCAGGGCCCGAAGCAGATAGGGGCTTCCCTGGTGGAGAAGAGGACAGGCTAATTGGAGAGAGATGGTTGTCACATGGGTAGGACGGGGCTGAACAATAGCTGGAAGGGGTAGCTGGCTACTTGCTGGGATTTGAAAAGAACCCAGGTTCTTTTGCTCCAAAATAGCTTATCTAAAATTCCACTAGAAAGTCACTTCTTTGGAATAAAGATTTCCATCTTTCTATGGTTCCTTTAAAAAATATATACATGCCCCTGAGCAAGAGAGTGTACAAAGTAATTAATTCACATCTTAGTATGAATTGACATAATTAATCCATCTATTCATTTAACAGACCTGTGTTGAGCACCTACTTTGCTCAAGACCCTGGGAACCCGAGGGGAAGTCCTTAGCCTTGAGAAGCTCACCATCTCTTAGGGGATACCTATGATTTCAATACAGTAATTGCCCTTTGTTGAGCACCTACCAGTCCCAGGCACTATATAAAGAAACCTAATTTTAACCAACCCCTCCTTCATAGCATTACTGCCACATAGAGAAATTCAGTACCTCCCCAAAGTCACATAGTTAGTGAGTGGCAGAATTAGAATTTGGACCGAGATCTGATTCCCAAGCACCAGTTTTTCCCACCATCTCACACAATGGCGCAATGCCTCATTAAGATATGCAACAGGTACAATGGAAGGACAGTGGAACAAGCAGGTCGAAATTGCTTGGAGTTAAAGACCATGGGGCCGAAAAGGGTGAGGGGAGTGGCGAGAGGGCACCAGGTATTTACGAGGGTAGAACATCATAGACAGAGGGGATGGCTTGGGAAAGGGCAAGGAGGAATAAAAGCATAGTCTGCTTTTGGGAAACTACAAGAAGTGAGACATGACTAAAGCCAAGGGTGCAAGGGGAATCTGCCCAGGGTGGTGCTAACAACATCTGGATTTTATCCTGAGCCTGTGGGAAGACTTTGGCAAATGTTAAGCAGAAGAGTGTTTTTAAAAGACATAGCTTTAAAGTCCAGGACTCCTAGAGCATAATGCTTAAGAACACAAGCCCCAGTATCAGATCAGGGCTCCATCCTGCTTATATAATCAGTTGTTGATTTACTATCTCTCCCACTAGAACCTAAACTCTCTAAGTTCAGTGACCATGTCTTCTTGATCATTGCTGTGACTGCGGAATCTGGAAGTGTCTGGCACACGGTAGATGCTTATGGGGAACTGAGGTTTGCTCCCCCAAATCTATTTTCCCTTTCCTCCTGGACACATGGTCACCTGGCTAGAGATGACATTTCCAGCCTCCCTTGCAGCTAGGTATGGCCGTAAGATTAAATTTTCCCCACCGGAATGTATGTAGAAGTCGTGTGTGCAACTTTGCCCCCACTCGCTTTAAAAGTCGCTTGCCCTGAAATTCTTCTTCCTCTTTCACGGACGCTGGGATACAAATGTGCCCCTGACCCTGCTTTGACCTTATAGATGAGTGCAACACCCTAGCACATGGCAGAGCACAAAAGCAAGAGTCTAGTTTCCTGAAAAGCCTCGTGGAGCCAAGTTGTTCTGCAAGCCTGGACCACTCTCCTTGGGATGGTTACAGGAAAGAGAACCGAATCTCTCTGTTCTGGAAGCCAGATCTAGGGGTCTTTGTGTTATGGCAGCTTAGCCTTTACCCTAACTAATACAATGCTTAATAAATATTTTTTGAATGAATGCGTGAACCACATTGTTCTGCAAATACTACAGGCATCTTGTTTTATTTCTCCCACAAGACCATATCTTGACTGCAGAGACTATCTCTGTTGACTGTTCCCAAAGCTCCTAGGCTGATGCTGGGCTCAAGTGGAATGGAATTAAATTGAACAGACTCAATTCCAACTAGATGAGTCTCCTTGAACCAGCCATTTTAGGAGGGGAGGACTGTCTCCTTAGATTGGTAAGAGTTAAAAAACTTAGGAAGTGTCTGAGGCTCTTTGGATGAGAAGGAGTTACGAAGTGCAAAAACAAGTAGCGATGGCATAACTAAGGCAAAACCTCATGGGTGACACCGAAAACTTGCAGAAATACAGCTGGCAGAGCTCAAGCTTTTGAACAGTAGCTGAAAAGTCACCGGGGAGAAAGAGAACCCCTTTCTGCAGACAGAAGCATTGTGGCGGTGTAAGTGCGTTGAATTTAACCACGTTGCTCCCCCCACACACACACACACATACACACACACACCCCAAACCCTGTTCTGTTGAGAACTCGTTAGTTACATCGGATGTGACATATGGGTGGATAATATAGTCTGGAGCCTAGATTTCTTTAATTACCCAATAGCACTCAGGAGTGAGGGCACTTCCAGGGAAATGGTAATTGTCTGGAAGTTCTGGATGCCTGCAGGCTGAGCCGCAGGCCAGAAACCCAGCCACCTCTGTGTCCCTGGGAAGCCCTCCAATCCAAGGTTACAACTGCCATTTTAAACAGAATCTTTTTTTTTTTTTTTCCAAAAAAGTTTATATCACAGTTGATTTTTGCAGGTGAGGATTTCCCCTCTGATGTTTTGATACAGCCTTGGAAGAGTTGGTGTGCCATTTGGGGCATCCCATATTACCAAGGTGGCGAACATATGACCCGCCTGTTTGGGGCTCTAAGGACCAAATTCTGCAGGTACTGGGTGACCATTGGCTGGGGAAAGTCAATCTGACTCAGAATTCTTTCATTCGAGGAGTACTTATTGTGCAAGTACTCCATACCAGGCTTGAGGCAAGAGCTAGATATATATGAACCATTTTTAAATATTTTAAGAGAACTACAAGAGAAAAAATTTTTATTGTGCTTATAGTATCCACGATGATGGTAAACTCCTTGGGGGTAGAGATTGCATTGTCTTCATGGGATCAACCTTATGCTCTGCAGGGAGTAAATGTCAAATTGAATTCAAGTTCACAGAGCAATGTCAGCTAGACCACCCATGGGTTGCTTCAAAAAGTATTTTGATACCAGCTTTCATAAATTGATAAGAATGTCACATGAATTTTCGGCCTATGAACTGGTCCTTCAAAAGTGATAGAATTTATGTTTCCCCCCTTAAAGATGTCAAAATGGCTCCCTTCCAATCTTGCTTACATTCTCCATTTGCTTGGCAAGCTCTTTTTTCCCAGATAACTGCAAAAGTAAAGAAACACTAGTCAAGTCCCCTCTCTGGATCATCACAAATCCCAAATAAGAACAGTCTGAATTAATGAGGTTTTGTTATTTATTGTTCTAAGAGAAGTTGAAAGATAAAGAACTTTTGTTTTTCTGGACCACAGAACAGGAAGCTCAGAATATTCCCAGCCTAAAGTCAGGATCCTTCCCATCACTGAAGAGTTGAGCTCCCAGAAAAGAAAAGGGGAAAAAAAAGAAGGTGGTCCTGGTCCCTGAACTTCCTGAACTTCCAAAGAGAAGCTCAAGAATTAACTTGAACTTGGAAGGTTACTGAACCCTTGTTCCTTTTGCAAGTTGTGCTCTCCTGAAACAGAGGTGGAGGCTGAGGTAAGAGCTCTTTGTTAGAAACCAACCCTCGTGGAAGGATGGGGTTGGAAACAGGACTGGGTGGAGGGGGAGGGCAAGCTGCAATGAATAAGTGGAATAAGACTTGACCAACCCAGCAGGGCTCTCTGGAGCAAGGATTGTCTATAGAATATCCAACATGGGGCCCAAATGGTTGGCTTTTATTACCCCCACCCCCACTGCATTTGGTGGTGGGATATGGACCACCTGGAAAAGGCAGGACCTGGGGCGAGGCAGTTGTCAGCAGCTGAGGTGCTCCCTGAAGGAGCCCACAGCTGGAGGCCATCTGCTTGACCACGTTCCTTGCCGCTGGACAGTGAGTCCTTCCTTGAAGGGGCATCTGGACATCACGTCTCTGTCTATCACAGTTCCAGATGCAAAATTGGTTCTAAGTGCTTCCCTGGGCTTTCTGGCTGTGCAGAGCCCCCTGGCTCGGTCCGCTCAGGCATCCCAATGAGCTCCAGGCAGAATGACAAAGAAGCTGTTTGGCTTTTCCCATGTGGCTCCTTCCTCCTCCCATCCTTTTTTCAGATTCTCATGCCTTCCTCCTTCTCTCCTTTAGGTAATAATAGTCATTTTAAAAATATTATCAAACACCAACTATATGTGCCATTCATTGTTCCAGGCCCTGGGGGTACAGCAGAGGCAAACACGGAGCTTCCATTCCAGAGGAGGAAATGATATTGAACTATCAGCAAAACTGTAGTTTAATTACCGGTTGCATAAGTAGGTGAAAGAGGCTCTCCCGGTGCTATAAGTGCACCTTATACTAACTTGTTAAAGTGAATCAGGATAGCTACCAGTTTAGGTGTCTGCTAGGTGCTGAGCACTGTTCTGAGAAAGCTGCATATGCGAACGCATCTATTTCTCACAACAAGCCGAGGAGGTAGGTTCTATCACTATCCCCATTGGGGGACATAGAGAGGTTAAGTAACGTGTTTGCTCCCACTTGGCTAGTAAGTGATAGAGTAGGCTTTGAACCCATATAGTCAAGCTTCAGAATCTGTTGTCTCAACCTTTATGCTGCACTGTCCTTCCCAATGATTTGAGGCAGATAACCTGTTGTGACCAGGGCAGGAGAGCAGACACTCAAGTGCTGGAGAAGGCACTGGAGAAGAGGAGGGCTTGTAAAGAGAAGCAGATTGGCAGATGAGAAGAAAAGGGGCATTTCAGGCAGGAGAGTTGCATGAGCAAAGCTTGGAAGGAAGATTAGTAAGGTGTGTGTCTTAGTTTAGGGGCCAGGATTCCAGTGCAAGTAATTGGGGGGCGGGGGGATAGTATGGGAAACACCAGTAAGAGAGTGGGGGAGGAGAGACAGGACAGGGAAGGAGGCCAACGAAGAACAGGTTTTCAAGCTGGTTATCACTGTGGGTAACTGGAGAGCAATCCCACTGGGGAACTCTTGGAGGCCATATAGAGCAGACACTTCAGTTAACCCAACCCAGGCCAAGAGACCTGGGGTATTTAGCCACCAAAGACACTGGTGGGCATGTGGGTAACGTTAAGTCCCTGGCACTCGCCTCCAGCCATCACACAGGTGGAGCAGGCTACAGTGGAGAAGGAAAGCCCTTGGGTAGAGATAGAGGTGCTGGCAGTTGGAAGTCAGGCTGGCATGCACAAAAATGTGAAGTGACAAGGGGGTAAGGGACACCAACAGCAATCTGCAATGAAACATTCTGGGGACTGTAGGGGACAGTAGCCCTGTCAGAGAGGGGAGACTGGACCCCTTCCATCAGGCCAGTAGGAAGTGTATCTTTTCCATCAGCAGCTTGTATTTGTGCCACGCTTCAATGTAGAAAAAATTCCCCCTATGTGGCACCTCACGACAACCCTTTGGGGTAGATAAGGAAGGTCTTCCTGCCATTTTTCTGGTGAGGGAACCGAGGCCTCAGAGAGGCCAAGGAAAACAGCTCCTCACCTCCCGCCCTTCTGCTCCATTCTTGGCTCTGCGTGGCCCACGTAGCTGTGGACCCTCTAACGCAGGAGGAGGTTTTTTTTGCCTCCTGCAGCCCCAGTTCCAGCGGCAGCCCTGGCCAGAATCTTGTAGTTGCTGCCTGGGACTGGGAAGACCCTCAGGATGGTGCCACCTGAGGTCTTGTCCTTTAGAATCGTAGACTTGGTCCAGAGGTGATGGCAGCCGTGCTAGAGCCAATCTCAGGGCTGGTCTGAGACTGAACAATTCCCTGATGCCTACCTGCCCTTGGCCCTCGTTTGCTGACCTTCTCCATCTATCAGGCTGCAAAGAGAACATGTCCATGAGTTCCTAGTTTCACAGGAAGAACCTCCCACATTCTCATCTCTTTTTCTCTCACCCTGGGGTAGTACAGAAGGGGTAGAACGATTCCTGATTCTGCTACTAGTCAGCTGAGTGACCTTGGACAGGTTACTTTACCTCTCTGAGCTCCAATTGTCTGGTAAGGCCTCTACCTGACTGGCCTAACAAAAATGCTCAATTGGGAGTCACTTCTGAGGGTCACTTGAGGAAAAGCTCACCACAGAGTATTTTACCTGCCCAATTGTTCGGGTGCCTGAATTCCACCATTAGCTATTCAGTTCTTTATGGAAATTATCTACTATTTTTCAAGGGTCCTCCATTAAAATGAAAATAACCTGAGTGGTAGTTATACCTCAAGCTAGGATGAGCTAGCACTTTAAACAAGGATTGTCATTATCTTTCTAGCCTTGTCAGCAGCCTGAATTTAGAACAAAAGAAGAAAGGGGGCTCTTTCGTAGGAAGAGGGGGAGTGGTTCCTTAGGAAGGAAGGTAAGGAAATGCCAAGGAAAAGCTTCACACTACCTCACAATTTTTGCCTGAGTTACTGTAAGGGCTGGGTCTGAACTCAGTCTCATTGGCTCAGAAGCTCCTGTCCCTCAGCCAGTGACCCATCCTTGAGTGCTCCTTCCTAATCTAGCCTCATAGGAAATCTATCTATAAATCCAAATGCCATTTTACAAAAGCGTTTGTGTGTTTGAGATGAAGGAGGAGCTGTGTAATATAATCTTCCAATAAATCTGGGGTCCCCTTCCCTGCGTTTATGTACCTGAAAAGTCAATCTACAGAAGTAAAATTCAGCTGGTGTCATTGGTGGGGTACCTGAGAAAACAGAGGCCAAGGTCTCATTACTTGCTGATGCTTTATGAAGGAAATGATCCCAGGACAGGGTGAGTGAGGATAAAAGAGAAGTGAAGCAGGGAAGGAAGGAAAATAAAGGCAAGAGAATGCATTTCACAAGATACACAGCTGAGAGCTCAGTCATGGCAGATGTCTGCAGAGAAGTGGTGTGGAACCCTTACATTCTGGAATTGTCTGAAGGGGGAAGGGGCACTGAGGTTTGTTCCTTCCTGCCACTTTTTTCTTTTTTATCACAGCTCACCCCAGGGGATAACTTCCTCACACTTCCAGGCAGTATTCTTTGGCCTCTCCAAGACTTTCTGGGGCGGCCTCAGCCTCCATGGTTCAAATCTGGTGTTGGAGATACAATAGTGGGTAAGTCAGAGGTCAAGATGAAGCCCAGTGAGGCAAGGGTGGTGGCACTTGACATCTACAGGAAATGAAGCAGTTGCTGGGGCACAAGTAGCCAAGAGGTGTGGGTGGGGAGAGGTGGGGCCCAGCAGAACTAAGGTGGTACCTAAACTTGATGTTGAGGATTGAATCATGCTCCCCACAAGACATGTTCAAGTCCTAACCCTGGGTCTTGTGGATGTGAACTCATTTGTAAATAGGATCTTCAAAGATTCTATTACCATGAGTTTGCATTGAATCAGTATGGGCCTTAATCCTATATGACTGGAGTCCTTATAAGAAGAGGACATCTAGACAGAGATCCAGATGACAGAACAGGAGGAATAAAAGCCAGTGGAGGTGACAGAAGGAGACAGGACACCAGGTGACTGAGGCAGAGATTGATTTCCAGCAAGCCACGGCCAGAATGCTACAGATGTTGGAGAAAGAATGGTTTGACACTACCTTGGTTTTGGACTTCTAGCCTCCAAAACTACAAGACAATAAATTCCTGTTCTTTAACCCATCTGTGGTCTTTGCAACGGCAGCCCTGACAAAGTAAGACACTTGGTCTGGAACAATTTTTGAGGATCACTTCAGAAACTCAAAAAAGAGTGGATATTAGGATTATTTCATCCAATCCTCATGTGGCATCAAAGCTTAAAGTGCTACCTTTCCTCATCTGTTGACACTCTCCACTATCTGATGATGCTGGACAATTCTGGGGTTTAGCATCCAAGCCACCTGTGTGGATTGGTTCTCAGGTATGGGAGTGGCTCAGCAATCCTTTGATGGGTCACATTAACACAAGTTTGGGTTTGAAGAAAATAGTCCCTCAGCCAAAAGGCAACCCATCTTTTAAGTTATCAAAGCACAAACTACAGATGGCCTTTAGCCTCCTCTAGGAAGTTAGCAGAGTGATGAGAGCAAAGCTTGAGTGAGTGCTGTTTGTTTATGCTCTTATACCAATACTAGTGTCATTAGAACATGCCCAAACCAGCCAGCTAGACAAAGAAAAATGTGTGGAGCAGAGTCAAGTCACCCCAGTCATACCACACAAAGCCATCTAGATCAGCTGATAACCAGCAGACTCTTAGGTATATGAGTGAGCCCAGCCAAGATCAGCAGCGTGGACCAGATGACCCATAGCTGACTGCAGATGCATGAGTAAACCTAATTGAGATAAGCAGGGCCCAGCCCAGAGTAACCAAATATTGCAGACCTAGGTACTAAATAAATATTTATTGTTATATGCCACTGTGATTTTGTGGGCTGTTTTGCTACACGGCATTATTGTGGCAATAGCTGACTGATATATAACTCCATCCCAAGTTGAACTCTCCCTCTGTGAATTCCCATTGGTTCTCTCTGTATCAGAGTTTCTCATTTACCTAATTCTTTCATATCCACAAGTCTCACCTCCCAAACCCAACTGCAGTTTCTTCAGTATTCAAGTTTACATTTCTTTGTTTCCTTACAGAGTACTTAGCAGTTACACAGAGTATACACTCAAAATGTTGATGTGATTCCCAAGCCCATGTGGCATGGACTGTTTGCATCAATTCCCAATGCCACTGCTATTTACTTTTCATAATTTTCAAATGTGACAACTGGAAGAGAACTTAGATCATATCAACTCCCTCCTTTTATAGATGAGGAAACTGAGGCTTGGACGGATTAAATTACATGTCACGTTACATGTCACGTGACTTCCTGGAAGCAGAGCTAGACATAGTGACCAGTTCTCCTGCCTGTGATTCCAAATGCTCCTTCTTTAAGTATCAACTCCAGTTCCATCATGGATTGGTAGTGTCTACCTGGCACCAGTGTGATGAGAAGCATTCTGAGGCTAGATCTGAGCTAGTTGGAGAGTGCCATGATCAATTAGCCATGTCTTCCAGGAATGAGGAAGAAGGAAGGAGGGGTACAAATGCCATATGTTCACCATCTCTGCTACATCTGCCTGCTTATGTTGGTTAACCTGTCAGCTCACGTTTTTTACAAAGTTGTCATTTTGTTTATTTCATCTTCATCTAGCTCCCAGTTTGAAGTTCACTTTGGAGACCTCCAAAGACGCTGGCAGACTCTTTCCTGAGTGTGCCCAAGATCAGAAATCCCTTCCCTTTGCAGCAAGACAGCATTTTAAAATCCTTCTCCTAGTGGTACCTTCCAAGTTAGCGAGCATAAAGAAATGAAGCCCTGAACCCAAGCAAGGCTTGAGATCTGCAAAATCAATGTCAGAGACTGGCATGGAGTTAACAACAGCAAGTGAAGGTATCATAAGCTGGAGAAAGAGGCTGTTCACTTTTTTTGCCTGCCCTGAACAGATGGGTTCTCCTTGCCTTGGTCAATGTCATTCTTGCCCAGGTTAGGAGGCAGTGACATCACTTAATGTGGCACAGTTGGCCTTGAATTGTATCGGAGATGTGGAGAAAGTGTAGCTCAGTGGTTGGGCACCTGCTTCCCATGTACGAGGTCCCAGGTTCAATCCCCGGTACATCTTTAAAAAAAAAATGTATCAGACCAAGCTGGGAGTCAGGGCCTGCTGAGGAGCCACATGCTCTGCCCACGAGTGCTGGTGGGAAAATCCATGAGAGCAGGATGCAACGGAGGCTGCGTTTTCCTTTCCTTCTTCCTAAGAAATTGGAGGGGTCCTTTCCCAGCTTCCTGTCCTTGCATGGCCCTCAGCTTCATGTCACTTCCTCAAGGAAGCCCTCCTTGATACCCAAGACAGAACCAAGTCCCCTGATACATGTCCTCATACCCCTTATATTTTCCCTTTGCAGCACTTAACTGTTATGCATCGAATCCGAGATCCGTCAATCATAAGACCCACCAATATTTTACGTACCAGTCAGAGAAAAATATCCTGCTGCTTAAACTATAACACAATGCTTTCATTACTCCTAGAATTTTTATGTTATAGTTATTAAAAGAGCACTTTTAAATTTATTTAGACAGATTGGTATGATATAGCACTCTTGTGCAAAGGAAAATACACTCGAAAGTAGCGGGTCATTAACCTTCTTCACAGTCAGGGTGTGAATATTTGGATCACTTTGTGACTCATGGTCATTGAGGCCTGAGTGCTGCCACCCACCAGTGGTCTCCGCATCAACACGGCACTCACTGTCGCCTTCCTCTCCACTCCAGGCCTCTTCTCAACCCCCTGCAGCTGTAGTGCACTCCTCTTCACCGAACGTTTTTACATACTCGAGCTCATGCCATCCTCACAAAAACCTCTTGAGGTAAGGAGGGGTAGGAGTTATTTTTATCCCTAACTTGCAAATGTGGATTTTGAAGCTTAGAGATGTGAAGTCCCTTGGTCAAGTTTACATGGCAGAGCTGGCACAAGGGCCCAGAGAGTCGGAGTCCCGGTAGATTGCTCCCCTTTGCCAACTTTCCATTACGTTCATTCCTTCTCCAAATGAAAATCCAGCCACTCGCCGAAAGGAGTAGTCCTCAGAGCTTGGACCTTGTGAGGAAAAAGACCAATGTGCCGTCCCCAGCTCTGTGACTTCCCAAGCTGTGGGAACGTGGGCTAGTTGCTCCACCCTTCTGCCTCTCAGTTCCCTCATCTGAAAATTGGGGCTAGCAGGCCACTTCACAGGGCTGTTGTGGAACTCAATAAATTAATGCTAGGGATGAGGCTAGCCAGTGCCTGGCACATAGTAAGTGCACAATAATTACTAACTCTATTATTATATTATTCATACAAAGGCCTGTGCTTTGTGCAGTAGGATATACGAAAATGAGTAATGCCTTAGCAGAGGAGATAGTCCACATACATAAATAAATGCAGTGCAAGAGAAAGTCTAATGAATGCTGTAGTAGAAGTACATAGCGCTCTGGGTGAGCGTCGGAGGGAAGGTTTCGTTTGATTGAAGGCATCTGGCAAGTCTTTAGGGCAGGATGTGGAATTTGAAGGATGGGGAGAGCTTTCAAAGGTGGAAATGGGAAAGGAACATTCCTTTCGAGGGATTTAGGGTGGGGTGGGGTTGTAGGTTGAGTTATGTGCCCCCCAACACTCACGTTCTTAAGCTTAAACCCTGTCCCTGTGGGTGTGGACCCATAGTAAATAGGACTTTTTTGAAGATGTTATTTTGGTGAAGGTGTGGCCTAACTGAATGAGGGTGGGCCTTCGTCTGGATGACTGGAGGCTTTAAAAAGAGAACTGGGAAGTCACCAAAGCCAGAAAAGAGAGGACATTGCCATGTGACAGAAAAGCCAAGGAACCCCAAGGATTGCTGGCAGCCAGCAGCAGAACGCTACGGTCTTCAGGGAAAAAGTAAGCCTTGCCAGTATCTTGATTTGGGACTTCTCCTGGCCTCAAAACTGTGAGCCAATAAATCTCCATGGTTTAAGCCAACCCACTGTGTGGTATTTGTGTTCATGGCTCAGGTAGACTAAGACAGGTAGGGAGCAGCATAACCCAAATGTAGCAGTCTATAAGTACAAGGCATATGCTTATAGTAGTGAAGTGTTCATTTTAGCTAGCAAATCAAGAAAATAGAAAAGGAATCTGTGCTTTTTTATGTGGGAAAAGGGAAGTTGCTGAGAGTTTTCCAGCAAAGGAAGTGTCCTTCTCCCTTGAGAAGGATAACTTGCTGGCAGTGTCTAAGATGGCTCGATGTGGGGCGATGGAGGGGAGGCAAGGAGAACAGCCAGGAGGTGTTGTAACAGCCCCAACATGAGGCGTTGAGGGTCTCATCTAGGTCAGGCGAGGTAAGAATATAAACAAACACCCATCCATTTGAGCCTCGTGGAGATTATCGTGGGGTGGCAGAGGTGGGCAAAGGGACCAGAAGGGGGAGCAGTTGGACAAGTCCCTTCATATTTTTGAGTCCAATGGATGGGACCATGAGGGAAAGAGCAGCAGGGACCTGATGACATGGGGTAGGCTTAGGAGAAGAGTCCAAGTTTGGGAGTGGCTAGGATGGCCCAGGGCGAGGGCTATAATTGAGAAAAGAGGGCATGAGAAAACTGGGGTCCCATGTTGCATGGGGCTCGGGTTCTTGAGTCAGTGAGAAAGATGACCTGTCGTTAAGATCTCCTTATGGAAGTGCAGCATCTTGGAGAGCAGCATCCTTCCTCTTGGAAGGTTTAATGCAGCTACTATGCCTGCAGTGTGGGAAGAAGTGGCTATTTCTTCCATGGGCTACCAGCTAAGGCTTGCAGTAGTGGGCAGTGTATATGGAAAACAGTGTAGCTTCTAACATTAAGAGTCATATTCAGTGGAAGGAGACCGTCATATTAGGAGAGGGAGAGAGAAGTATGGGAACCAAGGGTGAGCCAGGGAACTTCTCCCATCACAGGCAATCTGTGTGGAGTCACCCACACCACTGAAATTGTGCTCCCTCTCGCTCACAAACAAGCACATGCATGCGTGGTTTCCTTTGCATAAATAAAAAATGCATATGTAATTTGACTCTGCTGTAGTTATACAAGGGCTTTTGAATGTGTGTGCAGAGTTTTGGGAGACCCAAGAAAATGCAGACCCTGACTTTGAGTAACTCTCTGTTTAAAAGATCCTGAAACCACGACTTGGAGCAATTCTAGAGCTACCTAGTGGTGAGTGCAAGGTTGCACTTCTCTGTACATCAACAGAGGTCTCGACAAAGTTCATAGAAGGCAAAAGACTGTGGTTCTTTTGAAGGAAGACATTAGGAAGAGATGAGTATTGATCTGGGTCATGAAAGAAAAAGGCAATGTAGAGAAACAAAGAAGAGTGGCGAGGGTGTTTTGGGTAAAGGCACAGAGGTTAAGAATGACCATAGTATACAGAAGCACAATTAATATATCAATTAGGATTGTGTTCACTTGCAAGTAAGAAAACACCCAAGTAGCTTAAACAAATAGGGTAAGTTTCATATAATAAGAAATATAGATGTTGCCAATTGCTGGTGCTGATTCGGTCACTCAAAGATGTCAGAGTTAGCATTTCTGTCACCTGCTTGGCTTTCCCTCAAAGTGGTCATAATATAGCTGCTTAGCTCTAGACATCACATCTGTATCTGCATTCAAGATAGAAAGAAGAAAGAGAGAGGATAATGCCAGCTTTTTCAGTTTGGATTCCTCCAAAAGCAGAGCCTGAAACAAAGACTTGGGTGCACAGAGTTTACTTGGCAACCAATCCCTGGAAATTGAAGAAGACAAGGAAAGTGAAAGGAAAAAGAAGAAAGAGACACTATAATATAAGGGTATGTTAAAGAGGTTGCTGTCTTGGGCAACAGGGGTTCAATTCTGCCTGGACTTCCTGATAAGTGTACACAATGCCTCCCAGATGTGTACCTCTGAAGGACAAGTGGCTGGGACATTTCCCCACTAGGTCCTGTCCCCTCCACCTCCAGGCTTTGCTAGTGTGCGGGCTCTGTAGGATCACATGGAGCTGGAGAAGGCAGAGGGCAGGAAGAAGCTGAGGTTGGATGCTGCCTGCAGGAGGCGAGCTTGAGTGCCCCAGGAACCATCCACCATGGCTGCAACTGGAATCAGAGCTGGGCAGAAGGTATGTGACAGGGCACCATGGCCATCCGCCCCACCAGCAGACTTCCCCATGACTTTGTGGTCAAATTGCCTCACTTGACCACTGCCAGCTGCAAGAGAGGCTGGAGAGTGAGCATTTTAGCACTTCCAGCTTCTAGCATAGAGGCAAGGAGGGGAGAGAAGGATTGGAAATAGCTGTTGACGGGGTGAAAAATTATAAGAGTTCAGAATCTAAAATGACATGTGAGATTAGATCATCTGTTCCAAATATATCATTTTATAAATTAAAAAACAAAACGAATCCTGGCTAGTTGGGGTTGAGCTGGGGTTTGAACCCCAAGGTTTCCAGGTTTAGAGATCTTTCCACTCTCATCATAATAACCCTCTTAGGCTGCAGAAGAATGCCTGGGTTGGAAAGCTGTTTAAAAGACGCCTGGGTTGGAAAGCTGTTTAAAAGAAGAAAAAAAAAAGGGGTGGGAGGAGAAAAAGCTCCTGCATAACTAAGGTAGGGTCTGTTGTCACCAGCACAGGAACAATAAGCCCAAGCATTTGGATTTGGTCTGAGGGACAATAGGGGGCCATTGTAGAATCTTAAACAGGAGCCTGGCAATTTTAGCTGCTTGTAGGTAGATATTATATAAATATAAGGGGTTATTTCTCTGTTGATTGTGGCTGCTGATTCAGCCAAGGGGAAATGGAGTTCTGGACAGGCTTGCACCTCCAGCGGCGACTGCAGGTGCTGTCGAGGGGAGGTGCAGGCTGCTGTCTGACATTCTCAAAAGGCTCCTGCTCTCCCGAGAATGGCTTGATGCTTATTGCTAATAACAAGGCTGGCAGCCGGCTGCAGCTTTCACTCAAAATTCTCCAGCTTTCAGTAATCAAAGCCAGGCCTGGGTTGTTCCTTGGCCCTAGACTGCAAAAGGAATTTCCTTTATTTTTGAACATGGAGAGAATAAAAAGAAGTACAAGTTGTTTTATAAGACAAGTGGGGCAGCAATTTCAAATACGCATTTAGGCATCTCTTAGGGATTAACATCGGGACTCATTTAAGGGCTTGGAGTGTTAATAGGGATGAGATGTCTTTATTTTTCCCTGGGTTCTTTTTTAAGAATCCCTGGGCAGTGTTCTGGAATTGATCTATACTGGTCCAAATTTCACACATCCTCCCAGTTTCCATACTGACTCTCCCATCCCCCTTTTGACCAAGTGGCACCTCCTGTTACCTTGGAGAAAATACCTCATTCAGGGCATGCAGTTGGGCATTAACCGGTACCCAGAAAAAACGTCCATTGAGTCAAGGCTGTGCAACAAACAAAGTGGCCTCCTTTTACCTAGGGAATCTGGTTTGGAAATTTGGACATTAAGTTACACTTCTAAATGAAATGGACTTGACGGTTTCAGAACAGTCCCCAGTGATCCCAGCTCAAATCATAAAAACCACCGTAGGCAAATTGGCACCATTCAGCCTGGGCTCAAACAGGCTAGGGAGCAAAGGAAGATGTAAACTGAATTTGTGGTTGTTTTTATCTTCGAATAGACAGGCGGGAGGCGGGCGGGGGGAGGTGCTTCCAGAGAAGAATTCTTAGGTCGGCTTCCATCAACTTTTCTGACAGTCTGGGAGGCAGTGTGGTAGACTGGAAGAGCACTATGTTAAGAGTCTCCTTTTGTCTCTGCCAGTAGTTGACACACTGTGTTCTTTGCTACGTTGTTAACCCTTTTATGTGTCTCAGTCTCCTTGCCTGCAAAATGGGGATAATGACATCACTGGGGCCCATGGGTTGGGGTTGGGTTCAGGCAATGACAGCTGAGCGACTTGCCCAATGGACTGAGGCAGTTCCAGAACCCAGGGCTCCTGATGGCTTGACTGGTGTGCACTTTCCACTCCACCAGCTGACAGCCAGAGGCCATGCCCTTTGTGCCCCCCATCACAGCTGGCTGTGAGTTTAGATGAGCTCAACACAGAGGATGGAGACAGGACAAGGAGGGCACTCAAGGGTGGGCAGCTGCCTAGCAGAGCCCAACCCACAACCAACCCACAGATCCTTGCCTCATTGCCCATGTCAGATCCTTGCTCATTCCAGGTGCATCTACTTCAGCAACAGCAGGCACGTATTCTGTATCTACTATGAAAGACACCAGCTCTATAATGCACGTCTGGGCCACGCACCCAACTAGGAGATTTACACTGATGAAATCGAATCATTTCTACACCTGCCTCGGGTAGATTTGAATATTCCCACTTTACAGATAAGGAAGATGAGACACGGCAAAGTCATACGGTTTAGCCAAGGTCACACAGCTAGTATGTTACTGAGTGGAAATGGCATGTACCAAAGTCTGTCTTCTCACTCTGCTGCATTTTCAATCACTGTTCTAGGGTAAAAGTTAAAAATGAATAAGACCCAGTCCTAGCATTTAAGGAGTTCATAGTCTAATGGCAGAGGTGACTATGTACACAGAAATATATGCACATGAGCAGAGTAAAGGTCTAAGAAGATGGAAACACAATTGCTTTTAGGGAGTAGAAGCGGAGTAAGAGGAAGGGGAGTGTATTAGTAAGCTGTTGCTACCATAACAAAAAAATAAAAACCTTAGTGACTTAAACAATTCTCACTCACACATCTGCAGGTTGGCTGTGGGTTGGCTGATCAGGCCTGGACTCCACTGGGCAGCTTTGCTCTGGGCTGCAAATCAGCTGGGTTTGGGTTTTCACTGTCAGATGGGTTTAGGTCTGCCGATAACCTATTCTTTCTTGAGCCAGGCTGAGGGAGCAGCCATTTCCTGGGGGAAACTCTTCTCATGGCAATGGCAAAGACACAAGAAGGCAAGCCTAAACACACAAGCATATTTCAAGGTGCTGCTGGTTTCATTTCTGTTCACATCCCACTGGCTGAAGCCGGTCACATGGCCAAGCCCCAAAGTTAAGGGGCTGAGCAAAAGGTAGGGAGGGATATAGAAGGGGTGAAGATTTCAGTCCTATAATCTAATCTACCCCAGAGAGAGTTTTCATGGTAAAATAGCTGCATGATAGATTTTCAATTGACTTGCATGTGTTATTAATTTTAATATAAAAATTCAAATTTAAAAACACTCCAATGTAGTGGTTACTATAACATAAATATGTCTCTAGTGCTATGGGAATCCATATGAGAGGGCCTTTTTCACTCATTCATCCATTCATTCAACAAATATTTACTTTGTGTGTACTGTGTGCCCAGGCATTGAAGGAAGGAATAATATAGGTCAGATCGCTGTTGTCATGCAACTCAAAAATCTTAGTAGTGAAAGCAGACTTTGAACAAATATAACTGGGATGGAATCTAGAAGGAGGGGTGGAGAAAGCTATGAAAACAAATAGAAGTATCTCATTTAGATTGGGGCTTGGCAGAGACTCTTAGGGGTTGTGCCCCACTATCCTTTCTCTCCTTTATGAATAGACAGAACCCCAGTTTTTAACTTACCACATGGCTGCTTGGGATAAAGACATTTTCCAGCCTCCCTTGCAGCTACCTATGACCACTGACTAAGTTCTGACCAATAGATATAAGTGGAAACAGTGTACACAATTCCAGGATGTGTCCTTAAAAAGAGGAGGCATGCCCTTGTATTTCCCCTCATCCTTCCTTCTGGCTGGGAATATGAATGTGACAACTGGAGCCAGAGCAGCCATTTTGGACCATTAGGTGACCTTGGAATGAAGGCCACTCAGGATGAAATGAGATAGGAGAAGCCTGGTCCCTGAGGACTTCATGGAGGGGAACTGCCCAACTCACCATGCACTGCCTACCTCTGGGCATTTGTGTGAGAGCAAAAAACACCCCTGTGTTTAAACCATTTTTATCTTGAGTTTCTGTTACTTGCATCTGAACTTGATCCTAACAGATAAAGGGCTAAAGGGCAGGCTTCCCTGTGAAAGTGAGATGAAGCCGATACCTGAATACCAAAGAGTGCAAGTTAATACATACTAGGCCAAGAGAACAGCATACACAAAGGTCCAGGGGTGGGAGAACATGGAGCTGGGGGCAGGTATGGAGGGGAAAGAGAAGGTCAAGGATTGTTACATGAACTTAGATGCCCTTCAGTCACCCATACATCTGTTCCCTCCTTCTCTCCTTACCTCTCTTTCTCCTCCTGCCTTCCCTCCTCCTCTCCCTCCTTCCTTAGTTCTTTGGACAAGTATTTGTTGGACACTTACTAGGTGCCAAGCATCGTGCTAGGCACTGGCCATATACTATCCTGAAACTGAAAGTCTACTAGAAGGCCAATACCTATTAAGTGGAGGAAAGAGAAGGAGGAAAAGCATGTGTTAGGTTCCTGTGGCAGACGTGGAGAGGCACTGTTCAGATCTCCCTTCCAGATAGGATTCGCTGCCCAGCTACAAGTACTGCAGTTAGCTGTCAGTCTCTAGCTATCGGCTTCATCAGGGTCTATGTCAGCTTTTGCTGAGGTCACATTCTTCTCGGGGTGACCCCCGGCCAATGGCTGAGCTGGGTGGTGGTACTCGGGCCTGGCCATCTCCACCCAACATGGGGATCCTCTTTCCTATTTTTATTTTTTAGCTCAGTAATGAAAACCAATATTTAATGTTTCAGCATGAATGGTTAAAATCTAATGAAGCCACATCTCAAGGGCATGAGATAGACAGGAGAGCCTGTGGAGGAGGTGGGGAGACAAAGGGGATGAAATAGGAAATGGTAGAGGGAATGTAAGAGATATTAGAAGACAACAAAAACAAAGAAAATTCTGAGATGGAAGGAAAAATGTAAGAAAGGATTTCCCATTGCTCACATTATAGTTTCAGGATAGTGTTTAGCAGGGCTTGAGCTCTGGGAATTTCTGCTATAGGTACAAGGAATCTCTTCAACAGAAAGTGTTGTTCATGAAGGGATTCCACATTCTTTGTATTCAAATGTTTTCTCTCCTGATATACCCAGGGTTGTGCCCTGGCTAAAAGATTGAACACTGCTCATCAATTTATAGGATTTATGTCCTTTGTGAGTTGGATAAGGAGCCATTCTGGGAAGTTTTCCACCTTCATTATTTGTATGCAGTTTCTCACTTTCACTTGTTCTCAGATGACTTTTTAAAACTAAATCATTAGGCAAACTTTTAATGTGTGAAGAATGTTTATGAAAATGGTTTCTCAAGGGTATCGTCTGGGGCGAAAGCTGAGGGGAATTCTCACCATGGTTTTCCACAAGTTCATCCTTTGCCCAGAGCCATTCATGGTAAGAGCTTTACTGCGGGTGGATGCCATGGCCTTCCACAGTCTCTATCAGTTTTCTGGATACTTCTCCATGTGGTCCTGGCAACCCCAAACCAATCTGCGTGGAGATGACCAGCACTTTTCTCTGGTTTCCTTACATTTTCAAACCACATAATGGATCTTCATCCAGATTGCCCCGTTTTGAGGTTTATTCTTTTATTATAAGTAGAGATGCAATAAGATCACACAATTAGAGTCAATGTCAGGATCCGTGTGTGGGCAATCCTTTTTTCATCACTTCCCACTAGGCCAGCTGAGACTTTGTAAGATCAGCTTTGTGGTCTCCTGACTCCCACTGCCCCATCTGCTTTGGTCCCTTTTCCTTTCACAGGAGTTACTCCCCAATAAACCCTGGGTACTCCTAATTCCATCTCAGCGTCTGCTTCTCGGAGAACCCAGCCTGTGATGGGCCTTGAGGCAGGTGAGAGCTTGTCAGGTTCATTAGAGGACCTGCAGAAAGACCTGTGGGCCTGGAGCACGGAGAGTGAAGGAAGAGCGGTTTGCGATGCAATATGGACTAGAACACCATGTGTGACTTGCTGGGAGTCTGGATTTTATCCTAAGGGTATTGGGAAGACATTGAAAGGTGTTCAAAAATTCATTCTAACTGTTGCATGCAGAACGGGTTGAAGGGAGCCAGAATACAGTTATGAGAAACTGTAGTCTGTCAAGTTGAGAGCTGAAGGGGGCTGGCTCCAGGGTGGTGGCCATGGCAGTGGAAAGAAGTGGACAGATTCTAGATGTCCTAGGTGTTTGTGGAGGGACAATGAGTGGCACTTCGTGATGGATGGGATCTTCGAGGGAGGAGCCTGATGGAAAGGGATGTACCAGGGGTGAGTGGCTGGGTGGAGGGATTTGCCATTTGCTAAGATGGTGAGTATTGGTAGAAAAGTAACAGATTAGGGGATGAAGATCAAGAGCCCAGTCTTGGACATGTGGATTTTGAGACCATTGGATATATAGGTCTGGGGTCAAAGAGAGGTCTGGCCAGGAGATACACATTTGGAAGTCATCAACATGCCAAGGGTATCAGAAGCCCCGGGAGTTGACAAGGAGGCTGAAGGAATTGTCTCCTTCCCTCCAGGCTCTCTGCTATGTCTTCTTACTCCTAAGCTTCCCAAAGCTTCTAAAACCTTATTTCCTTCCAGGAAGTCTTTTCAGGTGGAAAGGAGACGAAGTGTGCCCAGGGTAAGCCTTGCACTGCTTTTTCTGCCTTTGGGACTTCAAGGTCCTTATACTCCCTCCTCCCAACCTTAGCCTTGTCCTCTAACCGAAAGACCCTTGTCTAATGAGTCTTGCCAGCAATCCCTGTGCCCTACCCCCCCTATAGGCACGACTCCCCCTGCGCTGATTTCAGAGAAGGAAGAGGTGACTGCCCCAGGACAATCCGGGGTCTTGGAAAGGCGAGGCCCAGGAAGTCACTCCCTCTGCCTGCCTAATTCTCGACTGCTGCCCATAAAACACTCTGCCACTAATCTCTAGACTGCACATGGTAGATCTGCAGCAAATGTATGTTGAATGTACGAGGCCGTTTTATCATTTGGTGGCCCAATCAGTGTGTCTGTCGTAAAACCCACCTCTTTGATTTTGCCTTTCAGCATAGATGAAAACGAGCAGGCCATTATTTTCCACGCAACTACTTGCCCAATGAAAGTCCCTCATAGAGAAGCAACTTGCCGCAGATGGACATGCACAGGCAGAATAGCCCATCTTTCTCATCTGGCTAAAGCAGGATGACAACCCCACACCACCTGCCTTATAGCTAAGTTGAGGTGAGGAGCCAACCAAAGTCTTCAGCCCATACATGCTTCTGCTTTTCCAGATGGGCCTCTACGCCATCCTTAACCCCCACTCCACCCTGAGTTTTCTTTATTGAAAGGAATAACCCCAGTTCCCCCATTCTTCCTTAGAGCTGACGTTTGCAGCCAAGCAGTCAATGCCTGCAGGCCTTGGAAACTGGCACTGATTCACAGACACCACGCAGAGTGCTGGAAATGCGTCAAACTTTGACCATAAGGACCTCTCCCCTTGACGGCAGCCCTCCAGTTTGCTTGTAGCGAATTTCCTCTCTGTCATGCTAGGCAGTTCGGGTGGGGATCATCTAGGGACCCGCCCACTCCCATGGTGGTTGAAGAGGGCTTTCCTTCACTACCTTGACCCATGAAGGAGCAGTCACATGACCTGACCTTCTGGAAGGGACCTGGAATGGTGAGCAGAGTGACAGGGAGCCAGCAGAGGGCCGAGAGGGCATTCATTTGCCCTGGGAGAGGTGCCCTGTTCCGACTTCTATGGCTCCTGCTTCCCAGCCCTGAAACTGTCCAAGTTTCCTGCCTTCCCATCATTTAGCTCATCTCCCAACATCATCCCACAGCATCCCCTTTTTGCCCAAGTTAGCCAAGAGTCCGTTTCTGTCACTTGTGACCCCCAAATGTTAAACTCATACAGGCAGCTTTCTGAAAGGGGTACTGTGTTATTATTAATATCCAGCATTGTGGAGGAGGGAGGATTAATTAGCGAGAAGCCTCTTACTTCACCTACCTTCGGGGGCAGTCCACTAATGAATTATCCTTGAGCCATAATGAATTTTGCAACTGTCACAAAACAATGCAAATAAGTAAGATCCACATCTGCTGAACACCACCATGAGGTCAGACTATGTGTAAATAAATGCTTGCTTCAAGGAGAGGGTAAATCCTAAGGTGAGGAGTGACAGAGCTTTGTTTGCATAAAACCAGCAAGGCATTATGGGTAGGATATTAATTAAATCATGCTCCTGGGCCTCACGGCGCCCCAGCTCAACGGCTTCAGCTTGTTGACAAACTGAACGCAGGGCCCCCGGAGAGAGCACTAACATTTTGATGAACGGGGCTTATTGGGGGTGGTGTTTCCTAACTAGCATTTTAATATAATTTCTGACGCTTCATCTGAATAAACCTGGGGAGAATGTTTGGATGAAAGAGAGGGGAGAGCATCAAATGTCCAGAAGACGAAACTTCCATCTCATCTTGGTCCACCGGAATTGCTTCGTGGGAAGATTGTTTTTTCTACCTCCCACCTCCCCTACCTGCCCCAGGCCTTCCTGCCCACCTCCTTCTCTCCCCGCCCCAAACACGCCCACAGCTGGGAGAACATCTCTGAATAATGCTGAAGCCGCCTCAGGTTTAAATGACGTTTTAATGAGGCTGATGGTCTGCCTAAGAGCCCTTAAATCTTTAGTTTTTCCTTTTGGTTCTTCCTTCCATTTTGAAGGAATTGACCTGACAGCGAGCGCTGTCTTCACGGAAAGGGCTTTTATTTTAAGGATGAAATAAAAGAACCCGTCTCAGTTGGAGTGGAAGGTTGGTCATTAAAAGACCCTCTGTGGCCGCCAGACTTGCCTGCTCTCTGAGACACACGGACCACGTTTGTCTGAGCTCCTCGTAATTGACTAATCACCTCAGTTCACCCATCCCAAACATCGCCCTCTTCACGTGCACTATGGGGCATCTTTTTGGCTCAAAATTCCATGCTTCATTTGAGGATTAGAAAGCCTCTTTTATCTGAGACTCTGCAGACAAATATGAACTAATGGAGGCCCCCACCATCCCCCAGGAGTGTACAATTCTCCCATGACCCACCAGCTTCTCTGGCCTCTTTGGGCTTAGCACCGATGCTGGGGATCAGAGGTATCCCTCCTTTGCCGCCTCCCTCACCATTCCCAGCTGGCAACTCTTGCCCCTGCTTCCTCCAAAATACATCTTGACTCTCTCTATGTCACACTATCTCTGCAGCCCCGACTGGTTTCCTGCCTCGACTATGGGACTGGACCCCCTTCCCTCGCCCCCTCTAATCTATTAGCCAGTTCTCCATGCAGCAGGTTGAGGGATACTTCTAAGACATAAATCTGGAAAAGTCTCTTCTTGCTTAAAGGCCTTCAGTGAATTGCTCACTGCAAACCCCCTGCCTGCTATCACCGCCCTCCCCCAGCATTGGTCTTTTGGTTTCTCAAACATACCAAGATCTCACTTGCCTCAAGGCCTTTGTGCATGCTGTTCCCTCTTCTAACACTTGGACCAGGAAGTGTCAAGTTATGGTTGATCTCCTTCATGAGACTGAATCTAAAGAATTGCTTTTTTAAGCTGTTGAATTTTAGGGTGGTTTGTTATGCAGCATATTGTGGCAATAAGCTGCTTGATACAGCATCCATTTTCCCTTCTTCCAATAATAGTACATGGATTTTATTTGGGATATCACCCCTCCCAGACTCTCCTTCCCCATGATTCTGTTGGAGCTGACTCCGTCCCCTAGCTCCAGATCTGGCCAGTTAAAGCATTCCATCCCTCTGGCCAGAAGGACTAGGTCAACTTTTGTAGATGACCCCAGCTGGGCCAATGAGATATCGGAGAAATTCCTGGAGAAACCATTAAGAAGGAAAACGTCTCTTTCTAACAGTTCCTGAGCTCCTAGGTGATATGACTTACAGCTGCCACCAGGCAGAAAGAGCCTGCCTGAAAATCACAGGGAAACAGAGCTGAAAGGAAAAGGAAAGAAGTCTGATGACATCACTTTGACTATGTGGATCCAGCTATTCCTGATGATCTACCCCTAGACTTCCCAATTTCATAAGCCTATGCATTCTCTTTTTTCTTAAGCCCTTCTATCTTGGTTTTCACGTTACTCACAACTTCATGGGTTCTGACTCGTACAAGTTCCTGTTTGCATCTAGTTCAGCCTTGAGTTTGCATCCCAGTCTTCAACCAAGTATACCCCTGTCCAGGTCCCTGCCTTAATTTTCTCACTGTTTCTCAGGTCATTTTCTGTCTGTGGTCTTATCTTTAGGGCCAGCTCTGCCCTTCCCTCTATCTAAAAATCAAATAGGAGGCAAAAGCTCCTTTCAGAATATAGGAGTGGAATCCCACGATTCTGACCATTTCGTGTTTCTTCCATGAGAGGTCTGGGGCATCAAGGCAAGGGGAAGCCTGGCAGTGCACATGGTATAATCTGGACATGGCAGAGCAAACAGGGACAGAAGCTCGTTTCCACTGCTTTGAAAATCTGTCGGTTGCAAGATCTAGAGAAGGAGCTCAACCCCAGAGAAGCATCACCGAACAAACTGTACAATGTGTAGAGTTGCTGTATATTTGATCTGTTTGCCTCAAATGTGGCTGTCTTTAGGTAATTTGGGCCCAGAGTTTCCAATGACCACTGTTTTCCAACATGTTCCAGTGTTCACACGGCTAATCGAAAGATATTCATCTATTTTATATTAAGTAAAAGATGTGGAGTTAAAGCAATAATCCTGCATTTTAAATAAGTAAATAAAATTATATTAAAACATTCAAGTGAATCTCTGTACTTTTTGCAATGACACTGCCATTGCTCTCATCATTTCTGGAATTCCTATTTTGAATGCAATCTTATTTGTTTTATTCTTTAATAGAGAAGTTGTGAGTTTACAAAACAATCGTGCATAATATACAGGATTCCCATATATCACCCTACCACCAACACCTTGTAATGTTGAGGAGCATTTATTATAAATGATGAAAAAACATCATCAAAATATTACTGATAACTATAGTCTACAGCTTACATTTGGTATATTTTCTCATAAACCACCCTATTGTTACCACCATGTATTAGTATTATATATTTGGTATAGTTCATGTGATAACATTCTCATTTTTGTACTGTTCATCACAGTCCATCATCCACCATAGGGTTCACACTGTGCTATATGGTCCCATGCCTTGTATGATCCATCCTAAGTGTACACTTAGTGGCTCTAGGTTTCATCAGAGTGTTGTGCTGTCATCACCTCAGTCAATTTTAGCACATTTTCATTACTCCAAAAGGAAAAAATCCCATATCCCCTTATATTTCCTATTGTTGATCCTTAGCACTGATATAGTATATTCTTTGTCATTGATGCAAAAATATTACAATATTGACATGAACTATAGTCTATAAGTTACATTAGTTGTATTTTCCCCCTGTATCATCATATTCCTAACACCTTGTAATAGTGATATACATTTGTTCTAGCTCATAGAACATTCTTGTATGTGTACTATTACCAACAATTCTCATCTACCACCAAGTTCACTGTTATACTGTCCCTAGATTACCCTCTAGCTTTCTTTCAGTTGACACTTATGTCCCTAGACTACCCCTTTTAATCACAGTCACATTTATAAATCAGTAGATTTAGTTATACTCACTATAATGTGTTACCATCAACTCTATCCAATTCCACACATTTACAATCAACCTTATTAGAAATTCTACATACATTAACCATCAGCTACCCCTTCTCAATCCTCATTCTATCTCCTGGCAACCTAGAGTTTATCTCCATGAGTTTGCTCATCATATTTAGATCATATTAGTGAGATCACACAATATTTGTTCTTTTATGTCTGGCTGATTTCACTCAACATAATGTCTTCAAGTTTCATCCATGTTGTCATATACATCCCAACTTCATTCCTTCTTGCAGCTGAATAGTATTCCATTGTATATATGCCACATTTTGTTTATCCATTCATTGGTTGATGGACACTTGGGTTGTTTCCTTTTATCAATTGTGAATAATGCTGCTATGAACATCAGTGTGCAAATATCTGGTCGCGTCCCTTCTTTCAGTTCTTCTGAGTATAGTCCTAGTTGCGGGATTGCTGGATCATAGGACAGATCTATATTTAGCTTCCTGAGGAACTGCCAAGCTGTTTCCACAGACACTCCACCATTTCTACATTCCCACCAACAGTGAAGGAGTGTTCCTATTTCTTCACATCCTCTCCAGCACATGTAGTTTTCTGTGTTTTTTTAAAAATAATGGCCTTTTAATGGTGGTTTTTTTTAGCTGTTAAAAAAACCTTTATTGTAAAATTGTAAAATAAATAGAAAAATAGATTGAAAGAAATTACAAATTTTAAAAGAGAGTGCAAGGCCAGGTTAGATTTAATATAATCAATTATAAGAAATAGATAGTATAGCAACAAACATTTATAAATATAAATAATAATTCTAATATAATAGAAATTAATTATAATATAATTCTAATTTTTATATTACAGCTCTAACTATTGGGCATAATAATCTTTAAGAAGGAAATAAATTATTGGTTTAGTTATTTAATTTCCATTTAGGCCATAATTCTTTCTGGATAATCAAATTCCTATTTGGGAATTCTTCACATCTTATTGGAATGAATTACAGCAGATAACAATATGCCAACTCATAATCTTATGAGGCAGAAAAACATGGCATGTGAATATATCTCAATAAAACTGCTTAATAAACAAATAAATAATTGTGCAAGAATAGCCAGAAATAGCAGCTATGTACAGCAGGGGAAATAGAGAGATTGAGAGGGGAGGAATTTCCTTGGTTGTCTGTTTTTTGTTTATTATTATTATTATTGAAATAGTGAAAATGCTTTAATAATGATTAAATGTACAACTATGTGATTATACCAAATACAATTGATTATACACTTTGGATAAATTGTATGCTTTATTAATATGTATCAATAAAATTGATTTGTTTAAAAAAACAGGGTGGGTTGGGGTAAAAATACAACAAATGTAAGATATGGACTATTGTTAGTAGTAATATTTTGACGATGCTCTTGATTAGTTTTTAACCAATGTATCACAACAATGCAAGGTGTTGGTGGAGGGGTGATGTATAGGATCCCTGGATGATGTTATGCATGTTAATTTTGTAAGTTCGCAACTTTTACTATACACTTATTGTTTATGTGTGTTCATGTATGAATGATATACTTCAATAAAAAATATTTTTAAAATAATGGCCATTCTATAAGGTGTGAAATGATATCTCATTGTAGTTTTGATCTGCTTTTCCTTAATAGCTAGTGATGTTGAACATCTTTTCCTGTGCTTTTGGGCCATTTTCCTCTTTGGAAAAGTGTTTACTCAGGTCTATTGCCCATTTTTTAACTGGGTTGCTTGTCTTTTTATCATTGAGTTGTATGTTTTTTTATATAACATGGAAATCAAACCCTTATTTTCTCAAACCCAAATATTTTCTCCCACTGAGCAGGCTGCCTTTTCACTTTCTTGACAAAGTTATTTGAAGCACAAATGTGTTTAATTTTGAGGAGGTCCCATTTATCTAGATTTTCCTTCATTGCTTGTGCTTTGGATATGAAGTTTAAGAAACCATCACTTACCAGAAGATCTTGAAGGTGTTTCCCTACATTTTCTTCTAGGAGTTTTATGGTTCTAGCTTTTATATTTAGGTCTTTGAT
Organism: Tolypeutes matacus; assembly: GCA_026826555.1. Classification (NCBI taxonomy): domain Eukaryota; kingdom Metazoa; phylum Chordata; class Mammalia; order Cingulata; family Chlamyphoridae; genus Tolypeutes; species Tolypeutes matacus. The sequence continues at coordinate 9,147,036 of JAKSZT010047090.1, forward strand.
TTATTTTGAGTTAATTTTTGTATAAGGTGTGAGATAGGGATCCTCTTCTTTCTTTTAGTTATAGATATCCAATTCTCCCAGAGTCACTTATTGAATAGACTATTCTGGCCCATATGGTTGGGTTTGAGAGATTTATCAAAAATCCTTTGACCATAGATGTGAGGGTCTATTTATGAACTCTCAATTGGATTCCATTGGTCAATATGTCTATCTTTATGCCAGTACCATGCTGTTTTTACCACTATAGCTAAGTAATATGCTTTAAAGTCAGGAAGTGAGAGTCCTCCAATTTTGTTCTTCTTTTAAAAGATATTTTAGGCTATTCGGGGCCCTTAACTTTCCAGATAAATTTGATAATTGGCTTTTCCATTTCTGCAAAAAGAGATGTTGGAAGTTTTATTGGGTAATCTATAATCAGTTTGGGTAGAATTTATATCTTAACAATATTTACTCTTCCAATCTATGAACACAGAAGTTCCATCCATTTATTTCAGTCTCCTTTATTTCTTTTAGCAATGTTTTGTATTTTTCTAAATACAGATCCTTAAACTTAACTTGGTTAAGTTTATTCCTAAATATTTGATTCTTTTAGTTGCTATTGTAAATGGAATTTTTGCCCTAACTTCCTCTTCAAGTTGTTCATTAGTAGTGTATAGAAGTGCTACTGATTTTTGTGTACTAATCTTTTATCCTACCAGTTTGCTGAACTCGTTTATTACCTTGTCTTGTTCCCAAATCTCCTCAGAAAATATTTCAGTCCTTCACCACTGAGTACAATATTAGCTGTGGGTTTTTCATTTATGCACTTTATCATGTTGAGAAAGTTTCCTTCTATTCCTATCTTTTGGAGTGTTTTTATTAAGAAAAGATGATGAGGGGGGCGGATGTGGCTCAAATGGTTGGGCGTCCGTCTGCCATATGGAGGCACCTGGGTTTGATCCCTGGGAACTCCCGGTAAAATAATATATATATATATATATATATATATATATATAGAGAGAGAGAGAGAGAGAGAGAGAGAGAGAGAGAGAAGGTGCATGGGCTGCCAGGCTCTGTGTGCTAGAGAGCCGCCAGATCCCGGGAGCCATGCAGCAAGATGATGACTTAACAGGAGGGAGACTCAGGGGAGAGTCAAGACGAGATTCTCTGAAACCTCCGAAAACCAGGAACCAGGTATCTTTATCTGGCTTTGGTATTAAAGTGATGTTGGCTTCATAGATTGAATTTGGTAGCATTCCCTCTTGTTCAATGTTTTGGAAGAGTTTGAGCAGGTTTGGCATTAAATCTTCTTTGAATGCTTGGTAGAATTCACCTGTGAAGCCATCTGGTCCTAGGCTTTTCATTTTGTGGAGGTTTTTTTAATATAATAAACTTTATTTTTAAAGAGGTTTTAGATTACAGAAAAGTTATATCGAAAGTATAAGGGATTCTCATATACCCCCTCCCCCTCCCACTTCCTCCCCTATCAATACTATCTTACAATTGTGTGGTATATTTGTTACAATTGATGAACAAATATAACCAAGGTCTATAGTTTACACTGTGGTTTACACTTAATTCCAATGCCCTAAAAATGCCCTATGTTCCACCTATTGTTCCCTCCCTTCCCTTCAGAATCTCTGGTAACCACTACCTTTATATCAATATTACATGTTCTTCCATTACTACAATATTAATAAGTTTACTTTGTCCAGGTTGCATTTCACACACACACACACACCCCTTATGTTTGTTCATTACTCAACCTTAAGGATTTTGGAATGGCGATGCCCACTCTGCCTCATATTGAGAGAGGGCTTAGATCTTATGGGGCAGATAGTAGAAACTGTTTTGCCTGCAGTTGTAGATACTGTTTTTTGGGATGGGGTTTCTCCATCATCATCATTTTGTTAGTTGTCCTGGGCGAGTCTGATGATCTAGAGAGTAGGTGTTGGCCACAACTCTTCTGAGATTCAGGGCTCAAGAGGCATATGAACAGACCAAAGATTTTAGTCTCTGAGACATATATTTAATGGATATAGTGCTAACTATATGCTCATATAAAAGGGGTAGATGAATCATGTGTAGGGAAATTATAAATGAGTCTAACTCTGCTACATTGGAGAAATAGGTCGTCATATACCCCACAGTAAGGCCCACCAACAGGGTGCTGATTTCAAGGGATTATCTGGATGGCTCTAGAGCCCTGAGGAGCACCCTTATTTGAGGCTTTGTTCACAGTGGGTTAGTGACATCTGCCTGAGACATGCATAAGTCTGGAATGACCTTCTGACTCATTTTGAAACCTCTTAGCTCTAAAAACTCTTTTGTATTTAATGTTTCCCTCTTGTGGTCAAGGCCTTTTTCTAAATTCATCGCTGGTTGGTACTTGGTAACAATCCTTGGGTGCCAGGGAGGCTCATCCCCAGGAGTCATGTCCCATGCCTAGGGGAAGGTAATGTGTTTATTTGCTGAGTTTGGCTTAGAGAGAGGCCACCTTTGAGTAACAAGGAGGCTTTCAGGAGGTAACTCTTAGGTAACAGTTATTATTAGGTTAAGTTTCACTTTTACAAGAATGAGGTTCATAGTTACATGCATTAATATTGAGGGCTTGACATATTGGTCTGATTTCTTCTATTAGGCACTACCTATGTAACTCGAGAGATTCTTACCCCTCTCTTTGAGAATGTAGCAGGACTCCCCAGGATGGGAGTTTAGTATTTTGTTGTTTATTGTGTGGGTCTCCACCCACTGAGATAACACCCTATGACAAGATTAACACATTCATATTCCATAGACGCATGCCCCAGGTGCACCCTTTCCCACACATACCCCCACCACCGACAACCTGCACAGTGACCCTCCCCTCACATATTTGCCAAAAGAACATTCCCACAATTGTATTTTCAAGCACAGACCTCCACTTCCCCAGAGTTCACCTGTTCCTTCCTCCACCCTCCCCCCAGTTCCATGGACAGTCCAATCCAGCCCCCTAACCCTGCTCACTCTCACACTCCAGCACCGTCGATCTCACTCACATCCCTGCACCACCATCGCCCCCATCATTGCCAAACCACCCCCTTCCACCTTATCATAGGTTCTGTTCAGATTGAGTATCAGCTCACCACTCTCTACTCCCTTGCTGTCTCCTGGTAAGCTACCTTCCAGATTCTATCTCTGTGAGTCTGCTCAATATGCTTAAGTCATGTCAGTGAGGACGTGCAATATTTGTCATTTAGTGACTGGCTTACTTCACTCAACCTAAGGTCTTCGAGATTCATCCATGTTGTTGCATGTGTCAAAACTTCATTCCTTCTTATAGCTGAGTAATATCCCAATGTATGTATATACCAAATTTTGCTTATCCAGTCATCTGTTGATGGACACTTGGATTGCTTCTAACTTTTGGCAATAGTGAATAATACCACTATGAACATTGGTGAACATATATCTGCTTGTGTCCCTGCTTTCAATTCTTCTGGGTATGTACTTAGTAGTGGGATTGCTGGATCATATGACAATAGGATAGTTAGCTTCCTAAGGAACCTCCAAACTGTCCTCCACAATGGCTGTACCATTTTACATTTCCACCAGCAGTGGATGAGTGTTCTCATTCTTCTACAACTTCTCCAATACTTGTAGTTTTCTGTTTTGTTTTTTTTTAATAGCTTCCAATCTAATAGGGGTAAGATGATATTTCATTGTAGTTTTGATTTGCATTTCCCTAATAGCTAGTGAAGATGAGCATCTTTTCATGTGCTTTTTAGCCATTTGTATTTCCTCTTTGGAAAAGTGTCTATTCAAATCACTTGCCCATTTTTAAAATGGGTTGTTTGTCTTTTTATTTTTGAGATGCAAGATTTCTTTACATATGCTGGCTATTAGACCCTTATTGGATAAGTGGTTCCCAAATATTATCTCTCATTGGGTAGGCTGCCTTTTCACTTTCTTGACAAACTCCTTGGAAGCAAAAAAAGTTTTTTTAATTTTGAGGAAGTCCCATTTATCTATTTTTTTTCTTTCATTTCTTGTGCTTTGGGTGTAAAGTTTATGAAACCATTTCCTACTATAAGATCTCATAGATGTGTCCCTACATTATCTTCTAGGAGTTTTATGATCTTGGCTCTTATATTTAGGTCTTTGATCCATCTTGAGTTAATTTTTGTATAGGGTGTGAGATGGTGATCCTCTCTCATTCTTTTGGATATGGATATCCTGTTCTCCCAGCACCATTTGTTGAAGAGGTTTTTCTGCCCCAGTTAAGTGGGCTTGGTGGCCTTGTCTAATATTAGTTGGTCGTATATGTGCAGGTCTATATCAGAAACTTCAGTTCAGACCCATTGGTCAGTATGTCTATCCTTGTGCCAATACCATGCAGTTTTGACCACTATAGTTTTGTTGTATGCTTTAAAGTCAGGTAGTGTGATTCCTCCAATTTTTTGTTTTTCTTTTTCAATGTGTTTTTGGCTATTTGGGGCCCCTTTTCCTTCCAAATAAATTTCATAATTGGTTTTTCCAGTTCAGTAAAAAATGCTGTTGTAATTTTATGGGGATTGTGTTAAATCTGTAAATCAGTTTAGGTAGGATAGACGTCTTAATGATATTATGTGCTCTAATCCTTGAACATGGAATATTCTTCCATTTTTTAGGTCTTCTTTTACTTCCTTTAACAATGTTGTGTAGTTTTCTGTGTACAAGTCCTTTACATCCTTGATTAAGTTTATTCCTAGGTATTTGATTCTTTTAGTTACTATTGTAAATGGAATTTTTTCTTGCTTTCCTCCTCAGATTGCTCATTATTAGTGTACAGAAATACTGCTGACTTTTGCGTGTTGATCTTATATCCTGAAACTTTACTGAACTCATTTATTAGCTCTAGAAGCTTTGTTGTAGACTTTTCAGAGCTTTCTATATATAGGATCATGTCCTCTGTACACAGTGAAAGTTTTATTTCTTTCTTTCCAATTTGGATTCCTTTCATTTCTTTTTCTTGCCTAAATGCTCAAGTAAGTACTTCTAATACAGTGTTAAATAAGAGCAGTGACAGTGAGCATCCTTGTCTTGTAGACAGATCTTAGAGGGAAAGCCTTTAGCATTTCACCGTTGAGTATGATGTTAGATGTGGGTTTTTCATATATATCCTTCATCATGTTGAGGAAGTTTCCTTCTATTCCTATCTTTCAAAGTGTTTTTATCAAGAAAGGATGTTGTATCTTGTCAAATGCTTTTTCCGTGTCAATAGGGATGATCATGTGATTTTTTTCTCTCGATCTGTTAATATGGTGTACCACATTGATTGATTTTCTTATGTTGAACCATCATTAAATACCTGGGATAAAACCTACTTGATCATGGTGTATAATTCTTTTGATGTGTTGTTGAATATGATTAGCAAGTATTTTGTTGAGGTTTTTAACATCTAATTTAATTAGAGAGATTAATCTGTAGTTTTCTTTTCTTGTGGCATCTTTAGGTGGCTGTGGTATTAGGGTGATGTTAGTCTCATAAAATGAGTTAGGTAATGTTCCCTCCACTTCTGTTTTTTGGAAGAGTTTAAGCAGGATTGGTGTTAGTTCTTTCTGGTATGATTGGTATAATTCACCTGTGAAGCCATTTGGTCCTTGGTTTTTCTTGGTTGAGAGGTTTTCGATGACTAATTCAATCTCACTACTTGTGATTGGTCTATTGAGTTCTATTTCTTGTTTTGTCTATGTAGGTTGCTTGTGTGTTTCTAGAATTGTGTCCATTTCCTCTGAGTTGTAGATCTTGTTTGCATACAATTTTTCAAAGTATCCTCTTATATTCTTCATTTCTGTGAGGTCAGTGGTGATATTCTTTCTCTTTTTTTTAAATTTTATTTATTTGCATTTTTTCTCTTTTTTCTTTGTTAGTCTAGCTAAGGGTTTGTTAATTTTGTTGATCTTCTTAAGGAACCAACTTTTGGTTTTGTTAATTTTTTCTAGTGTTTTTAATTTCTCATTTTCATTTAGTTCTGCTCTAATCTTTGTTATTTCCTTCTTTCTGCTAGCTTTGGAATTAGTTTGTTGTTCTTTTTCTAATCCCTCCACGTGTGCAGTTAATTCTTTGATTTTAGCTCTTTTTTTTTTTTTTTTTTAGTATAGGCATTTATGGCTATAAATTTCCCTCTCAGCATGCTTTTGCTGTATCCCATAAGTTTTGATATGTTGTGTTCTCATTTTCATTTGTTTCAAGGTAGTTACTGATTTTTTTCGCAATTTCCTCCTTGACCCACTGATTGCTTAAGTGTTTGTTGTTTAACTTCCATATATTTGTACCTATTCTTGTTTTCTGCTGTGTATTCATTTTATAGCTTCATTACATTGTGGTCAGAGAAATTGCTTTGTGTAATTTCAATCTTTCTAAATTTGCTGAGATTTGTTCTGTGACCTAGCATGCAGTCTATCCTGAGAATGATCCATGTGCACTTAAGAAGAATGTATATCCTGCTGTATTTGGGTGCAATGTTCTGTATATATCTATTAGGTCTAGCTCCTCTAATGTGTGATTCAAGGTCTCTGTTTCTTTTTTTTTTTTTTTTTTTTTTTTTTTTTCTGTTTCTTTATTAACCTTTTGTGGAGATGTTCTGTCTAATGGTGATAATGGTGTATTAACATCCATTACTGTGATTGTAGAGGCATCTATTTCTCCCCTTAGTTTTGCCAGTGTTTGTCTCATGTATTTTGGGACACCCTTGTTAGGTGCATAAATATTAATGATTGTTCTTTCTTCTTGATAGAGTACCCCTTTTATTAATATATAGTGTCCTTCTTGATCTCTTATGATAGTTTTGCATTTAAAGTCTATTTTGTTTGATATTAATATAGCTACCCCCACCCTTTTTTGGTTATTGTTTGCATGTAAAATTGTTTTCCAGCCTTTCACTTGTTACCAGCTTAAGTCCCTGGGTCTAAGGTGAGTTTCTTGTAGACAGCATATAGAAGGGTTGTATTTCCTTATCCATTCTGCCAAATTGTGTCATTTGATTTGAGACTTTAGTCCATTAACATTCAATGATTCAACGTTATTACTGTCAAGGCAGTACTTATACTAGCCATTTCTTGAAGGACAGGACACTTGTTGGCAAGCTCTCTCAATTTCTGTTTGTCTGTGAATATTTTTAACTGTCCCTCATTTTTGAATGCCAGCTCTGCTTGATACAGAATCCTTGGCTGACAGTGTTTTTTTCTTTTAGCACCTTAAATATTTCATACCACTGTCTTCTCATTTCAGATGAGAAATCAACACTTAATCTCATCAAACTTCCCTTATATTTGATGGATCTCTTCTCTTGCTGCTTTCAGAATTCTCTCTGTCTTGAGCATTTGGCAATCTGATGAATATGTGTCTCAAGGTAGGCCTGTTAAGATTTGTACTGTTTGGAGTTCACTACACTTCCTGGGCATGTACATCCATGTCCCTAATAAAAGTTGGAAATTTTTTGGCTATTATTTCCTCTAACACTCCTTCTGACACTTTTCCCTTCTCTTCTCCCTATAATGCATATGTTTGTGCATTCTGTGCTGTCATTCAATTCCCTGAGTCCCTGCTGATTTTTTTTCTATTTTTTTAATCTATCTCTTCTATCTGTGATATTTCAGATATTCTATCTTCAACATCACTAATTCTTTCCTCTGCCTGTTCAGATCTGCTGTTATATGTTTTAAGCATACTTTTAATTTCTTGCATTATGCCTTTCATCATTATCATATTTATTATCTCTTTATGTATGTTTTATGATTTCTTCTGTATGTTCCCCCAGTGTCTTCTTAATATCACTTATCTCTTCTTTCACTTCATTAAGTTGATTTACAATATTTGTTTGGACATCCTTGATTAATTTTTCCATGTTCTGCATCTCCTCCTGCATTTTAGTTTGTTCATTTGACCACATCATGTCTTTCTGTTTCTTAATATACCTTGCAATTTTTTGCTGGTGTCTAGGCATCTGTTTATCTTGATGGGCTTATTCAGTTGGTTAGGTTCTCTTTCTACTCTAGGGTTTTATTTCATTTTGTTTTGTGTTAAGGATCCTCTTTGACACTTGGTTCCACTCATTCTATACCCTTGCAATTGTCCATGTTCCTCTGAAAAAAATATTAAGGCCATAAGAAAGGAAAGAAAGAAGAAAAGAAAAGGAATAATTTTTAAAAGATGGAAAAAGAACCATAAAAAAGCCAAGAAAAAAAATAAGTAATAAGAGTAAAAAATCTAAAAAAATAAAAAGGAATTACAATAAAATGGTAGAAGAAGAAAAAGGGAAAAAAACATGAATAAAATAAAATAAAAGTCTGGAAAGATGAGAAGAAAAGAATCAAAATTAAGAACAAATAATAGAAGGTAGAATGAAAGAAAAGCAAAAGAAGAGGGGGAAATGAAAGAAACAAAAATATAGAAAATGAGGAGGAAAAAAAAGGAAAAATAAAAACAGAAAAAGCAGGCCACCCTCTCAGGCCAACTAGCAACCTTCTCAGGCTGCCAGTGTTCACCAATCAATCACCCTGTGGCCCACCCTCCACAGGCAAGGTACCCAGATGTAGAGAAAAGAATAGATAATAAAGAATTTTAAAAATTTAAAAATTAAAAATTAAAAAACCTAAAAAAGAAAAATCTCAGTCTAAGTTACCTGTCACAAGGCTGCTTGTCCCCAGGGAGCCAGCTGGGTGCCTGACAACTCGCTGGATCCCTTTCTGGTTCCTTTCTTTTCTGGTCCAGTTGGGCTTCTGACTGCTTGCAGGCTGCCTCTCCCAGCTCCCCTCTCACCTGGGCTGTTGGGTGCCCATTCTTGTTGAATTACTCCCTCCCATGGCTGGGAATGCCACCCATCACCCACCCTCAAGGAGTACAGCTTCAGCAAAACCCATGGCTGATGCAGCCAACTGAGATTAAACAGATGTTTTCCTCCCTAGGATGAGGGAAGGTGTGGCGGAGGCCTTACCAGCCATGGGGAAAAAAACTCAGTTTTCATTTGGCCTCTTTGTCTCTCTGTTCCTCTCCCTCCTGAATGATATGCAACACTTTCCTGGCCTGCAGATCCCCAAAGCAGCTCCCTCGGACAGTTTTGACTCTTCCTCTATCATTTGTAAGAGAGTTGGGTCCTGCTGACCTACTCCAACACCATCTTCTTGGGAGTTCCTGAGTCCAGCAGTCCTCTTTTGAATATATGCCTTCTAGTATGGGGGTTTATGAAACCATGATACTAGTTTGAGATTTTTTAACATATTCTCTTTATTTTCTCCCTCTCCTAGTGTTTGAGGGCTGCTGATGCCTGGTCTTAGTAACAGTGTAACTCATGTTAGAAGGTGTCATCAAGTCACCATAAATTGTTTTGTACCTTCCAGACTGAATTTGGGGTTAGACTGTCTGGCATTCTTTTACGAGATGGCACCTATGTTCTTAAACCTTAATGAAGCCAAATTATTTTCTGTTTTCATCATCAGTTTCTCAAGACCCAATCTGACATGCTATAACAGCTGTTCCTTCCAAGCCAGCAGCAATACAGGAGGCATAAGGAATGATGACCCCCCTCCAAGCAGTTTCCAGAGGATACAAATGCACTACAGATAGTTTACTAAAAGGTGTTTGGGACTGTGAGATATATATGGAGAAATGGATGATTCTAGGGATTGGGGCTGGGAAAGTACAAAATTAGTCTGGAGCATCGTATTGAACCAGAAGTAAGTGCTCAAAGAATAATGGGGATGTGTCAAAGGGACACAGGTGCCAGCTTGAAGGGAAAGGTCTCCCTCTGACCTTATTTGGGGCAATCTGAACATCAAAATACACAATGGCAGTAATGGCTTATTGAATAAATTGAATTGAAAACCCATGATTCCATACTGATATAAACAAACAAAGCAAACAAACAAAGCAAATACACAGGGGAGAAGGGAATGTTCTTCCTTACATGGAATACCAACCAGTAAATATAGAAAAAATGATAGACTTAGAAAATCACCACTTTGTAATCATGATAGTAATACTTAATTCCAGTGAGCATCCTCAATGGATAATAAATACTATGGGATGAAATTGTGTTGGGGAACCTGATACTCGCGCAGTCTCAAAAAATCTCCCTGCAGATTAGTTATTAATTATGAAAGTAAAAAATGAAAATGCTACAGTGGAGAAATCCAGCAGGCACCACCTTAATAAGAGGTCAAAGTCAACATCATCAATAATGGGGCAACCTGACATGATGTGCCTCCTAATTGGATGCACTGAGAAGAACAGAATACCACTTCTGGGGCATTTTTGCCAAATCTACACAATCCAATTCTAATCGTGAGGAAACATTAGACAAATCTAAATTGAGGGACGTTCTACAAAATGACTACCCTTAACTCTCCGAAACTGTCATGAAAGACCAAGAAAGGCTGAGAAATTGTTCCAAGTTAAATGAAACTAAAGAGACATGTTAATTAAATGCAATATGTGCTCCCAGGAGTAGCTTTTAGATCAGGAACAAAAATTTGCCATAAACGACATTATGGGGCAAATAGCAAAATTTGAGTATGGACTGGAGATTAAATAAGATTGTGTCAATGTTAAACTTGCTGAATTTGATCATTATATTGTAGTTTTAGAAGAAAATGTCCTTGTTCTTAGGAGATACACACTGAAGTGTTTGAGATAAAGGGTCTTGAGATCTGCAACTTATTCTCATCAAAATAATAAGTATAAATGTATATGTATATGTATGTGTATATGTATATGTTGAGGATTGAATCATGTCCCTCACAAAAGACATGTTTAAGTCTTAACCCAAGTTCCTGTGGGTGTGAACCCATTTGTAAATAGGACCTTTGAAGATGTTATTATTAAAGGTGTGGACTCATTTGTGAATAAGAGATTGAAATATCTTATTTTGGATGAGGCTAAATTGAATCAGGGTGGGCCTTAACCCATGTGACTGGAAGAGGCCTTAGAAAGAGCGGAAATTCAGATGCAGTCAGTCAGACGGAGCCAGAAGTAGAAGAAGTGGAAAGTCAGAAGGAGTCAGAAAGGAAAGAGAATGTCCTGTGACAGAGGACAGCCATCACCAGAATGCTACCAACCCCAAGAGAAAGCACAGCCCTGCTGATTTTGGACTGCTAGCCTTCAAACCCATGAGACAATAAATGCACGCTGTTTAAGCCACCCCATTGTGTGGTATTTGTCATAGCGGCCACGGAAAACTAAGCTAGTATAGATGTATATGTTTATGTTTAGATACAGAGAGAACAATTAAGAAGTATGGCAAAATGTTGGCCAGTGGTACTCACTAGGTGAAGAGTATATGGAATTTCAGTCTAATACTCTTGAAATTACTGTGTTGTTTTTCTCCCAAAAGCTTGTGGGTGTGTATACATGTACATATATATGAGCATATATGTATATGCATGTGTGTATATATAGGTGTGTTGACGTATTTAAAAGGTCACCCTTGGGTAATTTTGCAGGATGCTGTCCCTTTAAGGCAGGCAGGGGCTAATTAAGGAAGTCACCTGATCTATAACTGTGCTGTCCAATATGGTAGCCACCAGCCACATGTGGGTATTTAAATTTAAGTTTTAATGGATGAAAATTAAATACAATTTAAAATCCACCTCTTTGGACCCACTAGCCACATTTCAAGTGCTCAGTAGCCACATGTGGTTAGCAGCTATTGTACTGGATAGTGCAAACACAGAATACTTCCATCACTGCAGAAAGTTTGATTGGAGAGCGCTGAGAAGGAAAGAGCAAAAAGTCCTGGTTTCGCCATGCAGTAACTGACCTTGGGCAAGTTTCTTCACCTCTCTAAGCTTCCTTTTCCTTATCTGTAAAATGGAAGTCAGGCTGTGGTGCCTGATTTACATCAATTTTGTGCATGAGAGAGAGTTTAGGGAGGGGGATTATATATAAAGTGCATTGCACTTAGTAGGAATCCTGAAAACATGGCAGCTTTCCCGCAAAGGGAGCTGGCTCATAGGCACTCAACCTGGGCATGTATTCTAGCTTTCTGCCTGCCAGAAACCTTCTCTTGCTTCCTACCTGTTAGCTGCTCCCAGAGCTGTTGGTACTGTGTGATTTTCGCCTATTTTGCTCATGACCTGATTCTCCGATCCTCCCAGTCTGTGTTTGACATTTGGCTTGGGTGCTCTGTCAGCACCCCCAGCCCCAGTCCTGGATTTCCTACAATTTTTTTATTGCAGCTCTCCAACTCCCTCATCCAACCCCAATTCAGTACCATTGGCCCTCCTCAGCTCTGAGGAAACTCAGTCACCTCCCGTGGATGACTGGGACCAACCTCACTTCTTAATGGTTCTGCAGACACCATGAGGTGTGGCATGCTGCCTGTTCAGCCCCTGGGTCAGGCAGCTGTCACTTCCTCTGATAAGTTCCCCAGACTGACTCTCAGTTGTCTTCTGAGGTCCCGTTGGGACCTGTGGGAACTTATGGGCCCCTTTTATACAAACAGGGAGTTGAGGGTGGCTCCAGGTGCTAGCTCAATCATATTTCTTTCTTGCTCTGTCTGTGGCAGGTTGTTTTCCCATATGTCCCCTCCCACATGCTCGTCTCACAATGCGGAATCCATACTGTTCTTCTAGAAATGGGGCCTGTGGGCCCTCCCCTGGAGTCTGGGCAGGCCTATGACTGTAGCAGAAGTGATGTATAGGGCTCCTGAGGTCATACAAAGAGAATACAGCTGCCACCTGGTCCTGTTGGGATGCTCACCCTGGGAACCCAGTTGCCATGTTGTGAGGAAGCCTGGACTGCGTGGAGAGGCTATTGAGCTCCCAGCCGACAGCCAGCATCAAGTGCCAGATGTATGAAGGAATGAACCTCTAGATCATTTCAGTCCCCGACCGTCAAGCTTCCCCAGCTGACGCCAGGTGGGGCAGAAACAAGCTGTCCCCTCTGAGCCTTGCCCAGATTGCAGATTTACGAGTAAAATTAATGTTGTCGTTATATTAAGCCACTAAGTTTGGGGATGCTTCTGTTACACAGCAGTAGAGCATCAGAACGCTGCCTAATCAGGCGGCATTGCCATTTTTACCCTGCTGTCGTCTATATGGCTAAAGCAGGTGGCCATGGGGCCACCCTGCCTGGGAGTCTCCACTCCTCAGAGTTCCAAATGGAGAGCACAAGGGTCCCACTGTCACAGTTATTTCCCTTAACCTCCAGATCTCAGCCCAGACTGAGAAGGTAGGAGTCTAACTCTGCACATCCCCTACCTTTGTCTTTCTTCCCTTTCCCATCCTCCAGCCAGGCTGGAAGAGGACGATTTTTCCCTTCTTGTCTGGAAAGAGATTCCCCCATGTCAAAGCCTCTTCCTTCCCAAGAAGGCACACGCCTTTTCCCTTCCTGGGGGCCATAATGGCAGATGGGATGCAAGGAAAGAACACAGCTTGTCCAGAAAAGAAGATCCAAAAGTACTTAACCTGCTACACAAGAATCCAAGTAAGCTCTTGATCTTATTACAGAGTCACAACATGACATGCCCCATCAAAGGAGGCTACCACGCCATGGAGGGCAGAGGAGAAAGGCTATATCTCCTTGACTTTGTGTGAGAAGATTCTAGAAGTTACCGATACATTTGGTAAGAACAGACAGATTACAGATCTAGAAGCTCAGACCCACGAAATGCCTTCATCTTATTGCCTGCCTAAGATCTATTTATAATATTTTCTCCACATGCAGAGGGAATACTTTTCTTCACCTCTCATTCCATTTCCATATGCATAATTCTTCTCACCTGCAGGAAGCCCAGATCTGTGGAGGCTCCTCCCTTGAACGAAATCTGCAATAATTTTATCTTCCCTGACAACGAGTCCATCTTCACAGTGAGCTGTCCTTTCACATTTATAAGGATATGGATTTATCCATAACTAACCCCATTTACATAGCGCCTCATTCCTGTTCGTTGTCATTATAATTGCTAATAACGCTCTGTTTTAGAATTGGCAGAAAGCTTCAACATCAGTGTAGTGGTGTAGTGGACACGTATTGGTACGTCTGCACAGTCCCTGTTCTCTGAAAATTGCCCACCTCGCCCACAGGCTTTGCTTCCAGTGTACATGGCAGCCATGTTTTTTTCCACCTGACTCTACTTCTCTGGCCATAACTGACTTGCCCAGGGGGGCAAGCACATGATAAAAATAGCAACAACAACAAAACACTGAGCCAGATTCTCTCTCCTAAAAATATGAACAGAGATAGCCAGAAACTGCAAGTGAGTTGCATTCACGACAGAGTGGTAGTGGGAAGTTTTATGGTGCAGGAGACAGTGGACGCTGATGTCCAAGACAACTGTGGGGGGGGGGACCAAGTTGTGGCCCTCGATGGCTACCCAAAGTGGCAGTGTGGATTCTCCTCTCCCATAATCCACACTGATAATAAATGTGACCATCAAGTCCATGAGTCAACAAATGATCTGTCTGCCTCAGCAGATCCTGAGACAGGAATTTAAACACACGTGTTTTATTTGGGAAATACCAAGAAGGGAGTAGGGGAGTGGGACAAAGAAGGGAAGACAGCCAATAATGGGTACATTATCAAGCCAGTTACCACTGTGGGCAAATGGAGCTTACCCTCACCAGGGAACTCTGGGAGATGGCGCAGAAGATGTACCTTAGAGTTAGGCTACTTGAGGGGTGGGGGGCTTGGGGTAGTTATCCACCAATTCCCAATGGTCATTGGTGGAAGACTGCCCCAGGGAGTGGGTGGGCATCAATTCACCAAGCCTACTCAAGCCGAGTGGGCAACAACAGCCCCAGAAAGCCTTCAGGCAACAAAACACCAGTGCTGGCAGTTGGAAATCAGGCCAACATACACAGGATTGTTCAGGGGATATGGGTAGGGTCACCCATGGCATCTGCTACATGGACATAATCCTGGAGAGAGGCAGTCTTTGTGGCTTTGGAAGGTAATTAGAGAGACAAGAACCCCTCCCTGACATGTGATTGAAAATGTGTTGCTCTGCACTCAACCTCTATCAACGTGAGGTCTTACAGATCCATTAGCAAGTACTCTTCAGGGCAGCAGGAGGGATGGCATGAGGGGACATGAGTAATAGAGGTCCCCAGCTGTACAGATATCCCCTTGTCCCACGCTTGGTGACTTTTTTTCTGAGCTTGTGCAAAATGTAAGTTGAGAGAGAGAATCATGCATGACACTGCTAGATGCCTGCCCTATAGCCATTTTCTCCTTCTTACTACTGATAGAATCCCAATATTGTTTGGAGTGAAAATGTAACCTGGTTAAATTACTTGCTCCCAGACTCCCTTGCAGCTCTACACAAGCATGTCACCAATATTAACCAAAGAGATTTAGGTAGAAGTTGCTGAGTAGGACTCCCCAGAAGGTTTTTTGGTTTTAGTTTGTTTAAGGGTAAAGACTCAACAGGAATGAACCCGCTGTCTTTTGTCCTTGGATCTTCTGCTATCATACTGCCTGGAACATGGTCACAATGTCCAAAGGTCAAACAGCCATCTTGTGGCCACATAAAGTTGGCAGATCAAGTAGCAAGAAGAAGTCAAGATCCCCAATGATTTCCTTGAGTGAATGCACCAGGCCTAGGCTGCCAATGTCAAGACGAATTACAGGGAAGCAGACGTGGCTCAAGCGATTGGGCTCCTGTCTACCATATAGGAGGTCCAAGGTTCGATTCCCAGGGCCTCCTGGTTAAAAGCAAGCTGGCCTGTGTGGCAAGCTGGCCCACGTGGAGTGCTGGCCCACGCGGAGTGCTGGCCCATGCAGGAGTGCTGGCCTGCACGGAGAGCTGGTGCAGCAAGATGATGCAACAAAAAGAGACACAGAAGAGAGACAATGAGAGACGCAGCAAATCATGGAGCTGAGGTGGCACAAGAGATTGAGCAGCCTCTCTCCACTCCGGAAGCTCCCAGGATCCATTCCTGGTGCCACCTAAAGAAAAGACAAGCAAACTCAGAAGAACACACAGAGAGCAGACAGCGAGCGCAAAAACAAACAAACAAACAAACAAACAAAAAAAAAAAAAACAATGAAGGGGAGGGAGAAATAAATAAATGTTTAAAAAAAAAAGACTTATATACAGAACAGAAATGCTTTTGTGGTAAGCCCCTGGAGTTAGGCCTCTGTTTCATGTATCCAAATGCAGTTCAAACTGGTAGGGAAGTAGTGGGGAAAGAATGCACAGATAATTGATCACAGTCATTAACATAATTATTTATCAATATCCCCTGCTCTAATATAAGCTTTGTGAGGGTAGTCATATGTTTGTTTATTACTGTATGTCCAGTGCTGGGCACTGTAGACACGCAATATGTCCTTGGTGAATGAATGAATAAATGAAGAGAGAATTATTCTCATCTCTGACTGTTATATATATATTGTTTTATTTCCCCAACCAGATTATTCCTCAGGTGCTGCGATCTGGCCTTCTCTTTGGCCTTCTTCAAAGCCTACGTCACAAGGGCAAAGCATATTTGAATGAAAGAATGATTGCAAGACATGGGCTTGAATACCACCCTGTCATTTGCCAGCTGTGTAGCCTGTCACTTACTCTTTCTGAGCCTATTTCTGCTTCTGTAAAATGGGTTCATATCAATCTCACAGGGTTGTGGTGGGGATTTGGAACAAAGTCCATGTCTTCGACTGGGTGACCTTGAAAACGGAGCCTGCCCCAAGGGCGTGAGTAGTTTATTTGGAAAGTGATATAAGGGAGCAAGAATGAGGGAGCAAGGAAAGGGAGGCAGGGGACAGAGGGGAACCCATAATAAGAATGGATTATGGAGGTCTTTCATGTAGGGTATGGGGGCTTGAGTCTACCAGGACCTCTGAGAAACACAGAATGCCTCCTGGCATTGTCTGCCTCAAACAGGGCAGACTGGGCTTATATTCCCCATCAGTTGAGTTGAGTATTCCCTCCAGCACAGTTGTCTCCCCCATAAATCTGGGCTTGGCTTCCAGCTTCAGCAGGTCCCCACCTTTTGGAGAAGGCCTCGAGGCAGAAATAATGGGGAGATGCATGCTGCATGCTGGAGCTGAGACTATTTTGGCAGGAATCTGAACTCACATGGAAAGGCCGTCACTGCTGTGGCAGCTTCTCAGAGATGGGCAGAGGGGATGTGCCACGGGGCCCCCAAAGCATCTGCTCCAGAGTGTAAAGTACCTGACCCGTTACGACCATCAAAATGGCAAACAATTACAGAGGCAAACCTACCGAGTGTTGCTAAAGGTTATGGAGACAGGGGAGATGTCATATACTGCTGGTGGGTATGTAAACTGGTGCCACTTTTCCAAAAAGCCAGCCAGCAGGGCTTAGGGAACTATAGCTGGCACGTGCCCTATGACCTAGTGACCCCCTCCTGGGTGGACAGCCCAGAGGAATGGCCACAGGCCCAGGTCCCTAAGGGCATCTTTACCGGGAAGTCCACTGAGCTGTTGTTTGTGGTAGAGAGCAGGAGACCCCATCTGGGTGTCTATCCTTAGGGGAAAGGATATGAAAAAGAAGGTGGATGCACAATACAGAATGCCACCCAGCAGTAGGAAGCTGCGCACAAAATTGATATGCAGCAACGGCAACATCTCTTGACATTGTGCAGAGCGAAAAAAGGTAAGAAAATGAATGAGATTTATTGCACGATACCACTCAGGTAAACTAAAAGCCCGCTCACAAAACGGCATTGTCTATTTTACATGGATGCATGCAGATATAAGGACACAGTCCAAGGACATAGGGGGGATGTGTACAGGGGATGGGGGCAGGAACAGAAGTGAGAATTGGAGATGATGGGGGAGCGCGTTGGAATAAAACATAAACAGAGCTTTGCATGGCCCAGAGTTCGTTCTGTGCTATAACCCGAGGTATCTGACTCACCACCTCCCTGTACCTGAGGGCCTTTTCAGGTCAATAAATGGAACACAGTAGGTCTTTAATAAATGGTTGCTAAGAATGTAGCTGCAGGGACAATTGAGCAATTTTCTGTAAAGACTCAAGCCTGACATCTCCCCTAGAAACCAAAAGGCAGCGAAGGAATGGCTTTCTCCACTCCATTCCTGATATTTACTGGGGTTAATATTTGGGGTCACTGGTCCCCCAGGGGGGTCTGCCAGTTTGCATGGGGGGGGGGAAAATCATGTATTTATTTTCATTAACCTCTTGCTGCAATTTAGCGTGTCTACAGTTGTATTTGCAGTATCTATGAGTTTATCACCGAGAGAAATCATAGCTATTTTCCCATCATGTTCGAGTTATTGCAGGTATCTTGAAATATAGTGTGTGTTCATCGCTACTTGGAAATTATGGTACTTATTAGAGCCGCCACTAGATCCCATTTAGTGCATTAGTAAAATGTGCATTTATGACATCCCTGTTTTTTTAAAAAATATTCTTACCACTGTATTTCAATCTAATCCGTTTCCTTTGTGATCCTCCATATTTTATTTTTATGTGTTTAAAACTATTCTTCTGTAGTACATTGTACAGGTCTGTAGGCCTCACCAGATGCCAGAAGTTTCCATGGCCTAGCAAAGGTTAAGATCCCCTAAATAGGGTTTACCGTTACCATGTTAAGCTTGAAGGATTCATGAGGAAATTCTCAATTAGGATTTTCCTTTGCACCATCCTACGTGGACAAGAGTGAGTTAAATGGTGGCCCCGGCATTGTGGTATCATCCAGCTGATGCTGGTGCCTCTCTTTCCTGATGCTGCAGGAACAGGAGAGGAAAGGAACAAAGGGAAGGAGGGAGGAAAAAGGAAGAAATGGGAAGATAATTTTCCCAGCTTCTTCCCCTGACTGAATTGAACTTTACTTTTAATAAAAGTATTATTAAATGGAAATGGCGTGCTCATAATTTTGCATTGAGGTGATATTCGGAGACATGCTCTCTGTAATCATTTGAGCCAGCATGTTCAGAACTGTGTTTTCCCACTGTGGCCTGGGGAAAGGTTCTGGCTACAAAGGGAAATGCTGGTGCAGCCACATCCAGAAAACACGGTTCTGTCTGAAAACATGGACGTGGTTGCAGAACCATGTTTTCTGAGCTTGGTTGAACCAGCATCTCCCCTTGCAGCCATAACCTCTCCCCAGGCCATGGAGAGAGAAAGTTTCCTCTGTCTTCTTCCCTTGGCCTTCCTAGAACCAAGGGCCATGTAGCAGTTTGATTTTGTTCATGAATTCCAAAAATAGATATTGGGTTATGTTTGTGAATTGGTCTGTCCCTCTGGGCATATTAGGTTGGATTGGATTCAGAGGTTTCACTTTTACTTGATTAGATAATGATTAAGGCTTTGATTGGGCCATGTCAGTAGGATGTTGAGTCCCCGCCCCCTTTGGTGGGTGGGGACTCACAGAGAAAACAACATGGCAGAAGAGAAAGTTTTGGATGCTGAAGCCCCCAGAAGTAAACACACAGAGAAGCAGATATGTGAGGAAAGAGAGAAGGCTCCTTTAGACATGGCAGAGGTCCGAAGAAGAGAGATGAGCCATTTGACTGATAGTCTTCAGCCGACCTTCTGTGGAGAACAGAGCAGCTGAGCCCAGAGAGAATCGAGCCCTGGGAGAGAGACGAGACTTACCCAGCCTACAGCTGGCATTGGAAGAAGCTGGGACCATGCAGCCTTAAGAGGAAGAGAAAGCCTGAACGTTGGCCGCCATCTTGCTCTAACACGTGGCAACAGACTTTGGTGAGAGAAGTAACTTACACTTTATGGCTTGGTAACTATAAGCTTCTACCCCAAATAAATACCCTTTATAAAAGCCAACAGATTCCTGGTATTTTGCCTCAGCACCCCTTTGGCTGACTAATACAGGCCACCTTTAATTAGGCCCAGCATTTGCCCACTGGTCATCTGTATCTAGGACAGAGAACTATTCCACCCCTATAATTCTAACATTCATATTGGAATGCACTCCAGAGCCAGGGCACTTTTCTTTATACACATCACAGCGATTCAGCCCCGGGCTGAGTTTGGGTGCTCCTCGAGACAGACCCTGACACAGGCTTCAAGGACAATGGGTTTAGTTGGGGAATGCAGGAAACAGCAGTAGCGACAGTGGGCAGTGACACAAGGAAGGGAAGGCAGCCCATAACAGGTTCGTTATTAATCCAGCTACCTCCGTGGGCGACTGGCGCTTCATCTCCTAGGAATGCTTTGGGAGAAGGGGTAGAAAAGCACACGCCTCAGAGTTATCCCACCCAAGGGGTGAGGGAGCTGGGGCATTTGTACACCAACCTCCCACAGTCATTGATCAAGGGCTGTGCCAGGGGGTGGTCTCCTCAGCAGCTCCAGCCCGTACAGGCAAAATGGCGTCTCAAAGTTTTGGGAAAGCCTGGGGCTCAGAGATGCAGGCACGGGCTGTGGGTGGGTGAGGGGAGTGCAGTGGACCTGCAGGAAAAAGGGAGGAGGAAGCGGGGGCTGTGGGGTGGGGCGGCACACGAAGAGCACCTGCTTACAGACTCAGTGCTGGAAAGCCATTTTGCAGCTCCTCAAGTTAGCAGTCTCTTCACTGCTGGGGACCTCAGTTTCTCCATCTATACAAGAGGGGAGGGCCCTCCAAAGGTTGCAAACCAGAGGCCCGCAAGCCAAATGAGGTCCTCGGGTGTGTTTCGTTGGACCTGTGTGGCTCTTTAAAAATGCCATTGTTGAACCAACTTCTAAAAATCAAGTGGCTTCACGTGAAACCATGTATTTTTATCTTGAAAAAAAATCTGGATATTTGGCAACCCTAGGCTCCAAACTAGACAATCCCTAATACTGCATAGCTCTGGGAATCTAGACTTTTCTCTTTTCTGCCAAAAGGCAAATGGCATAAGGAAAACCTTTCGCAGCTTGTGGGCACATCCTCTCCCATCCCCTTACTCGAAACTTTCCTTCGTAGGGGACAGTGCAACTTTGTGTCTTTTCACATAGTTGCAGTTGCAGGGTTTTAGAGCCATGATGTTTTCACACCAGTTGGCAGGCCTGGGGGATTTTTTTTTTTTTAACAACTCAAGAACAGCTCTTGTCCAGGCCCAATTCAGAATCCCAAATGCACCCCACCCACCGCCATCCTGCTCTTTCCCCCATTCTCCTTCAGCTCCGTCTTGGCTTGACCTAGCACGAAATGAATCGGCTGCCTCCATCTCAAAGACTGCTGGGTTCCAGCCACCTCCCGGCAGCCTCCGAATGTGCCTATCAGCACAAGTGGGAGTCGAGGGCTCTCAGCCTGTCACAGAGCGGCCCCCGGAGCCCGCAGCTGATGACACGGGCTAGCCCCTGATTGCCAATCGAGCCGGCGCTTTGAAAGATTCCATCCCCAGTGATTCCCTCAAATGCAGCTGTGATTAGTCTAGGCTCCCCGGCCTTCGAGAAAAACCTCAGGGTCTTTGAATAATCATGCGAAAGCCAGTCTAAAAGGGTGGCAAGTCGGAATTTGAGGGTCTTTCAGAAAGAAATGAAGTTTTATTCATTTCACATCATCCCTGAACCAAGAGGCAGCTCTGACTTAATGAATGGGTAAGAATCATCGATTGGGTCACTTTCTTTTTTTCAAGGACAGAAATGGGTACCATTAAAATTATTTTCGAGTCCTGAGAAGCCATTTGAATTCTCATCTGAGCTGAGAGTTGCCTTTACATATGTGATTGAGAACGTGGCTCGTGCATCAGTCTGCTTGGGTTCAAATCCAGGCTCTTCCACTCAATAGCTGTGTGACTTTGGGCAAGCCTTGACCTCTCTGTGCCACAAAATCATCCCCTACAAAATGGAAAGGATAATAAGAGCTTCCCCATAGGGTCTCTTTGGAGATTAAATGAGACATCCATGAAAAGCACTCCAGGCAGTTCCTGGTTCAGAGTCAGAACCGAGCAAATGTTATATATGATTGCCGTACCATTATGAATGAATTCTTTTCCAAGGGTAGTGCGAAGATTAATATCAGTTCTGGTTCTCTGTGACAAAAATATAAATCCAAATTTCTGAATAGTGGGGTCTGAATTGACGCGCTCTTAACAGCATCTTGCTTTTCTCCTGGCCCTTGTCACGGTAAATCTGATAAGAAATGCAGGGTGTGTGCTCTCACCAGACAAAAGACTGTGATGGGGCTGGCGGCAAGGCCAGCCTTGGCTGTGGTCCCGAGGTTGCAAGGAGGGCAAGGGGCCTCGTCAGGGTGGAGAGAGGCCTCCGTGCTGTGCACAAGGGCCCGAGAAATTTGTGGATTCAGATGGCTTCCCTGGGCCCCCCTGCTCATTCTCAGGTGGAGGTGAAACAGCAGAATCCCAGTTTTTGTCACCTTGTGAAATTACGCGACTCCATTCCGGTTGCGTTTGTATCGTCAGAACACAACGGACACGTGGGGTAATTGCTGTTGCTGGGTTACTCCTTGTAAGTTCAAACAGTTTCACATGCTGAATGACAATAAAGTTGCCGTGACCTGGGTAAATTAAACCAATGCTTCCTGCCTAGGTAGAGTTTGACGTGATTCAGTACATCTGCTTCTGATGAAGGTAATACCTCAGTGAAACAAGAAATAAAAACACACAGTGCTACCTTGACGATTGATTTCTCTTCCTCCCTCCCATCCTTCTCTCCTTTCTTTCTTCTTTCCCTCCTTCCTTCTGTTTCCCCTGTCTTCCCTCCCTCCCTCCCTTCCTTCCTTCCCTGTTTTCTTCCCACCATCTTCTCTCCCTCCCTCCCTCCCTCCCTTCTTTGCTGTCTATTTTTCTTTCTCCCTTTTCCCTGTCATCTTTTCCTGAGAGGAGAAACAGCAGTTCTGAGCCACTCTGTGTACTTGGCGCCAGCCCCTGTTCTCCGTGTGTACACAAGTCTGAGTCCTGTGTCCAAACATAAGATAGAAATGTGATCAGGGCTGGGGAGAGGAAGGGATTTGACAGGTTTTCTGCATCCCAAATCTCCAAGATGCAAAGGTAAAGTCAGGCTCTTTTCTTAAAGATTAAATTTCACATTTTAATTGCCTCACATGGAGGCTGCTCTGAGCTGGGGTTCCCACAGTCTGCTTGGCAGCCCTCCCAGCTTGCTGAGGCTTAGGTCTCCTGAGGAATGCCTCATTCCTCCCTCGAGCTCCATGAGAATTGGGGCAACCAAAAAAAAAAGACCAAAGAGTTGAACAATAAGTGAGTCCGCAGTGTGGGGGAGATCCAATTCTCACCCCGCATGCTTATACTCAGTCAACACTGGTTCCAGGGACCACCACTGCATAACAACCCCCCAAAAAACTTAGCGACTAGAAGCAACAAGTGCTAATGTTCCTTGGGTTCAAGTCTTATTGTCTCTTGGCTGGATTCAGCTGAACAGTTCTCACTAGGGGTCTCTGAATTGCTTGCTGACAGATAGTGGCTGGGGCTGGAGACCTCCGAGGGCTCCAGTGACTGGACATCCAAGATGGTGCCGTCACAGGGCTGTGCTGGCTGCCAGCTGGGAGCTTGCGTGGGGCTGTGGGCCAGAGCACCTCCATGTGGCTTGGGCTACTCGTGGCCTGGCAACTGGGTTCTGAGAGAGAGTCCTGCAAGGAAACCACTGGAAGCTGAACTTTCTAAGAGCAAGCATTCAAGGAGTCTCCCAAGGGAATTAGGTAGAGGCTGCATGGCTTCTTTGTGACTTCAGAAGTCAGATAGTGTCACTTTCTTATAATCTATTTGTAAAAGCAGTCACAGAACCCATCCAGATTCAAGGGGAAAGGACATAGACTCTACCCCCCAGTGGGAGGAGGCCAAAGAATGTGAGGTCCATATATTAAAACTGTTACAGTACTTTTTAAAAAATCTGCTCATTTCATTTAACTTAAAGGCCCTGATCATGCTAAGTCTAAAACACCAGCCTCTGTCTTCTACTATCACCACCTGGATCATTCAGTTGTCCTTTTAGGGCACAAGTGACAAACCAGAAGTCCCCAAAATGAATTTAGCTTACTGATATGTTTTATTTGACCTAAGATGTGTTTTAAAAATTGTTCCAATATTTAAAATGCATATTTCACATAAAACTCTTCATTTTTAGTATCTTTTTAAAAAAAATAAGATCTTTCGATACAGACCCTGTATTCCCTCAAGGCCACAAGAGCCTGGAGCTGAATGGTGGCTGTCCTCTTTCCACGTGGTTGATATGCACTCTACAGTCCCTGCCCCTCCCTATTGCCCCCAACACTGAGATTCGATATCTGCAGCCATTTATTCACATGACTGCACTAAGCTTTTCTTTCTCGCTTGTGTTTTTGTTTTCATTAGAAAAACATTTATCTTGGTACCATGTCTTTGTCAAAAACCAGAGAATAAAACACTAGGCCAAGAGTGTCATGTATTCAAGAC
This sequence comes from Tolypeutes matacus, assembly GCA_026826555.1. NCBI lineage: Eukaryota > Metazoa > Chordata > Mammalia > Cingulata > Chlamyphoridae > Tolypeutes > Tolypeutes matacus. The sequence goes on from JAKSZT010047090.1 coordinate 9,171,285, forward strand.
AAATGGGGCACAGCATTTTTGTGAGTATGGGCATTAAAAAACTTACTGGGTTGATTTTAACACACACCAAAGAGGGTCCGTGTTGATTGTTCTCACACCCCTCCCTCCGTCCTATCTCTCCCTCCTTCCTCCTTTCTCTCTCTTTCACCTCTTCTCTCCCTTCTTCCGTCTGCTCTTCTGTCCCTCCCTCTTCTTGTCTTCCTTTCTCCCTCCCTCCCTTTCTTTCTCTTTCTTTCAATGGTTAGCAGGAAAATGGGGAAACCTGATCAATTCGTTTTAATAACACTGAATTGATTTCATTCTTAGTCTTAAGATGTTAATTGAGTTAAAACAGTTTCTCTCTCTCTGACTTTGGTCTTTTGCATGAAAACCAACAAAATAAGTAGTTGGGACTTCAAAATGCAATCTTTGGTGTACTAGGCACATCAAACAGCCTACAGACAAGCCAGAAGTAGCTCTCCCAAATGGCTTGGGTGATCAGTTCTCCCGGAGAGCTCTAGGCCCGAGGCCCCTTCCCAGCTCGGCCCTGAGCCTTTATGGACACATCGATTTCCAGGCCAGACGAGGCAGAGGAGGCCCACCACACTGGCTGCTCAAAGTGCAGCCAACTACTCAGTGGTGAGCAAGCAGTTTCTCTCAACTGACTACTCTTTCATGTCCATATTTGGTGTTCAATGCTTGGCTACAGAGTCCAACCCACTCGGTGCAAGAGAGGCTGTCGCCATGTCCACAGTTGGCTTGGGAATTTTCTGTTCTAGCCACAGGCTTCAGAGCACCCCTCCAGGATTTATTTGAGGAGGTGGGGCTCCTTTGAGAGGGAGCATCTGACATCCCCTAAGAAGAATGAGGAAGGGGAGGGGCAGGAAGAGGGAGTCAATGGCCATGTGGACCCTTCTGGAGGAGACTCACTTGCCAGGTCTTTCTCAGCAGGACAGCCACCCACTCTGGCAGAGTCCTATGAAAGCCTCTGAACGGAAGGGCACCCATCCTCCCAGGGCCTGGAGCCAACTAGCTGTACTGATTAAGCCAGTGGGGAGTTGAGGGGGCTGCTTCACTTACCTCCATGTCAAGAAAACAAATGCTTTGGCAAGAAATTTCCCTTTAAGAAGCTCTGATTTTTGAAGGACACTTTTTTTTTTCCTGAATCATTTCCTCAGGGGGAACCACTCAGTTACCTCGGGAAGGAAAATATTCCTCCTTGTGAGCTCTGTATGTCTCTTTGACTCACAGAGGAGGTATGATTATCAGATCATGAGACTGATTTCCAGACTCTGGTGAAAATCATTTGGCATGCGTGTGTGTATATGTACATGGGTGTGCGTTTGTGGGGGCATGCACATAGGTGCAGGGGGTTGTGCTGTGTGTGTCTGTACACATATATGCATGCATGTGTACATGTGTGTGGGCATAGGGATCAGTGCATGTGTGTGTACACATGTGTGTAAGCATGTCTGTGCATTTGTATGTGCCTGTGTCTGTGTGCATGTGTGTTTGCATGCATGTGCGTGGGTGGGTCTGCATGATCTTGCATGTGCATTAGTGTGTACACGTGTGCGTGCCTGCATGCATGTGTGTGCATCATAACAGAGAGCAAAGGGAACCAAAAGGGAAACAGGGAAGGCAAAGGCTCATTCTCCCAGAGGCCTGCAGAGAGGCGGGCTCCCAGGGAAGCCACGACTCCCGCACAGGAGCCCTCCCTACCACACCTCTCCCATAGCCAGAAACCTGCTGGCACTGGTCACCATGAAAACCAGAGGTGAAGTCATTCCAGGCATCCACATGCCCATCACCAGCTGAGGCTGAGTCATCAGGGAAGGAGGTAAGACTGTCCCCCAACTTACAGCCCACCTGCCACAGGTAGGCCCCACGGCCAGTTGTCTGTCCAGGGTGTCCCCTTCCACCCCTGCTCAGAGCCTCCTCCGACTTCACCATGAGTCTACACCTCACCTGTTTTATGCCATAACGAATTCTAAAATTGTGAAGTTCACCAAGAAGGAAAGGACTTAACAAACTATCAAGCTTTGAATGTAAAGAATGGGGGCAAGTGCCCTAAATTCTCTGCGTTTCAGCATCCTCCTTTGTGAAATGAGGATAATAACATCACCTCCCTCGAAGGATTAAATGTATGTGTAACTGGTTGATAGATGTCTGAAACATTAGCCTATGAAATGGGCTGAAGTCGAAGGGGGCCCTTCTCCCAGACCACCCTATAAACAGCTTAGCCCTTCTATTCTACTATACTCGTTAATTTCCTGTTACTCTCACCCAATAGCTGAGTTCCTTGGGGGGGTGAGAAGTTTTCCTATTAATCTCTGAATCCGCAGTGCACAATAAAATACCAGGTGCATAGTAGGCATTCAAGGTTTGTGGAACGAATGAATGAATGAATGATTGGATACATAGTGTAGGGAGCCAAGTTATAGAACCTGTGAATGTGGAGCTAGGAGAATATCAGCATGGAAGAAATCCTTCAGATCCAAGAAACAAACAAACAAAAAAAAACCCACAAGAATTACAAGACAATTCCTACATTGTTCATAGATTTCCTTAGCCTGAATTCTAAAGTTTCATAAACCAAAATGCATGCAACTCAGCCTACTGAAAGTTTTTTTCTTCTTTTAAGGAAAACATATCTCTTACTTTGTAATGAAAGTTGCTGAGAAAATAGGATTTGCTGTAGAGCAAGTTGGTAGCCAACTCTCCTGGAATGAATCAGAGATTGCTTGATTTTAGAAAAAGGAACCTTCCAGAGCTACCTAAAGTAAGGGGACTTCAGTTAAGGAATACAGAGTAGCTCAAAGGCCTCAAGGACACACAGCACAGGGAGGTCTCTGGAGAAATAGCAGCCAAGAGCTGGGAGGTTTGGAGCCAGGGTCAGGGCCTTCTCGTCTACCAGGCCACCGGCCCCTGGCCACAGCAGCTGTTCATCATTTCCCCAATCAAGCATCCAACTGAGGATACAACTAATCTCCCTGTGTCCCAGTTCCAGCACTGGGGAAGGGGCCTAGCTTGAGCCAAATGTCCACATAGCTGAAGGCCAAGCTATGGCCACAGGGCACAGTCTCAGAACCACCGTGTAGGGCTTGTGGAGAAAACAGGGAGAAAAGGAATGGGCGAGCTTCCCCTCCCCATCCCTGCTTCGCAGCCATGGAAGAATCAAAGACCTGGAATTGCAAACCCTGGACCCGGTGCCTGCTCTGCCACCAACCAACCATGAGAGCACAGAAAATGTCCTTTGCTTCTGTGAGCCTCATTTTCCTCATCTCTGAGACGTAGTGAGTGAAGAACATGAGATTTGAACTCTTTATTTTTTGATCTCCAGAGCCTGTAAAGTTGTATTACTGCCTTATCCTACTCCCCTCGACTCTTTAAAGTAATTCTCAGCAACACTTTCTCCCTCAAATTTAGCAAAGCCATGATCTCTAAAAAATACTAAATTTAACATTTTATGGCAAATTTTCTTTAATTCCCTAATAACAAAAATTATTCAAAGCCACTTTACTGTCTGACAAGAAATATCTATGCATACATTTAGATCGTTTAAGCCAAATGCCTTTTTAACAACATTTCTCAATTAAATATTCAGCAGAGATCATATTAAGTCTGAAGCATTTCATCCAGTTTTTAAAAATATCTGAGGTGAAAATTCCAAAAATGTGGAATCTAAGAGTTTAGAACGAAAGTACGACAGCATCCGATGCTTGTCCAAAAGGGCAGAACCGCAGGTCAAAACCACATCTCTCTGGATTTGCTGGCATTTAACCAGATGCAAAATGTCAGCACACAAAAAAATGGCTTGTTCAATGCAAATATTAACAAGGGAGGAGTGTGTCCGTGTGTAAATGGAGCTTCAGCCAGCGAGGGCCTTTCTGACCCACCTCCCATAGTCACAGCAAGGCAGCAAGGGAACTTCCTTTGTTCCTGTTTTCACCCTCTTTGCTGGGGGTAAATTTACAGGGCACATTTTCATTGGAGAAAAGGAATGCAGATTCAGGAACCCCAAAGCAACACTAAGAGGATTTTGTTTGAGGTAACATGAGGTCAGCTTACTCCTGTCTCCCCTCCCCTCCCCTCCCCTCCCCTCCCCTCCCCCTTCCCTTCTAAAGCTTCTTTGGCGCATCTTCAGTGGAGTCTGGCATTTAGCAGTGTTAATTTTATCAAGACCAGGAAGAAGGCAGAAGAGTCCAAATATATTTTCCCTTTGTTCTCTTCACTGCACCAAAGAGGTTCTAGTGGCAGCTCAAAGCTCCACAGTTAGCTTTCTGTCCTTACTCTCCTCTTTGCGGAGTAATCTCAGAAAGATTTTCCTCCTGGCCTCTTCCCCAGCTCACTGAACTTGCTGTCTTGCTCTGAAAAGGGAAGCTCACACATGAGCCTGATTGGGTGACAGGTGGGAAGCTTAATGCCGCTCTTTCAAGAATATGAAGGGCCTCGATTTGGAGTGACGTGGAGGAGTGATGTCTGGGAAAGACCCCTTGGTCGCCCAGGCAGGATCCAGCCCCCATCTCCTCTGAGGTGGCATTTTGGCGCATTCACCACTGGCAACAGTCAGCTCCTCATCCTGGCCGTCTCAGAAATCGGATGCTATCGGCATCCCGCCTTGCTCACAGATCCAGCTAGACAGATTTAAATATACAAACCAGATGACTAATAAGACGAATGCAGAGTGATGCCAAACAGTCCCCTCAGCCTGATGATCACATTCTCTGTTTATGAGCAAACGATACAGGCGGCCACATGAGCTGATGGTGGCTTGGAACAATGTCTGTCTAGTTGGAGATTAAAGGTACTGCTGGAGCCCTATGAGGTGGCTCACCAAGTTGCCAGGAAAGCTGATGAACTAGCCTTGGGAAGCAGGTAGGACCAGAGGGCAGCTGGGCAGCCAGACCCAAGCCAGCAGATGACAGACCCTCGACTCTTTTGTTCACTGGTGTCTGCCAGAGTCTTCTGGAACCTGGGTGTGGCAGCCTCAAAGGTACCTCCACTGTCTCTAGCTCCAGATTCAAATTTATGGCAGGAACATCTGACTGACTGAGACCAAGTCACGTGTGCCTCACCTACCCACGAGGAATGTTGGGAAGGCAAGTGGGTTACCCCAGGAGAAATCCCTGAGATAAGTTTTGAGTGCAAGACGTTTGCTTGGGAGGTGATCCCAGCAAGTACCCATATGGAAGTGCAGTATTGAGATAGGAAAGCTGATAACGGACAGGTGACCCAAGCAGGTCCGTGCTGTGGGCAACTGGGGCTCATTCTTGTCAGGAACCTCTGGAAGACAGGAGACGCCCTCTTGGAGTTGTTCCACCAGAGGGGTGAGGCAACTGGAGCCTGGAGCCACCAATTTCCATCTGTCATTGGTTGAGGGTGGCCTCAACACCCAGGGGGTGTCAGCTTCCTTGCCTGGCCAGCCTTCCCTGTAAGGAGAGTTCCATGTGCTTCCGGGGAGAAACGGTTGGCATGCTCGGGAGCAGTAAGTGCCAAGTGCTTACGTGTGGGCACAGCAGCATCTGCTCCAGTAAGTGCCACATGCATTTCAGCTGCTGGAGTGACAGGTGGGCTCTTCCTCCCACCTAGATTCAGCAAAAGGGGGTTCAGAAGCCGGGCAACCACAAATATGACAAAATTCTCCCTAAATAGCTGCCTTTTGCTTTATCTGCCAAGCTCTTCTTCCCCCTCTTCCTCTTTTCACTGCCCTGCCCCCCAAAACCTGGTGGCTCCTAAGAGATTGACCACTTTTTGATAGGGTCCGTGGGCTTTTTTAATTGGCCCAAAGGTGACACCTGACTCCAGATGGGCCAATCAGAGCTCTTCCCTGGAGCTTTTCAACCTAGAAATGAGAAAGACAGTTTTTCTCAAGTGGTCTGGGATTTGAGATGCAAAATGCAAAAGCACATATCCCACCATGTGGAGGAAGTAGTCTACACAGTGATAGCAAATAACGTGCAGAGAGAGAGTCACAGATACGAGAGAAGGGAATCATCTAGGTGGCACTCGAGTCTCTAGTATGGAGACCCAGCGATTTTCCTGCTCGGCCCAACCTTCCAGCTTTCCTGCGATTCCGTGATCCACCACATTGTTCTTTTTGCCTAAGTTTACAACCAGAAGAATCCTGATTCGTGTTGTGAGTATAGAAATAGAACAACGGAGTGGATTGATTAGCGTGCGTCGGGCTCCCCGGGGAGCAGCTCCTGAGATGGAGTTAGCAGGGGCTAATGCTGTGCTTGGAGCAAAGGAGGAACTTGGACTTCAGTGCATTCACAACAGAGGCCTTAGCCAACCCTGTGGGGAGCTTCAGAGCTGCGGTGGCTCTTCACGGTTGTCCCTTTGTACCTCTCATTGATCAGTTGTTGGAGGCAGGCTGCCCCGGGAAGGCAGCAGACCTTGGATAAGGCAGCTGTCTTCGACGGAGGCAGTCCCCGTAGGAGGCAGACAGCTGAGGCCTCTCTGTAGCCAGAGCATCAGTCTTTGGTCCAGCACTGGACTGCACTTCACAGCACCCACTACAACGCCTTTAAGAAACGTCTTTCAAATCAGCCTGAATGAGGATTCACCTGGCCGAAAGGCTACCTTGCCTCACTAATAAGAACTACTTACTTCCTGAAGGTTCTCTGCAAGCGACATCCTCATCTAGCCCTCTCCGAGGAGATTGGGACTGTACCTCTATGGAGGTGGAAACTAGAGCTTAGAGAGTTTAGAAACCAACTTAAGTTCTCAGAGCTAATAAGTGGTAGAGCCAGGATTCAAAACATCCCCCCCCCCCCAAGTACAGAGCTGGTGCCTTTAGGGCCTCTTTGCTGGGGCCTGGACTAGGGCAAGGCAAGTGAGGTGCCTTGTGTGCCAAATTTAAGGAGGCACGCTCTCTCCAATGCCAACCCTGCACTTGCACGGCCCTGAGAGCAAGTGCCCCCTTAAATTGTGTGCCCTACGTTCTTCTCTGGCCTTACCCAGAGCCCTGCTCTTTGTTCCGGGGCCAGGAAACTGGCATGAGAGAGGACTCTGAGCCAAGACTCTCTCTTCCAAGGAGTTGTCCAATGGGCCCCACCAGCCCCTGCCTCCAGGCCTCACTTTTCTGGAACACTCCATGGCTTTTCACAGTCTTTCTACAAACAGAGCCCAAGGCAAGGCGTTAGATTGATTAATTTCCCATTTCTTAATTTCCCGCTATATTCTAGGGCTGCACTGCCTCCATTCACTCAAGCTCAGGTTGGCATTGGGGCAGGGGGTGGGGGGGGGACTCATTTCCTCCTCTGTCAGGCAATCACAGTCCCTGGGAGGGACTTCATCTGATAGATAAGTGATCTTACCCATTCTGGGCAAATTGTGCCAGCTTAACTGTGAGGGCAGCCCTGTCTCCACTACTTGGTGGGCTGGAGGGGGGATTGTCACAATTGCCTCCATATCTGGATGGCCCTTCATGGTCCCTTTTCTGCCTGTGAAGCATCCTCAGAGCTTCCTGACACCCTGGGCATATGACTTTGTAATTGGCACTGACCTGCCTCTCTCCCCTCTGGGACAGGATGGTCCATGTCACCTGCAGCCACAGTGGCATACTGCCTGCTCTGTGGCCTAGGGTATCCGTGGCATATTCCTTGAATAAAAATTAAGCAACCCCTTCTAGAGCTTAGCTCAGGGAAATCCACTGTCCTAGCTGGAGTGAGAATCCTGCCAGGCCCGTGTCTGTTTTTAAAAGATAGAAGGACATTTCTACTCTTTGGGGAGAAACTGCAAGGATTTAATGAAATGTTTCTGCAGTTGAGGCTACGGATGATCTGTTGACATGGTCTAAAGGGTTGTAGGCTGTGGAATGCCTTTCTGTACCATCAATTCTGTACTTTGTACCGACTCAGCAGATTGGTATGAATTCAGGCTCCTGACAAGGACCTTGGAAAATAATGTGGTTTCTGCAGGTTTAAGAAAGGAAAAAACTTTAAAGCCATCCTAACAGAGTCCAAGGCCATCACCCCAGCAATCCAGTGTCTCCATGGACTTGTCCTGGGATGGTATAGCAGCACCACCGTCAGCCAAGCTTGTGTTTCCTGCCTCTGTTGCCCCTGCCCAAGGGCTCAAAACCTGCCTCAAAGAGCCAGCCTAGAGACTCTAAGACCCTCACCTGACCCATCACCTGTATTTCTTATTACAGTAAGAAATGCCCAAAGCACACTAACTCTGGACAGGTTTTTTTTTTTTGCAGCCAGTGGTTGCTTGTCTCCGGTTGATGCAGTGGGATAAACAGGCTTTGGAATGGGAAGACTTGCATGTGACTCAGAATTTCCAAAAGAGGATTCTGTTGACTGCTAGGATTCTAGGACCTATTAAATAGGAACTGTTTATCAGTTAGCTATTGCCATCGATAATAATGCTGTGTAACAAATGACCCTGATGCTCAGTGGCATACAAAGATCAGCATTTCTTTCTGATTCATTTGCAGGTTGGCCAGGGTGGCTCTGCTCCATGAGTCCCATTCCAGGGCCCAGTATAAAGGGGCAGCAGCCACCTGGGACATCTGGAGGATGGAAAAGCACAAACGAGACCAACGGAAACAGGCAATGTCTTGTAAGGCCTAGGCAGGAAACTGACACACCGTCACCTCTGCCCTCTCTCCCTTGGCCAAAGCAAGTCACATGGCCAAGCCCTTCCTCAGTAAGCCAGGGAAGTTTACACCTCCCATGGAGGTCTAGACAGAGGGATTGAATTCTGGCTGGGAAATCACTTAATCTAGTACAAGTTGCATGAGGGAAATGTCCTGTGATCAAACATGTTGGGAAAATGCTGTGTTAAAAAAAAAAAAAGGTGAAACACTCCTCAGAGCCATTCACGCTTGCGTTCTGTGCATTCTGAAGCTCCAGCTGGGGGTTGGGTATGGCAGGTGATGTTTTCTAATGTTTTCTTTCACCATGCTGCTAGTGTTCCACAAAACCCACTTTAGGAAAGGTCGCTATAGATCATGGGCAAGTCACCTGACCTCTCTGAGCCCCAGGTAGCTGGGATGTTTGAACTCATCACTCAGAAGTGATCAAATGAGACAAGGCGCGTGCAGTGTTGTAGCTTGTGGCTAGGTGCCACATAGATGTCCATTCATTCGTTAGTTCAGTCTGTCTGGAACCCCAGTTAGTTGGAAAGAGGGCTCCCTGAGACCCGGGCCACTGGAGTGTCACACACTGGACTGGACAGGCACCAAGAGGTAGAACAGCTATTAAAAGGGATAGAACGTGCGCCTTCCCCCGCCCCCCCCCCGAACTCTGTGTCCTCCAGGGAGAGTGGTGACAGGCGGAGGGGCAGGGGGATCTTGCAGAGGGAGGGATTATTAGGGGGTAAAAGGGTGAGGGTGGAGGTGGGCTTCTGGGCGTCAGTTTTTCATTCCTTTTCCTCTTCATCTCCCCACCATCATCTTCCCAAAGCAGGGCTGTACCTTCTCTCCCTTGAGGCCCCTGTCCCCTGCCCCAAACGATGAAACACCAGAATCATTAGCATAAGGACATGCAGGCAGGAACAAAGTTCACAGAAGATTCTGATTGCGCTCAGGTATGAAGAGGAAATTCTCCATGGCATGGAACGCTTCCCTTAGCTACACATATGATTTTCATTTCTCAGGGGTGGGGGGTGGGGGGCAACACAAGGTGCTGTTGTCCAAAATTTCATCCGCACCCCCTAGCTTGGCAGGCTCCCAACTGTCCAGGGCTGCAGTAGTGTAAATTCTGGGGCCCGCAACTTCCACACGCACCGCGACAGACACAAGAGACCTGTTCTCTACGCTGGCTTTTCATCCATCAAAAATGCTTGTGTATTTGTCTTCTGTACCTCTCAGAGTTGCATCTCTCCCTTTTATCACCAGTGGCTCTGATGTGCCTCTAGGTGTCTTCCTCTTTGTAATCCAAGAACCTTCACCTTGAAATCCCAGGGAACATGACTCGGAGGATTCTGGGGCTGTGCCCTGGGTTCCAGGGTCTCTGAGTTGCGATGATGGCACAACTCCTACTAGCCAGAGTTTTGCTTTTTTTCTCTTGTCCTTGTATTTTGCTTTTAGACATTTTTAAAGGAACCAGCTACCATCTCTCTTTGCTTAGGAGGGAAATGAAATGCTGGGAATATGCAGATGCATCCTTAAAATGAAACCATTGCATGGTGAAAAATTAGAATAGTAAGATCTTTCTTGAATTACCTATCTGAAGGATAAATTGCTGGAGTGAAAAAGCAAGCTCTCTGGGCCATTAGTAGCACCCAAGGATGTTGGAGCACTCGACCTGCTATTCTGTGTTTCCCATTTCTTCTGAGCACAGCCTCAGCAGCAAGGCGGCCAAGAGTGGGACCCCAGCTCTCCTCCTTCTCAACCATGTAACCTGGAGCAAGTTACTGAATCTCTCTGTGCCTCAGTTTCCTCCTCTATCAAATATGGATAATAATATACCCACCTAGTAAGGGTTGTTATGAGAATTGAATGAGTTACAATTTGCACAGCACTTGCTACAGTACCTGGTATATAGTAAGTGCCACGTGTTTGGTTAAATAAGACTTCAGGAAGCAAGGCTACCACAAGGAACATAACGTGTGCCAACACCCAGGGCCCATGAGAACACAGGAGGCACCCTTTTGTATTATGATTCCTTTTTCCTCATTAGGCTCACCCCCTCCTCACTTGTCTACATGCTCTTACCTCCACTCTAATGCCCTCTCCTGCTGCCCCTTAGGTTTTCCGTTTTCTTCTTTTAAAAGGGAAAACTGAACAAGGAAGGAAGGAAGAGAGGGAGGGAGGGAGGGAGGGAGGGAGGAAGAAAGAAAATACTATACTAGGAAAGACAGCAGGAAGATCTGCATTTTAATAGCAGAGAAAATATAAAGTCCAAAGAATGAATCTCTGTCGAATTTGTGAATGCTCGTGAGGGGACTACTTACTTGGTGGGACAGAGGAGACAGGGCTTTGCAAAGTAGGAGGGGAGGGCAGAGGATCAACCTGAGATCCCTCCACACAGGCAGCTCCCTACCGAGCCCACCAGAAACATCAGCTCCTACCACATGCAAGGAAAGCTTGCTTCCCCAAAGGTCACACCCACTCGGAATGGAAGCCCATGCATGCCCTGGACCGGTTCTTCCAGTTATGGAAAGGTCCCCAAATCTCCCCTGATTGGCATACCGCAAAAGCCATATCCCCGCAATAACGATGATGATAATGGCATCGGTAATGGCCGCGGTGCAGCTGTTTCTCGGCCTCATGCATCTTCAGAGCCTCCTGGGGATTGGCAGTGTGCTAAGAATAGTCCTAGCCCCAGCATTCGAGAACAATCAGCTGACCAAAGTGAGCCCCACTAAGCAGCATCCTGCTTGCTGAATGGGCTGCAGGTGTGAGGGGAGGGAAACAGCAATGCTAGGCTGAGTAGATGGGGAGCCTAGGCTGACGGCTCAGGCTGGGGAAATCCTGGAACAAGGATAGGGACCGGGGACAGTCTTTTCTAAACTGTGGCACTCCGATTCATCCTGCTGTCAAATCCCACATGTGCCCTGGCTCCTGGAACCAGCTGCCTGGTTGACTTCAAATGACCAGAACTGAGAAAAGGGTCAGCCACCCAACTGGTGGCCAGCATTGAGAAGCATTGATGGAAATGCCAAATAAGCCTGGCTGAAGCTTATTTCTCTCTCCTATAAATAAGGTTCAGAGGTGGGAGGTTCAGGACCGAAAGGGTGGCTTTGCAAAGTCAACAGAATGCAGGCTTTTGTTATTATTGTGATTTGCATGCGGTGAAACGCACAGCTCTTCAAGGTATGCAGTTGGATGAGTTTTGACAAATGTTTGCACTGTGTAATCAACAGCCCAGTCAAGATAGAGAACATTTCATCATCTCAGAAAGTTTCCCCATGGCTCTTTCCACTTGCTCTCCACCCCTGATATCACCATGGAGTGGTTTTGCCTGTTCTAGAATTCCATAGAAGGGGATTCATAGAGTTTGTAGTCCTTTGTGTCCTCCTTCATTCACTAAGAATAATATTTTGGGGAATCATCCATGTTGTTTTTAGTGTCAGTAGTTTGTTCTTTTTTATTGCTGAGTAGTATTTCATTGCATGAATACAACACAATTTGTTTATCTATTCACTTATCGATGGACATTTGAGTTGTTTCCAGTTTGGGGCTATTATGAAAAAAGCTGTTAAAACAATTGTAGACAAATCTTTATGTGGATGTACGTTGTTATTTCTCTAGGGATGGAATTGTTGAGTGTGGTGTAGGAATATATTTAATTTTATAAGAAACTGCCAGTTTTCCAAAGTGGTTCCACTATCTCAGGCTCTCTCAAATCTTGCTCCTCTACCATCCTCCATACATGGCTTCTACCTCATGGTATTCAATGGTTGCTCAAACTCCAGCCATCATATCCACATTCCAACCCACAAGAAGGAAGAGAGTGCACATGGTATGCTACCCTCCCTTTACCAACACTTCTTGGAAGCGTCACACAATGCTTATGCTTTACAATTGTTGCATGGTCACACCTAGCTACAAGGGAAGAATGGACAAATTTTGGAGAGCCATCTGCCCAGCTAAAAATTAGGGGGTTATTATTGGGGAAGAAGGGAATAGTGGGTGTTGGGGAGCAAGGACCAGCCTCTGCCACAGATGGGTACCCAGAAATTGGGCAGGGGTCATTTCTGTATTGTTCAGTGAATTTTCCCCAGTGCCTATCTTAGACCTTGACTCATGGAATGTGCTCAATAAATGTTTGCAAAAGGTGGAAGGAAAGGAGAGAGAGAAGAAGGAAGGAAAAATTAGCCATGGCAGGGACAGTCCTCTGGGGTCACTACCCACATCCAACAAGAGGGTCATTCTAAGATGCCTTTTGCAATTCTTGTGCCTCTGAAGTCCTTTCAAAACATCTTTTGGATGCAATTAAAGATTATTGTGTGAATTGTCAAGGCAGTCCTTCAGTGGCCTGACAGGTAAGAGACTTTTATTTTGTTGTCTGCTGGTGATAGTTCGGGATTTTTTCTTTCTTTAAATGTAGAGTAAGTGTGTGTGTGTATGTGTGCCTGCGCTCAGCAAACCTTCTGAGGACCTTTTCCTGTCAGACTTTCACAATTTGTGTGGTGATAAACGTGTTGTCATCAAGGGCCTGTGCCTTGGAATATTGAAATGAGGCCTGAAATGCCCGAGGGGAATTTAAAAAAAGAGTAGAAGAAGACAGGCCGAGCAAGGCTGTTGCAGAGCAAAGCTGGCCAGGGCAGCGGCGGGAACTTTTGCAAGAGGCCTCGGCATTTCCAGCCAGGTGCCCCTACAGCAAATGAGGGGGTCATCGGGTTATGTTATTTTATGGCACAAAGGCAGATACGGTCCGCTGCCTCCGCTCTACCCTGATAATTTTGTTTTCCTGGCGAGTGGGCCATCAAGGATCTGACATATGCCATTAGGTTTTTATCTCCTAAAGGAGGGGGCAACGGTGAGCGAAGGTCTGCTTTTCATTAAAGTTAGATGGGCTGCACCGGCTCTTCTTGGAACAAAACAAGCATGGTTCAGGACAAGGTTAGGAGAAGGCGGGGCCAAGGCAAGATTATTAGTTATAAACCCTGCTTCCTTAGCCGGGGTGGTGGCTTCCTTCCAGCGGGCTTGGGCCCCCTCCCTGGGGGAGCTGAGACCCGACGGTGTAGCCTGAGAAGCAGTGGCTTCTAATCATGCTGCAGCACGATTTGGGGACATCAAGAGTCACCCATTAGGGAACAGGCTGACACCAAGGAATCCGATTTGCTTACAATCCCGGCCAGCACTGGAGTTGGAGTTCCAGAGGTGGGTGGCACACATTCGCCCAGTGGGCGACTGCCACTCTTCCCCCCGGGACAGTTGGAGCTCCAGAGGCGACTGCCACTTGGCTTCCCCTGAGGGCTGTCGCGCCAGGGATCCTTGGCCCCAGTCCTGCCTGGGACACAGACCTCCACCAGCAGTGAAGAGCTGCCGCTCAGGTTTCTCTCCCCAGGGGAAAGAGGTGTCGGGCCGGGCCTGCGAAGAAGAAAACAGGCTAGGGGACTCGAGTTTGGAGGCAGCCCAGACTGCCTCTGTCACGTGTGAGAGGGTCTGCTGCCTCGGAGGTCTCGGATCCACATTTGTTTCCTCCCGGCAAAACAAAACAAGCAGAGGCATCCACTCCGTAGCAAGTCCGAGGGTTTAAAAAATAAAAAATAAAAATTCTGCAAAGAGCTCCATGTTTTCTTTTCTTTTTAGGATACGGTAGGTAAGGTTGGTGTCGAGAAGGTACCCCACAATTTACGCAGCTTACCTAAGCAGCCTGAGTGACTTTATGGTTATGTCTGATCAGGCCTCCTTTTTGCGTCTTTCCCATGATAAACTCCCGTGGGTCTGACGCTCAGTGTGGCACGCTGCCCTCCCGTGAAAGGTGGCCACCAAGGCCTCGCGGCTTGAACCCTGAGCCCTGGCCTCTCTGCCTTCCTTCCCGCCTCCCCTGGCCCTCTCCTCTACCATCCTCCCTCATCCTGCTCCACGCTCTCCACCCACCCACTGCCGGGCACGACTCGCCAGCTCGGAAATCTCCTTGATCCCCTTGGATATGTGGTTTACTTCACCCAAGAATTCGAAGAACGGCATCGTCTCCCTCTCAAAGTGAGTTATAACACGAGCACAGAATATTGATTCCAGGCGTGTGGAATGTTAATCCTCGAGACCCCACGAAATGCTGCTGTCCGTGGCGAATTGGCCCACCATTTCAACACGTCCCTACAGCTAGAACGGATGAGCCTCTCCAGCCACCACCACGCATGGTTGCTCAGGAGGGGAGGGGGGATGCGTCGGAGCGGCCCCCACCTCACTCACTTGACTTTGCGTCTGCTCTCACGTGCTGAGTGCCGTGCTGGTGTGTATTTCTTTGGAGCCCGACATCAATCGGGCATTTTCAAATCCCCCTGCTGTTGGCAAAGCCACACCCGGGTGGCCGTCTTCGAAATGTCACCAGCCATTAACCCAGAGTGGAGATGAGTTATGCTCCTCATCATCGTCAGGCACGCTGAGAAGAGGAGCTCCCGGAGGCCACCTGCCAGGGCCGGGGAAGGAATTTCAAGAGAGGAGGCCAGGGGCCCCCACCTCAGCAGCCAGAGCCCCCAGTTTCCTGCCCGGGGCTGCCCCACGACCTCCACCCTGGGTTTCCAGATACACTGCAGCTCTGGGCTGCAACCAGGTCGGGTTTGAACAGATAGGAAGCTCGTCCCATATGCCAGGACCTGTGCCAGGCACCGTGTTCAAGAGAACCCCCCTTATTTCCTCGTTACAGGTGAGAATAGAGAGGCTCGGAGAGATTGGGTGCCCTGCTCAAGGTCACACAGCTCGTGAGTGGCAAAAGTGTGGCTGCGGCCAGGATCGGTCCACTTCTTTTGATAATGACACACACACACACACCCAAAAACTTCTCTCCTACCCAGAGCAGCTTCTGTCAAGCTTACTCATGTTTTGACTGCATGCCCTGAGGAGATCACCAAGCCCAGCCCCCCTTCCCACTTTAATGATGACATAGCTGGAGCTCAGAGAGGTTAAGTGACCTGTGGAAAGACACACAGCCACGTAGTTAGAGAGAGAGTGGGCAGAGTAAACTGGAAAGCCACTCTTTTGACAAATACTTGTTGAACATCCATGACCTGCCTGCTTTGTGCTAAGCTGTGTGGATACCCATCTGGGAAGGCACTGTCCCTCCCCTCAGAGACTCATAGAAGGGCCAGCCTGCAACACACATGAGTAGATGTTACTGCAAGTGCAGAAGATCATCTTATTTGTATAGGGCAAGCGTCATGGGAGACGCGGGCCACAGTGACTCATTCGAAGGTGATATTTGAGGTGGCCCATGTATGATGGCAAAGAATGATGAGGTTGTGAGTAGAATTCCCTAACAGCACCCTGATCCCTCTACCTCGGACTTTCTGCGAGTGAATGTCAAACAGCCCATTCTGTCCTCGAACTCAACACTACCCAACAGAATTTTCTGCGATGATGGAAAGTTTCTATATCTGCGTTGTCCAAAATGGTAGCCACTGGCCACCTGTGGCTATTGGGCACTTGAAATGTGGACAGCGCGACTGAGGGGCTGGATTTCTAATTCTGTCTATGTGGAACTAATTTACATTGATGTTTAAAAAGCCCCATGTGGCTACTGGCTATTATATGGGTTGCCCCCAGCAGAGAGGTGGAAATACAGCATTAAGCTTTGGCAAGGGTATGGCAAACCAGCCTCTGCAGGGGTGGCCCCTGGACAGTTCTGGAACACTGACAGGCCAAGAGGTCAAATCACGGGCAGGAGACAGGTTCTCACAGGGCCCGGTCTGAGGTCAGTGCTCCCTGGTGTCAACTTTTCCATTGGGCCTACATGTCACCTCCTCCTGCCCTGTCATCTCCTCTGAGGAGCCTGAGGAGATGCTGTGACAGACCCAGTCCTCATCGCCCCCACTGCTCTCAGAGAGGTGGGTGGGAGAGATGTAGCCCAGGCTCACAGTTCCAGAATATTGTGACTTCCATGGTCACAGCAGTCATGGGGACTTGTGGTACCCCCATCTGCTTAAATAAATGTGTGTGGCTCTTATTGGCCTTTTGTTCCTACATGTTCAGTGGAGAAAATTTGGAAAATGTCGACATGAGTCAGGAAGAAAATAGATCTGGAAGTGGCTCCCTTCTTCCCAGTTCCACCACTGCCGCCCTGGCTCAGACCATCATGATATCTCTCCTGGGTTGTACAAAGGCCTCTTTATTGGTCTCCTTGCTTCTGCCTTCGCCCCTCTGTGGGGCATTCTCCACAAAGCAGCCATGGGGTTCTTGAAACCCTAAGCCAGGTCAAGGCTCTCCTTGCTTGTAACACTCTGATACTCTTCCATCCCAGCACAAAAACCAAAGGCCTTACAAAGGCCTACCTAACCTACACAGCCTGCCTACCCTCCCTCTCCTTTCTGACCTCATGGATTACTCTCCTCCACCCTCACCCAGGGCTCTGCCCCAGCCACACTGGCCTCTGTGTTGTTCCTTGAACATGCCTGGGAAAACCTGCCTCAGGGCCTTTGCACCAGCTGTCTTCCCTGCCTGGAATATTCTTCCCCTGGCAGCCACATGGCCCACTCCTACATCTTCTTCAGGGCTTTATTCAAATACCACCTTCTCAGTGAGGTCTTCCCCATCCACCTATTTAAGTTTGCAGTGTCACCTCTCCCCCAACTTCTCCATCCATCCATTTTCCCTGATCTACTTTTCTACATAGCCTTATCACCATCTGCCATCCTATAGATTTGACTTATTCATTTCATTTGTTATCTATCGACCTCCACTTGAATGTAAACTCGATGGAGGCAAGAGAGTTTTTCTTGCCTTCTATTCAGCTCTATCATAAAGAAATGAAAATCATTCATATCCCACCACCCAGAGATAACCACTGCTAAGGGTTAATTGTAATTCTTTCCAGGCTTCTTTCTATTGAGCTTCCTTTTGATGAATTAAGTAGGAATCCTGCAGCCACCAAGAGGGAGCAGAGACGAGAGGGGGGAGACAGCTCTTTCAGGGTTTGTCTTGGCCTGTGGCCACCTCGGTGGCAGCCCAGGACTCCGATTGAGCAACCCAGAAGTCAATGCTTTTAGGTCTCTCAGGGATAATCAGCCTCTGCAAGACTGACCAGCACTAACCAGACTCATAAGAACCTAATGGATCAAACCAAAGACCACTTTCCTAATTCCTACCCTTTCCCTCAGGGAACATGAAACCCTACTCTGGAAATCAGGGCTTAACCTGGGGGAGGGGGCTTTGTCAAATGCTCATAGAGTTGAATTAAGATTTTAGGGATCCCAAGCACTGAAAAGATTATGGTGCCCTGCACCTTTCCCACATGTTATTGTAATACTCAACTCTAACTCAATTCCAGTGAAAACCATGCTCCATATTTTCTCACTATGGTTATTTCAATGCTTTTAAAAACATATGTTAAAAATCAAATGGCTTCTTTGATTTTTTGTTGCTCCTGCTTTGTGGGAGCCCCAAGCATGTGCTTGAGCTTCCTGTTGGACAATCCAGCTCCGGTTGTCTCCCCAGCATGCTTTGCCCCATCCTTGCAGCCAAAAGACCTTGGTTTTCCCTTGAGGAATTTACTCTTCCTCCATTTTCAGGCACAGGGTAAGAGGCAGGTAAGGACAAATCCAGTGGGACTACCCAGAAATCCCCCTGGGCAGTGTGATATGAAGATGCTTAAGAGCTACTTCTGCGTAGCATTTGGCTATCGTAAGGGGAGAGCCAGAGCAAATGGGGGCTACTCTATGGGCACGGAGCCAACATAGCATAGAAGAGAGATGAAGAGAAAACAAGTCCTTAGAGGCATTATTTGTACTTCTGATCAAACTTTGCCTGAAGCCCACCCTGCTGCTCAACTTCATTTCAGTTCAGTGGGCCAATAAATGCCATTGTGGTTTAAGTTTGTTTGAGTTGAGTTTTTTGTCTCTTCAAAGCAGAATATTCCTAACACATATGCCTTGGGCACATGAATCATCACCTAGAGAAGTAAACTTACTTCAGCACTTTTCTAGATGTATTAAGATTGATGCATCACTACAACCTTTTCTTTTAGATTATGAAAATGACCTTCTTTCTGGTGAGAGTAGTATCAACTTGGTTGTGTTATAATTAATTCGATCCATTTATAAACTCCACGAGGGCCAGAATTTTGTCTGTTTTCTTCACTGTGGTATCCACAGGTCTTAAAACAATGACTGGCATTTAGTTGGCACTCCATAGATATTTATTAACCACCTGCCTGCCTGCAGGAAAGAATGAATGAATAAGGAAATTGAAACACAAAGTGAGTGACCTTCCCAAATCTGCATCGTCAGTAATTGAAATGATAAGATGGGAAATACACCTTGTTATCCCAGCAACATGTTTACAATCAGGGAAAGGGGAAGGAACTAACATTTGTTGACCTTCTTCCCTGTACCAGGTATAGTTTGGGTATGTTTAGAGCGAGGATCTTATTTTTATATATGAATCTTCACTCCCCCAGCCCAATACTGAAAGATGGATATTATTACTTTCATTTTACAAATGAGGAAACTGAGGTACAGAGATTTAAGCTACTTCCCCAAGATTACAAAGCTACTGTGTGGCAGAAAATGCGGCTCAACTTGAGGGGATTACAACATGGAAAATGCTTACAACAGTGCCTGGGACGTGATGAGATTGGAAAATTCTGCAGATAGCTGAAGTCATGCATAATAGGTAGGTTTTTTTTATTAGATTCTGCTTCAGAGATGGACCTTTTGTGACCTTGACCTACAAATCTGGAAGAGACGGCCTTCCCTGCACAGATTACCCACGTGTAGGTCAGTAGGAGAAGAGCACACAGCAGTGATGTGATTGTGTAATTGAGTTGTGTGGTGGGCATATCAGGATTGTCTTAAGTTTCCTGGCTAGTCTGAGGACCCACACAATGGGCTGGCTTAACAACAGGAATTTATTGGCTCATGGTTTCAGAGGCTAGACAGCTTGCTTCCTCCTGGTCTCAGTAGTTTTCTGGCCAGCCGGTCATCCTTGGGGTTCCTTGGTTTTCCCCATCACATGCTGACATCCTCTCCTTTCTCTTCCGGGTACCCACTGAATTCCATCTTCTGACTCCTCCCCATTTTTCCTTATAAGGCCTCCAGTAATAGGATCAAGACCCATCCTGATTCAGTTGGCCACACGATAACAAAAAAGTAACCTCTCTAAAGGGCCTATTTACAATAGGCTCACGCCCACAGGAGTGGGATTAAGATTAAGAGCGTGTTGTTTTCCTGGGGTGTATAACTCAGTCTACCTCAAGGATTTAGCGTGAGCATCCCTGAACTTAAAGGTGGGCACGTGCATGTGCGCCTTTTCAAAATCCTTCCACAGAGACGGTCTCAGAGCTGCAGGATGATTCTTCCCCCAGCTGTGCCCTGGTACAGTGTAGACGCATCACAATGAAAGGAAGTGCTCGAATCTTCTGGTCACATCCAACTACCCTGAAGCCTTCCCAGCATGGATGGAATTTAAATAGAGCGTGGGGCCCTACGGCTCTGAAAGTGAAATGACAGAGGCATCAGGGCACCACTGCCTGGGGGAACTGAACACCCCCAGAACAGAAATTTGAGCCTACCTGACTCCCCCTCGAAAGAACATTAATTCATACAGCTGGATCAATCTGCTTCTCCTTGCCCCCTACATGCTCAAAGCTGCTTCATTTACTAACACTTCGAAGAGCCATAGGGGTAGCACAGAGCTCAGGTCAGTGACCCATGGTGACACCGTTGCGTTCCATGACCTCGGACAAGCCTCTTCACTCTCTGGGCCTCTGCATCCTCCTTTGGGAAATGGGGTGGTTGGATGAGCTTCCACACTCTACAGCACTAAAGCAGACGTTTCTAGTCATGGAGGTGAGAAAATACTACAGCCGTCACTCTTCAAATCTGGAAGCCTTGCGTCTGGTTGGAATTACCTGCCAAAGGACACCCATAATTCTGAGAGCTGCTCAGAAGGCCTTGCCCCGGGGCCTGGGGGGGGGGGTGCCCATTCAGTGCCCCAGGAGAAACTGGGAAGAAAAGCAGAAGGTGGCAAGAGAGCAGTGGAATGCACAGTGTTTCACAAACACACACTTGCGTAGGCAGCTGCCTGGTTCCTCCCCACATTGCCAGGAAAAACCTAAAAGTGTGTGTGTGTGCATGTGTGTGTGTTACCTCATTCAGGTCACAGGGGAAACTGAGAAAGTAAACATCTATGAGAAAGAAAAGATTTCTCGCCTTTGTGTTTTTCCTTCTGTTAAGCCCAAGTGCCCCAGAATGTATTGAAAAGGGCGGGACCTGGGGCCCCCCGGGAGGCAGCCGGTAACACTCCCCTCCCGCCTTTGAAGGCAGTCGGGGGGCCTCTCTATAAACAGAAGTGACTTCTGACTTCTCAGGGCTCTAAAAATAATCAGAGTGTGGGGGATCTAAATCGGGAACAAAGACGAAACAAAGGGTTAATGAAAGGACAGAAGTTTGATGTTTCGTCAGATAAACACAGAGTCAGCCAGCAGCCAACAGGCCCAAGGCTGGCCTAGCCCCTGAAATCCTGGGGCACCCTGCTCTCTGGGCCAGTCCCTACAAAACCTGAATGGATAAGAAGTCCTTCCCTGTAGCCTTGCCCCCTCCCCTCACCCCGATTCAAATCTCACTGTAAGATCTAACTCATACTAACTAATAAGTGACTGATAGGGCATTAAGCAGCCCCAGGGACAGCAGCTCACATTTCCTGGGGGCTCAGTTTTTCTACACTCCGTGCATGACCTCATTTCATCATCACAGCATCCATAAGAAGCACTCTGCCCAAACCCACACTACAAAAAAAAAAAAAAAAGGGAAACTGAGGAATAGGTTAACTTGCTCACAATCACAAACCCAGAAAATGGTGGGACTGCAATTGAAAGACCCAAGCAATCACACCCCAGAGCCCAAACCCTCAACCCTCACTCCCCTGCATTTCAAGTCCTGGGAATGAAGTGATGAGGAGTTATCTAGAAGCTGAGCCAGGGTAGAGACCTAGGGCTGAGGTTGGAGGGCAGCAGTTCCCTTGGCCTCTCAAAAGTCCCACCCCCTAGCTGATGTCAGGAAGTGCTAATAAACATGGGATGTCCTCTCGCCGCCACCCCTACCCCACATACTGGGCCAAATTCTTTAAGGGATTTAGCACACACACCTCCCAGCTACCTGCTTGCAGTCCAACAAGTAAGTTCCTGTCCCAACCAAATGTCATGGACTGGGGGGTCACACTACATGTGTGAAGATGTGTAACAGGAGCAGGGAAAGTAAGGGGAGGAAATTTGGAGGCTGGAAGGGCTGGGTGATATATCACCGCGGCAGATTTCTTTACTGGCACGGAGGAGGCATTCAAAGAATTATCTGTTGAATGAATGCATAAAGGAAGGAAGATACGAGGGAACGAATGAGCTAGCTGACTTGTAGCTACCTCCCTTTCCTGTTCCTGGGTTCTCTGAGTCGGTTGGCAGCATTTCCTTAATCTCTAATGTGCACACGGATCTGTCGGGGTCTTGTTAAAATGCACCTTCTGTTTCAGTAGGTCTGGGGTGGGACCTGAGATTGAGTGTCTAACAGTCGCCGTGGTGGCACCAACGCGGCTGGTCCATGGACCACGCTTTGAGTAGCGAATTCTCTCCCGGATTCCACTCATGGCTGCTGTCACAGTTCAAGGTCAAAAATGAGTAGGGCCTCATCTTTTCCCTGGGATTATTGGGATTGAACTTCCCCAGCTATCTCATCCATGTCGTTTGTTTTTATCGTAAGTTTGGGTCTGAGGTACGCCGTGCTGTGTGTTAAGATTCCACCTGCATTGTCTTCTCTCTCACTTGTGCCAGAGGTGGCTTTCTGGTGAAGCTAATGAAGTTTAAACTTCAGGGCCCCTCATTTGCACAGGCCCCTTTCAACCACCAAGGACAGGAATATATTTTCATGGCAAAAATGCTTGTAAATTTGCAAAAGTAAAATTATTGGGTTTTTTTTTAAAGCCTCCCTCTCAATTTGTATAAAGCTCATGCCCAAAAAAACCTGGATCCACATTTTTACGGAAAAATGTGAAAGAGCACCATCCTTTGAGGAAGGGAAAAATATATCTATGTATTTAAATATGCCAACACCTAGCTCTGATTTATGATTTGTGCCACCCACCTGACCCATGCAGCTACTAATCTGGGATTTAGTAAAAAATCATTTTAAAAAATTAAAAAAAAAAAAAGTTCTACTTGTGTCATCCCATTGCCCTGTAAAAATTCATAGAACCCATCAGCCTTGGTCTCCTGTACAAACGGATTCAGTATCCCCTGGCCTATTTGGGGACGGGGCCATGATGCTACGATACAGTTGCTCAGTGCAGACCACCCTGTCAATGAATTGCATCTGTTCTATTTAATGGATGTCACAGGCAAGCCTACATGGGTGACAAGTCTACAAACATCACACAAATAGCTGGCTTCATCAAAGCATGTGGAGCCGTGCGGAGCCTTCTACCAGTTCAACTTAACCTTGTCTGCACCTTGGAATCACCTGGGGGAGCTTTCAAACATACTGCTGCCTGGGTCCCACCCCCAAAGATTCTTGTTTAATTGGTCTGGAATGTGGACTGGGCAATGGGCCTTTTGAAAGTTCCCAGGTGATTCTAAGTGTGCAGCCAAGGTTGAGAGCCCCTGCCGTAGGCCATCAGACTCAGGAAGGACCTCAGAGCCTTGCCACTCAAAGTGTGCTCCCTAGGTCAGCAGCAGCAGCAGCAGCCACCGCAGCCCCTGGGAACTTGTCAGGCAGGCAGGAGTCCAAGCCCCACATTCGAGAAGCACGGCCTTAGAAATCATTACTTTCTAGATCAACCTCCTCCATTTACAGGTGCAGAAATTGGAACCCAGTCATGTGAAATGATTTGGCCAAGGTCCCCCAGCAGCATGCCCAAGTCCCGGGTCTCCCATCTCCCAGCTTCTGCCAGGCTTCCTCTCCTTCGGCTGGACTTATGTCATTCTAGAAGAGCCTTGAGAATCCTGAGATCCCCATTGCCAAGGATGAACAGCCCCAGGTCCAGAGACCTAGCTCACATCTCAGAGGTGCAGAAATCACAGTCTGCAACCCAGGCTGGAGAATTTCTAGTTTTTTCTTGCTAGGGGAAAAATATATCGCAGTCAGATACATTATGTATTCTGGGTATACGCAATGAGTTTGTCTTGAGGCATATTTATGCCCAAGAATATTATGTATTCTCTTTATATACCAGGCGAGGTTAAATTTTTTGGAAATTTATATTTGCTTTTTATCACCCACACATATAAGCGATTTATAGCCAGACCTGATGGATTGGAATTGGATGGCAAAACCTGGATTAACGCCCCCACCCCCACCCCCACGGGATCCTGGTGGCCATTGGTCAGTACTGGCTATTAATGTTTTCACCTGAGTGAATGCATTAAAGACTTTTCTTTTAAGATAAATATGCAGGTGGGTATCGTTTCTTGTGGGTTTTTGTTTTTTGTTTTTTTGTGGGGTTTTTTTTTGCAGTGCAGGCACTTCTTGCAGCTTTAAGTTCACTCAACATTTATTTTTTTACAAGACAGACATATTGAAACAGTCATACACTGAATAATTCATGTGGAAAAATTTGGGGGAGAGCTAAATAGAGGCGACTCGTGGTATATTCTTCCTTACTGGCTGTTAGAAGATGGAGGGCCTCCGTATTACGGAAATACCATTCACCAAAAACACCACAGTTGAAGCAGTTAGGGACCCTTCAAGTGGCCCCTTTCACACCAGCCCTTCAGTCACTCAATCCACTCTCAGTCACTCTCTTGTGGAAATAAAAAATGCGTATACAGGCGGCCTCGAAGGCCATCGTGGAAATTGGCCCAGCCCAGGGGAAGTCTGGTAAAACACCCATGTAAGCTTCCTGCTGCACCTGTGTTCCTGCACAGGTGCCCGCAAGGGTGCGGGGGGGGGGGGGGGGGAGACACACCCAGCCACTGGTGTGACCTATCACCCACAGTTTTCTGCCAGACCCAAGAAGGGCCACTATGCGTGAATCCAAGGGCCGTCCCCGCGAAGGGCTCAGCGCTCACCCAGGTGCAAAAGTCAGCCAGGGGATGAATTATTATTATTTTTTTAATCAAGTAACAGACCCAGGTGTAGCAGCAGCCCAGCTTTCTAATATCATGGTGGCTTTGATAAATATGTCCTATTCCTTGATAATTTTTCCAAATCCTTTAATATCCTGCAGCTCAGTCCCTGATGTCTGGCTGTCGCAAATATGTGTGAAGGGAGACCAAATGTCAATAAAATATCCCGGCCTGCCTCAACCCAGTACATAATCAGCTCTTGGTAAATAAATGGTAAGTTAGTTATCTGCTGGCGGGGAGGGGACAGCTCTGTGCTTATCATTTTTGCCTTCCTCTGGAGCTCATGCAAATGTCTCCTTATTCCAGTCCCTTCTGGGAGGGGGTGTTGGATTTCTCCCCCCCCTTTTCTTTCCTTCCTTTTTTTAATTTTTTAATTTTTTATTTCTTCCCCTTGGAGGGACAGCCCGCTCTGCTTTTCTGAAACGTCTGCTTTATGCTTCGCTCTTCTCAACTCCATTAAATATAGGTCTTCGGGGTGGTCAGAGAGCTTCGCTCTAAGGGATGATGTTATAATGAGAGCGATGTGTATGAAAAATCATTTTTCAGCTCAAGCCTAGGCAGGCCACAGGGAAGCCTGAAGGGGGGGGCGGGGCACCAAATGTGTTTCATTTTAGACAAGAGCCAAGCTCCTGAGGAGAGGTCTCTGAATAGAAGGTTTCATTCATTCATTCACTCATTCACTCATCCATTCATTCAATGGACTTGTGTTGCACTCCTATCATGTACCGGCCTCTGGGAATACACCGATGAACAAAACAGACAAAACTATGCCTTCCCTCATGGAGCTTCTATACATAGGAGCATTTGAAAGCCTCTTGGGAAAAGCACTTAAAGTCAGACTCAGAGAAAAGCAGAAGAGGTTTTCGGTACCCCCTGCCCATACATTACTCCCACCCCAGCTCCAAAGTGTGCCATTGTTCCAGGAGACACTTTTTCTTTAGAGTTAAATCATTGTGGGTTTTTTTTCCCTGAGCCATCCTTTTTTCCAAGGGCAATTGCCCTTGGAAGGGATTAACTGTTATCACTCTCTAACACCTTAGTGTGAATTTATTTCTTGGCTCCCTTTCCTGCCTAGATCGGAGAGTCTCCAGGGCTGCCAAAAGACAGGAAAATCCTGAAAAGGCAGCAGCAAGAGAGGCCGAGGACCATGTGGCCAGTGTTTCTCATCAGAGTCCCCCATCAGAGTCGGTTAGAGACACAGATGCCTCAGCCCCACCTGGCCCCACTGAGTAAGAATCCCACTGCACAACCCGAGAGCCCCTTCTCACTAAACAACCCAATGATATTTAAGGAAGTCTAGGGAATAGCCCAATGACTTTGAGGTTCTCCAAGCTCAGGTAACCTCCAGTTCTCTTTCCCCTTCAAGCCTCTGTTAGCCTGAGGTTGGGCACTAACCCTGGTTGGTGTCTGTCTTAGTTTGCCACAGGGCTGCCGATGCAAAATGCCAGAAATGGCTGGCTTTTATAATGGGAATTTTATTTGGGATAAAAGCTTACAGTTCCAAGGGCATGAAATGACCAAATCAAAGCACCATCTGGCCTTACCTTGGAATATATGATAACCTATCTCCCCAAGGTTAGACTCATTTATAATTTTCCTACACATGGTTCTTCTGCCCCTTTTATTTGAACCTATAGTTAGCATTACACCCATTAAATATATGTCCCAGAGACTTAAATCTTATATGCCAGTTGAGCCCTGAATCTCAGCAGAGTTGCAGCCAACACCTACTCTCCAGTTCATCATACTCACCCAGGACAACTAACAAAAGGATAATGATGGACAACTTGCCCATCCCCAAAAAACAGAGAGTATCTACAACTGCATGAAAGACAGTTGCACCCATCTTCCCCATGGGATCTAAGCCTCATCTCAATCGGAAGCAGAGTGGGCATCACCATCCCCAAATCCTCAAGATTGAGGAATGAATGAACATAAGGGGGGAATGCAACTATGGTCTAAAGTAGACTTATTATTCTAGTAATGGAAGAACTTGTAACATTGATATAAAGACAGTGATCACCAGAGGTTCTGGGGGGAGGGAGTGGGAAGAATAGATGTAACATGGGGCATTTTGGGGGCATTGGAATTGTTCTGCATTTATTGCAATGACAGATAGAGGCCATTATACATTTTGTCAAATCCTATAAAATTGTGCAG
Organism: Tolypeutes matacus; assembly: GCA_026826555.1. Taxonomy (NCBI): domain Eukaryota; kingdom Metazoa; phylum Chordata; class Mammalia; order Cingulata; family Chlamyphoridae; genus Tolypeutes; species Tolypeutes matacus. The sequence goes on from JAKSZT010047090.1 coordinate 9,198,095, forward strand.
TGCAAAGTGTAAACCATAATGTAAACTATAGACAATGGTTAGTAGCAGTGCTTCAATATGTGTTCATCAATTGTAACAAATGTACCACACTAATGAAAGATGTTGTTAATGGGGGAAAGTGTGGGACAGGGAGGGGTGGGATATATGGGAATCTCCTATATTTTCGATGTAACATTTATGTAATCTTAAAGCTTCTTTAAAAATAAATACATATGCATATATATTTTTAAAAAAATAAAAATAAATACAATACAATACAAACACCAAATATTTTAAAAAGCACCATCAGAGACACTTTCTTACCAAAGTCAGCTCTTGATAATTCTGGTGTCCTGCCACGTGGCAAAGCAACATGGCCGCCAATCTCTGCTGAGGTCAGTGCCTTCCCCTCCAGAATCTTTTGTCTCCTGGAGCTCAGCTGTGGACAACCAGACATAGGGCTTGTCCCTTTCCTGGCCTCCTCTCTCAGTCTTGGCTGTTCTGCCTTCTTCCCAAGGTCACCTGTGGGCTATGAGGCAGGGCTCATCTCTTTGGCCTTGAGCTGCTCCATGGGGACTTCATGCTTAAGCTTTGGCTGCTAGTGATCCTTGAGTCCTCTCTCACATGGCAGGGTCAAAAATGACAGAGCTTCCTTTTCCTGTGTGTCTCTTCCTCTGTGTCTCCATTTATATAAGGCCCAGCAAAACAGTGGAGACCCAACCTGTCACACCTCACTGACATAGGGTCTCACACCCACTGGAATGGTTTAATTCAAGTACATAATCTCGTTTTGGAATTCACCAAATTCAAACTGTCACAGTGTCTTTACATCCTCTCTGGACCATTGTAAACAGTTTTTATATTAAACTTAGACCCTTACTCGAGTGTGCCATCTCTTTGCTGCTGGGACTCAACAAAAGAAGAAGCCAGGGAGATCAGATCTAGGACATGAATTTGCATGTGGGCAGAGGAAATGGATGCCCAGACTGCCTGATGGAAGGCAGTGCTGTCACATTTAGTGGGCCTCAGATTGCCCAGAAAATGCAGAGTCTTGCCTCACAGTCCCTTCTGACTCAAAGAGTCTGATCTGAGGCCTGGAAATGTGGATTGTTAACAAAAATCAAAAATGATGCTGGGGAAAGCAGATGTGGCTCAAGCGATTGAGCTCCCACCTACCACAAGGGAGATCCCTGGTTCAGTTCCCAGTGCCTCCTAAAGAAGACAGCGAGCTGGCACAATGAGCAGGTATGGCAAGCTGATGCAACAAGATGATGCAACAAGAGACACAAGAAGAAAAACATAATGAGAGACACAACAAAGCAGGGAACGGAGGTGCACAAGTGATTAGGCACCTCCTTCCCGCATCAGAGGTCCTGGGTTCAGTTTCCGGTGCCTCCTAAAGAAACAGGGAAGAAGAACAGACACAGCAAGTGCAAATAATGAGGGGGTGGGGAGAGATAAATAAATAAAAATAAAAAATAAAAAAAATGATGCTGAAACTGATGACCTCTGTACCACAATTTAATTATTGATGGTCTTCCTAACTAGCCATGGTGACTCCTTTTGGCTGCAAGGCCATTCTCCTTTCTGCTTTATCTACAATTTCTATTAGAGTCACTAACACTTTAGACAATGGATAAAGAGCAGTAAAATACAGGAGGAGAAAGAAGAACTAAAGAAGGAACTGTTCTTTTTTTTTTTCCAGCAGAATTTAGACAAAATATAAAGGAATCAGGTTCAAATATTAAACTATCTTTCATACCTAGTCTTTCCAGGAAAAAGAGTCTCGAAGTGAATAAATGGCCTCCAGGCTGCCAGTAAACCATGTCCTCCCAGTAAGATCAAGTCATAACACCCTTTGTGAAGATCTCAAAAGATTTAAGGCAGTGCCTTGCATCTCATCCAGACAAAAAGTTTTCTAAGAATCGTAAGTGCACTGTCCCTTAGCATGCTGACTTGCAGCCTAAAATAGAGAGGAATTTGTCTCAAACAGATTTGTGGATGTGGCTTTTGTCTAATGGAGTACAGTATAATTTGATACACAGGAAACCCACTACGTTTTGAAAGGAATTATATGAGCTTGGACCAAAAGAAGAGGCCTCTGAGCCTTCAGCTTCTTAAGGAGAGGAAGCAGGCTGATGAAGCTACTCAGATGCAAACATTAAAATTTATTATGGAAAAGGGAAGATGAGTCAGATGACAGAATTAAAAGCTACAAGGAACCACTCCCAGAGAGAAAGCCTGACAGCTTTGAGTCTTTTGTTCTGGGGGAAGTCAAGTACCATGTAAAAAAAAATATGACTACTCTGAAGACCACCATGCTGTGAGGAAGTTAAAGCTAATCAAATGAATAGACTACATCCAGGAAAATTGAGACATGGAGCCAACAGGGAGAATTGAGGGCCCCAGACATATGAAACAAGTCAAGCCATTCTTGCCAGATTCCAGATGCTTGAGCAGCTCCAGCTGTTGCCATGTACTGTTCTGGCCAAGCCTTGCTCAAATTGCAGGATTTTTAGCAAATTATAAACTGATTATTGTTTTCAGTCACTAAGTGTCATGGTATTTTGTTACACGACAGTAGATAACTAAAACAGATGAGCTTAGCATTGTTTTTGGAGTAGGGTATCCTTGGAAGCTGGTTGTCCTGGGGCCCAAGTTGTATTAATGAAGACAGACACCCTCCCCTATACACACACTCAGTGTCACAGTCATTCATGTGTAAAGGAGCATTTGGGAGAGAAAAAAAAAAGGAGCATTTGAGTTGTAACTGGAAAAGGGAAGGGCTTGGGAGGAGAAAGGAGGAAGAAGGAATATGGCTTGACCTCTAATCTGTTGCCAGCCCCTCCAATGAAGTAGAGGTGTGAGAACCCAAAGCTGAATGAATTGTATGGATGAGGGATGTTGTGAATCTGGGTGAGGGTTGAAGGTCCAAGCTGACAGAACCCTTTCTGAGAAATGTAGAACCAGAGCTGCTCTGGTGCCCCAAATGGAGAGGAAGCCACAGCCGTCACTCCTGAATACTCTGCTCTCACTGTGTCCTTCCCAGTTCATGTGCCAGGGATCCCCAACACCCTTTACCCAGCTCTGATATACAGTATAACCCAAATGGCTCAGATAGGTTAAGTAATCTGTCCAAGGTGACACAGCTATTAGTGGGAGAGCCAGGCTTGGAGCCTCAGCAGACTGACTCATCTGTCCAGGGCCAAGATAAGCTATTGACTCCCTGAGAGAGGTGGGTGCCTGTCTTAGTTTGCCAAAGGGCTGCAGATGCAAACTACGGGAAATGTGTTGGCTTTTATAATGGGAAAAGTATTAGGGTAAAAGCTTACAGTTCCGAGGCTATGAAATGTCCAAATCAAGGAACCATTGGAGATGCTTTCTCACCAAAGTCAGCTATTGATAATCCTGATGTCCGACCACATGGTGAAGCAAGATGGTGGCCAATCTCTGTCAAGGTCTCTGATTTTCCCCTCCAGAATCTACAATCTCCAAGAGCTCAGCTGTGGACAACCAGGAGTAGGGTTCATCTCTTTCCAGGCATCCTCTCTCAGTCTTTCAGGGCTTCCCTGCCTTTCTGCAACTATAAGCGAAACTGGAGTCCTCTCTCATGAGGCAGAATCAAAAAAAGTGGCTTCCTTTCTCTGGGTGTCTTTCTCTGTGTCTCTGTTTATATCAGACCCAGCAAGAGGGTGGAGACTCAAACTGGCTCATGCCTCACTGACATAGTCCAATCAAAAGCAACCTAATCAAATGATCTAAAGTGAATCTAATGCAATCAAAGGGTACCACACCCAAAGGACTAGATTAGTTTAAGAACATAGTCGTTTTGGGACTCACCAAATTCAAACTGTCATAGTGCCTTTTCAGTTTCTTTCTTGCCAAAAATTCTTTACAATGAAACTCTGTCAGAGAATGAATGGAACTAAGGATAATGTTTTACAATTTGCATAGGTGATTTCATAAACTACCATGGTTCACCTTTGTTCATACTTACCTGCTCACAGATGTTGGGACAGTACTGGGAAAGAGTGGGAAGGAAAAGGACATGGGCCTCACAGCTGCCCTTCCTTGCCTCCCTTCCCCCTAGACTTGCCCTGTGTCCCCTGCAGCAACTCTGCCCGTACTGTCCCTGCCATCAGAGTTGCCCTGGCACTTCCTGCTCTAAGTACTATTGTTGGGTAATAAGTCACCCCCAAAACTTAGTGGTTTCCAACAACAAGCATTTTATCATGCTCACAGACTCCATGGGTCAGGAATTCAGACAGGGAGGGCACAGTGAGGTAGGTTTGTCTCTGCTCCATGATGTTTGAAATCTCAGCTGGGAAGACTCTGAGGCTGGGGTGACTTGATAGCTGGAACTCGGCTCACATGTCTGGCACCAGACCGGGAGGATTTCAGCTGGACACCTACAATGGAGTTTGAACTTCCTTGCAGCACAGCAGCCTCAGAACAGTCAGACTTCTCACATGGCAGCTCAGGGCTCCAGGTGTGAGTGTTCTAGCAAGTAAGGTGGAAGCTGCAGGACCTTTTATGCTCCAGCTTTGGATGTCACCCAGCATCACTGCCACTGTTTTCCGTACATTGAAGCAGTCGCACCCATGTTCAAAGGAGAAGGGACCTAGAGACCCTATCTTTCAATGGGAGGAGTGTCAAAGTCACATTGGAGAAGAGCCTGTGGGGGCTGGGAGATAGTGTGGGCTGCCATCTTTGGAAAATACTGTCTGTCAAAGTCTACCCTCTGACCACAACAATTCATCCCCTCTCACCCATCCTTCAATGCCTGAGGCAAGTCCCCCTCCTCCAGGAAGCCTTCGCTGGTTACCGCAGTGGCCTTCAACCCCTATTTTTGAACTCTATCTGTTCTAGTTAAGATCACAGAGGGCAGCCGCAGCAGCTAACTAACATTATGAAGCATACGCTCATCACAGGCATTGACTCATCGAGTCGGCAGGACAACGCTGTGAGGTAGGTGCTATTCTTAGCACCCTCTCACAGTCGATGAAAGCAAAGCCCAAAGAAGTGACGTTGCTTGCCAAAGTCGCACAGTTAACAACCGGCGGAGCCAGCCTTCGAACCCAAGCCCTCAGCAGCAGAGTCTGTGGGAAACATAGGCTGTCCAGCCTGTCAGCTCTTATGCTAATTCACTTTTCCCCAGCCAGACAGAAACAGAGGAGCCTCGGTGGGAAGCGCACCCAACACCTATGGAGTGATTTCTAAACGTACATACATTTGTGCCCAGCAACACCCTCCCCACCCCGCCCCCAAACCCAGCACTGAACACGTTCACAAGAGCCAGCTGGCACGTTTGTGCAACTGACCTGCTGGCCCCCGCCTGGGCCAGTCCAGGAGGACGCTAGTGGCAGGACCCGCACGAGGGCTGACGGCAACCAGGGACGGCTAAAGCGCCTGGAAAATACGCACACCAAAAAGCCAAAGGTAAATCAGTTGCTAGATGGAGAAGTAAAAATTCGATTTCAAGATGGTTTTAATTCCGCGCTCCGGGAGTCCTGGGGACTGAGTTGAGTGAAAGAGAGCGAGAGAGAAATGATTTAGAACCGCAGGGTTTTTATGGGCAGCAGGGCCTCTTTCAGCCTGAGCAGGCAGATTGAGAAATCCGTAAACAACCAAGGAGCAAGCCCGGAGATAGAGCTGCGCAGTCAGAGGGATAATAGCCCGCAAGTGAAGGGAGGCTCTGAGCCACATGGAAATGATTCGGGCATAAAAGCTTGCGCCTGGGTGCTTTGTATCCGAACAAAAGCATTCCACGTGCGTGCTAAAGTGACTTCAGAAAAAGAACAGGTTTTCCTGACTTGCCTTTCTGGCCTATAAATTAATGCTTCAGACCTTTACCTTGAAACAGCGTTGCCCCTGTAAGAGCCGATCTTGGAGGTGAAGTGGGGGGGTGTTTGATATTAGCCAGAATATTGGCGATGCTGGGCTGCCAACTGCCTGCAAGCTTATCTTCCATCAGCCCGCGCCAGTCTGCCTTACTCTGAAGAAGCCATGGGTGGTGAGGACTGTGACCTTGGCCTTAGGCCATGGAAGCAGGAAGAAATGCAGAGGTGGGCAGATAACTTTATCATCCTTAATGGGCTAGTTAACTCCTTGGGGGAAGGGTAAAGGAGCCACCAGTGACACGCCCCGGGCAGCAGATGGCAGCGTGAGCTGCCTTTTAGAAGGGAGGGTGGCTGCGTTTGGACTGTCCCAGACAGGAGAAATGGAGGGCAAGTAGTTTATTTGAAAAAAAGCAAGAAATCCTGCGAGGGGAGTGGGAAAGTGAAACAGAGAAGGGACGGCAGCCAATAGAGGGGTGAGTTATCAAGCCAGCTGGTAGTGGGGCAACTGGGGCTTTAATTGAACTGGGGGAAACTCTAGGAAACAGCTAGAACAGTGCTGCTCAAGCTATCTGTGGTGAAGGAGCAGGTTATTCGGTGTTTTCATCAATCCATCGTAGATGAGTACTTTTGTAAAATACCATAAAAACGTCATGGCAATGTCAAGTTGCTATAAAAGTTTCTAAACGCTTGCTCTTCCTTTCTGTACTTCTCTTGAAATGGACAGGCAATAAACATCCTGCAGCCTGTCACTGGTGTGTGTGTGGGGGTTCCATTTTCAGTAGCATCGGTGTAGAACACACACCTTGGAGATATCCCACCCAGGAAGCTGGACTATTTATGCATCACCTTGCATGGGTCATGGGTTGAGGGCTGCATACTGGGGGGTGGGAGGGATTGGGGGGGTATATTACTTCCTCCTCCATGTGCATAGGCAGAGGCGCCATCCACAGTTTCTAGAAAGCCATTGGGCAGAGATGCAGAATCTGGCAGTTGGAAGTCGGCCTGGACACACCCAGGGAAGGAGAGTGGAGGAGGCGACCCAGCATCTGCCACAGAGGGGTCCCCCGAATCCTTTACTTCATCCTCCCCCTGTTAACGACACTCTGGAGCTTGAGGGGAGAGCAAGGCAAAGGCCAGAAGGACATGCCCAGACAAGCAGGGAGCTCTGGCCCCCAAATCCAGGGCTTTCCTATGGCTAGTTGTAAATGGAAAGACACTAGGGGGTGGGCCCTGCTTGGCCTGCCCAGCCGCACATCTGAATTCAGCTTCGGTCAGAGCAACCCAGCTTGTGCTAAAAGAAAGCAAAACCAAAACAAACCTCAGCACCTCGCTGTGTCACTTCGATAAGGCACTGCCCTGGGCGGGTTGATATGCTCTGCCTGGAGCTTTCGATTCATGTGACTCTTCTTCCATGGGTTCGTTTGCCAGGAGTCCCAGTGGCAGCTCTATATGGATCCGCGACAAACTCTGGGCCAGCAAGTTTGGAGGCAGGGGGTGACCGCAGTTGCGATGAGGGGGATTGTAGGATTGAAGAGCCTCCCTGGGCTGCCCAATTGACCATCCTGGCCACTCTAATCAGCATCGCTCCAGGGACAGTTCCCTTCAGGGCACGGTATCAAGAAAAGATAACTTCAGACTTCCACTTCCGTATTGACCTTGTGCTGGGCCCTTTGTGCACACTATTTCACAGTTCCAGAGAGAGTTCTCGGGAGTGTGGTAGAGAGGGATTAAGAGCAAGGGCTCCCGTGTCGCACCTCCTGGGCATAGCTGCTGCATCTTCTACTTCCCTGCTGTGTGACTTTGTGTGCCTCGGTTGACTCATCTATAAAATGGGGTTAATGGTAGGACCTACTGTATTGAGTTGCTCATGCATTCTAGAGGCTGATACCTGGGGAACACTTCTCAGGGGGAGGCACAGAGCCCCCATGCAGTCCAGGGGCCACCCTGGTCAGTCTCCTGGCTCAGCGTGCTGGCAGCTGCCAGATCTTGGGCCCCTGGCTCTCTGGGGGAAGTGCCAGTAGCCAGCCGGTTGGACCCTCACGAGACCTTTGCTCTCCCCTGCAGCACGATTTCATTGTTGTCATGCAGATGGCAGCCAAGGCAAGGAGTGTGACTAAAACTTTCCATTTTCGGCTGCTGGCTCTGTGATGACACACAGGCCCCGGACCGAGGGCTTCCGCCAATCAAGCTGCCGCTGCTGCTACGCCTACAGCAGCCACCTGGGAAACTTCTTATCATCACTGCCTCGAAGGCCAGTAGGGTTTTCTTCAAAGGGGACAGACCTCGGGGTCATGGCCCTCCCCTTAACTGGTCCCCACACAGTCGGCAAGTCTAGGGTGCCCAAGGGGATCATGGGATGCAAACCATTCCCAGATTAGGTATGTTAAAGGTTAAAGGTTCACAGATCTGTCTTATCCAGTCCAGAGTCACACAAACTCCAGGCCTCTGTAATCATTTCCAGTTTTCTGAATTAGTTCACCCTTATTTCCAACCATAATTCAGGTGTAGGGTTGTCAGATAAACAACAAATAATATTTTGGTATACATGCATCTCTCATATGTAACCAGTGTTGATCTGAGATTCAAATCAAACTGGGCATCCTGCATTTTTGTTTGCAAAATCTGCCCCTCCCCCCTCTAGGGCCACAGAGGGGTGTTATTATGATCATTGAGGAAACCTGGTCCCCTCCTGTATCAGTTCAGGTGCCCCCAGAAGCCAACCTGGAGAAAGGACTTGGATGCAGGTGGTTTGATTGGGAGGAAATCCCAGGAAGCACAGCAAGGGGGCAGGACAATGAGCCAGGGAAGGGAAGGCGATAAAGGGATGTTAATGAGGAGATTACCTCTGTGGGTAACTGGGGCTCAAACCCCCAGGGAACCTCCCAGAAATCCTGAAGAAGGAGCCTTAGAATTGTCCCCCCAGAAGACAGACGGAGGGCATTCCTCCACCAGCTCCCATCCCCCCTAGCTAGGGGTTGCCCAGGGGACCGTGAACTCCCCTGCACGTCCCGCTTGCCTGCTCCTGTGCTTAACTGAGCATGCTCAGGGCAGAGACGCAGGGAGAGGCAGGTGCTGGCAGCAGAGGGCTGGCAGCTTACTGGAAGCTGTCTACCACAGCTGCAGGCGAACAACCCTCCACCTGAGCAGAGAGGAGAAAAGGTGGGACCTCTCCACCATCTGCTTCATTTCCCCTTGCCCAAGGTTGACCCCCTCAGTCAGAGAAGGATAGAAGGACTTGGTCCGTTGACCTGAGAGGGTTGTTTGGGAGATGAAATGAGGTCATGTGTGGAAGAGGGTGTTAAAAACTGTAAAGCACTGGAGAAATGGGAGGTACGGTAAGCATAAAAGAGAGTGGAGGAAAAGTGGGAGGAGGAGGGAAGGAAAGAGGAGGGGGAAGGGAAGTGAAGGGAGGGAGGGAAGAAGGAAGGAAGAGAGAAAAATATACTGTGTATCGGCAACATAGAAGAAGACCCAAGGTGATTAATTGATTGATTCAAGCAGATTTTATTAAGCACCTACCTTGCTTGTACCCTGGTCTGGGTCTTAATGATGCAGTAGTGAACGAAACCATCCCGGTTCCTGCCTCCGCGGAGCTTATGGTCTACTGGGAGAGGAAAATGTATAGCAAGTTTGTAAAGTGCTACGGCTAAAAATAAATCAGGGGAGGTGGAGCGGGAGGTAGGGGGGAGAGTGATGGGATGACAGTTGTTTGTAGGGTGGCCCGGAAAGGTGTCACCGAGTAGGTGACTTTGGGGTGGAGGCCCGAAGGAGATGGGGAAGCAAGCAACGTGAACCTCTGGGGAAAGCCTGTACCCAAAGAAAGGAAGAGGCAGTGCAAAGGGCACCTGAGGGCAGATGCCCAGCCAGTTGGGGAAAGGGCAAGGAAGTCGGTGTGGCTGGAGCAGAGAGAGGAGCAGGGAGGGTGGTAGGAAATGAAGTGTTGGGGGGCAGCAGGGGTATGAGAGGATCATCCATCCAGGGTGGATGACGTTGATTTCCTGGGAGTGAGCCGGGGCCGTTGGAAGGTGGCAAGCAGAGAAGTGGCATAGTCTGACTTAGCTGCTAAGGCGCTCCTTTTAGTACCTATATGGAGCACAAGGTCTAAGAGGGTGGAGCAGGACAGTCAGTGGGGAAGCTACCGTCCTAATCCAGGTGAGAGCAGATGGTGGCGGGATTGGGGCAGCAGCTGTGGAAAGGGTGGGAAGCTGTCACATTCCCCATCTATGTTTGAAAGTACTGCCAACAAGATTTACCGCAAAATGGATGAGAGCAATAAGCTACGGCTGGAGCTCAGGTTTTGGAACTGAGCAACTAGATGAAGGGTGCTGCCAAAACTGAGGTGCAGAAGACTGTGGGAGGAGTGAGCTTGAGCAAGGAGGTGATGGGGGACTTGGCTGGGTCCGAGATGCTGTTCCGCCTCCAAGTGGAGCCGCCTTGTAGCAGCGGGGCACGGGTCTGCCCTGCAGAGGTGAATGAGGCAGTCCTCAGTGTGTACATGGTCTTCAAAGCCAGGAGATGGGATGAGGTGGAGACAAAGAAGAGAAGAGAAGAAGTTTAAGAGGGAATCTTGATCCCCTGCAAGGGTTAGAGGCAAGTGAGGGAAGCAGGGATCAGCGAAGACCTAGAAGGAGGGGCCAGAGAGATGGAGTGACCTTAGGATCAAGGTGCTGTCAGGGTTACAAGATCAAGGAACATCCTCCAGCAACCACCACCACCAAAAAATCCTTTCAGGGAGAGCAAATGCCTCGGGGGTCTTTTGGCCTAACTCAGGGCTTTCATTTTGGACAAAGCCACACCTGGGCCCTCAGTTGCTTGCTCCCTTTCCTTTCAGCATCCTGCTGCTTGATGCCCTGCCCCTGTTTGGGCCTGACTTCTGCCCTGCCCTCAGAACCCCCATAGCCCACCCCATCTCCACCCTGCTGCATCGGATGCCTCCCGGCATCCACCCAGTTCAGAACCTACCATCCACCCCCCTCCAATCACCTAGCAGCAGCTCCCACAGCATCCCTCCTGGCACTAAGCCTTGCTTGTGATTGCTCTGCTTTGTCGGCCAATAGGTTCTGCCCTATTCTTCTGGAAGCTTTCCAGCAAGCACACCTTCTTTCCTCCTGCTAGGCCAATCCCAAAGTCACCGAGCTCTGAAAAGACCCGGTGTGCAGAACAGGCTTGGTCGTGAAGAAGTACACACAAAACACACACACCCATGTGCACACACACGCCACTGCCAGCACCATCATCCTTTGCAACCAAATCCATCGCGGAGCCACTCAGCCGTCAACAGCTACTGGGAATCATGACTGAAGAGGCCCAAACTGCACGTGCACATCTCTTCTCTTCTTGCTACTCTGAGGCAGCAAGGGCCCTTAAAAACCGATTAGAACATTCTCCCCTCCTACAGAGTAAATAAATGCTGGTCTCTGAGGAGGGAGCAGGAGGGAGGGAGCCTGTGAAGCGCTGGGTGGGTTTTCCCCTTGCCACGGCAGCCTTTTCACTCATCGGAGGCTGGCTCAGAGGTTTTAGAGGGAGGCAGCGCCGTAACTCATGAGATTAAAACATGCCCGCTTCTTCTCAGACATGTATTCTATATGAAAATGTGGTTTATGGGCACCAGGTCCACAAATCTAAAGCCCAAGCAATTCTACCTATGACCATCCGTCATGGAAGTTACACTCGCTGAGAATGAGAATTTACACGACCACCATTCGCCCATAACCGGCGATGGGGCGTCCTCCCTCTGAGGAACCAGTTCTCTCTGACAACAACGCTCCGCCCCGTTTTTACTGGCTGGTGCCCAGACTAGCGGCATTGACTCTCAAACGAAGAGTATTTATCACAAGACACTCTCAAGGCCCATCTCTTCTGCTTTGCAGAGAGGGGATTAGATTAGGAGTCAGAAAGAAAAAAGTGTGATTTCCACCTCTGCCACCCACTACCCCTGAAAGTGAAGCTCAGCCAGTCCCCCTCTCTGTCTCCGTTTCCACCCCTGCCCCCCAATGAAAGGAATACCTGTCCCATGACCCTCATTTGTAACAGTGGTTGCAAGAATTGTCTGGGGGAGTGGATGTAGCTCAGTGGTTGAGCACCTGCTTCCCATGTACGAGGTCCTGGGTTCAATCCCTGGTACTTCTAAGAAAAAAAAAAATGTCTGAACTTGGCAGAACACAGTGGGCAAGATGCTGGGCTCTGGAGTCAGACTGCCTTTCAAATCCAGACTCGACCACTTATTCGCTGTGTAGCCTTGGGCAAGTTGCTTAACTTCTCTGTGCCTCAACTTCCAATAGAACCTGCCTGGTCGTGTGTTATGAGAATTAATAGGGCTCAGAATAGTGCCTGGCATGTGTTGAGTGCTAAAGAAGTGTTGCATAAAATTCATTCATTCCACAAACATTTGTTGAGCCCCTCCTAAGGGGCAAACATTCTGTAAGGTGCTGAGAATACAAAAATTAATCATAGTCATACCTTAGGGAGTTCACATTCAAATGTGAGAAACAAACTTATTTGCCACAAATGGGATAAGGACTGTACCAAAGAAATATACAAAATACAAGGACAGGGAAGCGGCTGTGGCTCAATTGGGTGGGCTCCCGTTTACCATATGGGAGGCCCTGGGTTCGATTCCCGGGGCCTTTTGGTGAAGGCAAACCCTCGTGTGGTGCAGTGAGCTGGCACGGCAAGATGACACAACAGAGTAAGACAAGCAGACACAGAAAAACACACAGCAAATGGACATAGCAGGCACAAGCAGCAAGGGGGGGCAGGGATAAATAAATAAATAAAAATAAATCTTAAAAAAAAAAAGATCACAAAATATAAACATTAAAAAAAAAAAAAACAACACAAGAACAAAAGGAACAGGGGTCAATGGCGCCAGAGGAGGGACTTCAAAGGGCTTCACAGAGGAGGTGACACATGTGTTGAACCCTTGAGGATTAGCTGGATTGGCATTCCCCAAAAAGGCCACACACTCTTAGTGCCACAGGAGCCCAGAAGCATGTGGCGTTTTCTAAGAATGCAAGTCTTTACTGTGGTTGTAGATGGGACACTGGAAAGACAAATCCAGAAACATTGCAGGGGCCAGATTTCCAAAGGCCTTGAATTCCAGGTTAAGGAGTTTTAATCTTATCCTCTAAGTGCTTGTCTTAGCTCGGGGCCCCCAGAAGCAGACTCTGGGATAAGGATTCTTGTGGGAATGATTTATTAGGAGATGTTACCAGGAAAAACTAAAAAAGGAGTAGGGAAAGGTCAAAAGCAGCATCCCACCAAGGGCAACTTAAGCTCGATCCTGCAGAGACAGCATACATCACGCCTCAGTGTTGTCCAGATGAGAGCGAAGCAGCTGGAGAACACATACCGGCCACCCATCAGGCACTGGTGACGGCCAGCCCCCAGGTATTTGGGGCTGTCCATTCTCTCTGGCACAGGCAATGGGGTGCTGGCGCCCGGAGGGCAGTTCTTTGACAAAGAGACCAAGGCCCTCCCTGGGCCGTGGGGGGTGAAGGCACCCCAGGAGCCGATGGCTACACACAAGGAAAAGAGATGGGAGGGGTATGAGCAAACGGCTGGCAGTGCCTGCTACACTTGTAGAGAGTCATGACAAATTTTTAATCAGAGAATTCAATGATCTGATCTCTATTCCATATCAGAAATCTAACTGGCAATGTCACGAACAAATGGAATGGCAGGGAAACAGGCTAGCCATGAGGAACGCATTACGGAAGCCGTGGCAATGGTTCAGGCAAGAGCTACTAGAGAGGGAAGCGGCTGTGGCTCAATCAGTAGGGCTCCCGTTTACCATATGGGAGGCCCCGGGTTCGGTTCCCGGGGCCTCCTGGTGAAGGCAAGCCCGCCCACGCGGCGTGGTTAGCTGACCCAGCGAGCACAAGCAGCAAGGGGGGGATAAATGAATAAATAAAATCTTAAAAAAAAAAAAAAAAAAAAAAGAGCTACTAGGGACCTGGACAAAAGTATGTGGAGGGGGAGACTGGAGATGGGAAGGGGGAGTAAGGAAACCTTTTTGGCTAGCACCAGGGAGGGGGAGATTTGGATTTGAGGGACAGGAAAGTCCCTTGTGTGACTGATGGACTAAGGCACCAACAGGACATTTATTGAGGGAGACGGAGGCTGGTTTGGGCCATGTTGAATGCTTGGAGGACACCCCACTGGAGATATCCAATATGCTGGTGGAAACATGGGGCCGGATGTCAGGAGAGTGGCTGCAGCTGGAGCTATCAATTTGGAAGGCATTGGTGTGTAGATGGCATGTAACAGTGGGAGGCAGGAAGAAAGAGAAGAGTCAGAAAAGATGGAGAAGAGAATGACTAGAGAATGTCCTTGAGAGATGAGCAAGAGAGAAGAGAGAGCAATTTCTTAGGTTTGGGACTGAAGAGGCGTGTATGTAGCTGGAGGAAGGGGAGGAAGAAGTTGCCGGAAGGAAAAGTGGTCAATGGCATTTAATGATGCATTGATGTCAAAAGAGGGTAAGGAATGAACGGAGGTCATTAGATTTGACTATTACAAAAGTACTGGGGATCTTTACAGAAAAAAAAAATGATGGCAGTTAAAACTACATTGCAAGAGGTTGAAGAGGAAATAGAAGGAGAAATGGAGGTGACCGCGTATACCAAAGCTACCAAAAGTGTGGTCCCTGGGCCAGCAGCATCAGCAGCATCTGGGAGCTTGTTAGAAATGCAAAATCATGGGTCACACTCAAGACCTTCTGAATTGGAAATGGAGGGGTAGGGGGCAGTGGGGAGTCCAGAAATCAGTTTTAGCAAACCCTCCAGGTGATTTTGATGTATGCTAAAGTTTGAGAACCACAGATGCACACAACTTTCAAGAAGCTTGCCTGTGAATGGAAAGCAATGTGCCACCAACCTACAGGAAAGCCAGTACCCAGTTAGGATTGAAGATTGCATAGCACTTCACAGAAACTGGGAGAATATACAGATAGTCCATTGGTTTTGCAACTAACAAAGACTAGAAGACCAGTAGGTTATCAACTGGCCTGATTAAGACTGATATCCATGGACAAATGGCCAAGGTAAGTACCCAGTGTAAATGTGACATGCTATTCCTTTGGAGCACAAAATCGTCACATGGACCATAATTTTCACTTTGATCCCTCACAGCATTTTACAATCAGAGTAGTGACCGATTATGGCCATGTGCTCCAAGCACAAAACCAACCATCAACCAGGTCACAAGAAACAACTGAACTTCTGGGCTTTGAGATGCTGCAATGAGTTGGTGGTGGCAAATCTTGTGCTAGAAGCCAGACTTCTAATTCCTAACGTCCAAGTTCACTCTAGTTTTCGATTGCTGTGAAACAAGCCAACCCAAACCTAATGGCATGAAAACAGTGGCGATGGATTATTTTTATTTGTACTCCTGTGGTTCCAGGCGTTGGCTGGGCCTGGCGAGGCGATTCTCTCCAGTGGTTTCAGTCAGAAGGAGGCTGATGCTGGAGTCAACACGGATGCTTCCTCACCTGCAGCTGATGTTGGCTGTTGGCTGGAACGTCACAATGGTGGATGTTGTCAGAACATCTCCATCTGGCCTCTCCATGTGGTCCAGGCTTCCTCACAGCATGGTGGCTGGGGTCCAAGGGTAGTTTCCTGAGAGAGAGAGAGCCAGGAGGAACTGTACCGCCTTTTGTAACCTAGCCTCAAATGTCACATAACCTCACTTCTGCCATACTCTATTCATAGTGACAACCCTGGTTCAAGGGGAGGGGACAGAGACTCCACCTTTGGACGGAGGACTGACAAGGTTCCGGAAGAGCGTGTAAGGCAGAAAATATTGTTTTAGCCATTTTGGCGAAATACAATCTGCCACAGGAAATAAATCCTCCATGGTCAACCCAATTATGGCCTTGCTCACTCTGGCAGGTGAGCTCCAGTCTGCCTTTAATTACCCATGACCAGGCTGATTTGTCATTGCAGTGACCTTCTTTGAGAGGAGGGGCATGGAAAGTTGGAAGGCAAATCCTCAGCAGGCCTCCTGGGCCAGCAATCTTGCCCTGGGCCCAGGCTGGAAGGGTCTGGAAAGCCCCAACTGAGAGTCCCTTCCTCCTGCAGGGAGTTCAGCCTGGGAAGGGTGTGGTTGCTGGAGGGAGAAAGGGAATTGATCAACAGCCGGAATTACATCACCCCCTGTCTTTGTTCATTTTTCATTACTGTTGTTGTTCTTTTTCCTGTGTTTAATTTCTCTCCTTCCTTCCTCTCCCCTAGGACCTCCCCCTTAGAGATGGGGTTGGGGGGTTTGATTGATTGGTGCTGAAAGCAGGGAGGTTGCAAGTAGAGAGAGATCACTTACCCCGGAGATAGTTTCCATGGCAACAGGGACAGGTTGGTGGGAGGGGCAGGCAGATAAAGGGCCCCACTTTGGGGTTCGGTGTGCAGTGGAGGTGAGGGCTGGAGTGTTTACAGTGTGGAGAAAGAAAGAAAAAAAACAACCGCCTGTTCAGTGGGTCGGGGAGTAGAGACGTTATTCGAGACGGCTTCGAGGCTGGCCTCCACGGACCTCCCACCCTCCACCACCTCCTCCTTCATTACACACAGCCTGAGCAGCAGCATTTGCCCGCTTCCCATCCCTCATCCTGACTTGTAGCCCCTTCTGGTCATTATTTCCTCCAGGAAAAGCTCTCTTTCCTCCTCACCTTTCCTCCCACGGCTTTCACTCTAGCTCCGTTCTGGCCTCTAACCTGAGAAAATCAGAGAAGCCAGGTTCCCATCTCTTGGGGCCCCGGGTGAGGGAGACAGCCCAGCCTCCCATGCCATGGCAGACTGGGTGGGGAGGGTGTCTCCTGGCCCACACACCGTCCTCTCCGGAACAGGGTTCACCCAGCGTCCTTCTTCAGGGGACTCGAGGTCTCTGCGAAATAATGAGAGGAATTACCAAAGGCCATTAATAAGCCAGGATTTTATAGGAACCCCCGAAACCTCAACTACCCAGACATCTGACACTCTCAGGGAGAAGTGCCACCCAGGTTTGGGTTCCACGTTTTTTGCTTCAAAGTTCCTCCTCCTTCTCCAAGGATGGATCTAGAAACTGATTATCTGTCCCTCCTCCCCCCACCCACTTGCCCTCCCCCATCCTTTAACTCAGCTGGTGCTGATGGCCCCACAGTCCAGGACCACAACATGCCTCTGTGCTCTCCATTCATTTTCTTTAACCGCAGTAGATTTCCTTCTGTCTAATAGAGCAACAAACATCTCTGGGGCTGGCTCATCCTAGAGTAAATGTCCTCTCAGCTCCCCGAAGGAGGATGCAGAAAGGGGTAACATGAAACAGAGGCTATTCAGCCCGAGCTTGCAACTGTGGGGCGCTACCGGGTGCCCTGCCCACGGACTCCCCACTAGATCGGGCGGCCCTCAAAGGCAGGGTCCAAAGTGTTGTTTCTTTCTGATCTTAAGGGTCTCTTCAGTGCCCTAAGGAGATTTAAAATGCGCCTTAAAAATAGGGGTGCTTGAAAAATGCATATTGTAACGAGGCCGTGAGGCCCCTTAGCGGCCAGGTTCCCAGGGCCCGGGAGCTATCTGCACTTCGGGTGACTAACATCCTGGTTGTCCCTGCACTCCAGGCCCCTCCGTTCCAGGCAAACCGAGATGGTCGCCTACTCTATTGCACTGCAATCCTGCCTCCTCTCGGCCGTGAGACCTGGGGCGCAATGCTTACTTTCTCTGAGTCGCGGTTGCCTGACCCCTGGGTGTACTGTGAGGATTAAATGGGATAATAAATAATAACACTAATAGCAGCCAACAGTTATAGAGCACTCACTACGTTCCGGGCGCTGTGCACGGCCAGCACTTCCAACGGGCGTACGAATTCCCTGGGGATCTTGTAAAAATGCAGATACGGAGACTCTGCATTTCTAACAAGCTCCCGGGGTGACGGGGTGATTCGGAAACTGCTGGTCCACAGAATACGCTTGGAGTACTGGGGTTCCAAGCTCACTACATAATATGAATTCATCAAAACCCCCCCGCCACACACACACACACACCCCGCCACCAACAACCCAAGGAGGTAAGAACTACTCGTATTCCCATTCTACAGACAGAGCCAAAGGTATCAGGAGGTTCAGTGAAGTCACAGAGTGGAAGGTGATAGAGCAGGGGGCCGGCGTGGGAGGGTGTAGAACTGGGGAGGCGGAGGGGGGCCCGTGCTTACCCAGGGCAATCCAGCAACAGAAGGCAGAGGCATGACCAGTACCCTTTTCTGCGACAAAGATAACATGCTTGGGTAAAGGACTCGGCACCAGGCCTGCCACGTGGTCACCTTCCAATGAATGGTCGTCATTATTGTTACCAAGTACATTAGAAGCCCCCTTCTCCTGGAGAAAATTATTCATCTTTTCCAATTCCTCACTAGACCGATGGTTTCTAATAGCCATCCAGCTCTCATCTAATCTAAAGGCAAGGGACAGCCCTTCCCAACGAACAGCTCAGAGCCAAAATCTTCCTTCTTTTGTCTTTTCTTTTCGGTAAATTGTTTGGGACTCCCTGGGGCGGGGGAGGGGGCTGGGCCCCAGGGACAGGCTTCTCAGCCATTCTGACTTCGCAATACTGGGAAAGGAGGGCACTGAGTCTTCCACCTTTTCATTCAAGGGTAAGCCTTCCCCTCCCAGGGTCACGGATGATGACTTACTCCTATCTGAATTCCCAGTGCCTGGTCCAGAGCCTGGCACAAGTGCCCAACAAACATCTGTTATTTACCTCTGTGCCTCTTAGGGCTTAGTTTTCCAATCTGTAAAATGGACACACTCACATGTACCCAGAATCCTATCCTATGAAACCAGACAATTGAAGAACAGTCCTTTCTCACTGTACTGTGGATCTATGACTGAACATCCACTGTGTGCCTAGAACTATGGTGCAGCCAGAGAGAGAGAGAGAGAGATCTGAAACAGAAGCACCTCCCTGTCTCTCATCTGGCAGTTTTGTGATTTCTCACAGCAGATGGTTGCAAGGGAACAGGGACTCAAGAGGCAGACTGCATAGCACCATTGAGTGCTTTTAGGCATTCTGGCCAGGGCGTGGGAGGCAGCCTAGGACCACTCTGTGAGAAAGTGGGGAGGAGAGTCTTGATCTGGGCCTTGATCAAAGTCCAAGAAAATATTTGGATTTACAGAATGGAGGAGGTTTCCCAAGATAAGGTAGTAACAGGAGCTGACAGCTGCCACCCCCTCCCATATCTGGCCCCTTCAAAGAGACTCCTCAACTGTTAGGGTTTGGATGGGAGTGTGAGGCAGGAAGCTGGGCAGAGAGGGCAGACGGTCAAACCTCCATGGGGTGTGTCTGGTCCGAAGGGGTTCGAGCGGCAGGAGGCTCTCCTGAAGGGGTAACCTCCCTCCCAGCCAGAGCCCAAGCCCCCAAGTCTCCTTGGCTCTCACTCCCCTCCCTCCTCACCCCCGCCCAGGCCCTCCACAGGGACAGCTTCCAGAGGTCTCCCTGAATCCATATGTGGGTTTTGGCTCTTCCTGTTTTTTGGCTGTGCTCAGCGGCGAGGGATTTGAGGGGTGGCTGTGTGATTTGTACAGCTGTCATTAGGGTAATTGCATGATATTTTCCCAAATTTCTCCTGCAGCTTCAGGCTGGGTTTCCAAACTTCCTGCCCTAACAGGGGCTCCTGTGAGAGGGGGCTGGCTCTGAGCCTTCCCGCTGCCGATGGCCAAGGGGCAGCCCGCCCCAGGAGACCCATGGAACCAGGCACCAGGGCTCTAGGGGAGGGGCGGGACGGTGCCCCTGGATTGGAGGTGTGGTAGCTTCATAAATGGCACAATTGTGGTCACTGCTCGTTGTACTCCATGTCAAGGGCCCCTCTTGGAATGAAAACAGGCACAAATTAACCTGTGTCTTTTTGGAAGAAACAAGGATGCCTTTTCGTGACACCAGGATTTGGAAAGTTCCTTCACCGTCCTCAGGGAAGGACAGCAACCGTGCATGGCATTTCTCAGACGCTTGTCAACCCAGCCCTAATTACATACAGAGCATCACAAGCTGGCTTAGGTTAGTGCCCAGAGAGCTGGTGTTGAAAGAAAATAGGAAGTTGTGTGGGGATAGGGAGCACTTTCAGCAAGATGAATTAATGATGGAAAGGACGAATGAAAGCTGGAGACTGAGTTTGGATCTAACTGGTGAAGGATTACCTCCCTCTCTTCTGCAGTGGATTTGCCACCCATGTCCAGCTTAGCCTGAAAAATTAACACTCTGGACTTGCTCTCCCAGCCTTTCAAAACACACACAACCTACAAGAAAGAAAGCAGCTCCCCTTTTTGGCTGGTGTGTGGAGGTTGGGGGTGAGAAGAGAGAAGTCCAAGGCTGCAAACCCTTTAAGAAAGTGGAAAAAGTTCTGGGACTGATACTTCCCAGCCCTGAGTTCCTGGACCACCCAGGAAAACGTGTCCCTGGTGCACCCTCTGAGGCTAGAACAAGTGAGGAGGTGGCGGGCAGCTCTGTGGGCTTTAGGCTTCAAGTCTCAAGTGCCTTCTGACCTGCTGGCTGGGGAGTGGGATGCACCGTGGAGAGTCTCGTCACTTAGCATCGCGTCTGCTCAGACATGATGCCTCCGAGTAATGTAATTTATATTTCATGCACAATTGAAGCAGCTAATGGTGTAATTCTCCAAGGGGGAAACAAGTTGTTATAGTGTTAATTACATTGCCGGCGTGTTCTCTCTCCTTTGCCCCCCAAGTGCTCCAAGGGAACTTACCAGGTAGCAACTGAGTGGGTGTCCACGAGAGTGGCTTTGATGGGTCCCACTGATGTCAGAGCTGAGGAGTGGCAGGAAGGCTGAGGATGATTTCTTCCTCCCTGCCATGGTGGGGAGCAGGGCAGGGAGTGACTTGGCTTAAACTGCCCAGTAGTCTAGGTTTCCTTTTCCGGTTTGTTAGGGTGGAATCTTTTGGGCGGGAGTACTTTTTCTGAGTTCACCAGGACACTGCTTGGGAGGCTAAAGTAGAGATGATACATTTGGGAAAGGAGGCAAAATATACACACACACACAAAAAATCAAACCCAGCTTAGTAATCAGCAGAGGATACCATAGGGTATGGTGGCTGAATATGTGGCCCCCGAGGGCAGACAGCTGGGATTGGAATCCCAACTCTGCTGCTTATAAATTGGGAACCACCTAAGCAAATTGCTTCACCCCTATTGCATCAGTGTTCTCAACTGTAGAATGGGGAGAAGAAATGACCAACCTCATAGGGTTGCAGGAAAGATTAAATGAGTTAATGCATATGCACATAGGTATGTATAATACACAGACACATAGCATGCATGCAGTAAATGTAAGTTATTATGGTGAGAGGTGAGTATTTTCGTTTTTTAGCTGCTAAAACAAATACTACACAATGGGTTAGCCATTGTTTTTTGAGGCTGGGAAAAGTACAAAATCGAGGGGTCAGCAAGGCAATGCTTTCTTCTCAAAGACTGGTATTCTGGGGCTGGCTGCCGGCAATCCTTGGTTCTTGGCTTTTCTGTCATATGGCAATGCACATGGCAGTGTCTTCTCCTTTCTCCTCCAGGTTCTGTTGCTTTCCAACTTCTATCTGCTCCCCATAGTTTCCCTCTCCACCTGACTTTCATTGTGCTTATCAAGGACTCCAGGAATCTGGATTAAAGCCCAACCTGATTCGGTTGGGCCCCACCTTAACTGAAGTAACATCTTGAAGAGATCTTATTTACCAGGGGTCTACCCCCACCAGAATGCAGACCAAGACCAAGACCATGTCCAAATGGGGGTGCACAAGTCAATCCACCAAAGGGAGTAAATGGTGTTAAATTGTCCTAAGGTTCTGGCATTTTCTGTGAAATGGTGGAAGTACATACTTTTCCTATATTCCAGGAAGTCAAATCTACCGAAAAAGAAGAAATAGACCAAATACCATTTATTGTACACTTTGGAAATATTGTATGCTTTATTAATATGTATCAATAAAACTGTTTAAAATTCAAAAAAAATAAAATAAAATAAAATGAACTACTCTCCCTCCCTGTAAAAAAAAAAAAAAAAGAACAAATATCTCACTTTTCAAAAGAGGAGAAATATAGATTTTGAGGAATTATAAAACTGTAAACTTGAGGATGTTTCCTAAAAAAACATATTTAAGTTGATTATTGAAGAGATGGTTTGTGAGTAACTGAATGAAGAGAGAGAGAGAGAGAGAAGTGGAGGAAGAAAGGGAGGGAGGGAGG